>CM033027.1:11528499-12128499 GCA_019207045.1 Branchiostoma floridae x Branchiostoma belcheri
TGTGTGTAGTTGTTTCTCGAGTGTTGTTTAAAAGTCGTCATCCTTTAAGTTTCATCAGCTATTGTTATGAAGACTTCGATAAACATGGACATTGAGAATAACACGTATTTCTGGGGTACCCTAAAGTCCATGGCAAGACTGTGCGACGCTCTTGTGAGGTGCGAAAGAACATAGAATGTAACAGATTTGTGTTTCAGATATTGTCGTACTCCCGTAGGGTATAAAGCGGTTCTTCTTTTGCAGAAATGATCATTGACATGCGTATACTTAGTCACAAACAAGCCAATAAAACGACACCGTGGCAATGAAAAAAAAAGAATAAACTCTATTTCCAACTTAAAGGTATCTTCTAGTAGACTGCGTAGTCCATCTTCTCGACGGTCATACTAACTTCACTTTGCTTAAATTTTCAGACAAGGGTAAGACCCAAACAACCGAGAAAGACGTGGGACAAGGACATAATTGCAAAAATGTTGCAAGACATTATCGAGAACAAGCTGTCAATCAGTGCGGCGTCCAGAAAGTACGGCGTTCCCCAGTCGACAGTGAGTGACAAGATCAAAGGCAAATCTGCCCTGGACGCGACGAACGGGAGGCCCTGCATCATTTCACAAGATGAGGAAAGCAGCGTCATCTACTACATGAAGTACCGCGCTGATCGCGGGTTTCCCACGACCAAGAAGACAATTCTCGCGCTAACGCTTGCGGTCCATCTGCGGCACTGTGCAGAAAACGGAACGGCGCCAAAGATAGACCCTCAAAAGGGATTGAGTCAAAAATGGTGGAAACGGTTCAAGGAACGTAACATCACGATCGTCCGACAGCTAGATTCTCTGAACAACGTCATCGGAAAATCTGTGGACAGAACGAAATACTTCTCTGCACTGCTGACAGCCACCATGGCGAAGGAAGGCCTGACTGGTCAGCCACATCGCATTTACCATGCAGATGAGGTCGGATTTGACCTTGATCCTATGCTGGAGCCGCTGACGTTTGCCAGGATAAACGTTCCAGGTGCTGCCATCCGGATAGGCAGCCACGATCACAAATTGACCTGCTTGGAGTGTATCGCTGCTGACGGTGCAGCTATCCCTCCTTTGATCGCCTTCTCAAAGTCTTTTCCCACCACAGACTACAGTTCGGAAGGTCCAGACAATGCACGGTACGCCCTAACGCCTTCAGGATTCATCGAGGGCGGCGCTTTCCTATGGTGGCTGCAGGAATGTTTTCTGCGGTTCTGTTCCCCTGTGCGACCAGTTCTGGTGTTGATGGATGCAAGCAGCACTCACGTAACATCCGAAGTCATGGATTTTGCTTCAAACAATGACATCATCCTCATGGGTCTACCAAGTCGCAGCAGTGTTTTCAGACATCCACTCGACGTCCCCTTTGATCGAATGAAGACACAGTTTAATCGCGTGGCTAATGATCCTCTTACACCAGAACTCACCCTCACAAAGTCATCCTTCTGCAAGATCTATACCAAAGCTAGAGAAGGCGTTCTTTCAAAGACTGTGATAGAGACAGCATTCAAGTCGTCCGGTGTATATCCTATTGGTGAACACATGGTGAACCAGCAGCCGTTCAATTCAAACGATACATCGGTCGCAAACGCCAGCAAAAGAAGTGATGATCATGACGATGAAGAAGCAGAAGATCGCTATCCGGCATTGCTGCCGGAAGAGCGGGAGATGGTGTCACGCGCAAAGGAACTTGAGGAGGAAGGACGATCTTATCAGATTCCAGAGAAATTCTCATCGGTAAGTAAATATCTTGCTTATACATAATGTTGACTTCTATTTTTTGAACGAAAATCAATTGACCTGTTTCCTAGAAAGCAAAGATGTTTTTTTAACTTTGTATCAGCACAAATGCATTAAAATGCGCTGTCCCCCTCTCTACAGCCCGACAGTGTTGAAGAGGGGGCAGAGCAACTGTTCCGAGACAAGGCTGGCAGCTCAGCATGGATGTGTGACTTCTTTCCATAGTAAACAAAGGTGTATATTATTTATATACTTTCTTTGCTCGTGTGCTTCCCTTCTGATCCAAAAATGTCTGAAACACCTTTCATGTTTCATTTCCATGTTCATATTATTCGACGTATTACCTGAATGTTCATCGACATGTTTCATGTTCGTATCCTTAGGATTGATGACGACGAAGCGTTCTCTCAGCAGTTGTTGTAGGACTGACATAAGAACACACCTCGAGGCTTCTTGTCGACACGTCTTCTCGTGCTAAGATGACTTCTCAAGTGAGCAGTGGGGTGAAATTTGTACAATTATGTCAGCAGAAGGCGCTGCAAAGATTAAATTCTATGGACACGGACCTAGTATCTGTCTCAGCTTGCGGGCACCATGGCTTCAAATTTGTTCTAGTTAAGGTTCTACATTGCATGGCTTGGATGGAACACCATTTGTTTATATAGGCCACATTCATTGCAACTGTGAAGAATTGATTGTGGTATGCCCACGGTATTTGATTTGATTTTATTTCATTTTATTTCTTGAGATTCGTTCTCGAATTCTACGAATATCACGATCTACATTGCAAGTCTTGAATAGAGTTTGTTGTTGTTATTTACATTTCTTGCAAGTTTTAGCATCACATGTGATACACATGTTTTTCAGTGCGCTGCGATTATTTTTAGATATTAAAGTATATATATGTTTGTCTATTTATGCTTGTTCTGAGAACAAGTTTTAAGGAAGTATTGAACAGCGCCTAGTACAAAGCCTGTAATGTCTGCAGAATGTGCCCCAACTGAGCTAGTATAGGAAGGATACCAGGCTTGCGGTCTTCGTTAAGACCTGAGATCAACAAAATTGACATGCACATAGCTGACAAAACACCATATGATTCACTTGTTTATGGCATTCATGTAATGAGTCTTACTTGCCAATGAGGCATTGATTACTTAAGACAATGGTGTTGGTACCAAGTGATCAGCAGTTGTGTATGACACGTCATATTATTGCACTGTATTTGAAGTAAGAAAACATGTGGTACTAAACGTTTTCCGCATGTTGCTTCAAATTAGCTATATTGTAATCGAATTTGACAATCTATATTGATGCTAGTAGTACACACTGAGCCCTATCATGATCTGACTTTCCGTGCATAGCATTCAGCACTGTCAATAAATGACATCTACCACTGTTATGTCTGTTGGCGTTTCATGGTTGTAGTTTATGGGGTCCAATTTGAATGTTACGTCGTTACCTTTTTACCAGACATTATTACGAATGCATCGATGACCAGCACCAGGCGCACTAATATTAGCACGAGATTTAAAGTTAAAGTTAAGCACGCAGGGCACGATTGATTGAGTGCAACAGGTCGGTTAGCGTAATAGTGTTTTGGCCCGACTACCCTCTCTTCGCAGCCGGGGGCTGAATTGCGAATTATGTATACGCCGGGGGAATATGGATTCTCCTGTCGATTCGACAGATGAGCAGGCAGACAGGCATTTTGCCGGTGGGTTCGGCAACCCTATTGCCTGACCTGAACATGACTTTTTCTGGTGAAGGAGGAGTGTGCCGAGGGAAGATAATGCTGGCTTGAGAGATACAGATACCCATGTGATTTTTCATGTAGGGCAGCTTAATATCCAAGCAAATTTGTTAATTCAATTGTCCATATCAATGGAGGGTGAGACAAAACAGGTGACAGGTCACCTCTGCACGTTGTCTACCCGAACCAAATAAGATTTACAAATAAATAGTAAGATTCAAAATGGTATAAACAATAATAATTGGAAACAAATCTACGGTCGGCAAATGAAACTCCTTGGCCGGTTAACTCCTTGGCCAACTTTATGATACTATCTTATGCCACAGTAGTATCTGCTGGAAGATTGATAGCTTGTGTATCATGTCCAATATATTATAGCCCCAAAGGATTAAGGTGATACAAAGTGTTCCTAATGTTGTTAAGTGATTTATCCTTACATAATCACGCAGAAACAATAGAATCATGTGGCAATGTAAAGAAATCAGCACTTTTCCCAAATTCTAGGTCCATCTATTGCGTCGTCCAACTTCGCCCATGACCTTACTAAACTCGCTTTGCTTGCATTTACAGAAGAAAAGAAAGACAAGACAACTGAGGGAGTGGGACAAGGAGAAAATAGAGGAAATTTTGCAAGACATAGTTGAAAACAAGCTGTCAGTTTATGCGGCTTCCAAAAAGCACGGTGTGCCTCGGGCAACACTACATCGCAAAATAAAAGGAAGGACTGCTATGGACGCAAAATTGGGAAGGCCTCGAGTCATGTTACAAGACGAAGAAGACAGCATCATCTACTACATGAAGTACCGTGCAGAGCACGGGTTTCCCACCACCAAGAAGACAATTCTCCCGCTTGCTCTAGAAGTCCATCTTCGACACTGCGCAGAAAACGGAACGGCCCCAAAGTTAAAGATAGACCCGCAGAAAGGGCTGTCTGAAAAATGGTGGAGGCGGTTTAAAAAACGCCACAGTACGATCTTGCGACAGCTAGATTCTTTGAACAATTTGAGCACAAGATCTGTGGATAAAGCGAAATACTTTGATCAGCTGACGGCAACGATGACCAAGGAAGGCCTGACTGGCCAGCCACATCGCATTTATAACGCTGATGAGGTGGGATTTGACCTTGACCCTAAGATGGAGCCGCTGACTTTTGCCAAGTTAAATGTTCCAGGTGCTGCTATCAGGACAGGCGGCCACGATCACAAATTATCTTGCCTTGAGTGCGTCGCTGCTGACGGTGCAGCTATCCCACCTTTGATCACCTTCTCAAAGTCATTTCCCACCAATGACTACAGATCAGAAGGTCCAAACAATGCCCTGTATGCGGTGACACCATCAGGACTAGTCGAGGGGGACGCTTTCTTGCGGTGGCTCCAGGAATGTTTTCTGCCGTTTTGTTCGCCGGTACGGCCTGTTCTGGTGTTGATGGATCCAAGCAGCACTCACGTAACGCCCGAAGTCATAGATTTTGCTTTAAAGAACGACATCGTCTTCATGGCTCTGCCATTTCGTACTACCGTTTTCAGGCATCCACTAGACGTCCCCTTCGATCGAATGAAAACCAAGTTCAACCGCGCGGTGAAGGCTCGTCTCGCGCCCGACTTTAAGTCAACCTTCTGCAAGATCTACAACGAAGCCAGAAAATGCCTTCTGTCTAAGGCTGTGATCAAGAAAGCCTTCAAGAAATCTGGCGTTACTCCTGTAAGAGAAAACAGGGCGAACCAATATACCTCGACCGACAGCAAAGGAGGCGACAATCATGACGACGAAGCAGAGGATCGCTATCCGGCATTGCTGCCGGAAGAGAGGGAGATGATGGCACGCGCAGAAGAACTCGAAGATGAAGAGTATCACCGTGATAAAGGACGATCCCATGCAGTTCCAGAGGTAATGAAATTATACAGAATGGTTGCTACTACTTTTTCTTGCTTCTTTAGAAATTGATCTGTTTCCTACAGCAGACTTATAAAGCTGCTTAGAAATTCGACACCAGAAATGTGCGATGAAAACATGTTTCTCCTCATTCCAGATAACGAGGCATAAATTTGCGCGTCCCATTTCTTGTTTTTGCAGATTGACAATGATGAAGAGGATCCGGAGACAGACCAACTCCGCGAGGATGAGACTGAGGACCCATCATGGATGTGTGACTTCTTCACAGGTTGAACAAATGTATGTATTAGCCGCTTTTTGTCATACTTACCGTCCTTGTAATTTTTTTCCTGCCACAAAATGTCTCTAAAATTAGTAACATATATCATGTTCTTATCCTCAGGATTGATGACAACAAAGCGCCCTCTTACCAGCCATTGAAGAACTGTCATAAGAACAGACTTCGCGGCTTCTCGTCGACGCGTCTGCTTGTGCTAAGATGTCTTCTCAAGCGAACAGTTGTGTCATAAGTTGTACAGGCACAAGTATATCACTAGGTGGCGTTGCAGAGGCTGGATAGTCTGGCACGGACCTGGCTCGGTCTCAGCTTAATGCTGGCACATTGTATTCTCAAGATCGTTCTAGATAGGATTCTCCGAACATTACATTGCGTGGCTTCGAATGAACACCATTGTTTGTAATGGCCACATTTAATACGAATTTTGACGTCAGCATTACAGAGTCCCGACTATTTGTATGGTATGCACATAATATCTAGGTGCACTAAATACTGTTGAATTTTGTTCAGGTTAGGGCATGTTCCGTTTTCACGAATGTCCTAGGAAAGTACGCTAGCCTATTATGCAGCCTGTTCTAAGCTCTTCTCGATCTTTGTTTAGACTAAAGAGCCACTGGATTGATTTAAAAAAATGATGAGCATACCGTATACCCCAGGCTTGTTCATGTCACGTGTATTAATTGTATATCAGGCATTTTGGTTACCTAAGGCAATGCTGTTAGTGCTAAGTGACCACAGGAAGAGATTTGTTCGTTTTGTGTTAATGATATGATTGTTGTTTTGCTTCAACTGATACTTTATTTTTCTTTTATCCACCTTGAGGTTTTGTTTTAATTGCAATAGCATGCAATAGCACTTAATTCTTTAGTCAAAGCAAGTCAATATGTAACGCAAACGTTCAGTTTGTGAAGTTTGAACAAACATTCATCCATCCATTCAAATGTTGTTTGAAATAAAGAGACAATGTTTTCATTCCGTTAATGCAGTATGCAGTATGTTTTATTTCATAGAAACGTTCCTCAGTACTGAGATGAACTAAAATCAAACAACACACCAGGATTTTCAGCTTATTTCGAGCCGCCGCGCACGCAGCATCTGGATATAATGTTGGATTAAGGTCAATTGATACGACTGAAACTTTACCGTGGCATCTCTGTTTTTGTTGGATGAAACTGCACAGACTTACTGCATGTTTTATACCAACAATGTTTTGTGAGGTACTTGCTTGCTGGTAGATGTGCAAAGGTTAGGTGTGATAAGTCGTTCAGTTAAATATAACCAGCTGGTGCCTCGCCGGTACATGTGAAGTTGGTGTGTTGCGCCGAAGGGCGATGATACTTGGAACAAAGATGCTATAGCACATATGCAAAAATGTTGGCCGCTTCGTGTATCAGATCCTATAGCATAGACCATTGCTAGTAAGGTGATACAAATTGATTGTTGTTGTTTCGTTCTGAAAATGATCGTTGATAGTTACACAGCTACGTATAAACAAATAAAAGAATCACTTGGCAATAATTTCGCCTAATTCTAGGTCCATCGATTGTGTCGTCCAACTTCTCCCCCAGTCATGCTAAATTCGCTTTGCTTGCATTTTCAGAAGAAAAGAAAGACAAGACAACTAAGGGAGTGGGACAAGGACAAAATTGAAGAAATTTTGAAAGACATAGCTGAAAACAAGCTGACAATCAGCACAGCTTCCAGAAAGTACGGTGTGCCTCGGTCAACTCTATATGACAAGGTACAAGGCAAGTCTGCTCTGGACGCAAATTTGGGAAGGCCCCTTGTCATTTTACAAGACGAAGAAGACAGCATCAACTACTACATGAAGTACCGTGCAGAGCACGAGTTTCCCACAACCAAGAAGACAATTCTCGCGCTTGCTCTTGAAGTCCATCTTCGACACTGTGCAGAAAACGGAACAGCGCCGAAGATAGACCCTCAAAAGGGACTGTCTAAAAGTTGGTGGAAGCGGTTCAAGGAACGCAACAGTACGATCTTGCGACAGCTAGGTTCTTTGAACAATTTGAGCACAAGATCTGTAGAAAAAACTAAATACTTTGATCAGCTGACGGCAACGATGACCAAAGAAGGCTTGACTGGCCGGCCACATCGCATTTATCACGCTGATGAGGTGGGGTTTGACTTCGACCCTGAAATGGAGCCGCTGACATTTGCCAAGTTAAACGTTCCAGCTGCTGCCATCAGGACAGGTGGCCACGATCACAAATTGTCCTGCCTCGAGTGCGTCGCTGCCGATGGTGCATCTATCCCACCTTTGATCACCTTCTCAAAGTCATTCCCCACCACAGACTACAGATCAGAGGGTCCAGACAACGCGCTGTACGCCATTACACCATCAGGACTAGTCGAGGGGGGCGCTTTCTTGCGGTGGCTCCAGGAATGTTTTCTGCCGTTTTGTTCGCCGGTACGACCTGTTCTGGTGTTGATGGATCCAAGCAGCACTCACGTAACGCCCGAAGTCATAGATTTTGCTTTAAAGAACGACATCGTCTTCATGGCTCTGCCATTTCGTACTACCGTTTTCAGGCATCCACTAGACGTGCCCTTCGATCGAATGAAGACAAAGTTCAATCGCTTGGTGAAGTCTCGTCTCGCGCCCGACTTTAAGTCAACCTTCTGCAAGATCTACAACGAAGCCAGAAAATGCCTTCTGTCTAAGGCTGTGATCAAGAAAGCCTTCAAGAAATCTGGCGTTACTCCTGTAAGAGAAAACAGGGCGAACCAACATACCTCGACCGACAGCAAAGGAGGCGACAATCATGACGATGAAGCAGAAGATCGCTATCCGGCATTGCTGCCGGAAGAGAGGGAGATGATGGCACGCGCAGAAGAACTCGAGGATCAAGAGTATCACCGTGACAAATGCCATGCTGTTCCAGAGGTAATGAAATTATACAGAATGGTTGCTACTAATTTTTCTTGCTTCTTTAGAAATTGATTCGTTTCCTACAGCAGACTTGTAAAGCTGCTTAGAAAATCAACACAACAAATGTGCGATGAAAACATGCTTCTTCTCATTCCAGATAACGAGGTATAAATTTGCGCGTCCCATTTCTTGTCCTCGCAGATTGACAATGATGAAGAGGAGACAGACCAACTCCGCGAGGATGAGACCGAGGGCCCATCATGGATGTGTGACTTCTCCACAGAGTCAACAGAGGTAATGTCTTAGCCATTTATATCGTACTTACCGTCCTTGTAATTTTTTTCTCCTGCCACAAAATGTCTCTAAAATTAGTAACATATATCATGTTCTTATCCTCAGGATTGCTGACAAGAAAGCGCCCTCTTACCAGCCATTGAAGGACTGACATTAAAACAGACTTCGCGGCTTCTCGACACGTCTGCTTGTGCTAAGATGTCATCTCAATTGAACAGTGGTGTCATACGTTGTACAGGCACAAGTGCATCACTAGGTGGCGTTGCAGAGGCTGGATAGTCTGGCACGGACCTGGCTCAGTCTCAGCTTAATGCTAGCACATTGTATTCTTAATATCGTTCTAGATAGGATTCTCCGAACGTTACATTGCGTGGCTTCGAATGAAAACCTTTGTTTGTAATGGCCACATTTAATACGAATTTTGACGTCAGCATTACAGAGTCCCGACTATTTGTATGGTATGCACATGATATCTAGGTGCACTAAATACAGTTGAATTTTGTTCAGGTTAGGGCATGTTCCGTTTTCACGAATGTCGTAGGAAAGTACGCTAGCCTATTTATTATGAAGCCTATTCTAAGCTCTTCTCGATCTTTGTTTAGACTAAAGAGCCACTGGATTGATTTTAAAAAATGACGAGCATACCGTATACCCCATGTATTACTTGTATATCAGGCATTTTGGTTACCTGAGGCAATGCTGTTAGTGCCAAGTGATCACAGGAAGAGATGTGTTCTTGTGTATTAGAATAATGTGTTTGTTGTTTTGCTTCAACAGATACTTTATTGTTCTTTTATCCACCTTGAGGTTTTGTTTTAAGTGCAATAATGCAAAAGAAGTCAATGTAACGCAAACGTTCAGTTTGTAAAGTTTGAACAAACATTCATCCATCCATTCGAATGTTGTTTGAAATAAAGAGACAATGTTTTCATTCCATTAATGGAGTATTTTTGTCTATCCTATAAACGTTCCTAAGAACTGGGATAAACTAAAATCAAACAGCACACGAGGATTTTAAGCCAATTCCGTGACGCGCACGCACTATCTGGATATGTTATTTGAGTAAGGTCAATTGATACGGCTGAAACTGTACCGAGGCATCTATTTGATTTTGTTGGATGAAACTGCACAGACTCATGCAACGTATGTTTTATGCCAACATTTTTTTGCGAGATACTTGCAGATAGATGTGCAAAGGTTAGGGCTGACAAGTCATTCAGTTGAATATAACCAGCTGCTGCCTCGCCGGGTGCCTGTGAAGTTGGTGTGTTGCGCCGAAGGGCGATGATACTGGGGATAAAAGTACAGATACACATGCTATAGCACATATGATAAAATGTCGGCCGCTTCGTGTACCAGATCCTATAGCATAGACCATTAGTAGCAAGGTGATACAGATTGGTTGTTTCCTTGTGAAAATTATCGTTGATAGTAGCACAGCTACGTATAAACAAATAAAAGACTCACATGGCAATAATTTTGCCTAATTCTAGGTCCATCGATTGTGTAGTCCAACTTCTCCCTCGGCCATACTAATTTCGCTTTGCTTGCATTTTCAGAAGAAAATAAAGACAAGACAGCAGAGAAAGAAATGGGACAAGGAAAAATGTGAAGAAATTTTGAAAGACATAGCTGAAAACAAACTGTCAACCAGGGCGGCTTCCAGAAAGTACGGTGTGCCACGGTCAACACTACAAGACAAGGTACAAGGCAAGTCTGCTCTGGACGCAAATTTGGGGAGGCCCCTTGTCATTTTACAAGATGAAGAAGACAACATCATCTACTACATGAAGTACCGTGCAGAGCACGGGTTTCCCACCACCAAGAAGGCAATTCTCGCGCTTGCTCTTGAAGTCCATCTTCGACACTGCGCAGAAAACGGAACGGCCCCGAAGGTACACCCTCAGAGGGGACTGTCTCAAAAATGGTGGAAGGGCTTTAAGGAACGCAACAGTACGATCTTACGACAGCTAGGTTTCTTGGAAAATTTGAGCACAAAATCTGAAGATAGAACTGAATACTTTGATCAGCTGAAGACCATAATGACCAAGGAAGGCCTGACTGGCCAGCCACATCGCGTTTACCATGCAGATGAGATTGGATTTGACCTTGACCCAGCACTGGAGCCCTTGACGTTTGCCAAGTTAAACGTCCCAGGTGCTGCCATCAGGAAGGGCAGTCACGATCACAAATTGTCCTGCCTGGAGTGCGTAGCTGCCGATGGTGCAGCTATCCCACCTTTGATCACCTTCTCAAAGTCATTTCCCACCGCAGACTACAGATCAGAAGGTCCAAACAATGCCCTATATGCGGTTACACCATCAGGACTCGTCGAGGGAGACGCTTTCTTGCGGTGGCTGCAGGAGAGCTTTCTGCCGTTTTGTTCGCCGGTACGACCTGTTATGGTGTTGATGGATCCAAGTAGCACTCACGTAACACCCGAAGTTATAGATTTTGCTTTAAAGAACGACATCGTCTTCATGGCTCTGCCATTTCGTACTACTGTTTTCAGGCATCCTCTAGACGTCCCCTTCGATCAAATGAAGACAAAGTTCCATCTGGCGGTGAAGACTCGTCTTGCGCCCGACTTCGTCATCACAAAGTCGTCCTTCTGCAAGATCTACAACGAAGCCAGAAAATGCCTTCTTTCAAAGGCTGTGATCAAGAAAGCCTTCAAGAAATCTGGCGTTACTCCTGTAGGAGAAAACAGTGCGAACCAGCATCCCTCAGCCGCAAACGACAACAAAGGAGGCGACAATCATGACGATGAATCAGAAGATCGCTATCCGGCATTGCTGCCGGAAGAGAGGGAGATGATGGCGCGCGCAGAAGAACTCGAAGATGAAGAGCATCACCGTAACAAAGGACGATCCCGTGCTGTTCCAGAGGTAATCCAATTATTCAGAATGATGCCTTTATGATAATACAAATGTACTTGTAGTACATGTTCTTGTTTCTGCTTCTTTAGAAATTGATTCGTTTCCTACAGCAGACTTGTAAAAGCCAGTCTGGACATCGACACAACAAAA
The DNA here is from genome assembly GCA_019207045.1 of Branchiostoma floridae x Branchiostoma belcheri. NCBI lineage: Eukaryota > Metazoa > Chordata > Leptocardii > Amphioxiformes > Branchiostomatidae > Branchiostoma > Branchiostoma floridae x Branchiostoma belcheri. Next base: position 11,540,396 of record CM033027.1, read on the forward strand.
GTGTGATAAAACATACTCGTCCTCTTTGTCTCTGCATAACGAGGCATAGATTTGTGCGCCCCATTTCTTGTCCTCGCAGATTGATAGTGATGAAGAAGAGACAGACCAACTCCGCGAGGATGAGACGGAGGACCCATCATGGATGTGTGACTTCTTCACAGGTTCAACAGAGGTATGTATTAGCCGCTTTTTGTCATACTCACCGTCCTTATAATCTTCCCTTCCGCTCCACAAATGTCTGTAACATCTGCCATGTTCTTATCCTCAGGATTGCTGACAGGAAAGCGCCCTCTTACCAGCCATTGAAGGACTGACATAAGAACAGACTTCGCGGCTTCTCGTCGACATGTCTTCTTCTTGTAATACGAGCGATGTCTTATCGAGTGAACAGTGGTGTCGTAACTTGTACAGGCACAAGTACATCATCAGACGTTAAAGTTTGTGGGCACGGACCTGGTCTCTGTCTCAGCTTATTGGCACCATGTCTTCTGTTTTGGTTCGTTCTAGTTAGGGTTGTACGAAAATTACATTCCATAGCATTGAACATCATTGTTTGATAAAGATTGCAAGTTCTAATAATTGCAGGTACACCCATAGTATTTAGGTGCACTAAATGTTGTTGAAATTATTGTCTACTTAGCGAATGTCCAGTTTCCATTCTTGTCTTAATAACAAATTGTAAGGTACTGTTGCACAAATACGTCGTGCCTTGTCAAACTACGCCGTACGCGTGGTTGGCTGAAATACGCCATAGTTGAGTTTTGGCCAGGGTAGAAAATCATATACGTATACGCAGCCTCTTCTAGCTCTTCGTGATCTTTGTAAAGACCGAAAAAACACTGGATTGATGTAACCACAGCCTGTAATTTCAAGTGTCTTACTTGCATATCAGGTATTTAATTACCTAAGGCATGCACTGGTGTTAGTGCCAAGTAATCACACGAAGAGATTACAGAGATCATGTGTTAAGTTCGTTGCTTTGCTCAAACAACAACTTAGTTGTTTTTTTAATTTTATTTTAAGTGCACTAGTACTAAAGGTCGTAGTCAGTTCAAGTCAATTCAACTCAAACGTTCAGTTTGCAAAGTTTGAACAAACGTTTCGTTCATTCATTCATTCAAATGTTGTTTGTAATAAAGATACCTTGTTTTCATTCCAATAATGGAGTATGTTTTCTTTCACACACAAAAAAGTTAGTTAGAACCGAGATAACTAAAATGAGGCTAATGTGGATCAAAATAAACTCTAAACTCTCTCTCTCAACAAGATTAACCTTATGTTACAGTAAGGGTTGTATAGGTGATGTCGGAACAGAGAGCTGTCGAAACATACTGCTATGGGAACATATGGGCAATAACAGATAAGAAAATTCAATAGTTGACGATGTGACATGAAATGTAGAATAAACGTCTGACCCAGAAGACAGGTCTCTTGCCGTCTTGGGGGTAAAGAAAAAGTGTTGGTCCAAAAATAAGGACCTGTCTTCCCTGAGGGGCAAAGCTTCTGTCATTGAGGACTATGCTTTAGTAAATAAAGAGACTTAAGAGCTGATGTCTGTAAAAACCAAGCAAAATCAGAAAAAGTTGGCCAAACTCAAAAAATCGATTTTCCTTAAATTTTGTGTGGTGGTAGGGCCTTGGTCCAAACCTACAAAAATGGCAAAGTTTTAGATCTGCGGTCACCGGTTGCCATGGCAACGGCCATTTTTCAAAATGGCGGATTTTCACCAAGGGAAGGCCTTGGTCGCGTCCAAAATAGGCCTTCTTTGGACTCCTGTAGCCCCCACAAATTAACAGATATTTTATCAATTCTCGCATATGTTATTACCCATATTCTAATGAACAAAATGATATATAGTGATGCTCAAAATGTTTTTGTAGTCAGGTGCAGTAGATGTTTAAAAATGATGTGTTTTCGAGAATTTCCAAAATTGGCAAAAATCCATTTTTTGACCATTTTTATTGACCATTAGCTCATTATCAGGCAAATCAATTTGCTTGATTTTCGGCACAGTTATAGTTTGAACCTTTGTATACATCATATGTAAAAATAAATTTGGGCCTTTAACGTATCGAACCGTGGTGGCCCCCAGAGTAATCAAATATTTCCATTTCAAGAAAATCGTAACCATAGAATTATTCCTGGAAAAACAGTCATAGCTTACCAGAAATGAATCTCGTTATCATTTTATGTAACAGAGGAACTTACCTATCACTTATAAAAGCAGGGTTGTTTTAGATTTTTTTATAATTGCCTTTAAAATGATTTTTTTGAGTTTTTTTGGTCATTTTTAGACCAAAAAATGTATATTTTGGCCCCAGCACCCTGGTAATACAACCAAATGACCTGAAATTTGGTATGGGAATGTCCTGGACATGTACACACATGGGTTGATAACTGGTTTGCCATATGATAGAACAAAATGCTGAATTTTGTGACTTACTTGGGGCATTTTCGGCCCCAAAACTACATTTTTGGCCCCAGTACCCTGGTTTTACAACTGAATGACCTGAAATTTGGTATAGCAATGCCCTGAACATATGCACACATGGATTCAATAACATGTTTTACATACAGTACAACAAAATGCTTAATTTTGAGATTTTTGCCAGTTTTTTTTACAAAATAAAAGTCATTTTCTTGCTCCTGTTCCCTGGTAAATAACCAGTAAATAACCGGTAAAAAATTGGTATAGGAGCGCATTGGAAATGGCTTTTATAACCCGTTTTTGCATACAGTGCAACAAAATACTTAATGTTGTAATTTGTGGTCATTGCTTTACCCAAAGTACATTTCTAGCTCCTATTCCCTATTAGGCATTACAGGCAAATTACCACCTGGACTCTAATAACCCCCACAAAGTAAGAGATATTCTATTGATTCCCGTATATGTTATTACCCATATTCTAATAAGAAAAGTGATATAAAGTTATACTCGAAATGTTTTTGTAGTGAGGTGCAGCAGATGTTAAAAGATGACGTGTCTTTGTAAAAAGTAAATTGCCAAAAAGTGTTATTAATGTGTCCAGGGCACTCCCATACCGAATGTCAGATTATTTAATTGGAAAAACAGGTTACAGGAGCCAAAATATTTTTTTTGTAAAAAAAAATGGCAAAAAACACACACAAAATTCAGCTTTTCGCTGTACTGTATGACAAGCATGCCCTGGACATATGTGCGCATATGTCCAGGGCATTCCTATACCAAAGTTCAAGTCGTCTAAATTTTTTTAGTTGTGAAACCAGGCTACAAGAGCCAAAAAAGCACTTTTTTGTTTTAAAAAAATGGCCCAAAATAACAAATTAAGCATTTTGTTGTATTGTATGCCAAACGTGTTGTTATTGGATCCATCAGCGCATATGTCCAGGGCATTCCAATACCAAATGCAGGTCATTCAATGGTAAAGCCAGGGTACAGGAGCCAAAAATGTACCTTTTTTTTTTAGTAAAAAAAATGACCAAAATTAAGCATTTTGTTGCACAGTATGCCAAAATCATTATTGACTCTATGTGTACATGTGTCCAGGGCATTTTTATACCGAATTTCATTTACTTGTAAAACCAGGGTTTAATGGGCCAAAAATGTACTTTTGGGGCCAAAAATTACAAAAAGGAGCCAGAAATGTACTTTGGGTAAAACAATGACCAAAAATTACAACATTAAGCGTTTTGTTGCACTGTATGCAAAAACGGGTTATAAAAGCCATTTCAAAGGCGATTCTACATTTGTATACCGATTTTTTACCGGTTATTTACTTGGAAAACCAAGGAACAGGAGCAAAAAAATGCCTTTTTTGTAAAATAAATCTCAAAATTAAGCATTTTGTTGTACTGTATGTAAAACATGTTATTGAATCCATGTGTGCATATGTTCAGGGCATTGCTATACCGAATTCCAGGTCATTCAGTTGTAAAACCAGTGTAGGGGAGCCAAAAATGTACTTTTTTGGGAAAAAAATAAAAAGAAAATCACAAAATTTTGCATTTTATTGAACAGTATGCCAAAAGTGTTATTGAATCCATGTGCGCATGTGTCCAGGGCATTCCTATACCAAATTTCAGGTCATTTGGTTGTAAAACATGGGCACTGCTATTAATCCCCGTCAAGGGGGCTGAGCAGTACAAAAAGAAGAGAAGAAAACCAGGGTACTGGGGCCAAAAATGTAGTTTTGGGGCCGGAAATGCCCCAAATAAGTCACAAAATTCAGCATTTTGTTCTATCATATGGCAAACCAGTTATCAACCCATGTGTGTACATGTCCAGGACATTCCCATACCAAATTTCAGGTCATTTGGTTGTAATACCAGGGTGCTGGGGCCAAAATATACATTTTTTGGTCTAAAAATGACCAAAAAAACTCAAAAAAATCATTTTAAAGGCAATTATAAAAAAATCTAAAACAACCCTGCTTTTATAAGTGATAGGTAAGTTCCTCTGTTACATAAAATGATAATGAGATTCATTTCTGGTAAGCTATGACTGTTTTTCCAGGAATAATTCTATGGTTACGATTTTCTTGAAATGGAAATATTGGTTTACTCTGGGGGCCACCACGGTCCGATACGTTAAAGGCCCAAATTTATTTTTACATATGATGTATACAAAGGTTCAAACTATAACTGTGCCGAAAATCAAGCAAATTGACTTGCCTGATAATGAGCTAATAGTCAATAAAAATGGTCAAAAAATGGATTTTTGCCAATTTTGGAAATTCTCGAAAACACATCATTTTCAAACATCTGCTGCACCTGACTACAAAAACATTTTGAGAATCACTATATATCATTTTGGTCATTAAAATATGGGTAATAACATATGCGAGAATTGATAAAATATCTGTTAATTTGTGGGGGCTACAGGAGTCCAAAGAAGGTCTATTTTGGACGCGACCATGCCTTCCCTTGGTGAAAATCCGCCATTTTGAAAAATGGCCGTTGCCATGGCAACCGGTGACCGCAGATCTAAAACTTTGCCATTTTTGTAGGTTTGGACCAATACCCTACCACCACACAAAATTTAAGAAAAATCGATTTTTTGAGTTTGGCCACCCTATGCTTGGTTTTTACAGACAGAGCCTCTTAATGGAGAAAATGATGTGTATTGTTCAGCAATGGGGAAGATCTGCCTGATGTGGATTGAAGTAGTAATTCCCCCTTTTCTTTCTCAATGATGACTTACAACAACATGATGTGTCACTGTATAACATAATGGCTTGCAGTTGGTTTTCGGTACGGACGTCATTGATTGACCTTAGCTTGTAACAGGAACCTCAAACATCGGCATTCGTGACTGATGCGAGCAAATGACAAGTGCTGTCGCTGTACGTGTCCATGTAAACAAAGGTTGCTTTATCCGACACAAATAGAACTATGTGTTGCAGACTTTTCGGTCGTATACGGACATGACTTCCCTCGGAAATTAAAGCCAATTTCGTGACTCGCATACAGCATCTGGATAGAACCTTTGAGCAAGGTCAATTGATAAAAGAGCACAGACTCAAAGCATGTATTATGCCAACAGAAAATGGCAGTTTAGTCTACTCAGGTTGCTAAAGGTTTCTTCACGTTTGTGAACAACTTCGACAATGTGCATGTGTTTCATGCTAACATATTTGCATATGTTGTCGCAAGCGTATTAGCAGTTGTCAGATCATTTAAACAAGTGCTTGGTGGATGTGTTTACGTTGTTAATGCATGTGTCTTTGTTGGCACCGTTCCATAGACATTGGAAGACCTTGGAAGCTTTTACCCCACATCTGTGACTCCGCGGTCTCATTGCCGGCCAGTGACGTACTCCTCGCGCCCTGTCATGACTTCGACCGGATCCTTGAGCGTAGTTTTCGCAGTGTTGTCGCTCTGTGTGAAGGCCCAGGATGCGTACCCAACTCGGACAACACGTCTGGGCCGCGTGTCGGGCAGAACCGTCGCCTTCGAGGGCTCGACAGTAGAAGAATACCTCGGCATTCCTTACGCGGCTCCCCCGACCGGCCCTCTCCGCTTCAGGCCGCCCCAGCCCGCCCAGCCATGGGACGGCGTAAGGAACGCCTCGACGTTCGGAGCCTCGTGCATGCAGACCAGGACACAGTACGGACCAGTGTCGGAGGACTGCCTGTTCCTGAACATCTATGTACCCGTCAATGGCTCGAACGCCACTCAGAGTGCAGCGGTCATGGTGTATATTCATGGCGGAAGGTATGTTTTCTGTTGTTGTGGGTTTGGGCATGTGAGCTCCAGCTCTCCATAACATAAGATCTGTTGTTCTGTCAGCATCAGTAATGCAGAGCCATGTATACTTCAGATAGTAAGGTGTTCTGGATATTCTTGAGATGGCCTCGGTCACACCTGGCTTTTTGTGTATCATGACAATATGAAAAAAAAAAACTCTCGATGAAAGCTGCTACCATTCCCCAAAAGGTTCAACTTTGACACGGCGTTGTCGTTCAACGGCAAGTGGTTGGCTAGCAGGGGTGACGTCATCGTGGTTGCCATGAACTACCGGCTGAACGTGTTCGGGTTCCTCAGCACGGGGGACCGGAACTCCCCGGGAAACTACGGACTCATGGACCAGCGGGCAGCCATCGTCTGGGTGAAGGAGAACATCCACAACTTCGGCGGGGATCCTAACAGGTAACCATTATGATAACCTGCTTGTAACCATTGTGAAATGTTTGAATTTTTACATGCCAATGTGTTATTCCCTCTGCCTTTTGATGTCTATGCTCTGGTAAGCTGTTAAACATGTTGTAAAGCTGGTAAAAGTCAAGAATTTGAAACTTACAAAATCATGGATTTTGATGTTAAAATTTTTATTAATTATAAGTTGGGAGTTGAGACTTCTACTACATACCAAAAACGGAAGTATACTCTGTGTCTCTTTATTTGTCAAAGACTTACACCTACTCCTGAAAGTCAAAACTGTACAACAATCACTGAGAATAATTATTACTTTTGAACAATCATTTGAGAATCTTGGTACATGGTGGAATAGCACCAATTAAGAAAAAACTTCTTCTTCTACCAGTGAGTGCTCTGTGAAACCATGGTACGCTGAAATATCCTCTAATCAAACTAATAGAACACCCATGCAATAAGGTCGAATGTTTTGCAATCGAAGGTGAATTGAAATGAAAACATTGTCAAAATGTTCAAGTTCACTGTAAAGTTACAAAAAATGGATTGATACATTTACCACTCTTTCTGATGCTTCTAGATTTTATCAATTGAAGTAAAATGCTTGCACCTTCAGCTGAATCAACGCAACAATCATGCCCCACGTATTCGCAATATTGAAAAGTACTGCTGTAGTAATAAGATCTGACTCAATTTACATAAATGTGACAGAAAACTTCTATGGACAATAACATCGACAAGTAATGTTCCATAATTTTCCATAATACAAAACAGCTATTTTCTCATTACATACAAAGTAACTGTGGAAACAGTGAAATGTATACGTAGATGTCATATTTGCTTGATATACATTCTATATAAAAGATAGAAAACTTGTCAGAAAGGGAAACCTGAATCTTTATACACACACTATGATACATACTTCCTACCAAACAAACCTTAATTAACACAGTCATGTTCTATAATGAAATATTGATCCCCTTAATTTAAATCTCTGGTCTAGTCACCACTAACAAATAAATGTGCATTTATATGTACTTATAATCTTGATACATAGGTTAGATAAGGTGAGAAAACATCTTGACTTGTCAATAAAGTCATAAAAGATGATAATTGAACTTACATGTAATATAGACACTGCTTTAACATACTATTGCTCTTATAAGGACGAGAAATAAGATATTCTTTAGATATTTTCATTGTTATTTTTGAGAACACATCATATTTACTTTGAACACTGTCTTTTTTACTAAACACGTGCGTACTGCAGTACATTGTTACCTCTGCTAAAAAAGCTAACGTCATAATTTGTCTTTACGGGTTTGCATGCATGAACCTAAGTCTCTGACAGATCTGCATGCAAAGTTCCCGAAATTGCTGAATGTGTAACTATTACTGTGGCCATTATCAGGTATGCTCCATAATTGTTAACTTGAAGCGGGGATTGAAATAATATGTGAGTTTTCAGTTCCACCCTTCCAGGGAGTGTATAATCAAGTCAACAAATAGCATAGTCATCGAACGGATAGTTGCTCTTTACAACTAGTAAAATACTTGCACCTTCAGCTGAACCAATGCAACAATCTCTTGTTGAGTTGCTCTTTACAACAGCATGTCAGCCCACGTAAAATTATCGGATGCATTTTTGTTGGCATTTGGTGTGCAGACGAAAATTATGATTCTATGCAGATCTACCCTTGTTGCAATTTTGAATGCGTTTGGGTTGGAAGGCTAGTTTAACTCAAAAAGCAATAAAATATATCTTAAGGCGTGGCACTCATGCAGAACGCTTTTCGCGGATCCGAGTTTACCCGTAGACAAGTGAACTACATGTAGAAGGGGTGTTTGGGAGGAGTAAGTGGAGATCTGATAAGCTATACATCAGCGTGACCCTGGAGCCCACGAGACCCATGAGACTGGCCATATTTGGCCTTATAGTGGCATTTGATGGAAATTTTAGATACAGACCTTAATCGTAGATATTGAAGCAGACTGGGCAATGTTCAGATGTTAATTTTTGTCATTCACTTTTGGTTCAAGTACTAAGTAACCATTTTCATCAGTGGACCCTTCAACTGTCATGGTTTGTTTTAGAGATTGGTAGTGATGTGGGGTTTCAGCTGCATCAGCAGGCTGGTTATCGGTTTTTGTTAGGTGTTGGTAGTGTTTTTTCTCATCTATACTGCATAAGCAACTTTACGGGATGGGGGAAGAGGGGGAGGCTCATCTTTGTATGGTTTGATTGTATTGGCCTGCGCATTTGCTACAAGCATTAAGTAGTCATGACAATCAGTGGGTCCGTTGATATTCCATGACTTCGCTAATGGTTGGTAGTGGTGTGTAGTGCCATTTGCACCATCATGACCATCATTGGTTTCTGGTATGTGTTGATTGTTGGGCCTGGGTTGAGTGTCATGACATTCCGCTTGGGCGTTCTCGCGTGCTAAAGAAGCACCTTTGCGACGTGGGGGGAGTGGGGGAGGTTGGTTATGACAGGGTATATTTGCATTGGTTGATGGTGAGTTCTGGGTGGTTGTGGGTTTGGGTCCAGTCTCTGATTGCCCTCCCTGGCCTGTTACTACAATGGTAGATGTAATGTTTCTGTTGCTAAAACCATTATTTGCGTCTGAGTCCGGAGAACGTTTACCTACCCTTTTCTTGTATACGATTGTGACAATAACGGCGACGATGAGGGCAGTGACAGCTACGGCACCGCTAAGAGAGACAATGTAAACAGGGAGAGAGATATCAGTTTCTGATTCATAATGCCTGTCCCTTTCTCGTTTCAGCGAACCACCACGAGTGGTTAATGGTGTCGTTGTAACTGTTGCTAACACGTTTCTTTGGGTATTATCAGACATTATGTCAAATGCCGAACTAACAGCAGGTGGTGTTGTAATTGTGAGAGTATCATTTTCTGCATTCCTGAATGAGGAATATTTTAGCTCTTCAGAGGAGATAAGAGATGCCTGGATATTAACGGGGATTTTGCCGGATGTTTTACTTATAGGTGTTGGTGGTGTTGGATGACCATTATTGCCTGCATCACCAAATGAAGATCTTAGCACTGTTAACGAGGTAGCTGAGGCCTGAATAGCAACAGGGATTTTGCCGGATGTTTTACTTTTAGGTGCCGGTGGTGTTGGGTGACCATTATTGCCTGCATTACCAAATGAAGATCTTAGATCTGATGTCTGTTCAGCAACAGGCCTAGGGGTTTGGGCAAATGTTGGGGCTATGGTAGGTGGTGTTGGTTTGGCATTATTTTCTTCATATTTACCAACTGAAGAATGTCCCAGCTCCACATAAGGGGTAGGTGAGGATGGGATAGCAACAGGCAATGTTGTTATTGTTTTCTTTCTACAATCTAGTTCTTCGAGATTGACATCTTTCAATTGTCTTCCAAAGAACTTGTCAGGCTCGACACATATCATCTGCTCTGCAAATGAAGCAGAAAAATATCTAGCCATTTCATGCCTAAATGGAGAAATATTACAATCACACTTCCATGGGTTATTGCCAATGTTAACACCACGAATAGATGCCAAAAGGCCAACAGCTACTCGTGGAAGGGTTGTTATCTTGTTTGACTGCAGGTCTAAAATTTCAAGCTTTGTTAAATCCCATACTGTACCAGACGGAACGTTAGTTATTTGGTTGTAGCCTAGCTTCAAACTTCTTAGCTGGGGTGATTCTGACAATGCGTGAGGCTCAATCTTAGTTATTTGGTTCGAGGCAAGGTACAAATTGTGTAGCTTGGGTAAATCTGAGAATGATTTTTCCCTGATGGTGGTTATCTGGTTGTGGCTGAGGTTCAAATCCTTGAGCTTGGGTAAATCCGAAAATATGTTATCCTGGATGACGGCTATTTGGTTGAGGTGAAGGCACAAATGTACTAGCTTGGGCAAATTTGAGAATGCACCAACCTCGATGGTAGCTATTTTGTTTTGGTATATTTCCAAATCCTGGAGCTGGGGAAAATTTGAGAATATACCATCCTGGATGTTGGTTATTTGGTTGTGGCCTAGTTTCAGAGTTTGGAGCTGGGGTAAACGTGACAATGCACCTGGCTGGATGTAAGCTATTTGGTTTTGGTCTAGGTTGAGAAATTGTAGTCGGGGCAAGTCTGAGAATACACCACCTTGTATGCTGGTGATTTTGTTTCTGTCTAAGATCAAACTTCGGAGTTGGGGTAAATGTGAGAATGTGCCACGCTGAATGTTGGTTATTTGATTGCAGCATAGGTTTATATTTTGAATCTTGGATAGCTTTGAAAATGAACCAGAGGGAATGCCTGATATGGGATTAGAAACCAAAACCAAAGTAGTTAAAGATCTTGGCAGAAGTTCTGGAATGCTGGTGAGGCCCAGGCTTGCGCATTTGCAGTAGATGGGCAACTGACAGGGGCAGTCAGCTCCCAGTAGGTTTGGTTCCTTCAGGATGATGAGAAGGAAAATTAGCAAGTGCCTCAGCTTTCTTCCCATCTTGTTCTGTGACCTTAAAGAATAGAAAACCGAAATGAAATTAAATCATTTGACGCTTGTATGTCTTATTCTACCTGCACTCATAACAATGGCTGTGTAGTAGCTATAGCGCTTGTCAATTTAGGGTTACCATTTTATCCTAAACCTTTGAAATTAACAATGTCCAGTATCAATATTTTCAAAGGAATACAAGAGAGCCCCCGCCTACGTTGTGCAAGGTTGTTTCATTTTTGTACGCCAAAACATTTCAAACTAGAGTTCGGCGACCTCATACCTCCATGAAAATTTAGAGCTTTCGTAAATTTCATGCAATTGACTAACACATTAACATAATTTATGCATGGTATTGTTCATCATTGACTAACGTACACATGTCACGATTATAAAATTATTAATCATAAAGCAGTTTTGCAATTTTTACATAAATTATGCAAATAAGTTCCTCATTACCATATTTGGTATCTGCTTATATTCCACCTATCATAATTAACATGTGTTACATCTATTGAAGTCCAGTTATTGAAAACAATGGAATTATACAATTTCCTAATTAATTATGCAAATTGAGTCCTCATTTGCATAACATGTATATCATTATAAACATCTTTGCCTAAGGTACCCGCATGCCTAATATTTTGCCAACCCATCAATCCATTCTGCAGTTATCCTCTTTAGAATGTCTTGACAAAAACGCCCCTGCAGTTCCGAAATTAAATGTTAGGGGGCTGAAACCTGCCCCACTTTGTCATGACACTGCAAGCTAGCTACCAGCCAAATGTTAAGACCATATCACATCCAGGACAAGAGATACATTGAAAAAACTGCCATGATATAATATCCTAATTAATTATGCAAATGTACTCCTATTTTGCATAATTAGTAATTGATCTTGTACAACATTGTCTAAGGTACCTACATACCAAAAATCATGAAAATCTGTTGTTCCCTTCTTGAGTTATCCTCGTCAGAAGTTTTTGACAAAAATGCCCCTGCTATCCCCAAACTAGACGCTAGGGGGCCCAAAGTTACGTCATTTTTTTCTGAGCACAAGAGCTATCTAATACTTTAAAATGTTGACCATAGTATGTTCAGAACACCGAGAGAGCAAAACCGGAAGTTACGTTGCAGTACCAAGGTCACACATCAGGGGGGCCAAAATCGACCTTGACCTTCGTCTTCCCAACCCCTACCGACATACAAAATGTTATCGTAGTCCATCAAGAGGTTCTCAAGTTATGATGACCACAAATATGCGGACACACAGACACACAAACACACACACACACAGACACACTCAAAACTATACCTCCATTTTTCATGGAGGTAACAATGCAAAATGTTAAAAGTAGATGGAACTTAGCACATGTGAAAGCAATTCAGATGTAGGCAATTCAAGTTAGGCTACAGTTTTTCCACTACAACAAACAGTACTTCTCAGCGAGTTCGCACTTTTGCAAATAGCTATGACATAAATATGACGATTATATTTACATGTTTCCCACTAATTATGTACAAATGGACCTTATTTGCATCATCAAAATCAACTGATTTTTTCCCTCCAACCTGCATATGTTGGTAAGAATAAAAGTTCTCCTATGCCTTAATTTGCATAATCATATCAACCTATGTCATTCCAATTTGGCACTGATTTGCGCAATCAAACCTTACCAAAATCCCTCAACCCCATCAGCAAAATGGCACCTTCGATTTCAAATCTACCAGGGCCCCAAATATATACAATTTCGTCACAACCTATTCAATTATGACCAAATGCAAAGCATGTTCAGAGCCTAGGAAATTGATAAAGCATGAGAAGCTGGGCGTTTTATCGAAGAACCACCGAGGAGGACAAACATTTATTTTCAAACCGTCGTATTGAAGTCATTGGTGGTCTTTTTACCTACTGTGTTGTGATTAGTGAAGATTTGCTGCCTGTGACATACACTTGCAGCTGAAGTTTATTTAAAATTTTCCATAGAATCGATGTTCTTTAATGAAAGTCTTCTGTCTCTATTTCTCTTCAATAGATAATCATCTAAAAATCAGTTGTTCTGCCTTTAGAATACTTGTTTGTACATAACGTTATATATGGGGTGTGGTAGTCGTTAATTGCTATACTGGTGTGCGTGGTGTCGATTGTCTGAAACTTGCTGGTTGAATATTGAAATTACGCAGGTTGTTTACTCCTCTCGAACATTTAAGACATGTATAGTAAAGTCTACATGAAGACTGCCTTCTCTAAGAGAAAAGTGATTGTGGGTGTGGTGATCTCTGTGCCTTGCAGAGAGGGATGGCGTACCTTATTCAATGTAGTTTTTGTGCCGAAAGTTCCAAAATGTCGAATTCTGTCTAACCTAATTCTGCCCATCAGTTTGACCTTGCACGATAGTCAATGTCACATTTTAGATACAAAAAGGTTGACCTTTTTAATTTTATCCCAGCTTACCTTTAGAGCTAGTCAGAAACTCTCCGTTCGGTACCTTCTTGTTGGGAAATCCGGGAGGAATTTTGTCCCTATATCGGTGATTCGTTGGCTACGCCCTTCAGTCCGCAATGCAGTGTGAACAGTGTTGGGTTGGTCTTAATCTTGTGATTAGGCTGGTGACGTTAGTTGTATGAGGTTGAATATCAACATCTACACGTTTACTTTTGAATAATCGTGGTTGTGTAGCTTGTACATATTTGCAGGTTCACGGTGGATATAATCTGAACTCAGGAACAGTTGTTCGTAATACATCGTTAGAGTCCGCTTATGATCAAATGTGAATATAAAAGTGGTTACAGAAGTCGGAATACCCACGAAGTTTCAGATTTGAACAAAAGAAAGACAAGCCTTATACTGTATTTAATCACAAGTGTCGTACTTTTATTTCCATAGAGTTTCATATGGTCACATTTGACAACAAAATAGAATTCTCAATAATAGCAGTAGTGGGGCAGTGACAGAAATATTCGCAGATTTTTTTAAAGAAAATGGTTGAGAATATTTCGATCTCTTTTGTATACTGATGCATTGATTTATATTTCCTCATTATTTTCAAATATTGTCTGATAGACTTAAATCTTCTCCGTCGTAGTTCTCGTGCAAGATCACGGAAGATCCCGTTATAGGTTGTGTTCTCGCGAGATCCCATTAAAAAATGTCGGGGTGGTCTTTTAAATACTTTTAACACTCTGTCGACCTAGGATAACAATCTTCGGAGAGAGCGCAGGCGGCATGGCCGTCAGCATGCAGCTGATATCTCCCAAGACAACAGGTTTGTTCCAGCGGGCCATCTGTCAGAGCAGCGTCGCCATGACACCCGGAGCTATCAACTACAACCCACTCGCATTTACCAAGCAGCTGTGCGACTACCTGAACTGCGGGACGGAGGACCCAGCCGGGATGGTCTCCGCGCTGAGGGCGAAGGGCGCGGACGAGCTGACGCAGGCCGCTGCTGTGTTTACCGGTATGATTGTTACAATCTGATACTAGAAATCAGTTCAAACGTTTCAGCGCGAAGCCTTTCAAATGGTCGAACTAATGGCGTCAAACCTCTATACCTAAAGGCACCCAATACAGTTAAATATAGAGAAGCGATTCGTAAGCCAAATTAAACTGCACTGCAATACAACTGCTGGAAAATCACCATGCTTTATCTCAATTGAGGAGGGCAAATGAAGAAGTGCAGTACTAGTATAAGAGTGGTTAACTGTACCTATATTTTCATCCGACATATCAGGTAACTTCACCAGAAGGGTATGGTTGCCTGTGGTTGACGGGGACTTCATACCGGAGGAGCCAGCTCGTTACTTGGAGTCGGCATCTCTGGACTCCCGCCAGCTCCTCATCGGGTGTAACAACGACGAGGGCGGCGGGCAGCTGGGGGAGGGCGCCCCGGCGTCCCACATAGTGGACAGGCAGAGTTTCGAGTTCTACCTGAATTCGTCTCTCTTCCCGACCTACCCCAAAAACACACAGGTACGTGTGGATGCAAACTACCTATCTGTTTCTTGATTATTATGATACTGAGATACGAGGAACGTTAGAACAGATATAATGGCAGGTCCCATACGTTCTTTAGCACTATTGCATTCTCCTGGCTTTTATGAAATACTAGTAGTCGGACAAGTGTTATTGAAAAAAAGAAGGATGATTCCATTTCTCGTCGACGCGTCCGCAAAATTTCTAAAGCTCACCCAGTACTGAGGATTTGGCGGCGCGGATGAAAGGATGGTAAAATCTTGCAATTTTTTGGCGATACGATTTCGGTCTTCCCGTCTATACCAGTGAAACAACCAGAGGGGCGTGTAGAACAGAAGGAAACAATATCCCGACTCCCGGGATTCGAACCTGCGCCGAACCCGGGCAGCCGGATCACAAATCCAGCGTGCAAATCACAACGCCAAAAGCTCAGAGCTGCTGGCGTGGTCTGCTTCATCTGCACAGAACCACGGAGTAGTGTGTATGAAACATATAATTAACTAGAGTTCAGCGACCTCATACCTCCATGAAAATTTAGAGCTTTCGTAAATTTCATGCAATTGACTAACACATTAACATAATTTATGCATGGTGTTGTTCATCATTGACTAACGTACACATGTCACAGTTATAAAATTCCCAATATTAATCATAAAGCGGTTTTGCAATTTTAACATAAATTATTCAAATAAGTTCCTCATTACCATATTTGGTATCTGCTTATATTCCACCTATCATAATTAACATGTGTTACATGTATTGAGGTCCAGTTATTGAAAACAATGGAACTATACAATTTCCTCATTAATTATGCAAATTAAGTCCTCATTTGCATAACATGTATATCATTATGAACATCTTTGCCCAGCTACCCGCATGCCTAAAATGCAGGCAATCCGTCGTTCCTTTCTGCAGTTATCCTCTTTGGAGTGTCTTGACAAAAACACCCATGCAGTTCCACAATTAAATGTTAGGGGGCTGAAACTTGCCCCACTTTGTCATGACACCAAAAGCTATCTACCACCAAAATGTCAAGACCATAGCATGTCTGAAACAAGAGATACATTGAAAAAACTGCTATGATAGAATATTCTCATTAATTATGCAAATGTACTCCTATTTTGCATAATTAGTATCTTATCTTGTAAAACATTGTCTAAGGTACCTACATACCAAAAATGATGAAAATCCGTTGTTCCCTTCTTGAGTTATCGTCTTCAGAAGTTTTTGACAACAATGCCCCTGCTTTCCCAAAACTAGACGCTAGGGGGCCCAAACTTATGTCACTTATTCCTGAGCACAAGAGCTATTTAATACTTCAAAATCGTGACCATAGCTTGCTCAGAACACGAGATAGCAAACCCGGAAGTTGCGCTGCAGTACCAAGGGAAGCCGCTAGGGGGCCCAAAATCTAATCATTTCCAGCTTTCATCACACCCTACCAACACACCAAGTATGAAACCAATCCACCAAGCCGTTCTTGAGTTATCTTGTTTACACACACACAGACAGACAGACAGACAGACAAACACAGGGTAAAATATAACCTCCATGACATTTCATGGAGGTAATCATGCTGATTTTGCAACACATGTACACACGCAAACAGATGATCATGGAGGCAGCGACGTACGAGTACGGAGTTTGGGACGAGACCGATCCCGAGACCCTCCGCCGGGCGTTCGCGCAGATGTACGGTGACTTCGAGTATCTGGCCAACACCGTGCAGAAGGCAAACCTGTATTCACAGGTTGGTACATTCTATCAACAGTAGTAGGCGCCATGGTTCAGCACCGTTTAGGCCTACGTCACATTTCCAAACCGGGCCCCGGCCGGGCAGCTTTCGGGAACGAAAAGTATGATATCTAACAGAAGTCAAACTGCACAAAGGGAATAGTTGTGGGTATTATTTGTACTATATTTGTACGTATACATTTCTATTTTCGTTTCCACAAACAGCCCGGCCAGCGCCCAGTCTGGAAATGTGACGTTAGTGTTACCAGACGAACATGTATGTACGGTAACTGAGTAGCCACAGTACACCTAATAATAATTCTGGTCTTGGTACGAATTCTCTCAAACTCGTTTCGCGTTTTGCCCAATATGGATCGCTTCAGTGAGAATAGACATGAATGGTAAATTTATAAGATCTGCAGCTTGTCTTATCAACCTAGTGAGGGGATTTTCTTAGGGTTGCCTTTAACCACTTACCAAACTTGGCTTTTAACTTTACCGCCAACATTTATCCTTTTGTATGAAAGCATGCGCATGGTACTGGGTCTGTTTGCACACGAATATATAATGTTTTATAATTACTCGCTATCCATTGTGCTAGTTCCCTTCCTCAAGGCTGTAATGAGCGGAGTCGCCGCTAAGTGGCGCTGCGGCGAGAATGCGGTCCCAAACGTGACACGGTCTTGTCAAAGGAGAAATAAGAAATTTAAAGAAGATTCTCTTCCATTTCTATTTCCAGGCCAGACTATTCCTTAAGTAATCAAACGTGCCTGAATTTTTTTTCAGCGTAACCACCCCACCTACATGTACCTGTTCACCCATCGCCCATCATTCTCCACCCTGCCGGACTATGTAGAAGCGTCACACGGCCAGGAGTTGTACTTCCTCTTCCTGGACTTACGCGGGAACAATCCCGATAGTCTGAGCGCAGAAGAAAAGGAACTAAGTCGGGTGATGATAAAGTACTGGACTAACTTCGCTAAGACGGGGTAAGTTGTCATACATTACAGTAAACTTTATAAC
This sequence comes from Branchiostoma floridae x Branchiostoma belcheri, assembly GCA_019207045.1. NCBI lineage: Eukaryota > Metazoa > Chordata > Leptocardii > Amphioxiformes > Branchiostomatidae > Branchiostoma > Branchiostoma floridae x Branchiostoma belcheri. The sequence goes on from CM033027.1 coordinate 11,558,231, forward strand.
ACATCACAAACCTTAACAAGCAGGGGAAGAAAACATCGTGTTTCACACCCTGAATTATTATAGTTTGTTACAAATTTTCGATCAATTGAAACATACCACATAGCACATTGGTGAGGCAAGGAAATATACAACAGTGGCCCAAACTTTTACACTGATTTCTTGACCTTCACGACCTTCCCACGACTTAGGTCCCGACCACTCCCCAAAAATAGTCGGCGCCTGGTTGGGAGGAGCCTGGAAGCCATCTTTATTTATAGCCCCAGTTCGTTCGTTTAATCGTGGTGAAGAATACGGCTTTTCCCATTTTGATTGTTCAAATTGTGTAGCTGAGTGACTGCCAGAAGACTTAGAAGACTTATTGTTACCTTTTGACTAAGTTTATGTGTGTATGTCCTAGTTGTCTTGTTTGAGTTCTGTATGTGTCCAGGGACACCTGAAGAACAGGCCGTGGCCTGAGTGTGATTTTTACCCTTGTAAAATGAAATAAACGAAATGGAATGAAGCAGGCAACCGCGCCAACCACGGATGACATTTCTCACGACCATAGATTTATCGTTCATGGTCCAACAAAAATGATATGATCATGATATCCTGATATTTTTTATTGTCATTTTTCAGCAACCCAATGTTGCCGTCTGCGTCGGATCTGCCGACCGTCTGGCCGCTGTACGTGCCCCGCTTCGGACAGCCCACCACAAAACAGTACCTGACGCTGAAGACCAACATGAGCGGAGACGACGTCAGCAGTAGCCTCAGACCCAAGAAGATCTACTTCTGGACTGAGGTAGCGCCGGCTCTGGAGTCCACTGTCCGGTCTACTTGTGAACCAGGGACCAACGCCGCATCGCCTGCAGCTAGCTCGAGAGCTACAGTGTGGCGCTTTTGTGTGATTGTCGCAGCACTGTGTTTTATCAGATAGTTTTAGATAGATTGGTGGTACAGGTGTTGCTGAATCTGTATCGTATATTTGCACAGTATAGGAAATAGGGGCAACATTTATTACCTGATTCATGTACACTCCTTTAATATGCTTTATCAATTTTCAAAATCACAACAAGCTCACCATACTAATTACTTACTTTACTTTACTTGGTCGAGCCAATAGCAATGCATAAGTAGTGTTTCTTCATTCTCTTTGGAATTCTTATTGGCATTGGCAAGTGTGACTTTGGTATTCAAAAGGCATCTACAGCCGTATCTTGCACACGTTGAATTTGTAGCGCCGATCTCTGAAAAACAAGAATTAATAAGATCAGTACAACGCTTATCCATTGTTTTTATGATACTCCAATTCGGCCTTTACTTTTTGTAAGGCCTACGTCACATTTCCAAACCGGAGCCCGGTCGGGCAGCTTTCAGGAACAAAAAGTATGACATAAAAGCCACCAAACTACATAAAACGTAAAGATGATCGTGGGCATTACAGTATTTGTGTACATTTTTCTATTTTTCATTTCCTCAAACAGCTCTGCCGGGCTCCGGTTCGGAATTGTGACGTAGGCCCAAGTCTGCGCGTGACACAATTTTCTTGTCACTCTACTGTATTAAAATAAATACCAAAATGATATGTTCGTTCACGAAAGTAAAAGAAAAACCTACTGAGCGGATCGGAACCCCTGTGCGTTGCTGTGGTAGCCGCATCCATATCGTTTTTTATGATACTTCAATTCGACGTATACTTCCTGTAAGTCTGTGTGTGACACAATTTTCTCGTCCCTCTGCTAGATTCAAATAAATACTAAAATAATATTTTCGTGACGCTGTGACATTCTAATGACGCTGAAGAAGAGTGAAAGAAACGCCCGGAAGTAAATCTCTGTTGTTATCCAGTTGTAGACATTGAATTGAATTTGAATACTAAGAGGAGTAAACAAAAAGACCGACTGAGCGTAACTTACTCATGTTTGTTGCTGTGGAAGCTGTGTAGGCCCCGCAGGTAATACCCGCTGGAGACGGAGTAGTTCATATCACCGTCCAGATAGTTCGCGTAGGGCGACAGGGCGCAGTTGTAGGTCTGCATGCCGCGCTTCCGGGAACACTTCACCTGTGCCAGAGGAAGTTATCAAAGGCAATAAGTCAGACGACTAGTAATGTAATTGTAAAACGTTTTCTCTCATACCGTTGTTTTAAAACAATACGGCTCTTGGTGCCAAGAAATGTTGAATGAAGTTGGCAGGTTGGCGCACAAATGCATTCCATGTGTTTTTGGCAGAGAGGCTCGGTGGGCGTCACTCCAATGCAAGTTTGCGGGGAAGAAGCTACATTTTATTTTCACTTTTACTGTATAGCCTTGTTATTGAACAAGAAAGATGATTTTCGTTCGTAAACTTTACTATGTAAAATTAACTCATACGGACTTGTATATACACACTCATGTGACGTTACGCCCACTCACGTTCCATCTGCGGTCCTCCCGGCCGTTGTTGTGCTCGCTCCTGAGCCCGGTGATGATGGCGTCAAAGGGGCACTGGAAGTTCATGACGCCGTCAAAGTCATTGATCCACCCGGACCAGAACTCCTCATCAAACCTGGGGATAGATGATGAAATGATTAATTTGACCACACACTTAAAAGTGCAAAACTGTAGTCCAATGGTGGCATGGTTGTGAATCTCCGATATTAGAACTGTACACCAAACAAAACAGCAGCTCAGTTTTTATAACTAAAAAGAACACGGATCATACATGAGAACAAACTTATTGGTAAGGTAAACAAATCTGCTGCGAGTAAAATTCCGCTGTGCCAGCTCCTAAAAGATCCACAAGATGGTGATATCCAACAAGATATCAAAACCGGAAGTTCCGCTACAGTGCCGCAACAAGCCGCTAGAGGGCTCGAAATCAAATCATTTCGAGGTCTCATCAAGACCTACGCACATACTAAATATCAATAAAGCCATTTAGGTATTCAAGAGTTATGCTGGTCAACTGCATCGCAAACACACGCATGCACATATACCCACATTATGTGTTTGTATGTGACATACAAACACTACCGGAAACATAACCGTCGGACGAAGGTATTACACAAACCTGGGGAGTCCTGGGACTGAACCGCAGCCGAACTTCCAGACCCTGTCCTCCGCGCGGTTGCAGTGGACGCTGCTGACGCGCCGGATGACCTGGCTACCGGGACACTCGAACTGGAAAGCGGCGTCCCACCTGGTCTGGGCGCCGGTCAGGGCCTGCCCGGGACTCTTGCAGCGGCGGCGGCGGCGACGGCGCCACGCGTCTCCCTGGCAGAGAAGAAGCCCGATCACGGCAAGAACGAGGAGGAAACGCAGGGATCTAGACCCCTGGGCCATGTTGCCGGTGTTGTAGCTGTGTAGGCTCCGAATGTGTTTCTCACAGTAAACTGTTTCTCATAGTAAACTGCTTTTATATGGGAATACAAGCATCCTGCTTCACGACTGAGAAACTAACCGGAAAGGTAGCCTCCTTCACCGGCCTCTCTGAGGGCATTGGCGTAAGTTTCGTGGGTGGGGAGTGGGGGGAGCGTTGACACTTTTCAGGGTGGTGACGGGGGACGTCGATTCGCGATTTTTTAACCGGGAATGCCGGGAAAGGAATATATACCGGGAAGCTTGTAGCCACTGTGGGCCGCCAGAGAGGCCGGTGATGGAGGCTACAGGAAAGGCGACTCTGGAAATTAGGAGAGATGCACATGTCATATAACATCCGGTGGTGATCCAAGAATCAACAAGGACCCTCAAGAATGCATCTGTTGTGAATTTGGACTCCATGACTATGCGTTTCTTCCTCGTGCCCGGCGTCGGCATCACAAAGCAACGCCGGTACTGGGGATATCGATACTAGCTTTAATAATTTGTTTTCATCATTGATTTTTTTTTTTTTGGGGGGGGGGGGGGGACTTATACTCATGCATGATCAGTACTTACCTTGTTGTAGCCGTAAATGACCTCAAATGTGATGGGTCTCTATGCAACAACATATTTTCAATCACATATTCCAAGGTTCCTCCTGCCTTGTTGGTCTCAAAAGCCGCAAACTTCCGGTTAAATTCTCATTGTAGTTCTGATTTCAATCGCATGGTGAACACATTCTGTGCTTGTTGTGACGTAGCTTTCGACACTTTCATTTTCCTTCCATGCACAAGGCAAAGGCCTCGTTTTTTCTTTTTTTTTAAACGGCGATGTAACTTTTTACATGACAACACACTGTCCCACAGAACTGGAGTGGGCGTTTGGGGTAGAACACTACCTACGGGTCTTATTGCAAGGGCTGGGCTATATATTGTCCTTGGTTTGGCCAAGGAGGTTATAACCTCCTTGGTTTGGCTGAGTAAGATCTCCATTAGTAATACCGCACATTTTTAGACACACACACACACACACACACACACACATCAAGCAAACAACTTGACATAAAATACACAAACAAAACACGTGGTGGCACTGATGTCGAACCTTCTTTTCGTTGGTAGTGATGCTTTAGAATTTCTTTAATCTTGAAAACATTCAAGACTAACTTTTAGCTGCCTCAAGTTGTACTGCAATGTTGTCACTGTGGTAAAAAAGTGAAAACTGAGTTTATGACATGTTCATGTATGATACCAAGAAAAGATCTTGTCTTGTTACTAGACGTCTACTTTACGAATGTTGATGATGGGTTACGCCGACAATTCTATGGCTTACATTTTGTGTTGCAAAAAAAGTTGAATTCTAAAAGTAGACAATGTACAATAAGTATTTCGGTTTTTTGTTGTTATGGAATAAAATGTTGCCATCTTGCGGGTCACAGCACACATTCCCTCTCAGCCCTTGAAAGGACGGACATGCCCAATGCTGAAAGACCGTGTACAGTAATATGGTGTTGATATGCGCAGGGGTACCGGTCATCTATGTCCACCCTCTGGCAACAGAGGAAGCCTCCGTTGTGTACGGGCGTGATGCCCAACTTTTCCAGGCACATACCGATAAACACGTCTTCAAGATATATGTATTTGGTGCGAAGTGATGTTTCGTATAAACTCCGCACGATGTCACCGGAAATGACGTAACCAGATCCTCCGGAAGCGAACGATGGGAGCGACTCTCTCAAGAACGAATACCTTGACAGATACCATTTGTTTTCGACTTTACGTATTGGTTTGTCTTTTGTGTGAATATTGCCAAGTACAAGTTGAGATTTTTGTTCCATCCCCAGCAGCGTAGCAACCAGGTTGTCAAGGTTCACGTATGTATCGTCGTCAATTTTCATGAGGTACGCCGCGTTCGGACAGAAATCCAGGAACCATTTCAAAGTCATCACCGCCTTAAGTGTCAGATTCTTGTACGAATCTAGGAAATTTTCTTGAATGATGTCCCCGAATATGGCGTCTTCTTTCTCTACTTCCCGTTGGAGATCTTGCTGATCTGTCGTTCCCAGGGCAAATAGTGTCTTGATCTCGACCCCAGGGGTGTTTGACTCGTTCGCCCAGGTGGCTCTGATTGCTTGACGTTGAGTCACGTGGTCGTGTGCCGTGTGCACAATGATGACGAGGAAAACGTCATTTCCGTCGCGTTCGCACTTGTCCTCGTGAGCCATGGTGAACCTATAGGGATGTGGGTTAATCGGCTTTTTAACGACTTCAGATGAATATTTCTGATTTGCGGTCTCTGAATAGGGGTTGCCATGGTAACCGATGACCCATACTACTAGTACTATGAGGCTAATTATGCCTAACAGTGATGCCATAAGGAACCGTGTAAATATTCTGAAAGAAGCTCTAAAACCTGGTGCGAGCATGGTGGCTTCGAATTTTCGAGTGCTGGTTTTCAGACCTCCTGTAAATAAACAAAAGAAAATGAAATGATGATGATGTAAAGGCCAGATCAATTTCATTCTTAGGCTAATCAGCCACTTTGAGAGAGCTTTATACTTTTAAGGCAGTGCATGATACAACAAGAGTTCGGAGACGTCATACATCCATGAAATATTCTGATTATACAAACATATATCATTTCTTTTTTACATCACTTTACATCACAAGCTATCTGCCATAGAAAAATCAAAACCATCGCATGTCCAGGTCAAAGGATATGAAAAATCGAAGTTCTGCTGCAGTACCAAGGTGACACACCAGGGGCCCCAAAATCAACCCTGACCTTCGTCTTTGCAACACCTACCCACATATCAACTATCATTACAATCCATCCAGAGGTTCTAGAGTTATGGTGACCACAAATATCCGGAAACACACTGACACACACAAAGACAGACAGACACACCAAAAAACTATACCTCCTTTTTATGGAGGTTATCAAGAAACGGATGATATTCATTTCAGAGCTCTGAAGAATCTGGAGCTGCGAAACTTTAATTCCGGATCGATCCTAGCATTGCTTAAGACCTATTTTCTCGATCGACTAGAGTGAAAATGTCTTTAAGGTAATGACGTCCTATCGGATGGGACGTGAGGCTGGAGTCTCCGTTTCTGTGGAAAGCCACACCTCGCTAAAAGATCCACCGCATTTTAATGAATGAATGAATGAATGAATGAAGACCTTTATTGTACATTCATACCCACTGGGTTCAGTACAGGTCACAATAAATGATACAACATTTAATGAAAAAGAGTAAGGGTCCACTAGCCTGGATGCCAGACTGTTTTAGGGTAGCTCCTCGGCTTTAGCTATCTTCAAGGCTCACATACCTTCCAGGAATTTTACCACAGGCCCCTGAGTTAGGTCCGGTCACAGGGGGACGTGTTATAGAATTTATTTGGGGGCATGTTGGCCCTGGAACCAACCGAGGAGTTCGGCTGTGCAGGCCCTGGAAACAGTCTGGTATCGAGGCTAGGGTCCATCCTGGTGTGAGTGGATCAAACCGGTACCCTTTAGTCTTTAGTCCGGTGTGTCACGCCCAATGGCGGTTTACCGGCCATGCAGAACAAACCAAACGAACCATGGATGTTTCTGACATGGTATGTCTCAGTCTTAGTTGTGTAAGGAAGGACGATGGTGTAGCATGTAACCTCACAGTGACCTTCGTATCGTGTTACATGCAAGTAAACAATGGAGTACAAAAAAGATATTTCACAGGTGCAAATCACCTTAACTGGCAAGAATTTTACCCTAATTTGTTCCTAAAGCGTGTGTCTGACACCAGGTTAAGAAAATCTTACGGCTCTACCCTACATACACTTTGGCTTGCAACTAAGCCATTTCTCCTAAGACTATGGACGTTCTTGTTCAAGATATGCCCTCAGTTTTATCCAGAGTATTATCGTGTGTGTGAATACCTTTGGAACTACATGTATCCTACTTCATGGTTATCTAATCCCCCCGATCTAATCAAAATGTTACCAAAGCGTCAATAATTTGGGTTTTGATTGCATCATGTACATGTAGCTTAACTGACTTTCCACTGGCCTGCATGCTCAATTTTCTTTCCTTACAAACAGTAACAGTTGGATACCTTAGCCCCGCCTCACTTATCTCTTCGAGTACTAGCCTACCTGCAAAACCACATGTCAGAAACCTGGTTTTTAAAACTAACCTCGAAAACCCTCCTCCAGCTTCTTGTGGGGACTGCTGAAGGCCGAAGCCGTGTGCTTGGCTGAGTCGCGATGGCGATCCTTCAGCTACTCGTTGCCTCCCTGGAATCCCCTTCACAACGTTTTCCAGTTGATCCTCAAATACAACTGTGTCCAAACAGTTACTGGTTACGACGCATGCCTAGATTGAACATTGTCCAAACTTGTAGCGTTTTTCTAGTCCTTTTGCGTCGAAAATAGTTGAATCTAAGCAGCGACCGTAGCTAGCGACTTCTAATCTTTCCCTATGTCCTTTGACCTTAGAAGGGATCAGATAACGGCCTCAGGTAACGTTGTGTGACAAAAAACTGCCCAGGCTATTTACTCGGTCTCGGTGAAAGGAACTTGTTACGGGCTGACGTCAGAGATCCGTTGCGAAGAAGAGGGCAACAAAATGGGAATCCTTGTGCCACTTAAGATCCTTGAAAATCCCTATTTTCCTCAAAAACTTCGGGAGCGGACCAAAGCTAACAAGGCTAGATTCCAGGCTAGCTTAACAACTGTCCAGTTAGTCCAACGTTATACAGCATTTCTCGACCCCTTTATGTTGGAGCGTCGGATACAATTTTTCTTTGTTCAACTTTGTCCATTTCTTTCCTCATTTCCTCTGCCAGCTTTCAGCGAAAACTAAATTAAATGGAATTTGGTAACAGGATGATAGCTTGAGGCAAACCGTTGGGCTATTTTATTCAGCGCTTATGGGACAAATAAAAGGTAGGTAACGCGTGAAAGGGGACATGTTGGTCATAAAAGGGAAGGAAGTAAATGTAGGAGTATCTTATCATAACAATGAGACACAAGAAGAAAACTTCAATAAAACCCAATGAATGTCAAGTTGTCAACATTAGGGTAATGTGAAATAGAAGACATAAACATTTTTACTTTAGCCCAGAAGCGTGAATGGGCCATGATGGCGTAACTTGATAGTGTATTCTGCAGTTAGTACTGTCGGCACTCAGCTGAATAGGTCTGTCCCTGGTGCTGAATGCTTGTCCCCCTCTCCATCTCTTTCCTTCTGTCTTTCTCCCGTTCTCTCTCCTTCTTTCTCACTCTCTCTCTCTCCCTCTCTTCCTCTTTCTTTCTCAAAACATTCATTTGTACTACTAATCATACAGGCCATAAGTAAAACTACGAACGACGGTGTCACGACAACAATAACATGTTCTTTTATTCTAATGTGTACTTCACAACGTCAACAACTTTATAGCTGAGACATAGTAGACTTCTAAATACACGGATATGATACCACGTGGAATTTATTCACTACAGAATAAAATTCTACCTGTAGTTTACAACTTCATATGTGTGACAAAGCTTCATATATTCATATCCTATATCAAGAACATTGTATCATGTCCTTGATAATATCTCCTCTCTCGGCTACGAAGGGGGTTAATTTTACACACAAAACTACCCGGTCTGTTCGGGTGTATCTATTGATGCACAGAAGACATACCACATACGTTCAACATATATCAATGTCATCATTCGATATGCATACAATATCAAGACATTGTATCATGTCCTTGATAACATCACCTCTCTCAGATACGAAAGGAGCGTGTTTTACACGCAAAACTGACCGGTCTGTACGCACAGAAGTATATATACGTTCAATGTACATCAATATCACAATATACTATATAATTAATATCAAGAACATTGTATCATGTCCTCGATAACATCACCTCTCACAGATAAGAAAGGAGCGACTTTTACACGCAAAACCAACCAGTCTGTTCGGACGTATCTACTGATTACTAAGCTACTGTCCGGTGCACGGAAGATCAGATTCGGCGTGAGTGGGTACACTGCTGCAGACAACCTGGTTCCGATCCGTGCGTTTGGAAAGGCGGTCAGCAAGCTCGCCATGGCGTACATGTCAGCACTCTCTGCTACCTTCTGCGCTACAAACGAGCCTTCTTAGCCGCCTTCTTACCAGACTTTTTCTTCTCGTGAGACTTTGCCGCCTCCTGAGACTTCGCCGGCGCCTGCCTCCTGCCTCTTCTTCTCATCTTCCCCACCTTCTGCGCTTCCTTCGCCTTCAGCTTTGTACCCCCGGCGGTGCCGCCAGTTTCCTTCATCCTGGCACTACTCTTGTCAGCTGAACGCTGGGCATCCCGATCGTCTGTAGACGGTGCGAAGGTTACCCTCTTCCTGGCACCGGTCTTGTTAGCTGGGCGCTGTGCATCCCGGCCGTCTGTAGACTGTGCGGGGGTAGGCACCGGAGAGCTTTGACGGGGCAGGTTGACCGGAGCAGGTCGACCTGTAAGGAATACAAAAAGAATGCAAAACATTTAAAGCATTAGTTCTCTTTAGCTATGAGATGTCCTAGAAAATCAGGACAAGCAAACGCATTTTCACCTTTTTTTAGAAAGGATATTGACATTGCTGCAGCTAGGTTTAGGAAAGACTCGTTCTCTATCAAAAGTTTAACGTTTAATGTGTTGTAGTAATCTGTGTAAGCCCCTCCCAACTTAGAAGCCGAAATACGAAATGGTACAGTACTAGTAGATCCTTTACTTGCATATATACATATAATGAGTAGTTCTGGTTCAATATTGATATATAATTTCAAAACAAAAGACAAATATCACACACTTCTTTTTTTAATTTTATTTTTTCATTCTTGCAAATAACGACCAGAATTTCTTTGACCAAAACCATTCTCACCTACAACACCTGCTGGTGATGCGGACTTTCCGGCCCTCCTGGCTTGTGGTGCGTCACCCATAGGTGCGCATGCGCCTGGCCCATTCAGGCTCTCGCGACTCTCCGGCTTCTTGTCGTAGACTCCGACACTGGCCGTGGTGTCGTCGCAGACACGGACAGTGGCCTTGGTGTCGTCGCAGACACGGACAGTGGCCTTGGTGTCGTCGCAGACACCGACAGTGGCCGTGGTGTCGTCGCAGACACGTACACTGGCCATGGTGTCGTCGCAGACACGGACACTGGCCGTGGTGTCGTCGCAGACACGGACACTGGCACTGGCCGTGGTGTCGTCGCAGACACGGACACTGGCCGTGGTGTCATCGCAGACACGGACACTGGCCGTGGTGTCATCGCAGACACGGACACTGGCCGTGGTGTCATCGCAGACAGGGACACTGGCCATGGTGTCGTCGCAGACAGGGACACTGGTCATGGTGTCGTCGCAGACACGGACACTGGCCATGGTGTCGTCGCAGACACGGACACTGGCCGTGGTGTCGTCGCAGACACGGACACTGGCCGTGGTGTCGTCGCAGACAGGGACACTGGCCGTGGTGTCGTCGCAGACACGGACACTGGCCGTGGTGTCGTCGCAGACACGGACACTGGCCGTGGTGTCGTCGCAGACACCGACACTTGCCGTGGTGTCGTCGCAGACACGGACACTGGCCGTGGTGTCGTCGCAGACACGGACACTGGCCGTGGTGTCGTCGCAGACACGGACACTGGCCGTGGTGTCGTCGCAGACACGGACACTGGCCGTGGTGTCGTCGCAGACACGGACACTGGCACTGGCCGTGGTGTCATCGCAGACACGGACACTGGCCATGGTGTCGTCGCAGACAGGGACACTGGTCATGGTGTCGTCGCAGACAAGGACACTGGCCATGGTGTCGTCGCAGACAGGGACACTGGTCATGGTGTCGTCGCAGACAAGGACACTGGCCATGGTGTCGTCGCAGACACGGACACTGGCCGTGGTGTCGTCGCAGACAGGGACACTGGTCATGGTGTCGTCGCAGACAAGGACACTGGCCATGGTGTCGTCGCTGACACGGACACTGGCCGTGGTGTCGTCGCAGACACGGACACTGGCCGTGGTGTCGTCGCAGACACGGACACTGGCCGTGGTGTCGTCGCAGACACGGACACTGGCCATGGTGTCGTCGCAGACACGGACACTGGCCGTGGTGTCGTCGCAGACACGGACACTGGCACTGGCCGTGGTGTCATCGCAGACACGGACACTGGCCATGGTGTCGTCGCAGACGCGGACACTGGCCGTGGTGTCATCGCAGACACGGACACTGGCACTGGCCGTGGTGTCATCGCAGACACGGACACTGGCCATGGTGTCGTCGCAGACGCGGACACTGGCCGTGGTGTCATCGCAGACACGGACACTGGCCATGGTGTCGTCGCAGACAGGGACACTGGTCATGGTGTCGTCGCAGACACGGACACTGGCCGTGGTGTCATCGCAGACACGGACACTGGCACTGGCCGTGGTGTCATCGCAGACACGGACACTGGCCATGGTGTCGTCGCAGACGCGGACACTGGCCGTGGTGTCGTCGCAGACACGGACACTGGCCGTGGTGTCGTCGCAGACACGGACACTGGCACTGGCCGTGGTGTCGTCGCAGACACGGACACTGGCCATGGTGTCGTCGCAGACACGGACACTTGCCGTGGTGTCGTCGCAGACACGGACACTGGCCATGGTGTCGTCGCAGACGCGGACACTGGCCGTGGTGTCGTCGCAGACACGGACACTGGCCGTGGTGTCGTCGCAGACACGGACACTGGCACTGGCCGTGGTGTCGTCGCAGACACGGACACTGGCCGTGGTGTCGTCGCAGACACGGACACTGGTACTGGCCGTGGTGTCGTCGCAGACACGGACACTGGCCGTGGTGTCGTCGCAGACACGGACACTGGCCGTGGTGTCGTCGCAGACACGGACACTGGCCGTGGTGTCGTCGCAGACACGGACACTGGCCGTGGTGTCGTCGCAGACACGGACACTGGCCATGGTGTCGTCGCAGACAGGGACACTGGTCATGGTGTCGTCGCAGACACGGACACTGGCACTGGCCGTGGTGTCGTCGCAGACACGGACACTGGCCATGGTGTCGTCGCAGACACGGACACTGGTACTGGCCGTGGTGTCGTCGCAGACACGGACACTGGCCATGGTGTCGTCGCAGACAGGGACACTGGTCATGGTGTCGTCGCAGACAAGGACACTGGCCATGGTGTCGTCGCAGACACGGACACTGGCCGTGGTGTCGTCGCAGACAGGGACACTGGTCATGGTGTCGTCGCAGACAAGGACACTGGCCATGGTGTCATCGCAGACACGGACACTGGCCGTGGTGTCGTCGCAGACAGGGACACTGGTCATGGTGTCGTCGCAGACAAGGACACTGGCCATGGTGTCGTCGCTGACACGGACACTGGCCGTGGTGTCGTCGCAGACACGGACACTGGCCGTGGTGTCGTCGCAGACACGGACACTGGCCGTGGTGTCGTCGCAGACACGGACACTGGCCATGGTGTCGTCGCAGACACGGACACTGGCCGTGGTGTCGTCGCAGACACGGACACTGGCACTGGCCGTGGTGTCATCGCAGACACGGACACTGGCCATGGTGTCGTCGCAGACGCGGACACTGGCCGTGGTGTCATCGCAGACACGGACACTGGCACTGGCCGTGGTGTCATCGCAGACACGGACACTGGCCATGGTGTCGTCGCAGACGCGGACACTGGCCGTGGTGTCATCGCAGACACGGACACTGGCCATGGTGTCGTCGCAGACAGGGACACTGGTCATGGTGTCGTCGCAGACACGGACACTGGCCGTGGTGTCATCGCAGACACGGACACTGGCACTGGCCGTGGTGTCATCGCAGACACGGACACTGGCCATGGTGTCGTCGCAGACGCGGACACTGGCCGTGGTGTCGTCGCAGACACGGACACTGGCCGTGGTGTCGTCGCAGACACGGACACTGGCACTGGCCGTGGTGTCGTCGCAGACACGGACACTGGCCATGGTGTCGTCGCAGACACGGACACTTGCCGTGGTGTCGTCGCAGACACGGACACTGGCCATGGTGTCGTCGCAGACGCGGACACTGGCCGTGGTGTCGTCGCAGACACGGACACTGGCCGTGGTGTCGTCGCAGACACGGACACTGGCACTGGCCGTGGTGTCGTCGCAGACACGGACACTGGCCGTGGTGTCGTCGCAGACACGGACACTGGTACTGGCCGTGGTGTCGTCGCAGACACGGACACTGGCCGTGGTGTCGTCGCAGACACGGACACTGGCCGTGGTGTCGTCGCAGACACGGACACTGGCACTGGCCGTGGTGTCGTCGCAGACACGGACACTGGCCATGGTGTCGTCGCAAACACGGACACTGGCCATGGTGTCGTCGCAGACACGGACACTGGTCATGGTGTCGTCGCGGACACGGACACTGGCCGTGGTGTCGTCGCAGACACGGACACTGGCCATGGTGTCGTCGCAGACACGGACACTGGCCATGGTGTCGTCGCAGACACGGACACTGGCCGTGGTGTCGTCGCAGACACGGACACTGGCCATGGTGTCGTCGCGGACACGGACACTGGCCGTGGTGTCGTCGCAGACACGGACACTGGCCGTGGTGTCGTCGCAGACACGGACACTGGCCGTGGTGTCGTCGCAGACACGGACACTGGCCGTGGTGTCGTCGCAGACACGGACACTGGCCGTGGTGTCGTCGCAGACACGGACACTGGCCATGGTGTCGTCGCAGACACGGACACTGGCCTTGGTGTCGTCGCAGACAGGGACACTGGCCTTGGTGTCGTCGCAGACACGGACACTGGCCTTGGTGTCGTCGCAGACACGGACACTGGCCATGGTGTCGTCGCAGACAGGGACACTGGCCTTGGTGTCGTCGCAGACACGGACACTGGCCGTGGTGTCGTCGCAGACGCGGACACTGGCCGTGGTGTCGTCGCAGACACGGACACTGGCCATGGTGTCGTCACAGACACGGACACTGGCCGTGGTGTCGTCGCAGACACGGACACTGGCCATAGTGTCATCTGTGCCAGGGCCACTCTGGTTGTCTGCAAAACAATGCAAAACATTTAACGTTAAATCATCATTTCTCTTTAGGCCTGGGTCACATTTCCAAGCCGGGGCCCGACCGGGATGTTTTAAGAAACGAGAAATCAAATTGTATACCAAGAAAAATACACAAAGTATGCCCTTGAATCTTATTTTGACATCTTGTGTATTTTGATGTCTTTTCTATTATTTGCTTTGCTCCCGATAGCTGCCCGGCCGGGCCCCTTTTTTTAAATGTGACCTAAGCCTTGGCTATGAGGTGTCCTACAAATCAGGACACATTGTCACTTTTTTTAGAAAGTATATCGACATTGCTGCAGGAGTTCTAAAACAGCTAGGCTTAGGAAAGACTCGTTCTATATTAAAAGTTTCATGTTTTATGTGTTGCAGTAATCTGTGTAAGCCCCTCTTATGTTGGAAGGCGAAATACGAAACGGTACAGTACTAGTAGATCCCTTATTTGCATATATATATGATTAGTAATTCTCGGTCAATATCAATACATGTTTTGAAAAGAAAAGTCATGTATAGCACACTTTATTCTATTTGCAACCTTTGTTTAACTTATTGCAAATTCCCAATCGTTTATCCCCAGGGCCCTTGCTCTGTTGAATCACAGTTAAGGCACTTTCACATCAACTATCGTATGACTTGTGCCTTACTCATCGTTACAAATATTGCATATATACATTTAAAGTCTGCAATTTGTGTTGCTTAGCAAAATTATTATGTCTCAATTTCAAGTGTTTTTAGAATTGTAATAACTTTATAAACAATGTTAATAACGAAGTTTGTAAACACCAACACAATTCAGGCTAAATGCCTGCAAGGTGGTGATTTTAATAAAGTTCTAAAGTTCTAAATTACGACCAAAATGTCTTGACCAAAACCATTCTTACCTGCAACATCTGCGGGTGATGCGGACTTCCCTGCTACAATGGTCTGTGGGGTCTCATCCGTAGGTGCGCATGCGCCTGGTCCATTTAGACTCTCACGACTCTCCGGCTTCGTCTCGGACTCAGCAGCCGCGTCAGAGCCATTGCGCATGTCTGTCTTGTACGCAGTAGTCTCAGGCCTGACAGTCTGCGCTGACACTGCGACTGAAAATATATACGTTATGTCATTTAAGTATTTTCAGAGCATGTCAACCTTTTAAACATCACTAAACGGTGACTACGGAATTTTCTTAAAACTTTGTTCTTGAATTCATTTCTATATCTGCAAGTTTTGTACGATATCTAAGAATGAGTTTGTTCTAGAACAAAAGGGTATTGTTTCATGCATATTCATACGTCTCATTTCAAAACCGGGGCCCGGCCTGACAGCTTTCGGGAACAAAAAGTATGATATAAAAGACAACAAACTACGCAAGACGTAAAAGGAATAGTCGTGGACATTATTTGTGCATATTTGTGCATGCATTTCTATTTCTCGTTTCCACAAACAGCCCGGCCGGGCCCCGGTTTGGAACTGTGACGTTGTTCTAAGCAGTGTTTCTGAACCCCGTCTCCCACCTTCTATGTGAGAAAGCATTAAATCGAACGTCTAGATAATAGTACATGTTATGAAGTAATAGTACATATTATGATGTCATGGAAATTTTTGGGCTGATTCTTTGACTTGCGCACATATATTTTTAGACCTTGTCTTCCATTGAGTAACTCGGTATCGTGAAAAGGTTTTGTATCCAACCCGAAAGAAACCACATTTTCCTTTTCGGAAAACTGTGCTCTTGACTTCTACGTTACCAGAATAGAAGCGTTCTAGTATATTTAGGATAAATGAGTTCTAGAACAAAAGGTAACTGTTCCATTTGTGTTCAGTAAGCAGTGTTGCTGAACGCCTTCCTCCGCCTTCCATCTAAGAAAGCAATAAATCTCTCGGACGTCAAAGTAGTTATGTATCCGGCTAGTAGTGTATCCTTCACATGTAATGAGAAATGTGGGGCTGATTTTGTTCCTTGATAATACAATTTTTTTCAGACGTTGTCTCCTATGTAGTAACACGGTAATGTGAAAACGTTTTATTTTCAACACGTATAACTATGCAAGACCGTTGACCTTACGTTCTAGAACGTTGACGCTGTGGAACGGACCGGTTTGATAGTTAGTGAAGGCATGACGTAATGTCGCACTTACCTGACCTCAGCAGGACGTTGATAGACCTCGTCATTAAGTCCTGGAGTACCCCAGTGGTCACTAACATCAAGCCTATCATTTTCTCACTAAAGCAAACAACTTAACTTAACGTATTTCAAGACGCAAATGAAAAACCAGTAGGAGAATGAAAATGCGCATCCGCAGTTGGATCTCTTTGCACCGAGATGAAAAAAGTCTTGTTATGACGTCATAAGCACTGCACCTGTTAGCACACAGGTAGGGCGTGATTACGTCACAAAGCCTTCCCATGATCCTAAACATTCCGTTTTACCTACGTCACGTGACGTATTGTTACGTCACAAAGCTTGGACCACATGAAACGTCACTTTGATGATGACGAACCGACTAATTTTCTTTGCCTTTCAACGGCAATATACTAATATCTTTATCAGCGTTTGCATCAATCTAACGGTGCACAGACTAATATTGCACAGCAAGGAGAGGATGGAGTTGCGAGGGTCAAGCTTTGAGTACACAATTCTCATAATCTGCTGCGAAATGGCATGACTAATTGGCTAGAAAGCGTGACAAGCGATGTGTTTTTGGTGAAATTAATTTTGCGGCATATATCATGATTCCACACACTACTCAACCAACTATTCCAACCCAAAATAAAAGGCAGTATAATAAAGTCTTGGCATATTAATTCATGTATCAGCTATTCCGCTATTCCACAAGAGTTGACGCATTCCCTTAAAACGGCAAAAGTTTTTTCCCCATTGAATGAAGCATACGACAATCAAAACGCATGCAGCTTGTACTATTACAGAACTGATATCCTAGCCTGGGTGCGAAAATATTGAGCCAGCGGTCACTATACGGAGGATGGCCGTACATATCAGCCTACTGATATGTACGACCAGTGAAAGAAGAGCCGAAGCTATCCGCGTAACATGCCAAAACTACACTTGAGAATGATTTCTTTTTCCAGAATGGAGATGGGGCGGAACGTGGTGCGTGTGATCCGTCAGACGTTAGACATGGACGAATTCTCCGAACACGAGATCATGAAAGTCTGCGGAATCCTCACAGCTGATGCCCCTGTCACATGATCCACGATCTTCGGTGGAACATCGGCCATATTTAAGATCAGCAGAGTCACAGAGGGTTGCGCGTATTTTTCACCTGAAAACCGTCACTGTCACATATAAGCCATACTTTGTACCTTGTAAAATTGTTGTGCAATAAAGTTATTATTATAAGCGAGGCTCGGGCGATTGCCGCAGAATTGTCGTCCGATCGATTTTCGCCAAATGTGACAGGGGTATAAGGACACTCCTTCAACTAATCGATAGGCTACTTGCAACAGCACCTTCTAGCGATTTTTGGGAGAAACACATTTGGATCACGCGATACATCGGTTTAAAGCCTCCATTTGGAAACGCAACTTTCAGCTGGGCGTGGTGGCGCGCGCCTGTAATCCAGCTACCTGGAGGCTGGGGTTGGTGGACCGCTTGAGGCCGGGGGTTCTGCGGCGTGCTGTCCTATGGCGATCGGGCGTCCACGCTAAGTTCGGCATCGATATGGTTACCCCGGGGGAGCCCAGGGCAACCAGGTCGTCTAAGGAGGGACGCACCGGCCCAGGTTGGAAACAAAGCAAGCAAAAGTCCCCTTGTCGATCAGTAGCGGGATCGCGCCCGTGAATAGGCACTGCGTCTCAGCCCGGCCAATAAAGTGGGACCCAACTCTTCTTTTTTTCTGCCAATATTTTCATACACAAATGAAACAAGACTTCTTAAACTAGTAATCGAGTAGAAATATTGATGAAATGTAGTCGTGAAATACTAGTATTAATTTGCAGGTTTTTTATTTTGCATTTCTACGTCTGTCGGAACAAAATAAAATTGTGGGACTGAAACGGCCAATTAACAAATCAACGGAAACAAAAACTCATTCAACCGAAGTACACTCGTCAATATGATGCCCACAAAAGTCTATGCTCTTGTCGTTATTGCTGATAGTATCAGATTTCAAACGTCTGTTCAATATGTCGTTTCTACACTGTTCATACCTTCATTAGTAACAGTGTTATACAAAACAACGGTATCGTAAAATCAATACTGTTCAGCCCCGATAAGGAATGCACGCTAAGGTCAATTAACAATAATTCTGAACGTTTGGGGGGTTATGTCATCTCACTACATGTGTGGAACAATGTTATGGCGGGCAGCACACGTATTCGTTAAATACGAAAAACATTCATACAGAATTGGAGGTGCTGTTTCTAATTTACATCAAATAACTTAAAATTACAATTAAAATTACATAAGATTTACTTAACATTTAGATGGTGGGGAGACCATACAAATATGTCATGTTACGTTTTTGCCCAGACTACTTTGTCAACACGCACTCTTTCACGCATGCAATGCTATGAATAGGCTAGTCGTGCAAACTGAATGAAATGTTTTATACATGTCAATGTCATGTTTGTGATGCGTTACACAGCAGCAAATAAAAACCTCACTCGACGGGCGTGCGATCTCTGCAGGACAGCAATACCTCAATACCTCTCGATTACTGCGAGATTTCTAGATATCGGCCAATGATTGCCAGTGTGATATCTTTATTCTTACAAGCCAATATTCTCGACTCTCTGGCGATCTTGAAATGCGGCGAAGCTACTCATAAACGATCGTTGTCATCAAGTTATGCATTAGAAATCTCTCTCCAATTATTTCTACTCCCCCAAGATTGGGACTTATGGTTTTTTCTTCAATTTTTGACTCGTGTTCAACCCCGAATCAATACACTTTTTTATTCTTTTACCATCTATTACGTATATTTGTAATCTAAACGTTGCTTTACATACATTTTTGCTTCTTGCTAGTCTCGCAAAAGTAATGAAACGCTCGGATATGGTTAAAAATAATCGGCGATATGGCAACTGCCGTTAGGCTTGGAAAGGGGACGAGCGTTTTTGATACGAGAAAAAAGGAAAATTGCGACGCCGGCCTCACGGTATGACCTGACAGAAGAAGCCCTCCTCCTCCTGACAAGGGTAATCGTACCAGCCCGTGTGCAGCAAGGCGCAGTCTTCCTCTCCTTTATAACTGTTGGGTTGGTCCGCTGCCCAGGCGGTGTAGTTGCCGGTTCCCAGTGCGGTGTCGTCCATCCATGTCCACTTACCTACGGTGGCCCAAAAGAATAATGTTGAATTTGTTTGTTCCTGTAATTTTTTCGTCAATAATCTTGTCCTTGCTCGTTATTTGCCCAAAGAAAAACGTCTCTTTCCTTCTTTTCGCCCTGCTTTTCTTCTTTTTCAAGCTGTTCATGGGTACACGAAGAGGGCAAAGAAAAACATTATCACAGAAATATATAGGACAAGAATCTGAAGAAAAGAAGGGTTGAAAGGGGCACCAGATTGTCCTTCTGGGCCACCGTACTTACCTTCCTGTCGCTGATCGTGCAAGCCGAACCAGAAGTCGTCATTGCTGCCTAACGTGGTGGTGAGAGAGTAGAGGAAGGCGTTGATGCCGGCGTCTCGGGGCATGGCGAGGGTTCCCCCGTCAGACCGACAGATCTTAGCCGACTCGGAGAACGTTTTGTACGTGTCAAATGCCTTGTAGCAGACTTCGCGGTACTTCATGTAACCGTCAGGGCAGGTCGCTGAATACAAAGGGTCATATATTCATTTATTCATTGGTTCAGCTTTAAATACAGGTCACAATGAAATTGTCTGTAGCCATCAGAACATGTCATTGATTCTATTATTAAAAAATAAGTTTTAACTTTGCTCTTCCTAAATTATCAGCACATGTTAGAAACATTGCAGAATATAATTACTAGATACTGGTTCAGAGGTACCCCTCGAAGCCTTAACAAAGATAGTCTGAACAGTATTATCCATTTAATGGTTATGGTCGGTAGTTTCATATTACAATATTTAAACAAAAACATAACAGTTTGAAACTACCGTCTGTCGCCTTGTCCTTGACATCCCCAAATACACTGCTTTTAAAAAGAACGGATATCGGTGTAGTTTACCCTAAGGATAAAGAGGAAGTAGCGTTCCCGGGGTCCGCGTGGCCCGACGTGTACTTAAGTACTTTAAGTTCTTACCTGCTGAAACAGTCTGCATGGTTGTTTCATCGTCAACCGTTACTGTCAGGTCTTCTGCTTTTTCTGTTACCTGTGAAGCAGATATATATATCGTCTTTTTAAACAAATATTTTGATGAAATTAAAGAAAATAATTAATCGTAATTCACATTTCTAGCTTTAGATTAGGAACTATGCCGTAAACTGTAGTTGAAACTTACATTGTGAAGCAATAATGAACCATAAATCATTGTTAAAAGTTTGTTTGTTTGCTTGCTTGTTAGAGAGGAGTTTACAGAAGTTCAATGTTCTTCTCTCGTGTCAAAAGTATATTGCGATACGTCGATATATACCAACGGAATCATGTCATTTTCATTTATGAAAAGTTTTCTGCTGCTGTTGCTTTAAAAAATAAATTCTAATTTTTTTCATGTCCTGCGTATACCTGTCTCGGCCAGGTAGAGACGACAGCCTGGCCAGTAGTACATTTCTCTGCCTGCTGATTTATCTGCCTGACGGACAGCTGTAGGTTCAGTGTCTTTTGGTCCAGCTTGTTGACTGACAACTTTAGGTCCGACACTGTGACAGCTAAGAAAGATACAGGGACATGACGTCATATACCCTCATTCAAACTACCTGTGTCCATTTGAGGAGAAATGTTGATACTTAAGAGCTAGGTGTCACAAGTTAGGGGTTTCAGTCTTATTTTGTTGAAAATCCAGACTTCTAGCTTTGTTTCATGTGTCCGGTGCACTTTTAAATAGTGGTGGTTGGATGTTGTGCAGAGGAGTCTTAAGTAATCAAGTTCGTTTCTATGCTGTTTCGAAACTTTCCGCCCTGTATACGTAGAACTGGCTAAATTCGCACACTGCGGCCAATATGTGTTTGCCGCGATATATACCGTTATTAATGTGAGGAAGGTATTATGGGTCAGCTTTTCTCTTGCTTCATTTCCATGTATTAAGATACATGTATCAGATTCTATAACTGCCCTGTTACATTTCTCGACTTTGTAAGTGTGTAAAAACATAGAATCTCAGCCGATTTTTTCCTCACCAATAAAGATCACTGTACCAAGCAGACAGCAGTTCAGAATGATGGCCAGTACGGGCATGGCCTTCATGGCGCTGGGCAAGACTTGGGAGTCAAGTTGGGACTGACCAGCGCTCCTCATGCCGACTCCTGGAATGTAGTCTTTGATAAAAGCAGAAATATTATCCAAAGATAAATGAGGATCGGCCGTTTGTCGATCGTCGTTAGACTGGAATACGTTTTTTATTCTTCGATATTTTGAGAGATTCTACAGAGAATCGAAAAAAGCCATATCAAAATACAGCAAAGGGGGACTGTTCGCTTGTGGTGTGATGTACGTTAACGTTGACCTGTTCAGCGTGACTGCCCTGCCCGCATATCCCCTTGTTCCAACCGTGAACCAAAAATGAACAGTCCCTTTTCTCCATGCCACGAAAAGAAACCCCCATGAACATTTTCCTTTTAACAAAACATGTAATATCTTAATTCCTCAACGGTTTCCAAACGATAAGAAAAGTACACTTCTGTTAAAATCAAATAGTTCACGTATTTCAGGAAAGGGTCGATTAGTAAAGTCAATTAAGTACAAAGTTACGACTTAGAACATTAGTAATTAATTATAAATTAGCTAATAGAGCAACTACAATAGACTCATGCCTCATCCAACTGTCATTAACTGTTATCACGTTATTCGGATTCGCCTTTAGACAATAACTTTGCTACAATAGATTAATCTCATCCCAAGAGAAACACACAAAAAATTAGTAACAGCTTTATGTGCACAAACTTTTGAAAGTAATTGTTTGGTTAAATTAAACCAGTATGCAGACATACTTAGTCTGATATCTTAGGTCAATTACTAATTTATATTTCGTGACATAGACTCAAAGAAACCCTAGCGTCATTAGTATAAGATTAAGTACAACTTCACAGTTTCGATTTAATGTTTATTGTGACTTCTGGGCTGAACAAGTGAGAATATCTTACCCTCTTGTCCCGATGTTTCTTTCAGCCCATCTTTGGCGGTTCCAGTAGCAGTAGTGGGGGTCTGGTCACGGGCGATCCTTCGGGGCGAAACCATCGATGGAGAGACCGGACAGGCCTCCTGGTAGATGTCTCTGTCCATTTTACGCAGTCCTTCTTCTTCTCACCACCTCAGCTTAGAAAACCAAAATGCTACCATTCAACTCATACCAGTTGTTTTGGAGGGAGTCTATTATACAAGGCCACCTACAGTGATATAATTGTCTGGTTGCAATGTCGCATGAGAAATTTTTTTGGAGGGAGTCTACGGTACACACACCAACAGTAATAATATGATTGTTTTGTTGCTAGGTCGCATAATGATAAGATGACGTGAATTACACAATCTGGTTGCCAGTAGACGAATCATCATGTGTGCGTCACTCCGCCAGACAACAGCTCCAGGCCTTGTATATAAAGTTCAAGTGTTTGTTGCCTCCTTAGCATGCTTCATGCATGGGTCTGGCTTTTACTTACAGTTTTGTAATGGTATATGGTAGTCTATCAGGCTATCCAGATATTCTCACCATAGGTTGTTTACCCGGGTACGCCAGATGTTATTATTTACCCCATTTCATTATTTTTATGGGGGGCGGGTGTCTAGTACTAGGCCCGCCTACAATGATTGTCTCGTCGCTGGTTCGCATAATAAGATGACGTGGATATTATAATCTCCAAGCAGATCCTACAATGGCATAAGATAGTACCAAACTGGCCAAGGAGTATAGTTAGCCAAGAGGTGCCCATTTGCCATGTAGCAAAACACACTCCTTAGCCGGCTTCACTCGGCTGCCAGCTTTTGATACTATCTTATGCTACCATAGGATCTGCTTGGAGATTAGATATTACACAACCTGGCTGTGGGTAGACAGCTCATCACGTGTACGTGTACGTCACTAATTTGTGCACACAACGTCAACGGATGGTGATTTAAAATACATCAGCTACTACTATAATTACTGTAAATGCAAAATTGTTCGCAGTAGTTTTATGTTCGCGGTTTTTGTGGTGGCCACTTCACCGCGAACCGTAGTAAAACCACCGCAAACATGTATCCATTACTAGTATATCAAATGGCTACAGTCTATGGCGCTACCGCGAACTTAAAACCACCGTGAAAACGGTCTTCTTTTCGTCTTCTTGGAAACAGGCCTTGGCGTCACTACGTTAACCATTTTTAACCATTTTACCGCTACCGCGAACTTACATGCATTTACAGAACTGTATCGATATCGATCTAGCTATATTTTAGCTTACCATGACAACTTTGATGTACATACAATTTACTATTATAATAAAACAGCCCCGTCTTACGACCTGAAGTTTGATTGCAGTAAAAGCAAAGAGAGTCAATTAGATGCACGAATTACACTGACCCATTTTAGATGCCATTGGAAAGGAAACGACTTTTTAACAAATTCATGGTACTCCCCTGTGTATATATGAATAGTTCCGATTTCGCACTCAATCAGGTGTCAGGATTGTACGATATCTAGCCATTCACCCTATAATGGCTAACGGGAGAGTCGTAGCCAATCAGCATATGTACACATGAAGGTACAAGTCTGCGATTGAATTATTTAATTTTCGTCTTCTTGGAAACAGGCCTTGGCGTCACTACGTGCGCGTGTGGGTGGCATACATAATATTTTGTTTATGATCATAATTTTGTGACCTGAATTTAGCCAACGCATACGGGGGATAAAATAAAAAGTATTCCATTATTGCGGCGTAGTGCCAAAGAGATCAATTAATCAATGAATGAATAAATAAATTAAAATTCAAAAACCAATATCTTAAGTCAAAAGCAATTCTAATTATATTTGGTGTCAAAATTCGCCCATACAAACATGGCAGATCACACCAATACTAGCTAGTTTGTATGTAACATTGTTCACGGCACATTGTTGCGAATTACCTTGTTGGTGACAAGATCATAACTAAATGATCGATACCAGAATCTTTCTTATCAACGTTTAATGTCATAATTCTACGATGAACTGAATGTTACAAAGGCAAAATATTTGAGAATAAAAAAAAAATACGAATTTAACTTACAACATCCAGCTGATTGCAAATTTTGTGACCTTTCCCCACCGGTACCCTACCCTGTAAGCAAATACTGTACCACAATGTCTAGAAGGCCCACGGTCCTTTTATTTTACTCTCCAAGCAGAGGTTAGGCTCCGGCTGTTTTTGACGTTTTCTTTTAGTCGTTTTTATCGGGCTTTCCATGTTGTACGCTTTGTCTCGCGGTCTGACGAGGCATCAAGAAAGAGTACAAAATAGAAAACCCGATAAAAACGACTAAAAAAACGTCAAAAAAACGGCCGGAGCCTGACCTCTGCTTGGAGAGTACATACTTTATTTCTGCTTTTAAACAACGGACGTCGGCGATCGGACTTCATTAAAGAACAAACACTGCATCAAGAATCGATAATGCTAATTTACGCGCGCACACGACTATCAAGCCTGTTAAAAATGATGACAGTCGGTATCAGGTTTCCGATGTATCACGTAACTTGCGTGTGTGTGTGTGTTTTTTTTTTTCGTTCAAATGCGCCATAACGTAAACGCCCACAATTTTTGCATGTCCACCACATGCACGATGTTAAATTTGTCTAAATAAATAAATTGATCAAGAATCATTAGTCTCAGAGGGATACACACTTCAGATACCCAAGTGTATAAGACATTCTCCAGAAAGCTTCGAAAACAAATTGTATTACTAGGCAGTAACGTTATAGTCGTAATCAATGGAATTGAAAGTTGTAACATTGTCGTAAATATTGTTGTAAATTTCAGACTTCTAAAATTGAAACAAAATGTTTCTGAGTACACAGAGTCTCACATTGTACATTGGACATGAATAACGCATTCTCAGTGTACAGACCCTAACATCTCTTTATTGCATTACTTGATTAGTCTTTATATCAAAGAGCAGTAACGTTATAAGGGTGGTGTTACGTCTATTTATAGTCTCCAAAGATTAACGGACAGAATTCCGTCAATTTCCGTTGACCAAAAAATCGCGATGCCTGAATTCTATTGACAATTCAGCTCCTTACATAACCTGATAACACATCGCAGCTGAAGTATCATGCGAGCAAGGGTTAACGGTGTCTAGTTTTGTTGACAGTTCACTTGCTAGTTTTTTTAGACTCTAATTATTGATAGATACAACATTCGCCCGCCAAGCTGAGCCCCTCATGTGTCAGGCTTTGTTCGAAACGTTAGCTTCTTACAGGAATGCTGGCAACGCGTTATTTCTAGCCTGATTAAATCTCGCTTATAGCAGCCCGCCCAACATCCGCCGGCCTCTGAGGGGAGGTGCCAGTTACAGTCCCCACAGCAGAGTCTGTGTCCCACAGACTACCTGAATTCTATTGACAATTCAGCTCCTGTAAACGTGCCTGATAACACATTGCAGCTAAGGTATCATGCGGTCATGGGTTAACTGTGGTGTCTAGCAGTTTTGTTGACTGTTGATTGCTCATTTTTTTAGGCTCTAATTATTGAGAAATACAACAATCACCCGCCAAGCTGAGCCCCCGATGTGTCAGCCTTTGTAAGAAACGTTAGCTCCTTAATACAGGAATGCCGGCAACGCGTTATTTCAAGGCTAGCCTGATTATTGATATACAATATGTCCCTCTCTTTACAACATTTTCACACGGTGACTAATTTACTTAAATCAATAACGCTATAGATTCGCATTGAAAAAAAGAGCTACACGTGCATGGTGTCATACTAATAGTTTATCCATTTCAAACCGCCTAGTGCCAAAGGTGTTTATACTTTTGCATTTATTCTAACACTATTTTTGGATCTGTTCAACTGTGTCGTGCATGCGGGACT
This sequence comes from Branchiostoma floridae x Branchiostoma belcheri, assembly GCA_019207045.1. Lineage (NCBI taxonomy): Eukaryota > Metazoa > Chordata > Leptocardii > Amphioxiformes > Branchiostomatidae > Branchiostoma > Branchiostoma floridae x Branchiostoma belcheri. Next base: position 11,584,723 of record CM033027.1, read on the forward strand.
AAAAAAAACGGGCACCAGTTGATCAGCTTTTCTCTTCTTTGTTTGAGGTCACAGTAATGTCCTTGCGGAAAAACGTGTGCACAGAATAGATCGTGACATAACGCTTAAAATATCTGTTGAAATGATCTCATGCATTTTAATCAGCCCCCGCCATTTCGTGCGTGCTGAAAACGCCCATCACTCTTTAACCTCTAACATTACTCTTCAAGCAGAGATTACGTTAGAAGCTCCCGCTCGTTTTGACGTCTTTCTGGGTTTTTTTACGGACTTTCTATTTTGTCACGTTTTCTTTTTGTGCTTGTGTTTAGGTAGCAGATAAAAAAAGAAAGCGTAATAGAATAGAAAGACCGAAAAAAAATCCCAAAACAGGCCGAAGCCTAACCTCTGCTTAGAGAGAAGTCCCCGCCCCCTTTGGCGACGCTTTGGAAATGCAGATGGCGGCGAGTCAAAACATTGCATCCAAACCAACGAAATACGCCGCTAAACAGAAATTTTTCAGGCATTCTTGCATCAACGCAACTTTTTCATTAGGAAATTAATTACTAGTGACAAACCAAACTTAGTTGTTGTTTATTTTGCAGAGACACAACAACAACAACAACAAAATGACTTTCATTCTTACGCATGCGCTCTTGAGTTTACAGGTGCCATCTTGGAAAATATATCCTCGGCCCTCCGAGCGAAACAGAAAATTTTGGAGCCGAGAAACTTGTCGAAAATGGCCGAGAAAGACATAAAGGTTGGTGCAGACAGTAGATAACTGTGTTATCAGTGTTGTTCTCGTTTTTTTCTGGTTGTGGTGCGGTAATTTAGTTGATAAATGTGGTGATTTTAGGTCGTGTGCGTGACGTGTATTCATGACGTCTTTGGGTAAGTTGCTTTGTTTGTTTTACTTGTGGAGCTCGAGCGTCGGACTAGAACCCGTGAAAAACCTTCCAGATTCCTTCCCGACGACTCCTGACACACGCATTCCGTGGAAAACGTATCATTCTACCTTACTATGAAGTCTGTTTGCTTGTGTTTTGTTGTCTTGTAGTTTTTCCTAACGATATTTGTGAGTGAATTTGTGTGGGTGGGTCGTCTGACTGGGCTTCTATTTTTGCAAGCGGGCTGACCCCGCTCGGCAAAACCCTCGACTCCAGCCTCGAAATTCTGCAATATTTCTGTCAAACTTAAGGGAAAAACACCAGAAAATAGTCTATAAGGTACGTAGGTAAGGTTTGACAGGGATGTCTCGTGTTTGTGTCGGTGGCAAAAGTGATTTTTTCGCTCAGAAAGAAGTGACGATCGTTTTGGTTTCGCGAGTCGCCATTTTCTCTCTTCCCGTTTTTCAATATGGCGGACCTCAGTGGCCAACTGGGCTTCCGGGAAAAAAGATTTTTATCCGCTGGAAAAAAATTCCAGACGAAATATTTCCCTTTTTCTTTAAATTTGTACCGTGGTGGATATATTCTTGCAGTGAACGATGGAGGAATTTTGTGTTTGGGGGCTAAATTTTTGGCGGGAGAACTGTATTTTGGCAGAGTGACTGTCGTGGGCAGGGCGAGCTTTACATGCATGGCTGCACATTGGCTTGCATAATAATTGATGTCATGCCACGTTTCCAATTTCAAACAAAACTCCGGTTCCTGCATCCTGTCACATTTGCATCGCTTCCTTCAATCATTTGCTTATACGTGATCAAATAGAAATATTTTCTGCTTGCTAAAATGCTGGTTTGTGAAATTTGGCCAGGATCCAAGTTATATGATATTTCAGACATGCAAATGTTGTTTGTAGTATGCTGGCACGGAGAAAATTGTCTGGGCCTGTTATTTTCCTTGGTTAGGCTTATTTTTCTGGGATTGTTTTTCTTTTGTCCTTACAAGTAAATCATTTCTTTTTCAGGCAATTAGAACTAGACCATTGACTTTATCATTTTGCAGTAAAATGGAGTTCTCTTATTTCAACAAAACTCAAAAGTAAAACATTTGTTTTGTTTGCACTCAAAACAAGTTTTGGTGTATTTTGCTTGGTCATGTTACAAGGAAGGGTATTTTGTGTGGAAGTAGATGTTTCAGGATATTTGATACTAGTCTGACTTTTAAAATTTCAGAGTTTTGTTGTTATCTTACCATTAAATGAGTTTGTCCAAGCTATTACATCAAAATCTATAACATCTTAACCGTGTGCAAGCATTTTGTCCCAAAATATTAAAGTCTTTTTGCAGAAATTCTTGCAGAAGTATTGCTAACAAGAAAAGATTTACATGGTTGCAGTTTACACCACTTTGAAATATTCTACGTTCCATTAATTTTTATTGGATTAAAAACATCTTTTGAAAATACATCATAACACATCAGCAAAACAACAATATTTTTATGTCGACATATGTTTATCTGCATTTATTGTACACCATTCCCTTCCTTCTTCTCAATACCATTTTGAGAGATGGAGTAGGACATGGTACGGCAAATTACAAGTGTCACTTGAAATAGGAAGATAAATAGCAGTTGATTACTGTGTTTGTGAAAAGAGATATGTGGGCAGATGAGTCTCTCTGTAGGGGTTGTGCCCTGTCCACACCCAGCCATAGCATGGTGCTTTATCATTCTGGCCTGGAGAAGTCATTAATATACTTCACTCTCACACTTAGGATCCTACTTTTGAAATTTCCTTGCATTGTTCACAAGAAAAAAATGTTTTTGAGTCAGTAGAGAATAGTCAGCTGTGGAGTTGTAATATTTTTTTCATTCAATTGTTTACAGGAAGATCCAATGGCCACAAAACCTGAAACAAAAGAACACGGTAAGATTCATTTTTCTTGACGCATCAACAAAATTTTGTTGATTGATGTCAGCAGAAAAAATTGTAATAGCTTCAAGTTTATGGCTGCAGATTTAACAAACATACTTGTTTAACCAAATAAATGTGGATTTGCAATGCCACCACACCTATCATGTTTATTCTGTAGGCATGTTGATTTTGTCTGAATGACTTAATAGTTTGTGTACTTATGTAAACTAGTATCCCTTCATTATAGTACCCTATTACTATATTGTTTGTTACTAAGAGGTAAATATACAATGTAGGCTTGAGTCTTGCAAGCACAGCAGAGAGATTGGTGTAAAAAAAGTTGTTGAATTTTTCATCATTTTTGGATTAAAAATGGCTTCCCTTTGTTGTTTGGGAGCGCTTTCACAAATGTCTGGCATTGTTTGACCTGATTGTCTGCCGCCTACACTTTGATGGATGTGGCAAGGGTCAACAGATTTGACATTCATTTGCATACAGCAGTCCAAAGTGCATACATGCATGCCAGAGAGAGAGATCTTTTTCTTTACTCCATTTCCCATCAAAACCCCCAGCCCTCTTATTGGCCACATTTGATAAAAGAATTATAAGACCACATCTGTCTTTTATGGAGAAGTTACAACTAGAAGGGTGGGGCTTGTTCTGGGAGAAGTAATTCCTGCCACATGTCTTTTGGAAACTTTCAATGCAGAGTACCCTATAGGGCCCTGCTCGTAAACCGTAATGAGCTTTATGTGAAGTTTATTTCAGCCAGGGCGGTAATAATCAAGGCGGGGTTCCCATGGAAGTGAGAAGTGCACAATTGATGGGATTGTGGGCTGAATATGCAGGGTACCCAATGGGGCGTGCAGAAATGTAGTGTGGGGTTTCACACTTGGTGAACAGGGGGCTGGCTGCCCATTCACACCTCCCCATTGTTGTCATGCCTTGTGGGGAAGTCCAGGGGTGAAGTGATGGGAACCATGTGGCCTGGCTGCTTCCATGCTCCTGTTGCCATGGCAATCTCCAAGTAGATGTACACTGTAAACCTGGAAAGTTATTCAGGCTTTAGGCTGTGATTTGTGTGAAGCTTTACAAACAGATCATTTTCATTTTCATGGAAACTGCTTAGGATATAATGTCTCTCAAAATGAGTTGTTAACATTTCTTTGCTCAAGTACAAAGGGTTTCAAAGGACTTAAAAAACTCATTACAATAAGCAGATTTGATTATATCTGTGACCATTCTCTAAATGCAAAAATAGGTAGACGCATAAAAGATCACGTTTTCTAAAAAAAAAAGATACTACAGTAAAACTGTATCTCACCTCACAGAGCTATACTTTGTGCTGCCTCGTTAAAGCTTCAGATTTATGTGGTGACTTCTGCACCGCAAATTTAATGTCTTACTACCAATTGCAAATTCAAAACGCAGAATGACTCCTTTTCTGTCATACTGCTAAGCAAACCTCCGGGAAAATGAATAGATGAATACATATGTTCTCTTTTTGTACAATTTCTAACACAAGGCAATCAAAGAAAAAAGTGCACGATATGAGAGTAAGAAAATGCTACCCCAAAATCTCGTTTTTGGATCCATGTTCTTATTTTCTTAGCCCACACCAAATCAGTCTTTTCACTCTCAGATTTTTCAGAAAAAGTTGGGGAAAGAAAGGAGAAGAAATATTAAGTCTTGGTGTTACTGTTAGAGAGGGGCTTACATAACCAACAACAGCACTCTTCAAGTTTTCAGCTCACCATGGTACATTATTTGCAATTAACGCCTTTCAATGATCTGGCACATTGTACCACAATGATAGATTAAATGTGATAATTTATCTATTTATAGTCTGGATGCCATACCCTGCCCAATCTCAGGAGGGCCTGCCGTAAAATTTCCTTGGGGGCATGTTGGCCAGAACAAGAGCCAAGGAGTTGCACTGTAATTACTATATAGTCCCTGGAAACAGTCTGGCATCCAGGCTAACCTATTTAGTACTTAAGTAATCAAAAAAGCTCAGTTTATCTATACTGATGACTGAAAAATGACTCTAGAATGTTGTGGATATGATATAAATGAGGATGCCTATCATAATAGGATTTATCATTCAGCATGCAAAAAAAAATGAAATATCATTTCCTCATACCCTCACGTTTGTAACATGCCTATTCTCCAAGTACTTGACTTGATACTTCAACACACAATTCATTTATTCCATTTCCTTTATATAAGACTTTAAGTCCCTTCTCCTGTAGCAAAGTTATCACTTTTCAGCTTTCAGTATATACATTGTCAACAAACGTATTATTTGAAAAGTGTAGTAAGAAATCCTATGAAATAAAGTAAAACTGTTAGGATTTTATTTTACCTGTTAATGTTAGCCATTATCCCTGATTCTAAGTGCACGATTTATAAACTGTAGCTTGTTTATGCAGGTATAGATTTTTGTGTTGTGGGGCATGGAGACTGATTGTATTAGTCTTGTCTGCTTTGTTTACAGAAGAATCAGGGTTGTACTTTGTTTGATTTTATATCTCCTGAGCCATGGAAATATATATCTTAACAGTTAAATCCAGAATAAGTGTGCTTGTTATTGTTATTTTTGAAACTGCTAGTTGATTGTGTATATAAGGCCATACCAATTTGATTGATTGGTTCACGGATTCGCTCGCTCCTATTTTTGGGGGAAAAAAATAAAAATAAAAATTACCACTCAGCAAATTTTCACCATTAATGAAACCATTCACCAACTTTCTGGTGTTAGCAAATTGGCCTTTATATTATAAGCTCCTTAAAATGTTGATATTATTATTCCAGTTATATTTTTTATTCATGAAGAATGGAACAAACATAAAAACTGACACTACTTATGTAATTTTCAACGAACAGGTGCTGTTACTGTACAGTAATAGGTTTTTTGTACTTTTTTTCAAGCTGAAAACTTTTTATTCTGTATATTTTGGATTAGCCCTTATCTTTACCCCAACCATTTTACAATTTTTTTTTTTTTTTCACCCTATCCAAGGAGCTCTGATAAAAGCTCCTTGCCCTATCGCTCCATATTTTTTATGAAAAAATTCGTGAACCAAGAAATCAAATTGGTGTGGCCTAAAGTTGTGTTAGATATAGGTTTAGAATTAGAGTTAGATGTCATTGTTACGCTATTCTGTTTTATAGTGATCATGGATGGAGACAGACAACCACCTTCTACTGTCGTGGGTACAACCACGGCACCTGCTGTGACGACTGTGCAAGCGCAACAACCTCCCACTGTGTCAGTGGTACAAGCCCAGCTCCCCCCTTCTGTATCAGTGGTGCAAGCCCAGCTCCCCCCTTCTGTATCAGTGGTGCAAGCCCAGCTCCCCCCTTCTGCGTCAGTGGTACAAGCCCACCTCCCCCCTTCGGTATCAGTGGTACAAGCCCAGCTCCCCCCTTCTGTATCAGTTGTACAAGCCCAGCTCCCCCCTTCTGTATCAGTGGTACAAGCCCAGTTGCCCCCTTCTGTGTCAGTGGTACAAGCCCAACTCCCCCCTTCTGTATCAGTGGTACAAGCCCAGCTACCCCCTTCTGCCACAGTGGTACAGTCCCAAGCACCCGTCGTCTCAGTGATTCCATCGAAACCTGCACCCCCTCCTGCCACATTGGTACAGTCCCAGCCAGTGATGGCCCAGCCCATCGGCACGTTGACTATAATATCTCAGCCCGGCGCGTCAAACGTGGTGCCGCATTCTGGCACGTTTGGCATGATCCCCCAGCCAGGGAGGCCCAGCACAACAGATCTCGGAATGATACTTCAAACTGCGAAGACCGTCACGCCGAACCTTGGGGTCGTCTCCCGCCCTCTCACGTCCACCACCCTAAACCCGAGTATCATGCCACAGCCTGTCTCGTCTGTTGCTCCAAACTTCGGTGTGATACCACAGCCTGCCACCTCCAACACGTTAAACCTGGCTATGATACTGCCTGCGGCAGCGAGCAGTCCAAACTTTGGTGTGATACCCCACACAACAACATCCGGTATACAGAACCTCAGTGTGATACCCCACCCAGCCACGTCAAGCTCTGCAAACTTGGGGATAATAACACATTCTGTCACGGCAGGCGGACCAAACATTGGTCTGATACCCCAAGGCAGTGCCACCAGTCCGCTTGGTATGATAATTCAGTCTACAACTTCTGGTGTGATTCCCAATCAAAGCATTTCCAGTGTACCGAACGTTGGTTTGATACCCCAGCCAAACACCAGCAGTGGTGTATTACACCAGTCCACACCACCAAACCTTGGTGTGATACTGCAACCCAGCACGACAAACCTTGGTGTGACACCCCAGCCCAGCTCACGAAACATTGGCGTGATACCCCAGCCTAGCACGTCAGGTGCACCACCAACCCTTGGTATGATAACCAAGCCAAACACATTGAGCACACAAAACCTTGGTGTGATAACCCAACCTAGCACATCAAGCGCAGTGAACCTCAGTATGACACCCAAACCAAGCACCTCTGGCACAACAAATGCCAGTGTGATACCCCACCCTGGTACATCCAGTGCCGCAAACCATGGTAGGATACCCCAGTCCGGCACATCCGCTGCGCCGAACGTTGGTGGGACACCCCAACCGAGCACGTCTAGTGCGCCAGACCGTCCACACGGCAGTACGGGACAAGATGAAGGCGGGAAACCGCAGCCAGAGCTCTCTCCGATGGCACAGCGCAAGCGTCGACTCTCCGAGAGAAGCGTGTCACAGGAGGCAAATGGAGAAGGACCTTTGGGTAAGATGTGATTTTCATATTGTTCATATACTGAAAATTAGTACATGTATGTGTATTCAGTAATTAAGGCCTGGGAAAAAATGTTTTGTTTCCTGTTTCAGTCCTGAAAAAATAGGATCGGTAGGTAGGGATTATCTTTTTTTCAAGAAACACCAAACACAAATTTTTTTTCCAAGGCCAAAGAATTTCAAGATGGCTTCACAACAGGAAAACTTGGACGAGAGTCCTTTTAAGTTTTCGAAATCCAGCATCTTAAATTGTTTGTTGTTACTACATAGACCTGGTTACCATGGATGAACTGGAGTTTACCTGGGATGAATACCTGGAGGATACTGAAACGATTGCAGCACCGAACACCTCATTCAAGCATGTGAGTATACAAAGGCTAGATAATCCCACACCCCGACCAATCGAATGGGGACATCCCTCGCGAATGTGCACACTCCTCTAGAAAAGGGGACACTTCTCGGCTTTCAAGGGGACGCCCCTCTTGGAAAGGGGATGTGCCTCCCTTTATTAGGGGACGCTCCTCCGGAAATTGTATGTTTACCGGGCATAGAGGACGTCCCTCCAACACCCCCGCCGGCCCGTGGAATCGGCCACTAACCCGACAAATCCCTTTCTAGTTCATCTAAATCACAACATCCAAAACTTTAACCCCGCCAGTGCTCTCGACAAACGTCACACCTCGCAAGGTAGTGATAGTTTTTGATTCAAAATTGAGGCATGTTGGAAATAAAGCCGCCCGCGCGGCAGAACATCACTTTTCTTCATTGTTTTAATAGCGGCGTATCGCACGTCCGGCAAGCACAACATCGAGTTTTAGCCTAAATATCCGCGTGCTTGTCAAGTTTTAAGGCCTCCCTCTCTAACACACGTACATGGGAGAAGTTTCTAACACGATGTTAGTCGCCGTTATCTGTTATGCCCTGTAAAAAAGGCTGCGGTGTACTAGAAACGCTCAGTAACTACGGCTAACCGTGACAGAGACCCGGCGCCCGTACGTGTGCTGGGGAGGGAAGCCTGTCTGGACAAGCACACGGATACAGCATTGGGCCATGTAGCCGCGTTGTACAAAAAATCCCGAATAACTACGTCTCACATCGTGTTAGAACTTCTCCCATGTACGCGTGTTAGAGAGAGGGGCCTTAAAACTCAACAAGCACGCGGATATTTAGGCTACAACTCGATGTTGTGCTTGCCGGACGTGCGATACGCCGCCATTAAAACACTGAAGAAAATCAGATATTATGCCGCGCAGGCGGCTTTATTTCCAACATGCCTCAATTTTGAATCAAAAACTATCACTACCTTGCGAGGTGTGACGTTTGTCGAGAGCACCGGCGGGGTTAAAGTTTTGGATGTTGTGATTTAGATGAACTAGAAAGGGATTTGTCGGGTTAGCGGCCGATTCCACGGGCCGGTGGGGGTGTTGGAGGGACGTCCCCTCTGCCCGGTAAACATACAATTTCCGGAGGAGCGTCCCCTAATAAAGGGAGGCACATCCCCTTTCCAAGAGGAGCGTCCCCTTGAAAGTCGAGAAGTGTCCCCTTTTCTAGAGGAGTGTGCACATTGGCGATGTCCCCATTCGATTGGTCGGGGTGTCCCAGCATCATATACTGTAAATGCAGAAATGTTTGTGGTAGTTTTATGTTTGCGGTTTTTCGGTGGCGACTTTACTGAGAACTTAAAACCACTGCAAACATTTTTCCATTATATTTTTAGTATGTGACTACAGTCTATGACGCTACGGCAAACTTAAAAACACCGCACACACTCCATTTTCTCACTACCACGAAAGTAAATCCCCAGGAACTTTACATGTTCTTAAAACTGATAAAGGGGAGAAAGTGTTACACAGCCAGTTTTATTATATGATTTAGATTGTACACTCGAGCTTCAGTTATTACAATATTGTTGCTGTGTAATACAACTATTGTCTAGTCCAAACTCAATTTCAAGTCGACAATAGAATTAGCCTTTTTATTCTTGAAAATTAATATCAGAAATAAACTCTCTGTCGTTCGTTTAATGCATATATAGTTATTATGAATGAACCCAGCAGATTGTTTTCTGTTTTCATATTTCACTCCATACCACATGTGTAAAAAAAAAGTTAAACCCTTCCTGCGCCAAGGGCGGTGCCCATTTCTGGCGCATAGGGCGCTGCCCATCACTGTTTCATTAGCCCTGGGCCACACACAACGCAATCACTACAGCAGGGAGCTAGTCCACTGGTAGTGGTGTGTGTTCAACTTCCATACTCTTTCCCGAATGCTGAGTGCTAAGCAGAGAAAGCAGCATATACCATTTTTATAGTCTTTGGTATGACTCGGCCGGGATTGAACTCACGACCTTCCGAATGCAAGGCGAACACTCTACCCACCAGGCCATTGCACCGGCAACTCATTTTCACCTGAGCATAGTGAGGAAAGTCGTGTAAAGTGCCTTTCCCAAGGGCACAAGATCGGTGACATGCAGTCGGATTCGACCCCGCAACCTCTCGGTCTCGAGGCACAAATGCCGCTGCTGCGCCACGCGACTTCACCCATACCACATGTATGGGAGTGAAATATATTCTATTTTTGTAGTTCTCGTTGGCTAATATTTCTGTCTGTCATGTTTAGGTGGAGATCAGTTTGCAGAGTGGGTTTGTGCCAGGCATGAAGCTGGAAGTGGCCAACAAGGCTAACCCGCAGACATACTGGGTGGCAACAGTCATCATGACATGTGGACAGTTACTGCTATTGAGGTACATATCCAGGGCTCTAGCTAGCGTCCGTTTTTCCGTCAATGGACGGAAATTTGCTGCGTTTGACAGAAAAAATTTTTAACCAATCCGTCAACTTTGACGGACAAAAATCTGATAAAAGCTCCTTGGTGGAAGCTACAGGCTGCTTGGGGACGCCGTCCACGGCCGTAGAAGCCACACACTGTTTGTTTTGCTATTGTTATGATTGTTGACAATGTGTGTCGGTGCCCTTTTGCATACGATAATCTCATTAAAACCCGTTTTTCAAGGTCTCAGTTCAGTCTTTCTAACTCCTGGAATAGTGTTTTCGCGACAATGGGAATTGGCTGACAGAAAAAAATGTCGAGCTGGCTAGAGCCCTGTACATATCAGACTAAACTTTCAACATGTGGTCTAAGCAGCCTCAGCTTCTAGGCTATCTTTTTTTATTTATTTAAAGTGCAAGAAGGCAATACAGAGGGCATCCCAGGCAGATGTTTGTGCTGAGCTTTTGGTCTTTTGTTCAACCATGGGAAGAATGGCTACAATGTAATGTTACATGGTCAAGCTAGTTGTGGATCGTAATAAACTCTTTTAGTTCTGCATTTATCAATGTATCACTTGTGAAATGGAAACACGATCAGTAAATTATAGAACTGTGAGAATTATCAAACAAAAATAAAGGAGTTGGACTGACAAAAAGATTTCAGATCATTAGAATTCTTAATATTTTAATCATTCCATTCCAAACATTGTGTAACCATATTATTCTTACTCTGATGCTAAAACACCATGAAAACCACCCATTGTATCCAGTTTTGCTGCAAAATCAAATCTTACCTAAAATAGATGGATTCTACCGTGTAAATTTGACTAACAAGATGGTTGATCTTTTTCCTGGATTGCTGTAGATACGATGGTTACAAGAATGACCGCAGTTCCGACTTCTGGTGTGACATCACGACAGCGGACGTTCATCCGATCGGCTGGTGCGCTCAGAACGGAAGGATGTTACAGCCCCCTGATGGTAAGACAAATATGTTACTACGATGGACCATGTTCACAATCTCTACTCTCTACATGGCTTGAAGTGTTCTACACTTTGAAAAGAAAACAAAAGACGAAAAAAAAAGATAGCATGTCATCTTTTCCATACGTGTTGTAACCATCCCAGTTATTGGCTGTTTTTGTCTTTGTTGTAAGTGCGTCCAACTGGCCCTACTACTAGGGAAGAAGATGACAAAAAAAGAGGACTGGTCAGCATGACAAGTAGGTTTCTTCTTCCTTCAAGTCGTTCATCCATCCCAGAAAAATTCCCCCCTCTATGGGCTGTGGTTTGATCCAATTGAAAAGTCTGTGATGAAATGACGAAATCATCCTTCTTTTTTTTCTTCTCCCACATCTGTGAATTGCAAGGAGATGGAGCCAAGCAGATGCAGGATGTGTTTTTGCTGCAGGAAAAGTTTGATGTTTCAGCTATGATGTCTTTGCTACAAGCTGGTTCACAGTTGAAAGTGCCTATGTGCAACGAGATACCTACCTAGTCCCTTGACCTCCAGGTCGTTGGGGGGACAAGGTAGCAACAAGATGCATGATGTCAAAGTTGAAGGCCCACTAAAGCGTGCGTAGTCCATTGGTTAGCGGCCCTGCCTCTGGAACTAGAAGCCGTGAGTTCAATACCGGCTGTGTTGCTCACCTGACATGCGCGCTACCAGAAAGGGTTGCAGTCCTTAGGACAGGATGTTAAGCCGTGGTCCACTTTTCATTGACTTGTCGGAAAGAGCCAGTGGAATTTCCCTGTTACAGTCAACCAGTAAATACTGTACATAGTATCTGTTTATTTATTTATTTATTGATCTTTAGAGTAGTCCCTTCAGTTAACGTAGTAACTGATTTCCAAGGGAGCCCTATATACATGTTCGCACAACGACGGGTTATACCGCCCCTTATGGGGTGACACACCCGTCCTGGTGAATGATGTAGATCACCATGTGGCTGATACGAGACAGAGGTCGCCAGGCCTCCATCCGGGTGATTTGAAGTGAATCACCAACTTCCGACAGAAGGATTTTCACCAACGCACACCGCACCATCGCACGTGTGGGGGTTCTTTAACGTGCATGGGGTATGGCTCTCCCCATACACGGGACCTCCATTTAACGTCCTATCCGAGGGACGACTCATTTTTCACTTGAGTAAAGTAAGGAAAGTCGTGTAAAGTGCCTTTCCCAAGGGCACAAGACCGGCAACACGGCAGGCGGATTCGAACCGGCGACCTCTCGGTCACGGGCCGAATACACTACCACTGTGCTACGCGGCCCCCTATCTGTCCTCTCTGAAGGCTAGCTCTTCAGTGAGCTAAAACTGAATCGAGATCACTTTCCTTTATCCCCGAGACATCAACGAAATGTGTCTGGATGGTCTAAACAAAACTGTTTACAACTTAGGGGCCTTCACCTTTGACATATTGTCCACAATGCTTCTCTCTGCGCATGCACACTTTATACTGTGAACTGGCTTATTCTGTAATGTTGACCTGTTCGATTGTTATGTTTCAGCCATTCGGGACAAGTGCAGCGACTGGGGTGAGTTCTTGGTGCAGACACTGACAGGGGCACGGACCGCGCCAACTCACCTGCTGGAAGGGGTGTGTACCTGTCACGTCCGACTTCTTTCACACAGTGATTCTTAATAGATTCTTAACAGACTTCTCTAAATGATTTGAAGCAATCCTTTTATCTGCCTAGTTACATATACCTCCACTTTTAGTTTTTGAAAACTGTGATTGAGACATATAGTGCAGCACCCACAGGTATGCACCATTTGAATATGCAGAAGGACACTGTACTGGAGACATGAGTATGTTGCATTAGAAATCAACAAAGATACAGGTTACATCAATAAAAGTCCTAATAAGTCTATACAGTCACATACATGGTTCACAATAAATGAATAATGTGATGCAGAAGTGTTACATTATTTTGGTATGCCCCCCTACCCACTTCCCAAAGCTGATTTCAGGGTTCTAGCTAGTGCATTTTAGCGTAGTGGGCCACTACGCTAAAATTTGTGACCACTATAGTATACGCTAAAATAAGGGCTACTGCCCCCTCCCTACTACGCTAATTTTTAACCAGTGTAGTGGTGTTTTGCTATCATTTGCTTGTTTAACAATGTCTAATCAATGTTTGAACAATGAAAAATGGTGATATGACCCTTAAAACTGACAAGAAAATCCTTCAAATTACATGATGATAACAGAGTGCCAACTTTTAACTCTACATTTTCAAAATCTCACGGTGGATGGGCAAGATCCCACCATTCCACACCATTCCCACTACGCTAAAATGAAATCCTGGCTAGAACCCTGGATTTGGTTTGCCTTTTCCTGTAGCCCAATAAGGGGATCATGCCAGTAGACCAGCTTCTTGAAGTAAAATTATAGAAGACATGGGTTGGCAGTAAAATTATGTTGTGTTGTTTGTGCGAGGTATTAGACTGATGGGGAGATGTATTTCCCCCCTCCCTACTTCCCAAAGCTGACATTCCTGAAGTAAAAGAAAAGAAATAGGGTGGCAGTAAAATACGTTACGTTGTTGGTACATGGTTCAAGACTGATGTAGAGTTTTTTGTGTTTTTTGTTTTGTTTACCCTTTCCTGCAGCCCAATAAGGGTATCATGCCTGTGGACCAGATTCCTGAAGTAAAAGAAAAGAAATAGGGTGGCAGTAAAATTACGTTACGTTGTTGGTACATGGTTCAAGACTGATGTAGAGTTTTTTGTGTTTTTTGTTTTGTTTACCCTTTCCTGCAGCCCAATAAGGGTATCATGCCTGTGGACCAGATTCCTGAAGTAAAAGAAAAGAAATAGGGTGGCAGTAAAATTACGTTACGTTGTTGGTACATGGTTCAAGACTGATGTAGAGTTTTTGTGTTTTTTGTTTTGTTTACCCTTTCCTGCAGCCCAATAAGGGTATCATGCCCTTGGACCAGATTCCTGAAGTAAAAGAAAAGAAATAGGGTGGCAGTAAAATTACGTTACGTTGTAGGTACATGGTTCAAGACGGATGTAGAGTTGTTGTTTTTTTTGTTTCCCCTTTCCTGCAGCCCAATAAGGGTATCATGCCTGTGGACCAGATTCCTGAAGTAAAAGAAAAGAAATAGGGTGGCAGTAAAATTACGTTACGTTGTTGGTACATGGTTCGAGACTGGTTGTTTTTGTTTCCCCTTTCCTGCAGCCCAACAAAGGTATCATGCCGGTGGACCAGATCCGCCCGGGCATGCGTGTGGAGGTCGGCGAGGAGAAGGAACCCGTGGCACTCTGGATCGCTGTCATCATGGAGAACATCGGGGGTCGCCTGCGCCTCCGCTGGGACGGCGTGGGGAACACGGAGACCCACGACTTCTGGCTCTTCTACCTGTCCCCACGCCTGCACCCTGTGGGCTGGGCGCAGAAACATGGGTGTTACCTTAAACCTCCTCAAGGTGGGTAACATGGGTACTGTTTGGGTGGGTAACATGGGTATTGTTTGGGTTGGTAACATGGGTGTCCTCCTCAAGGTGGGTAGCATGGGTGCTACCTTACACCTCCTCAAGGTGGGTAAGGTTTGTTGACTTAGAATTTAAAAAGTTCTAGGTTTGAGTCCCAGGCTGGCCCAACTGCTGTTGTTTGTACACAGTACCAGGGGCCAAAAAATTGACCTTGACATTCGTCTTCCCACTTACCAAATATTATTACAATCCATCCAGAAGTTCTAGAGTTATGCTAACCACTGTAATAGTAATAAAATATCCGGAAACACAGACACACACACACACACAGACATACCCAAAAATTGTATCTCCATACAATATCTCCATTTTTCATGGAGATGACAATATCTCAAACTATGGAGCTAAAATATCTCCATTTTTCATGGGGATAATAACCCTGTGTCTCCCCATGTGCAGTGATCTCCAGTCTGTGCAGTAACCTGAGTGAGTGGTCGTCTGTACTGCAGCAGGCTGTTCTGGAAGCTTCCTCCAACCCGCTTCCTCCTGATGCCTTCAAGGTGGGTAAACAGCAGTTCTTATACATAGACTTTTTATGACCCAAAACTGGAAATATTCTCTAGAACAAAATGTTGACTTATGTTTTATTTATAAAAAGCAACAAAATGAATTATTTTACATTTGTCATTCTTTCACCCTTGAAATTAATATAAAAGACAGTTTATTATGTGTTTAAGTAGCCCAATAGTCTGGTTGCAGGGCTTTAATATTTTTGTAGGGCACAATGATTTGTGCTACATGTCTATTGCTTGGCAATGTGTTGCGGAATATATAACTTCGTATGTGGAGAACTAACCAAAGACATGAGACTTTTTGATATATTTATAATCTTACAGTGGGTGCTTTTGAATGAAAAAGAATATATAAGAAGAGCAGTGGTAGCCTGAGTACCATCCTCCATAGTAACTGCTGGCTGAATATTTAACCATGTTGATAGCAAGTGAAAAGATTAAGCTAGCAGTTACTATTGACTGAGGAAGGTACTAATGCTAGAGCGACGGATACTGTAAGATGTAAAATAAAAACATTTTTTCCTGATTTTTGGGAAATACATTTTAGATGTTGTACCTTTTTTTTCTCTTTGTAGGATCAAGTGGAAGTGCGACCACATTCCTTCCAGGCTGGCCTAAAACTGGAGGCCATTGACCCCCATGCTCCTCACACCATCACCCCGGCAACCGTCACCAAGGTAACCTCTCAGTGGTTGGATGTCCCTTTAAATACTGAATTGCAGTTTGTTTTTGGAACCTCTTTAAAAGAGGCACTGTACTCTACATTTCTTATTCATTTTCACATGACTGGTACATTGTGCAGGACATGCGGTTCGATCATAGGTTCCAGAGTAGGTCATCAAAGGTTGTATTATTCCCATCTTAAGATTTTTACTATGGGCATGAAGGCTAATTATTGGTCCTTAATTATGGGAGCCAGTGGGAAAATTCACAGATACAGCTGCTCAACAGATGTTCAGCCTTATTTGGAACCAGTTTTTCTTGTGGTTGATAGTTTTACAATTATTTCTTCATCAGGTGTTTAGCAGCAACTACTTCCTGGTTGAGATGGATGACCTACGACCTGAGAGACCTGGTAATCGTGGGGTTGTGTGTCACGCGGGTTCACAGGGCATCTTCCCTGTGGGCTGGTGCAGCCAGCATGGGCTCCACCTAACACCTCCAAAAGGTACTGCAGGTTGATGCATCAGTGTTTTTTGGGGGGGAGGGAAAACATCTGTAGCTTAGATTCTAAGTTAGAATTGTGTTTTGTATTGTTGAAAGAACATGTAATTCATTAAGTATATCTTTAGGATTGTCAATGGCATATCTAGGAGAGTAAAAATAGTGTGGCTTGCCTTAAAAAAAACATTTGACACTTAATTCTTTGCAGGCTTCCAGAGGCCCCAGTTTGAGTGGACAGAATACTTGAGACTGTGCAATGCCCAGGCTGCTCCTGCAACCATTTTTAACATGGTAGGTAGGAATTATACTTATAATACCTATCGTAAACAAAGTTTAACTAAAATACCAATGGACACCAAGATAAGTAAATCCAGTATCAGAGACAGCAATTTTTACAAGATTTTAGATTACCATTTTTTTTTAGAATTGTATGTAAATCCTCGTACAGAGATGGCAATTCACCATAGTAAAAAAGAAAGTAGGCTTTAAGTTAAAGAAAGTTAAAAAATTTTTTGTTATGTTATCGGTTGGCTGACTACTTTCTTGAATTGCAAGGACCTTGCAGTAGGCGGTACTAAATTGCAAAGCTAACTCAGTTGACCTCAATGCGACAGTCACAAGGGCTGCCATGTATTTCCAGGTCTGGACCTGTACCTAAACTGCTGTACCTGTACATAAAACTGTTCGGTACACATACAGCCCTACTGACTGCCCTTTCTACCTTCCAGTCCATTCCGGATCACGAGTTCCAGAAGGGCATGAAACTGGAGGTCGTTAACCCCCACAACCACGCGGAGATCTGCGTAGCGTCCATCACCAAGGTCGTGTCCAGGGTCATGTTCGTCCACCTGGAGGGGGCGAAGGTCGCGGCCCACACGGCGCAGAATATCGTGATGGATGTGGAGTCCATGGAGCTGTTTCCTGTGGGGTGGTGCGAGACGAACGGGTACCCGCTGTCATCCCCTCCCAAGAGAGCCATAGGTGAGTAGTAGATCTGTTTCATGACGTTTGTACACCACTGACTTTAGAGGGTTTTTTTACACAGCCAGTAACAGTCACCAAAATATTGGTATGATGATGAAGCAATGGTTGTGTAAAAAAAGTTTCTTATTTGGTACATGAGTAGTAGAGACTCGGGTACCCGCTGTCCTCCCCTCCCAAGCCATAGGTCAGTAGTACATTTTGTTATTGTTGTTGGGTGGGTCCACTACTCCCTTTTGGCAGCCAGGAACTGAATTGTGAGAAGCTTACAATAGGCGGGGCTAAATCCCAAGGGTCTGGAGCGAGCTGCCATTCGGCACCACACAGGTGACCTCAATTTGACAGTAATTGCCCTAGGTACGGCCATAGGACTATAGGTTGTGAACCACTCACTCTTTTCGATAAGTGTGGTGGGATCTTAAATGTGCTTGAAGTGAGGCTCTCCTCAAACTCGGGACCTCCGTTTAGCATCTTCTCAGAGGGATGGCCCTAACCGAAGCTAGGTACTATTTTTTGGTTTCATCAGGTTTGTATGTCACTGAGGAAAGGGACTCTTCTTACACAAGCATTGACGGTCACAGAAACATTTGTGTACACAGTAATGACGTGAAAATTCTCTTTTAGTGAGTAGGACCTTAAAACCATTCTGTGGCAGCTAAAGACTTAATCAATGTACGGTCCAAAAAAGGTTAACAAAGGTGTCCTTTTCTTGCCTCTCCAGTGAAAAAGCCAAAGAAGGTTGCAGTTGTCCAGCCAGAAAAACAGTAAGTAATTTATAAAACATCTCCTGAGTTTATTGAGTTTAAAAGTACTGTTTAACTGTTTAGGTTAACATTCTATCAAAATCTCACTGATGGAAAAATCTTACTTTCCTGATCCGGCAAGTGGGGCAGGAGATGCGTTTGCCTGATCAGCACCAAGTCTTATACTTGCCTGGGACAATCGGGCTAATGGACTTGTCCAACCCTGCTAAGTTAGCAAGTAACACTTTGCATTGACTGGAGATTTTTTTAAATGTTAAGTTAACACATGAAATGTTTTCTTACTTTCTTGTTAATGAATTGTGTATCTGCAGTGTTGGCATGACAACCGGTGGCCAACCAGGCCCATCCCACGCTAACCACTCCGATGATGCCAGGCATGGTGGGTTTAGCGCCGCACATAAATATGAGCCAGGTAAGAATGTTTGATACCAAAGGTTTAAAGCCTCCACTTTTTAGGAGTTGCCAAAAACAATGGGTACAGACTGTAAATCAATTTAATACTTTTGGTAATCTTAGCAGTGTTAGAATAATTGTGATGATGGAATTTTAGCTGTTGAATACGTAACCGCAAAAGTGACTAAAAGCAAGTTACCATTAGCAAATCAAGAATTATAATCTGAGCACAGGCCAATTGAGATGATGTTTTTTCTCAGCTATGTCAATTCAAATTATAGGACTAAACGAAATATTTCTGCACCAAAAAGTCAATTTTCCCTCCTCTCTTTCCTTTGGCAAATAAGTCTATTATTTTGATGCAATTATGGTATTTTGTTGTCTGTAGGGAATAAGTACTGGTGCCCCAAGATCTATGTCAATCACAAGTGCTTCTCGGGACCGTACTTGAACAAGGGGCGGATAGCTGAGCTCCCGCGGTCTGTCGGACCAGGGAGTGTGGTGCTCGTCTTGAAGGTGAGTGTTTAGTAGCCTTTCATAAACTCCTTGTACAATTAGATATAAGCTAGTAGAAAAGAGAAGTTCTGTTTGTAGAAGTCATTTTAGCAATTTTGTTGTCAAAACTATACTACAAAAAAACCTGTTGTATGGAGATCTACCACCGCTATCTCAAGTCATACAAGAAAGAATACTAAGGTTGACGCTGGACACGCATGCCGGAATAAAGGAACTATTAGTGATGTTCTTCTTTTGATACCAAAACATGCAAGTGTAGGAAAACCAATGTAAAACCTATCTAGGTCAGCCTTGCAAAGTTGCTTGCTGTTAAGTGGAAGGTGTGTGGAAAGTGCCCGAGGCTATGGAGGATATGGATGGATGGAGGGACAGAGTCATGTGCATCCTTGCAACCAGCACAACCATTTGATTGTTACAGAACTGACTTCCATTGTGCATGATTGCAGTCTTTAGGACAGGACGTTAATCTGGGTCATTGTGCTTATCAAAAGAGCTAGGGGGAATTTCCCCGGAACAATGAACCTGTAAATACTGTACATAGCATCAGTCCTCTCTGTCACGACCAGTGGAAGACTAGCTCTTCAGTGTGCTAAATCTGGATCAAGCTCACTTTCCTCTTTATTTCATCATCACAGGAAGTCCTGACGTTGCTGATTAACGCTGCTTACAAGCCCAGCCGTGTGCTGAGGGAGCTGCAGGTCCACGGAGAGGGAAGGGAGGACAGACACCAGCAACAGCTGAAGGCCAAGTAAGTATCCCTGAGGAACCCCTGCACCACACAAACAAGCCACTTTCATTTTAAAAATGGTCAATTTGTCCTGTTGAAAGCTGTTAGGCCATATTGATTTGATTGTATGGATAAAATCCGTGCATGCATAAATTTTTGGCCATTTTCAAATATTAAAGTTTCAACTATACTGTAAATCGTACAAAGCAGCTTTGAAATAAGCAAAAATATGCCGTTGATTGCAAAAACAAATATCGGAAAACTGATATTTATGTCATAGAATATTCCAAGGTCTAAGGAGATGTGAAAGAACAAAAATGAAGAATCTATTGTTCTGTAGGCCATATTCAGTGTGTTCAGAAATGTTCAACCTTCCTGACCACTTAGATTTCATAATGAAGGCAATATTTCTACAGCAATACATACATTCAGTTTGACATTTTCTTTTTTTCAATTGCGTACAGGTACATGGGGAAGAGCTACCGTGCGATGGTGGAGATGGTGCGGACGTCGGCCGAGGTGGACAGCTACTGTAAGGAGATCTGTCACAAGCTGGAGTGCTGTCCCAACCTGTTCGGGCCACTCGAGGTCACGGAGGAGTGTCCAGAAAACTGCTCCATTCTTACCAAGACTAAGTACAGTAAGTACCAGTGGAGTGAGTGAGTGAGTGAGTGAGTGGGTGGGTGGGTGAGTGAGTGAGTGAGTGAGTGTGAGTAAGTGAGTGAGTGAAAGTCAGTGGGTGAAAGTGGGTGAGTGAATGAATGAGTTAGTGAGTCTGTATGAATGATCCTTTAGCAAGACACAGTTACTGTATGAAAGATTGTGTAAAACATATCAGTGCTCCTTTTATAAACACTTTATGAACACAGACTTTCTTTTTGCAGTTATAAAGTGCTATAAATCTAAGTTTGTGAAAATTACATTTCATGCATGGCATGGTTTGAATTAAAAGTTTGCTGTATATTTGAGTTTGCACTTGAAAAATTGGTGGCAGTAAAGCCAAACAAGTGATTTCCGTGTGAGGAATTTGCAGTGTGAGGTCAACAAAAAAATGTCAAACTTCAAACTGCAAAAATTTGAAAATTGTCAGTAATTTTAATGCTTTTCTCTCATTCTTTGCAGCATACTACTACGGGAAGCGTAAGAAGGGCCGCGTGGGTCGACCGCCGGGCGGCCACACCAACCTGGAGGGCGGACCCAAGAAACCAGGCAAGAGGAAGAAGAGAAAGAAGATGTGCTTCGTGCAGAGGAAGAAACGATCTGCCAATACGGACGAGTCGGCGCAGAACTCGCCCGAGGGCATGGACCAGAACGGGAGCGAAGGGAGCGAGTCTGGGGAGTCAAAATCTCCCACACCGGAGGATGAACAGCAGGTAAGGAAAGGAGGCGGGTTGGGAGGGGGGCATGGGGTAAAAGTGGAAACAAGTCAGTCACAACTTTACCCAAAAGGGAATGAAGAATTGTTTTTGTGTTTTTTTTGTCAATCTATGCCTTTGTGTGATGCTGGCACTCCAACTGATGCTGAAGAAAAATGATGGATTTCAGTTGTAACGAGTGGAAATGATCTCTGTATTTTTCATTGTTTTAAATATTCTTTTTTGAATGTATCTATGTGTGTTTGTGGTTTTTGCAATGTTACATGTCAATTCATGTTTGAAGAAATGCTGAAGTGCAAAGTGTGTGGCATTGGGATGATAACATCACTTCTACTCGGCTGTGGCACAAAAGCACATCGTTTAAACAATCGCAAGCATTTTAAAATTGAAAGTGTATGATGTCAGTCAGTCATGTTTCCCTTTTCTCGATCCCAGAGCTTGGAGCCAGCCCCTGCGCCCGTGAAGCGTGTCAGACGGGAACGGAAGGAGAAGGAGTTCAAGCTGCCCAAGCTGCTGATCCACGAGCGCACCAGACGACAGACCGTGCCCCCTCGCTCCACATACGAGCCGTACATTGCCCCTCCCCGACCGGTCAAACCTGCAGCCTCTCCAACTACACAGGTGGGGGAGTAAAGAGTGAATGAATGAATGAATAAACGAATGAATGAACAGATGAGTGAATGATCCACGAGCGCACCAGACGACAGACCGTGCCCCCGCGATCTACTTATGAGCCGTACATTGCCCCTCCCCGACCGGTCAAACCTGCAGCCTCTCCAACTACACAGGTGGGGGAGTAAAGAGTGAATGAATGAATGAATAAACGAATGAATGAACAGATGAGTGAATGATCCACGAGCGCACCAGACGACAGACCGTGCCCCCGCGATCTACTTATGAGCCGTACATTGCCCCTCCCCGACCGGTCAAACCTGCTCCCTCTCCAACTGCACAGGTGGGGCACTCACTCACTCAAAGAGTGAATGAATGAATGAATGAATGAATAGATGAATGAATGATCCACGAGCGCACCCGACGACAGACCGTGGCCCCTCGCTCCACATACGAGCCCTACATTGCTCCTCCCCGACCGATGAAACCTGCTCCCTCTCCAACTACACAGGTGGGGCACTGCAGACTCTGGGATGGGTGGAATAAAAGAGCAAGGGGGAACGAGTGAGGAATGGAGAGTGAGGGAAAGTGCATGAGTGAGTGATAAAGTGAATCATTGAAAGCAGGGTTCTAGCCAGCCTCTGTCCTTGCATCCTTTGACAGAATTTGGCCGCTGGGGACTAATCTGTTCATTGTATTATCGGTTTAAGATCCGGTCCACAGATTTTTTCAGTTTTTCCGGACCGGTCAAACAAACAAAAAACAGTTTTGTACTGGTACCCACTCCTAATGAAATCTTCACATTCAATTAATTTCTTCCATTGATGTAAGGCATTGTTCACTTGTGGGGAATTTAGTTCATTGTGAGAATGAGTAGTTGATGTTGCCCTGTTTGTCCCAGCCCTCACAGGAGGAGGAGAAGTTGAGGCTGGACAGCAACCCGCTCTACTGGTCAGTCATCGAAGTGGTCAAGTTTATCAAGGACACCGACTGTGCCCCGCTGGCCAAGGTTTTCCTCGAACAGGCAAGTACAACAACAAAAACAAAAGATATTTCTTAGTATACACAAGCCTTGGTTTCATATGTTTAAAGAAAAAAGAGTGCAGGGGGAGAGAAGAAGCGTACAAAAGCTTAACCTAAATTAATCACAAAATAAGACTTCAGTAAATCAATAAAAAAATAATATTCAAATTTTAAAGTAACTTTAGTTTCAAAACATATTAGGACTATATACAAATTCAGAACTAACACTGCAACCTTCTTCATGAAAAGTGACTCCCTGAACATATCAATTGTTATTTATTTATGTTGTGACCACCTACCCCTCACACTGGACCTCTGGGAAGAGCGGCTTTGGCTGACAGGGCCGTCCAGTACAAATAAAGGTTATGACTGTGTGTATGTATCCCAATCTAATCAGTATTCACTCACTCACTCTCCGGTTTAATGTCTGTTGTTCCCCACCCTGTTTGCACGCTGATGATGAGGGGGCCTGATGGCAGCTCGCCAGCGTCCTCTGTCACTTGGGTTGACACTGTGTAGGTTGAGAAAGTCGATGTCTTCCTTTATGTTGTCCAACCATCTCTTTCGTGGTCGACCACGAGGGTTCTTTCCCTCTATGCTGAATTCCATGATCTTCCTGTATTAATGTGCATTTTGTGTGTTTTAGGAAATTGATGGGCAGGCCCTCCTCCTGCTGACCCTCCCCACAGTGCAGGAGTGTATGGAGCTGAAGCTGGGGCCGGCCATCAAGCTGTGTCATCACATCGAGCGGGTCAAAATAGCCTTCTATGAGCAGTTCGCAAAGTAGGAACAACTCTGTACATAGTCTTCATGGAAAGGTGCACTAGAAATGGAAAAGCCCACTATACTGTGGTAAGCATATCCCAAAGCAAAATTCTCACTTGTTTTACATAAGTCTGTCATAGTCTAGAGCTGTCTCACTGTTTGAAACTTGCGTTTTGCTGACGGCTACTCACCTGATGATTGAATTATGTGATGTCAGTCATCTAAATTTCCCATTCAGTATCACTAGTGCTTCTTAATCTAGCTTTGCTGTGGATGGATTTTGATGGACTTTTGGAGAAATTTCAGGGAATTGACAAGTTAGTGGTCTTTCAATTTGGTGAATTGTTCGCAATCCAAATTCTCAGGAAAGCCAGGTTGAAAAGCACTAGCCACACTGGATGGGAAATTTAGATCACTGACGTCACATTATCAATCATAAGGTGAGTAGCTGTCAACACAACGTAAGTTTCAAACAGTTGGACAGCTCTAAACTATGACAGACTTATGTAAAACAAGTTAAAACTTTATTTTGGGGTATATTTACCATTATGATAGTATAGTAGGCTTTTCTATTTTGAATGCAGCTTCCCTTTAATGTAATATTCTACCAGGCTATACTTGTAGCAAGCTTACATATATGTGTCTCTGCATTTGCTTGGCTATGGTAGAGCGTGTTACAAGTTGTAAATGTGCTAAATAGAGACTGCTATGGTTGCAAGAGGCACTAAATACTGTATTGTAACACAAGAGCAATGTATTAGTGCACAGATGCTGTTTTATGTATTTATATAACCAAGAATCTATGATAGAATGAAATGATAACCAAGACAAGAGTGTTGTTCCCCTATAGGAAACAATTCCACATTGTGTTGTATTTTGAGGTCTCTATGGAAAGGAATTGGCACATTTAAAGGCACATAATGTAGAACTTTGGCACCACAACTGCAAATATTCGGAATTCAAAACCCCCCTTCAGATTGAAATTTATATAGAAATGTGGCTGAAAGCAATGACTTTGTTTTATGTTTTAGTTGGTCAGATTCCACAGGATGTGCCTTGAATGGTTTTAGAAGCATTCCATGATACGATATTGTGATTTGTTGCCAATAGTTTCTATAATTATAAGCTTCATGAACACTTAAATCATTACAGTCTTGTTTCATACATGTTGGCTTAGTTTTTGTTTGAAATTTCAGGAAGAGCAGAACTTGTTTTGATTTTACTGTACACCACTTAAGGTCATGGCGTTAAATGAATGTCATCGGATATGAGCCAACAGTAGTTTCAACTGCTGTTACATGTACAATGTATACTGTCTGTTTTAAAGCAAGAGATAAATGCTGATGCCGGTTATTTTATTGTTACACGTAGTGTAATCATAATATCAACAGTGTTGAATGTGTTGTTTCAGAGTGCAAATGGTACGTAATTCAGAATAGCTACATTTTGATCATGAAGTTATGTCATACTGATGCTTGCTGTAAGCAACTTCATCAATTTAATTTGTAAGTTTGAGAACGAAGTACAAAATGTAACTTTGACCTACAAATTCATTCAAAATTTATTCAGGGTACAAACGAATGACTGATGATCAAATATATTGCATTGGCTTTAATGTATAATGAGGATTTCTTGCAAATGCTGTATAGCCTGAATGTACATTCCACAAATAGTGGACAAGCGGAAGGAATTTGTAATGTGGTAAAATATCAGCATCGTGCAAACCTGTTTTCTAGTTTAATTCACAAATTTCATGCTTTTTCTGAGAGGGGGATGATATGGGAATGGGGTCGCCAGAATGAAAACTGCATACTTTTGTTGTAGTATTAGTAGAGCAGATTTTTCAATCTTTTTCTTTGAGTAAGCTGGCTATATATACAGTTTTTGCATCCTGGATAGAAATGGTCTACAGAATGAGTGGATAGGAATGTTGGGCTGAATAGAAATTGCCTCGATGTGACATGCTGAGAAAGAAGGATATTTTTTTATAAGGAAGAGAAATGTATTTTGAAGAAAGAATTCAAATCTAGCACAGAGTGAACTAGTTTGATGGTACTGGTGACTACAAAATGGACACCTTGTGAAATTGTAGAATAGGAATGACTGCAGATGGAAATAGAATGTCAGAGAAACTTGTGGTATTGTACAATATTGTAAGAATATAACTAATTTGAATGTGTACAGATCTAATGCTATATGGTCGACTGTTACGTGGCAATGAAAGAGCACACAAGGAATTCAGGCTTTGAAAAAAGAAAGTGACAGTAGCTATAGAAGGTGCTTTTAGTAGCATGTGTCATAATTCTGCTATTGTTGCATTGCTTGTGTAATGTACTTGCCATGCACAGAATTAAACTATGTAAAAGCAATGATTCTAGTCTTAATGTATTTGTTAAGATGTAAGGGTCCAACCTGTATATGGTGACCATGCAGGAGACTAAAAGATAATGGCAAAAGTGCACGGTTGACCTATTGTAGCCTCCAAAGTGACTATGCCAAAGGGTCCAACCTTTTTGGCATAGCGCTTAGCAGCATTATGTTTGTGAGCTGGTGGCCCGGGTTCGGTGCAGATTCGAATCCCAGGAGACTGTTTCTACTGTCTTCTCTTGTGTTTCACTATAGACTGGTTCTTAAAGCATGGCTCAAAGGAAAATATTGGAAGGGGCCACCACAGAGTGTATCCTTATGCAGAGGTAGTAACTATTAACTAAAGTATATGTTTGTTTTTTAAAAAAGTATATGAAAATTTGAAGTTTCGCTGCAGTACAATGAAAGGCTGCTACAAGACCCATGATCAAATTTGTCCCTCGTTTTCCTAACATGCAATGTCATAAGTATCCCTCCTTAAGTTATGCTGTCCTTT
Source organism: Branchiostoma floridae x Branchiostoma belcheri (assembly GCA_019207045.1). NCBI lineage: Eukaryota > Metazoa > Chordata > Leptocardii > Amphioxiformes > Branchiostomatidae > Branchiostoma > Branchiostoma floridae x Branchiostoma belcheri. The sequence continues at coordinate 11,611,245 of CM033027.1, forward strand.
TTGGCCTCCTTACTATTAAGTTAAACATAATCTTTGTGAAGGTAAGTTTGGTTTGGTCTACAAGGACAGTACGTCGGCACAAAATATGTCCCGCCTAACAACTGAAAAGTGTTCGCTACAAGTTACACAAAGGAGGTTAATACCATTAAGACTAGTAATACCCCCATTTTGCAGACACGCCCTGTGGCCATCACGTGACGAAAATAACGATTGGTCAGCACCTGGCAATACCTCAAACAACTCGGGTTGGGTTCGTGCACGTTGGAACGGAGGATTGACAGATCTGCAGACGACATAACGTTGAATTGTTGTTCGTGGCTGAATCTTTGGCGAGTTTGCTCTCGGTTTCTTCACACTTTCTGTAAATATTGTTTACAACGATGTCTGGATCCGGACCTACATTCGTGAATGAGAACGCAATGTTGCTACAAATGTTACTTAACGCCAGCCGAATTCAGGTAAGACACACCTTTTACCATTTTAGCTTACAAGTGAACGTTTAAGCAAAAGAACAGTAAATGACTGACATGTCAACAGCGAACTGCTAAAAGTCAATACAAGGGCTGTATATTCTTGTTCTGCACCAATCCAAAGAAAGTTGTTTTTCGTGAATTGCTTAATATTAGCATAGTTCTGAATTCAGAAATGACTGTAATGCTTTCGTGATCCGGTAGTTCCACTACCAAAGCCACGATGGTATTTCTGTATCATTTTATTGCAGTTCATCACGTTTTAAGTACAACAGAATAACGTATACGATATCGACTATGTTTTTGATATGTTTATTTGTCGAACTAGGTAGAGATAATCGTCACAATCCCCAACTTGCCCCACCGGTTCTCTAATCGTTTTCTTGCCGCTCGACCATTGTGAGCCTTCGTCAAACATAATAAACGGGTAAAAGTAAACCGTGACAACATTAACATGGCACAAACTGTTCTGTAGATATGTCAATCATTAATGAAGCGTCGTTATAGAAACACCCGTCATTTCCAACCCTGCACATACAGTAGCGCGGTGTTAGACTCGGTATAGCACACACCATGGCAGCGGCTACCGTAGTGAGGGACCGGCTGTACGGAACTATCTACGGGCAGTGTATCGGGGACGCCGTCGGGCTGCTGACCGAGTTTATGACCAGGACTCAGGCGGCACAGGTACGACGTTCTTTTTCTCAAAAAGAGAGAAGAACATGTTAGATGCAGCCATTAACGATTGTAACACATAGTGTCTTAGTTCCCTCTCCATTTAGCCTAGTTTAAAATCACTGTATAGCTTAGCCTAGTCTAAAACCACTGTATTAGTTAAGTTTCTTTTTTCTCTGCATCCATAAGACCACATGAGGTCCTTCTGTGCATTTAGCCCTCGGGCATGAATATGCAATAAAGATTATATTATATTATAACACACGGCACCGCAGTAATCTCCAAGCAGATCATACAATGGCATAAGATAGTACCAAACTGGCCAAGGATTGTAGTCAGCCAGGATGTGTCCATTTCTCTGGTAGCGAAACACACTCCTAAGCCAGCTTCACTCCTTTGCCAGCTTTTGATGCTACCGTAGGATATTGGACATAGCAGAACAAGGGGCATTTCCAACCCTAACAGAAAACCGTACAAAACTACAAGATATCAATTCAAATAGCTAACAAAGTTTGTTTTCATATGATAAACTATCTACAGTTCTCCTATATCCAATTTCTTGCCATATTACTAGATTGCCATGCAGGATCACTAGAAGCGAACAAAGTACAAAAGTTCACGGTACGTACGGCAAATCATAAAACAACTAATGTTAGTAGAGAGAGAGGTCTAAGTTCAAACACACAAGCTAGAGATTGAGATATAGATAACTCAATGAGCTTTTATAAAAGCCTGTACAAAAGCTCCTTGGATAAATCAAACATATGCGGAACAAGAATCCATGAAAAATATTTGCTGATATCTAGGCATAACTTGAAGAAAGAAACACAATATAAGATAGTCTGGTTAACACTGTCCATCCCTGTAGATCTATATCTATGTCGCGGTAGAGATTGCGAGTAGATTACGGTATAGAGATCGATAGAAATCGATCAATATTTATTCTTGTCACTTTGCGTCACTGGATCGACTTGAAGTTCATGATTTACAGTTAAAATCGAAATACATTCCTAAGATCCTGATCAGACTCTACCAATATAGAGATTCAGACCGGAACCTTTTACGGGTAGAATCGGCGATATCTATACCGTAAAATTATAATCTACTCGTAATCTCTACCGTGACATAGATTCATATTTGAATTTGTATCTACAGGGATGAACAACAGACTAACCAGACTATATTCTACTGTGTTTCTTTTTTAAAGCTGTGCTCAAATATCTGTAAATGTTTAATTTGATATGCATGGATTCTTGTTCTGCATATTTTGGACTTATCGAGTATAGGCAATCTCTTGCTAGATAGGTAGATAGTCCCGTAGTTATAGAGTGTTTGCATGTGACGGTCCGCCTCAGCACGTTCAAGTACTGATGGCTATATGACGCCACAGTCGCCATGTTGGATGGTTAAACCTGTAAGTTGCCATGTACTTCACCTTTGACACTACACATGACGCGCACCTGGAAATCGTGAACCTCCTAACTGTAGTCACAACTGCAAATGGGAACATGGCGGACTTAAACTAAATATTACACACTTCTACTACATATCATACCCCCTATCCCCTCCAGGTCTACCCCCAACCACATGAAGGTACCGGATGGACACAGGGACAACTGGACAGTCGGAGACTGGACAGACGACAGCGATCAGATGATCCTCATCATGCAAACACTCGCCAACTCTAAGGGAAAGGTAAGCTGTCAATCATATACATTATCATATAGCCAGGCCCTGCGGACTAATCAGAAGTCCCCGTTCCACGTTGGTTATGACGCCGTAACACAAAGATTCAGGCCAGTGTATCGCTCCTCTGATTGGTCAGAATGAATCGACACCGGCACCAGTGTCGATGCAAATCGACACCGGTGTCGGTGTCGATTCATTTTGACCAATCAAAAACACACAAGAAAGTAAGGTATGCAGGCATTGACCAATAAAAAGGAGCAAAACATATGCCAGAGCAGAGGGAATAAGTACAGACTGCAAGGGGGGATGGCTCCTTCTAACATTGATGATGAGTTTTGTTGTTCTAAAAAGCCTGCAATGTCTCGAATATTTTCTGTGGAAATTTTTGGTTTCAAAATGCAATGTGTAATCTCCTTACATATGCATGTACCAAAGAACAAATGTGAATTTTCAGAAATTTGACAAAGGAATTCACACGTATAGTACCAAGAGATCTATGCGTCATACAGGAGTTTGCAAGTTTGGGTAGGCTATATGATAATAACGTTAATGACCCGCCTGTTCCTCGGTGTACATGGTGTCATAACGCATTCGGTAGTTATAGCCAAGGACCAGGCGTTATGACACCATATACACCTCGGGGCGGGTCATTAACCCTTAATTATACACTCCTATGGCACAGTATTCGATGTATTCATTTATCTGTTACCATTTCTCACTCACTGTTACCATTTATTCCTGTCTATTGCATAGACAATTCAATGTGCCATTTCACATCATGTTGTTTTGACAATAAAAATGAATTCATTGAACGAATTCTCATCTATAGCAAATGAAAGTTTTACATTTTTCGAACAAAATTATACAAACAGTACAATGGGAATGCGTTAATGTATACCTTGTGTCGGAATTTTCACCCGTTTCCTTGAACCAATTACATGGTGTATATTGATAAAACCTCCTTGCTCGAAATGTCATGCCACAATTACAACTGTTTGGATATATTGTTACAAATCCATACACACAGCTCATCATAAAGTGCAAAAAACGTTTTCCATTCATAAAAGCATCAGACTAAAACTAAACAATCAACGCTGATGTTTTTAGTTTCTTTTTATTGATGCTTGGCATCATATCTGTATGCCTGACAATACTTTACGTTTGGAATCGCATTCTTAGCATTTGCAAAAGCGACACCTAGCTGTAGTGTAAAGTAGAACCAATCATTATCACCTTGAGTTAAGGACAGACGGTCATAAAAATGTCAGCTACTGTAAATTTCTGGTTGTGGACATAAAACAGTAACACTTTTAAAGAACCAATACTAGTAACCACACAATGAAAATCCCCTGAAAAAGATGATCTCTTCTTACAGGTGGACAAGTCCACGATTTGCCATTTTGCCCAGCGGTTGTACCAGTGGACGGTAGAGGGGTTTCCCGAGCTGGGTGACAAGGGCGGCTGTGTCTTGGAGCAAACAACTCAAAGGGTCCTGAAACAGAAGAATTATATACAGAACCCCCATTACGTAAGTCACACAGGCTTCTTTCTTCTTTTTTGTCATCCTCCATTGGGGTGAATGAAGCATGACAAGTAGAGTTCAACGCGGGCTAGTGCAGGGATTGTACCAGCAGTATTTGAAGACCTACCTGCACCCAAAGACATAATGATATACATGTATTTGCTGCACCTAACCAGTGGAGTTTTGCTGCTCTAATCATGACCTGCTAACTGCCCATGCGTGTTGGGATGCATTGTGGGTAATGTGTCATTGAAGGCCCATGAGACATAAACAAAACACGCCAGTACATGTATCAAGCATGCCAAAAAGCAGTTACTCAGGCAGCTGGATATGGTTTTGGAAACGGTCAGACGTTTCTGACACCATCCGATGTCTTTCGACAATGTCACTCTGACGATAGGCATCGGATATCGGATGGTGTCGGAAATGTCTGACCGTTTCCAAAATCCTATCCAGTTGCTTGAGTAACTGCTTTTTCGGGTACCTTATAACATGGATGTCTAAGTTCATCGACGTATAACAAGCGTGGTTCAGACAAGAGCTGTTTATTCGTAAATGGGGCCTTCACCTTCGACCTCGCGCATTTGCAGTTGAAACAGTGAACCGTCTTATACTGAAAGAAAAAAAAGTCCCTGTGTTTCAGGCAGCCCTGCAGGTTTGGCAGAAGAGCGGCGGGACCTCAGCGCCAAACGGAGCCGTCATGAGGACCTCTATCCTCGGCGTGCAGAACTACACAGACCTGCCGACTGTCGTCAGCAACACGCGAGCTTTCTGTCTCACCACGCATGCGGATCCGAGGTAATTACAAGCCAGCTCGCAGTTCTGAGTGCGCCTGTGCAGTGTGGTGCATCGTAACGTCCCAGGAATGTCATATGTTTGCCGTTATAAATGATGGCGCTACGTTTGTGACTGGAACCACAACCAAACTTGTGTTGTGTTGTATTATGTTGCTCTTGTGTTGTCCATGTGTTGTGTTGTTCATGTGTTGTGTTGTGTTGTGTTGTATGTGTGTTACGTTTGGTTAACGCTTTATGTACTGGAGTAGCTGTTTTCTGTGTTGTCTTGTGCTGTATTGTAGATTCTAGCAACTACAAACTTGCACATTTCTTTGCCACTTCTGAATACAATGGGTATTTCTGTTCACACTAGCTGATAATGAAAGCCCACATAAATCCAACAACCTAGTTCCAACACCAGAAAAATTATCAAGATAATCAATACAAATGAGTAACGAAGGCGGGCTCACCGGAAACTTTGTTTAACCCTACCACTTCTATCCGGACAGGTGTGTGGCGTCTTGCGTTGCCATGACGACGGCCATCGCGCTGATGCTGCAGGGGTGGCGGGACGTGTCGGACATCGCCCGGGAGAGCTTTGAGCATGCGCAGGCGCAATTGCCCACGGGAAGAGATGCAATGGTACGTAAAAAAAACTCCCCCTTCCCTAGCCTGGGTACCATCCGGGTAGCACGTTTCTGAAGATCAGTCATCCAGGGTGTTTAAATATGTAGTAAAATAAGTAGTAAAATAAGTTTTTACTACTGGATATGAACATATACTAGTACGTCCGGGTAGTAGTTCGCTCCTATGTTCGCTTCTAACAGCAGAAAAGCGAATGTATTTAGGGTATAATGAATGTCACAGGATTCAGAAAGAAGAGACTGTATATACTAAATAGTATATAATAAATGCCGGAGCGAACAACTTTCCGGATGGTGCCCAGGCTACACCTTCTCCGGCCCCCATATAACGCACGTACATGGATAGAAAACGATACCTTTTATTGATAGTAGGAAGAATGTATTCAAAACGTACGTATTTTTCAACGATGTAATGTTGTGCTGCAATTTCAGACACGCGTATAGTTTCTTGCTGTAAGAGAAGACTCACAGAGTTTTGTATTTAAAAAAAAGTGGGAATTCCCGAATTTTGACCCTGTACTGCAAGACTTATTTCATGCTATAAATGGAAGTTATACCTGATACCTAACAAATTAATTGCACTCAAATTTGCAATGACCGTTTTTATTTCGTGTACAGAGGCAAGAGCTGATGGGGTATATGCAGGTGCGCGATCTGCGCATGCTCCAGCTGGACGAGAGAGACACGATTGGTTACACGTACAAGGCGTTAGGAGCCGGGTTCTGGGCACTCAGGCAGCGGGGCTTCAGGGACGCCATCGTGCAGATCGCTATGGAGGTTAGCATGTCATCATTTTATGTTTTCGTCATTTTTTTATGTTTTGAAGATAGACTAAGTTTTATGAACTCAAAACGTCAATGAATTCAAGATTAGACGTATAGGTAATAAGATACGCCAAATAGCAATTACTCATTGACAATTAAACTGGATATGATTTTTGAGACGTTTCAGATAGTCTTATTGCGTGTAATTCTACCGATAGTTGATTCCACGTGTATTAACAAATGCGTTAAAAAATCATACAATTCAGATGTTTTCAATGAAGTTGTGCAATGAATGACCCTTTTATACATTCATAAGTCATCGTAATAGATTTAGATACCAATTAGCAGGGGGCTTTGTGAGAACATACAGTTTTACAACGACGCTTCCACCAATCACAATCTGCGGTACTTGAAAGCATGACTATTTCTTGTTCTTGTCTGAGCTGGTTTAAGGTACTCATCAGTATTTGGTACATCTACCAGTTTATCAGTCATTTTATACATCACATTTTAACAAAAACTTTTGAACCGCAGGGAGGCAATGCTGCCACCAACACCGCTGTGGCCGGTGCGCTGCTGGGCTGCCGGCTGGGGATGGACAAGCTGCGGGGACCCTGGCTGTACGGACTGCGGCATAAACACTGGCTGGACGATCAGATACAGACGTAAGACAGGAATATCTGTATTACCTCTTACGCATACCATTAAGTTTATGATTGAACCACTTTGCTTATTACGTTTAAAGTCTTATTTCTATCTCTTAGTGTCTATCTTCCTTATCATTTGGCTGGATGATCAGATCCAAACGTAGGGCAGGAAATATCTTTCACACAAAAATCTAGCTCTTATTCTACTCCTTATTACTTCGTATGCTTTTCATTCGGTTTACGTTTGAACCGCTTTGCTTATTTCGTTTAAAATTTCATTTCTATCTCTTAGTGTTTATTTTGTCATTTGCTCACCGCTATGACTGTCTCCATGCTCTAATATCATTCTTACTATATATTTATTTGGGTGTTTATCCTTTGCTCTTCGAATTCCTTCTTGATGTCAGCTTTCTATCGTAAGTTTTCAACGTGAAAAAATACATCTATAAAGGCTGTGTTGTTTCCCAGTTTCTCGAATGGAATGATCTTGGTTTATGGTTGCGTCCCTGTCCTTGGTGCTGAACCTTCCGATGGAACTGCATTTGTTGTGTTTTTTTTAAACCTTTATTTAACCTTGATACATCATTAGGCCTGAGCTGTTTTTCAAGATTTCAAGGGTGGGGGAGGTCAGAGGTCTAAATACCTTCTAAATACAATGCAGTACACAAAAGATACAATTCAACATTCCATAGATACTTTCGTATTCAACATAATATCAGTCCATCTCATAGTCCATAGTTACATAAGTTCTCGTGGAGTCAAGTTCTTAAACGACGATAAAGAGGGCGCCTGCCTCAAGTTCTGCCTCAGACTATTCCACAGAACTGTGCCTGAGTACGTTATAGATCTTCGAAAAGCTTCCCTGTGAACCATGGGTAAGTATAGTCGCGTTGATCTAGTTGACCTTTCCCTACAGTATGTAAACAAGTTTCTCATGTAGACTGGCAGTAAGTTGTTTAGAGCCTTGTATGTGAGCAACGCCTTCTGTTGTCTGTGTATGGATTTGATGTTCTTCCATCCGAGACGAGTCAGCACTTCGGCCGAGGTTGTTCTGTAGTGGGCCCTCAGTAGCAGCTTCCCGGCCCTGTTCTGCATTCGTTGGAGTTTTTGAAGGTCTTGCTCCGGTGCAGTATCCCAAACAGTACTTCCATATGTGATGTACGGCATGAAGATTGTATTGTATAGAGTACGAAGTTACCTCTGCGTAGCGTTTATCGTAATACTAAATCAAAGTAAAACATCATAATTAAAGCTTCAATATCACTGTTTGGAGTACACATTATAGTTTATACATGGTTCAGATCATGAGCGCTTCCGTGTAACCAAGGGTGTAACTTTTGACGTCTTTCCAGGTATCTCCGAGCTGTCAACTTCTGCCCAAAGCCGTCAGGGGGCGCTAAGCAACAAAAACAACTGCCTGAAGTAGATCAATGGCTGACGGACATCATTGACAGAGAGAGGCGGGACAAAGATGCTGGAAAAGAACGGACTGACGGAAAGCAGCTCGGACAAGCTCATGGAACTGAGACAGAATCACGTGGCACAAACGGATCTGAGTTGCCAACACCATCTTGGCGTCCACAGATGGTAATAGGTCACCCCACGGAAAACCAAAATGATAGAGACAGCCCGCCATCTGATGTAGAAAGAACTTCATTGGAAAGAGTGTCCACAACAGAATGGGAGGGAGACGGTACAGATTTACCGGAGAGACAGAAGGGGCCCGTCGGGCATCAATTACACCTAGGTCCGCTTGAAAGAGACGGAACGGACGGTAGAACGGGATCGGTTTTGAATGGGGATCAGCGCGTACGGAACAGAAACGTAGACGGCAAACCTACCGGCCCTCGGCTGGGTCCACTGCCAGAGTACATCGGTAGAGTACACCCTGGAAACTTCAACTTGAAAAGACCAAGTGGCGAATTAAACTACAACAGGCCGCCACCAGCACGCACGGAAACAAGCGGGTCATCACGGGGCAGAAGAGATGTGCCCCTGTACAGAAAACTGACGAACAGTCCTCCACAAAACTTTGATATGGACGGTTCTAAAACAATGACACCTCGCAAAGCTATCTCCCCTCAATACTCAGAAGAGTTAACTCCCATAGCTGGAGATGTCAGGACTACTGACAACCTTTCCCGCCACAGTAGACACTCCCTCCCGTCCGATATCACGTCGTTACTGCAGCAAAGCGAAAAGGGAGTTCACAAACTGAACTCGACTCGGATGAATCGTGAAGAACATGGAAGTAGCGTTCGACGTGCTAGCTCGCTTCCTTCTGACCCAGAGTACGCTTTGGACACGGCACAGGCTGGGCGGGAAAGGTTCAAACATTTTCACCCGAGATTAAGTTTAAGTTTGAGTTACCCCGGACAGGGGACTGACAGAAGGAGAGCACGATCGGATGATGGTTATGTGAGGCAGGGGCGCTCTGTCTCTCCCGTACGGCATGTGAGATTTTCTAGTCACAGGTGACGTGGAGAGGTGCACACGTGCCTAAGCCGCATACATAAATGAAATTAGCATTCATTTGCATATTTTAGATACAGATGACTTGGAGAGGGGGATGTCTGTACATGAAGTAGATGATTATATTCATATACAGTAGAAGCTAACTATTTGTATCAAGTCTTATTGGATACTGTGATTAGGGTAATTTCAAAGAATAACGATATCCGAAACCATTTGCCATTGTATAATATTGTATTTTGATTGTATAATAACACGTATTTCTAAATACAATGACTACTTATGATATCAAGTGTTCAATGTTGTGATTGAACATACATTTAAGCCAAAATAGTCTTTTGATACCACTTACATTGCCCTTTTTAAGTTCGACTGTAACCACACCCGAGTAGACAAGAAACAGGTACTTCATCGTGTTCCATTGATTATAAAAACAGGTGAAGTAGGGAGAGTTTTATCCATCAGAAGACTTATGGTTTAAAGATAGAAAATAAAATGACACGGTTTACATATAGTTTCATTACATTATTGGCGGAAGCTATATATATATATATAAATTGACACAACAAAAAGTATAGCGACTGTCTACAAAATGGACACAGTAGAATTGAATTTCTACTTACTAAAAAAAATTTTTAATTAAAATAAGTTCTCAAACAGTTCTTTTTTCTGTACAAAGAGTGGTTTCTCATGCGTAGAAAACCGTCAAGAACCTGTCCATCCAACAACGACTCATCTTAAGCATCGTCTACAAAGCTTATACTTTCATATATAGCATATGAGTTCTGTGATTACCACTTATTAAATCGATCGCGACATGTACATACTAGCTATATTCAATTATTTTATACGTCATGTTGTCCCATTTTATTGTAAATTGAGGAACGATGTGCCATTTCAAGTACAGGGAGTTGGTGTAGCTTACTCGGGTCCGTAGAAGGCGAGCTGCTTGTCCAGGTCGAGATGACATTTCATGTACAGGGAGTTGGTGTAGCGTACTCGGGTCCGTAGAAGGCGAGCTGCTTGTCCAGGTCGAGCTCCAGTGTGCGGAAGGACGGCCGCTCGGCGGGCTGCCAGCGCCAGCACTGCAGCATCAGGTCGTACCTGTGGGACATGGGGAAAGTGACATCTAGCGATCACGTCATCATTACCAATATTTAACAGGAGGAGAGGAACGTATAACCATAACTGCGCAGTCTTTGGAAACATCCGCACCGCCGCCAAGCGTGGTATTAACGTTAGGTCGGTCCCAGAGGGGCAAGAGTGTGTGGGAATCTTTCGGAAGGAAATTTAGTGCACCCCCCCCCCCCATCAATTTCATGAAGCTGATTTTCTGTATGAATAGTAATAGTATTCTATCTTACAAGTTCCTGAATAATCATGCCTTGTGATTCAAATACATCGTAACTATCAAATCAGATAGAAAATGTCCTATGACGTTGCAGGTTTGACAATCAGTTAACAGTTGCTGGTAAACAGGATAACATAAAAATCCACTGATGAATTTTCATCATATTTGGTGTTAATGTTTCGTTGTTTTCTCGGTAGAGTTGTACGTCTACCTTGCCCTACGTTTGCTACATGTTCATTGAAACAAAGTTGTTTGAATGCCAGCTATCAGGGTGTAGAAACATTGAAACTTACATGCCGGCGGGGCAGCCCCCAGGTTTAGACATCCTGAACCCAGTCTGTAGGCGTTCTTGCAGGTGGGCAATTGCCATGTCAGGATAAGGATCGCCCCCTAGCGTACTTATCTCGTACAGCACTATCCCGAAGGACCACCTGTTAGGGGACGTTGATACAAGGTCATGAAATAGAATGTATGTAAGACATCATCTGCCAAACTCTACTCTGATGCGGGACGGAGATGCTGCCATGTTGATCATCTTAGAATACAAAATTTACTCACACGTCGCTCTAAGTGGTGCAGAATTAGAGATAGGGTTTGAGTATCAGAGTTGCACTGCGGATGTGACAAAACTACTCACACGTCGCTCTGTGCGGTGTAGGCTTCCCCACCCTGCAGCCGCTCGGGCGCCATCCATTTCCACGGCACCTTCTGGAGGCGGTTCTGCCGACGGTAACCTCGGCTGTAGATGTCTTCCGCCAGCCCGAAGTCGGAAATCTTCACGGTCAGCTTCTCCCCGACCAGGACGTTCCGGGCGGCCAGGTCACCATGGATGTAACGGGACCGGGCGATGTGGTCCTGAAACATGAGCATTATTTCATTTCATTTCTTTTCATTTATCTATTACGAAGCCTTTAAGCCCAATTAGGCTAATATTCTAAGGTTCACAACATAACTAAACAACACACATTTGAAAAGATACAGAGTGCAACAATACGATCAGAGTATCAACAATCAGAGTATTCACAATAAAAACACAATATTTGAGACAGCTTGTTTTAATTAAACTGGACAATTTACAAAAGTATCCACACAAAGGTTGTGACTACTCTACTACATTGCATCGTCTGTTGAAGCATTTGGTAGATATGCCGTTCTTGGTACGTCTGCATACATGATAAGTCTTTAAATAGCGCTCCACTCACAGTGCTTCTACTGATCTGTCAGTTTTCTTGAAGCATCTGTGACACCTGGAACACCTCTAAGAACAAGCACGTGTACAGCACATGGCACAGCTGGTGCATCTGAAGCATGCGGAACATCTGCAGCAACGTACTGGCATATTTGATCATATTTGCACACCAGTTAGATACTCAGCACCTGGTAACTGTACTCACCATGCCTCTAGCGATCTGCCGGCCCACCTGGTACATCTGCATCACCTCGAAGTTGTAGATGTCGTCTCGAGGTCCATCAGGAATACCCTCCTGTGGAAACACAAGTGAATTTATAACACTTGACATTCAAAAATTGGAATATTTTCAAAATACCTGAATGAAAAAAAACACTCTCAACGTCCGGATCCACAGGGCACCTCATCAGTGTTAGAATCAGTGCCCTCTCTTTCTGTTCTTTTTAGCCTTTGGATTTCAAGATTGTCCACCCCGTTGAATTTTGATGAATTTTCCTCAGATATTTTACTTTCCTTTGGCGATATTGCTCAGCTAGCTTACTCACTCACCTTCAGAAGGCGACATCAATGTGGCTCACCTGACATTTCCTTAGAAAGCCCTTCAGGTCTCCGTACGGCATAAACTCCGTGATGAGATACAGATGGTCTCGCACCACCGTGCAGCAGCCAACCAGACCCAGCAGGTTCTTCTGAACCCCCAGATCCACAACTGCACGGATTTCCTGCAGGAAACTCAGCTTGTCTTCCTCACTGGCGTTGTCTGTGGATGGTCAGAGGGGAACATTTGCAATGGCGTGAATTTGTGAAATCTTGTATCTACAAATGGGGAAATCTAGTGTCAAACGTTATACACATATATATATATATATATGCGAAACCTGGCACAAACATACAAACAAACAAACCTTTAACAGTTTTTACGACGACGTCCTCTGACTCCTCGTTGGTCGTCAGGGTTGCCCGGTAAGCAAGGCCGAACGCCCCGCTGCCGATCCTCTCGCCAAGCGTCACCCGGCTGTGGTCGACCTCGAAACCCGGGAACTCTGGCCGGGCAGGCACCAGCGGGACCATCTCCTGTATTCTCCTCCTGTGGACTGTATAAAAACATGAGGCCGGAACATGGGTAAGTTGTAACTGTCTGTAGAAAAAACTTTCCGTTTAATATGTTTGGTTGGCTTGTCTTTGAAATTTCTGACATCACATTTTGATACTACGAAATTAAAATTATGGGACTTGTGGACAACCATACTTTAGAATGACAAATCTATTCTGTGTGCACGAGGAAACGTCGGGATAGAATGTTTTGTGCAAAAAATGCGATTCCACATTTCTTCTGGTATATGTGTCCTTACAATCCAATAAAATCGCATATCTGCACGACTTTTTGCAAACATATAATGGCATGAAATATTGCGACTTGTGTCGATTCGCACAAAAGGAGAAGGCCATGCAGAAAAAAAAGAATACGAGCAATAATGTAACACCTAGCTGTTGCTTTAATTCAGTAAATTGCCCAGCCAAAAAACATTGGTACATTGGTAGAAAATCAGAATTTCTTGTGAAGAAATGTCCTTGAGAAGAAATACGAAATATTACTCACTTATTTTATCATCTGGTACAAAGTAATGTATCGATATTTGGCAGTCTTCCCTTTTCTTATTCCGTCGTCTTAGGAAGAATGCAACGAAGACTGAAATTGCCACGATCAGCGCTGCGACAATACCGGTACTGGCGCCGCCAACGATGGCTTCGATGGAGGTCAGGCTCTCTTCTGTAGGTGCTGTACATGTAGGCAATGTGACATCTTTTGAGTCTTTTCAGTTTGTTTGTTTTCAGTCGGTTTGCAGATCCCACAATGGCATAAGATAGTACCAAACTGGCAAAGGAGTGTAGTCAGCCAAGAGGTGTCCATTTGCCCCGGTAGCGAAACACAGTCCTAGGCCGGCTTCACTCCTCTGCCAGCTTTTGATACTATCTTATGCTACCGTAGGATCTGCTTGGAGATTAGCTAGAACAGCACTGGTACAGGGACAATGTCGGAGGTACGAAGTTCCATAATTGGTATATGATACTTTACTCAGAAGACAATATGGGATAAAAGCTCTTTTTCTTGAAATGGCGAAGACGCAGGAAATAACGTCTGGTATAGCCATTATATACTAGTTGTGGAATGGTGGTTCAGAACAGTCGACACAATATCATGAGACCATGTGGTGTTCGTTTTTACATTACATGTCATGTACACTTACGGCGCTTTCTTACGAAGGACTTTCGATCTATGCCTTTCGTCGGGAATACAGTTTGTCTTCCTGCTGTTGTGACGTGACTACAATTGAATACATATATTTATTAGCCTAATTATCAAATGACTTATAGCCTCTAATTCTGCATTTAAGGCCTACGATGTTGTGTTTTTTGCTGCCGGATTTCATTGCTCTTTCATTTCATAATTAAGATTTCAAATACGTATACATCAGTTTCAATAACTTACGTTTGCGACAAGTTGGTATCTGTCTACCCCAACTTTTGTCCTCTTGGCAAGAGGCATTGGAGTTGCCGACAAGCTCGTACCCAGGATTACAAGAGAACTGGATGTTGTTCCCAGAGCAGTAGCCGTCGGTAGCATTGACCTGGCCGTTTGTGATTTCAGTGATGGCGTCACAGCAGATACCTGGAAATATGTAGAGATCAAACGAAAAGTTTATACATTCCTAATCTCTTTGAGGTCCATAGAATTAAAAACCGCGAGCTCTTTTTAGGCCGCGTGGCGCGTTGGCCATGGTACACCGGTACCCGATCCCTCGATCTCGAAAGTTACGCAACGCGCTGTCCGGACAGTTCTTGGATGGGGGACCACCCAAGAACGTTCGGATTGCTGTAGCCTCACGAAGCTTTCCACGAAATCGTCTTCCGGAAGGGACATAAAACGGGGGTCCCGTGCTCGAGGAGGTGCCTCGACCACGTTAAAACAGCCTCATTACTCAACACATTGGGTACCTACTGGCTGGCAAAATACACCACATATTAATATAAATTTAGTTGCTATGCTCTTTTCTTGCAGAAGACAGAAAGAGATAAAGAAAAGAAACCAGAAAAGGTGTCCCGGTAACTTACGTTGGCAAGTCGGAATCCTTCGGTCCCAACCCTCGTCCCGGCAGATAGCGAAGGAGTTGCCGACAAGCTCGTACCCAGTATCACAAGAGAACTGGATGTCGTTCCCAGGGCAGTAGCCGTCAGTAGCTTTGACCTGGCCGTTCTTTATCCTGATTGTATTGTCACAGCAGATTCCTGGAAGTGTAAACTTTCAAAATGGTTGAGTCTGTTAATAGTTTTTTTTACAGTACTGATAGCCACGATCACACAACATTCCAGAGAATTTTCCGAAGTGTTTCCAAGGAACTTAGTTGATATGTCTGAATAAAGATATAAAGACATACCAGATAAGATAAATCCTGTAATATATAGACCATTGGGGGCTGTGAGTTTGATGATAACTGAACAATGAGACTTTGATTCTTTTCTTTGTCATCATTCTTTCCTGTAGAATAATCAAAAGAAAGGACTATCTTACCTGTAACATAGACCTCCACCTCACACACTGTCAAGGTCCTCCTCTGCCCCATGGCCATGATGTGAACGGAGACATAACGGCCTGGTATCGGCGGGTCACAGTGCACGACGATAGTCTGTCCAGCTGTCGGAGTGGTCGAGTAAGTCTGTCCGCATTGGTCATTTTGGGTGAAGTTCTCGTTCGGGCCAACTCGCACCATGAAGTTTCTTAGTGCGAATGCTGTAGATAGAAGTCAGCAACATGTACTTATTGCCAAGTGGAAATGTAAAAAAAAGGCGCTAGGTTTTTGCTTAAGTCAGAAGAATACCTTGTGTCGCCCCTTGAACAAAACTATACTAGGGGACTTCAATCGCAGAAGAACAGAAGAAGCAAAAAAGATTTTATGATTATTATGCGCCCCCATTTCCGTACAGCTGCAGATGGAAAACCATGTCCGGCACCCAAAATGGACAATCCTGTTTTTGAGCCCCTTGTGTTTACTTGTACTTGTAGGGGACGAGTCTCTCATCACTTAGACTTGCCGAGGCGTTTGTCATCATTTAAATGAAAAGTAGACATTTTTTCATCGGTCTCAGTTTAAACTTAGAAGGCGTACATGATCAAGCACAGAATATATTAATTATGTACTGCTGATGTAGAGGAACAAAACTTGGCACACTTTTTGATAACTAAAAATCTACTAGGCTAATGATAAATCTTTCAGAACGAAAATAATTTAGGACTGACCAATAAGACTATAGTGTATACCACCCATGTACAATTCCATCCTCCTACAACAACTGGGAGTGGATCAATGGAAATCTACTGAATCCCCGTGTTCGCATACATGTAATCTTACATGCTGAAAAAACTTACCCCGCAACTTGCGCGAGCCTCCTCTGTTAAGAACGCTGACCCGGCTGACTGTGTAGAAACCTGCCAGGTCTACCTTCCACCATGGCTGATATTCCATCTTGGTCCGAGCGCACTCACTGACACGCCGCCTGGCATCAGTCCCTCTGTAGCCATCAACAGCCTTTTCTGGTCCTCCCGATACCCCGTTGTAGGTGTAGGTGGAACTCTGTGTTGCTGTCTTTCCATAGGCCAAGTTAGCTTCTGCAAGTATTAAAGCAAATTGGCCAACTACAGCATTTGATACTGTGAACAGATGTTTCTGTATTTGTGACAAAGATATTCTCTTTATATGATTCAGTTTGGGGTACTTTGTATCCATGTGCCCTCATTCCGTGCACGGACCTAAAATCTTTCTTTCGCGTTTGGTGGCCCATGTTGAAACTTAAACGTACACCTTACCTTTATCACAGTATGGACCAGTCCAGGCTTCATTGCAAGCACAAGTACCCTCTTCACCTTCCAAGGTGCAGTCCCCGTGGCCGTGACAAACCGTGGCTGCCACGACGAGTGGCAGAGCGACACCTTCCATGTGGGGAGGGGAGCTGCAGGTTGGATTCCCCTGGATTAAAGCTCGCAGACGTGGCGTCATTAGATTCTGTAATCTGCAGTCGCACCTCCAGGGGTTCCCACCTATGGCGAGGGTAGTCAGCTGAGGAAGACGTGTGATGTCTACGGATAGAGTCTGTATGTTGTTATTGGACAGGTTCAACCTGGTTAGACTGGTAAGATTTGAGAAAACTGTGCCTGGGAGAACTTCTATGTAATTATCGGACAGGTCTAGTATTTCAAGGGTAGTTTGAGTTGAAAATAAATCAATAGGCAGATTCTGTATGTTGTTGTTCTTTAAAAGCAAATGTTTTAGGTATCTAAGCTGTAAGAAATCTCCCGTTGAAATATCCGAAATGCTATTGTTCGACAGAATGCACCGTTTCAAACTTGTCAGATGTGAGAAGATTCCGTCAGGAAGAACGCTGATGTTGTTGTTCTGCAGATACAGACTATCCAGGTTGGTAAGATTTGAGAAGACTCCGTCAGGAAGAACGCTGATGTTGTTGTTGTCCAAACGAAGCCATTTCAGGCTGGTGAGATGTGAGAAACCTCTATCGGAAAGAACGCTGATGCTGTTCTTCTCCAGACGAAGCCATTTCAGACTGAGGAGATGTGAAAAGACTTCATCAGGAAGAACGCGGATGCGGTTGTTCTGTAGATAAAGCCTCTCCAGGCTAGTCAGATTTGAGAAGACTCCGTCAGGAAGAGAACTGATGTCGTTTTTCTGTAGATCAAGTGTCTCCAGGCTGATAAGATTTGAGAAGATTCCGTCAGGAAGAACGCTTATGTTGTTGTTCTGCAGATCAAGCAACTCCAGGCTGAGGAGATGTGAGAAGATTCCGTCAGGAAGAACGCTGATGTCGTTGTTCTGTAGATTAAGCGTCCCCAGGCTGGTCAGATTTGAGAAGAATCCGCCAGGAAGAGAACTGATGTGGTTTTTTTGCAGATCAAGTGTCTCCAGACTGAGGAGATGTGAGAAGATTCCGTCAGGGAGAACGCTGATGTTGTTGTTGTACAGACGAAGCCGTTTCAGGCTAGTCAGATTTGAGAAGACTCCGTCAGGGAGAACCCTGATGTTGTTGCTTGCCAGAAGAAGCCATTCCATGCTGGTGAGATATGAGAAGACTCCGTCAGCAAGAACGCTGATGTGGTTGTTCTGTAGATAAAGCCTCTCCAGACTGGTGAATTTTGAGAAGATTCCGTCAGGAAGAACGCTGATGTTGTTGTTCTGCAGATCTAGCAACTCCAGGCTGGTCAGATTTGAGAAGGCCTCATCAGGAAGAACTCTGATGTTGTTATTGGCCAGACGAAGCTTCTTAAGGCTGGTGAGACTTGAGAAGACTCCATCAGGGAGAACGCCGATGTTGTTGTTGTCCAGACGAAGAATCTCAAGGCTAGTGAGATTTGAAAAAACTCCGTCAGGACGAACGCTGATGTTGTTATTGGCCAGATCAAGTTCCCCCAAATTGGTGAGGTCGGAGAAAGCCGCAACAGTCAGGTTCTGTATGTTGTTGAATGTCAGGCTTAGGAAAGTTGTTTCCGGTGGTATGTTGATAGGAACGCCTTTCAACTCCTGGAGAGAACAGCTAACCATTGACGAATCACTAGATACTTTGCACCAACATTTCTCCGGGCAGGCTAAGGCGGCCGTGATGACCCACAGGACACCAAGGACACTGACTGCAGCAGCCCGGCACCTCATTTGACTCGTCTGCATGCTGATGAATCACACAAATCACTGAACATGTTAGCTTTTAGGTGGGTGAGTATTTTACCTAGATGATAATATTCCGCCACAATATACATGTAAATGTTATCAAGCTAGGTAGTCTATATAGTATTGCACAGTCTCCTTGAGACGCCGGTGAAGGAGGCTACTCAGGCCTTTCTTCTTCTACATCCACATGGCACTGGGCAAGACCCCTCATTGGGCATTGTGCCCAGGGGACTCAGGTTGCTCTAGCGTGACCGGTGGTGGAAGAACGAATGGTAAGGTGGAAAATAAAATATTTCAAACAAACAAGAAAAGTGCAGTGCTGTACATGGTGTCTTACTAAGGCATGTCTAGGTCTTATAACCAGGTCCTTATCAAAGATTTATAGTCAACTTTCTACCAAGTAATTCTGTTGATCTATGCGTATGTGTATGGCTGAGAATTTTCTGTTCCAAGATGGAATCAGAGGCTTTGCTTACATGGAATTCTGAGAAGTGAGAAGCTGCAACGAGTGGTACTGTGTTTAAAGGCAAACGCTTCTGTTAGGTAAGGTGGCAATAAGTTTTTGCTTCGCAAAAAGTGTTTTACAATTCATGAATTTTCTACCGACACCAGGAAAATAAAGATGTGGTTAGACTCATTGGCATAGGCATACTTAAAAAAAATTTGTATGAAATGATAAGACACTTCATGTACTGCTGGGTTAGAGGCTGTTACTTTATTGAGATCTGAGTTTAGCAAACATGACAAACAGAGGTTTGCAGTTTTGAACAAAGTTCTGTTGTTATTTTGAAAACAATTCAATACACCCTTGAGCCATATCTCCCTGATTCGCTACTGTGATAGCCTGTTGACCAACTGTGGTGTGTTGAAGCTGGCTACCTGGGGTGTGAGTACTCTCCAAGCAGTGGTTAGGCTCCGGCTGTATTTTTAACGTTTTTTTAGTCGTTTTTATCGGGCTTTCTATTTTGTCATTTTTTTGTTGTTGTTGTGTCCGGCCTTAGGTTTTGACACAGCAAGATATAAAAAATTGAAAGCCCGATAGAAATGACCAAAAAAACGTTAAAAAACAGCCGGAGCCTAACCTCTGCTTGGAGAGTAGGGTGTGAGTGGTCATCAATCATACTACATAGGTTCTTGCTCTGATCGAGGGCCTTCGAGAGACTTTCTGCCAGACCCCAACACGAAAGATATTTTTGAGGTCGGGGTATGGTATCCTGGAAGGACATTTAGTAACAAAATAAAAAGTAGAGTGGCTCACCGTAGAGTTTGAGTTGAGTTCACAGACGGGCGACTGTCCGGTCACTAATGAATGGTTCGACCAGACGTGAGGCGTAGACTCGATGAGCCGATGACACGCCAAGTTCAGAGTGGAGTTCTTTCGGTTGAGTAGGAGTTCACACCCCACTCCTCATCAACTGCCTGTTCCACAGGAAAGACAAAGGGGTCCAATGGGTACGTGGCTGGTTGTCTTCGACGAAGACGAGGGGCGCCGAAGACGGGTCAGACGAGTGCGGGGGTTCTTGCCGGACTGGCCTGGCCGGACTGGCGTAGCACCCTAGCTCCACAGAAACAATTCTCGGCCAAGGAAGTGGCCGCTACATGAAACTACGATCTGCTGGAACGGGGAGTGTTCTGAATTTTCCAGTCCGATGCCAAAACAGGAGATGAAATGTAAAAGAAACTCGGGAAATTTTCAGAGCAACTACGTCTCTAACGTGTGCTTTCAGCGCGAGATCCGTGGGTATAATGACCCAGTTTGGAATTCGGTGACCGCCGCGCCCTGTCGGCGTCCGGGCCACATACAGAGTTTGTCGGTATTAAACAAAAGGTTGCTTTTGATATTAATTAGCACGGCGTCGCGCCATGCCGCCAGGGTCTGGCTTTGCTCGTCTGAGCTGTAATTGATTAATCTCCAAACAGATCCTACGGTAGCATAAGATAGTATCAATGTCTGCTGGTAGAGTAGTTAAGCCGGCTTTAATAGGAGTGTGTTTCGCTACCTACACTGACTACAAAGTCAGTGAACAGGAGGGCAATTAGCACTTACACTGCAAGCACAGTTTGATTGGGAAACAATCGGATGTTAGAACATGGCCACCTTTCCTCAGCCAACCAGGAGCGAGTATTTCTTGTGACTAAATCCACATAGTATGGTGTCCCTAGGGGTAGGGGTGTACTAAGTAACGAATAAATTGACTAAGTTGGAGACGCCCACCATTCACCTGAATGGTCTCCCTAGGAGTAGGGGTGTACCAACCAACGAATAAATTGACTAAGTTGGAGACGCCCACCTTTCTCATGCAAATGAAAGCAATTAAAGAATTAACAAAAAGGGAAACAGCAAATCAACCTATCTTGCTGAACATCTTTATTCATATGGGAGAAATTCTCCCATCGGGAGATTTCGAGTAATTGTCAACCAATAAAAGACTTGGTTCGGCCTTCTGGTCTGGGTCATGTGATTCGTTTTCATCACGTGATTCCCTGTTCTCTTCCCTTTGGTCCCTGTCCGCAGGGGAGAGTGGACGTCTGTGATGAATCTTTCCTGATTTTAGTTTATTTTCGCCAGAAATTTTCGCCAGAATGGAGAATCATGCCCATCGTCAGTCCAGGAAGTGCTCCGTTTGCCGCCTTCCAGTGAAGGGCCACCCTGGTCCGTGCGGCCCCGGCAAATGCGTGTACGAGAGAGCGGAATCAGACGAGGAATACTTTGCACGAATGAGAAACGAGCGCCAGCTGCAAGACAGGGTTCGCAAGCTCCGGAAACACAGCAGAGTAAGTGAAATCGCGCGCAGTGCGTGGACTTCTGCCACTACAGATGACTCGGAAGATACACTTGGTCCCAGGACCGAACCCGTTGCGGTCGAGCGAACCTTCCAGCCACCGAATTCCGCCAGTGAGTACCAGGCCGCCGAGGGGGATTGTAGCTACAGCGAGCCGCCGAAGGTTTCCCGCCATACGTTCGCGTCAACAGGGGCCCGGGACGGGGAGTACTCAGAATCAAAGGACCCACAGCGGTGTACAGTGAAGAATCTGAGGTCATCCAAGAAGTTAGTGCGTGAGGTTGACCAAGTTCGGAAGGACTTTCCAGATCTGATATCGCGTTCTCAGGACGAGAAGAGCGGCAGGTACAAACGCTCCGTCGAGATTCCGGATGACTGCCCCTCGGATACCTTACCATCGTCATGTAGTAGCGAAGAACCCTCGAGCAGAGTACGCTCGGCTCTGCCGCGTATTATAAGGCAACACAAGCATCGTCGAAAGTGGAGTCAGAGCCGACTTCGGAAGGCAAGAACCCATTCACCTCACAGACGCAAGGCACGGAGTTACAGCCGCTCGGATACTTCGTCTTCTCGTTCGCGTGACAGGAGGAGTGGCAGATACAGACGCTCCGTCGGGATTCAAGCCCAACCGTCGGACACCTCATCGCCAGGTAGCAGTGAAGAAAACTTACCGCGCAGTGCACACTCGGCCCGGCCACGTAGTTTTAGATCGAGCCAACACAGTAGAGAGAGGAGCCCAAGTCAGCCAAAGAAGGCAAGAGCCCATTCACCACACAGACGCAAGACACGGGGCCAGCGTGGTTCGGTTATTTCATTTTCTCGGTCACGTTCAAGGGGTAGGCGCAAGAAATCAGGTAAGACAGGGCGCAACCGTACGATAAATGACTCTAGCTCAGCCAGTGTCAAAGTTGAGTGGCCACAAGAACGGGCTCATTTTCCCGGTTACGGAAAACGTGGGGGAGTGACTTATGACGAGTTAACTATGCCAATGTTTGTACATGGTTACGTGAAAAATGTTATCGAGTCACATAGAGTTTCACATGTTGTGGAGGACAAGTTTATTCATCTGGCAGACTTGATGTTTGATGCAGTGTATCAGGACTGGGTCACAGTAAGAGAACTACATGCATCGATTCTGTATGGGTTGGAGCGGGGCACTTTGAGTTGGTCAGATGCCGACATGTTTGCCACTATCAGAGACCGCCATTACCGCACAGAGGGTAGTGTTTCGCGTGGGAACAGCGGGAACATGCAAGGGGCGTGGCCACAGACTGGAGGAAGCGCTACATTCGAGTTTCCCAGGCCACGTTATTGTGGCGGTTTCCAGACGGGATCGTGTTCCCTACGTTCCGGACACTACAGTATGAGATGGAACAGCCCCGTACTGCATGTTTGCAGTGCTTGTCTAGTTGTCCGCAGTATTCAAGAGCAACACGCGAGCAAGGACTGCCCGTTCAGAGATTCCGTGTTTCGACTCTATCAAGAAATGCAAGCCAGGGTGGAAATCGGTCCCTCTGTCCTTTCATCTCAGTCCGACGCCGACAGCGGGCACAAACAAGGCGATCGGGTTACATCGGGTTGAGTCCAAGAGCGGGAACATGACTTTGAAGGCACACATGTACTGGTGAGATCTTCTGTGATTATACCTTAGCACGGAGAAAGTTTTTGTGGGACTATGACGAGTGACGTCTAGTAGATTCTTAGAAATTAGCTGGTTTATTATTGTGAAAACAGAATTGTATCAGCATCTTGAGGATGTTCCATTTAGAATCATAACTAAGCTGTCATTATGCTGACCACTTGAATACTTTTATTTCAAAGTAACTAAGTTCTAGAGCCCTAGTAGTTGGCACATTTCTTTCGTTCATATTTTATTACGATTATCCAGACTACATGTTGCCCGGATTGTGCTTAGACGAGTTCTAATGTAGAATGTAGTACCATGATCGGTATGGCTGATACTTATGTGACGGTGAAGCGAGCACCACATTACACCCGGACGAATTGCCTTCTAGCATGTAGACTTGTGTCAACCGAGACATGTCTGGCTGGATGTGATAGTTTGACCATCGGAGAATTCTTGAGTGCCAGGCGGTAGGATGTATCATTATGTCTTGACAAGCTAACGGTTGTTGTCGCTGCAAGGAATTGGGCCCGACCGCGGGAGGGTTCTACCTTTGATGAACTGGGACAGTATGGCGTGTGAGTTTGTGTTGAACACGGGACGTTCAAGAGATAAAGAGTGGCTCCTGCGCGAAGGAGCTCTGGATAATCGTGGCTTTGTGCGATTCTGGTTGGAAGGTAGTGCAGTCAAGATCATTCAAGGACGGGAGAACCGAGTTGCGGACCACCTGTGTGCTGTCACCTTTCGCCTTGGCACTTTCAAATGTTCCATTCAGGACACAGAGATTTGATGCTTTCGCAATACTGGTACTTCAGGATTTTCCTCCCTGGAGTGCCCATTCTAATATGTGTGTACAGTCTTTCTTGTTGTGTTTTTGTTACAGTGAAGACAAATCTACTCTAAATGTATATGTAATTACGAGAACAGGTTGGTCGGATACTATTTATGTCATACCTGTAACTACGTCTAATACACCAACATACTTGATAACGCACCTTCTGCATTTTATTTTCTATCAGATAAAGTATTGAGTTATTGGCGCATTAGTAGTACTATTATGACGTCACAGTATTTTGTAATATCGGGGAGAGTTTTGTTTTCTTGGTAATGTGGTTTATTTCAACTTGGACACAAATGTTATGTTATTTCATGTACCTATATTGTACCTTTGACTCAGAATGTATTTGATGACGAATCATGTAGACGAGTCTTGGACGTGTTTTAGATACCAGCCGTTATTCCTTACATAGTGGTAATGTGGTTTCTTTCAACAACGGACACAAATGTTTTCTTATTTCATGTACCTCTACCTTGTAACTTTGATTCAGAATGTATTTGATGACGAATCATGTAGACGAGTCTTGGACGTGTTTTAGATACCAACCGTTATTCCTTACATAGTGGTAATGTGGTTTCTTTCAACAACGGACACAAATGTTTCCTTATTTCATGTACCTCTACCTTGTAACTTTGATTCAGAATGTATTCGACGACGTATCATGTAGACTAGTCTTGGACGTGTTTTAGATACCAGCCGTTATTCCTTACATAGAGGTAATGTGGTTTCTTTCAACCAACGGACCCAAATGTTTTCTTATTTCATGTAGCTCTACCTTGTAACTTTGATTTATCATGTAGACGAGTTTTGGACGTTTTAGATACCAGCCGTCATTCTTTACAAAGTGGTTATGTGGGTTAGTGGAACGACGAACACAAATGTTATGTTATTTCATGTACCTACGTTGTATCTTTGACCCAGCATGTATTTGACGACGAATCATGTAGACGAGTCTTGGAGGCGTTTTGGATACCAGCCGTTATTCCTTACATAGTGGTAATGTGGTTTATGTTTTGGACACAAAGGTTATGTTATCCCATGTACCTCTACCTTGTACATTGGACTAAGGATGTATTGACGACGGAGCATGTAGACGAGTCTTGGAGGCGTTTTAGATACCAGCCGTCTTCTCTTACAAAGTGGCTGTCGAAATGGAGCCTTTCGCCTTATCATGTTCAGTGGATTGCTAGTTGTTATATGGTTTTCTTGTTCCTACTGAAAACATCCGTACAGCAGATTGTTAGTTATTAATACTGCTATTTCGTTACTGTTACCGAAGTTGTCACTTAATGCTAGAGTAGTATTGTTATCCATGTTCAATTTTGTTTTGCAAGGTCTGCAGTTATATGTGGTGCTGGGGAGGTCAGGTTTTTGTTTTTTTGATTTATTGATTTTTGGATCTATTTATTTTTGTCAGGAGGTTTGGCCTTTTCTTTGGCGTTTGTTTGGAAAAGTGCAACTACATTAAAAACTTTTCCCATTCTTGGCCAAACACTTCTGACTCTCTGTCTTTGTTGTTAGATAATTTGGGAGAAATTCTCCCATCGGGAGATTTCGAGTAATTGTCAACCAATAAAAGACTTGGTTCGGCCTTCTGGTCTGGGTCATGTGATTCGTTTTCATCACGTGATTCCCTGTTCTCTTCCCTTTGGTCCCTGTCCGCAGGGGAGAGTGGACGTCTGTGATGAATCTTTCCTGAACCCACCACCACCCCAGCGCCACCTCAGTTAAATTTAAGTAAATAATTATAAGGTTTTAAGATATTACTTCGGAAAAGAAAACCTGCGTTTGTTTGGAAAAGTGCAACTACATTAAAAACTTTTCCCATTCTTGGCCAAACACTTCTGACTCTCTGTCTTTGTTGTTAGATAATTACACAATGAAAGAAAGTCAGAAAACGAACAAGACAAAATTATAATAAAGAGTTTCTTGTAACAAGGAAACGTACAAACAGCGTTACATCAAAGACATAAAAAATATAACCTCCTTGGTAACATCAAGCTAGGGAACAAGTTCCGAGATAGTAGAGAAAAATTTAAAAAGTAGAGATGCTACATACAAACATGCGCTTTAAACCAAACTGATAAAAACGAAGCAAACATGTGGCATGCAATCAATATTTCCACGAACGAGAAACAAACTAAAAATGCAGGAAGATAATGCATGATGTGGTCTACCAGGAACACGTAGAACTGGGGACAGGACAGCTCGTCAGAACGGTTGCTCCAGCAGGGCGGAATGAAAATGGGGGAGGGGGCAGCGACATTGGCCGGTCTGTCTGGCAAGAGCTGGTCAGGATCAAAACTATAGAACACTTCGGCAGAGATGCCAATAGGCTGCAGCAAAACGTTGTCCACCAGCTCGAGACGGAACACGCCTGAACATACTGTGAAAACGGCTGGACATACTCGAGAAGTTGGCCTTCAAGACATGCCACGTCCTACTCCTTTGAGGTCAGGTTGGGAACTGGGATCAATCTGACATACACCCAAAAAACAATAGCATTGTAGTGCAAAGAAGCGTTGTAAAACCTGTCATGAATTTCACACAAGCCCCATGAGGAAAGGTGTGAGGCGCCATCACCAAGGTCATGAATGAGAAATAGAAGAAGAATGTAGCCTGTCTGTTCGCTTGCTAGAAAAACAAAAATTGCATGTTTCTAATGATTAAAAAAGTGTATTTTGCTTCGGAAAGATGGCCATGTTCTAAGTCAGATAGATCCTGGTAGTGGCCTGACTATGTGGATTTGGTACTGCTCCGCCACCCTTGGAGTTTGTTGGGGTCCCTCGGGCTTCGCCCTCGGGGACCCCAACAAACTCCTCGGGTGGGCGGAGCAGTACCAAATCCACATAGTCAGGCCACTCCCATGATCTATCTATTACATAATAGCCTTTGTTCTAGCCGATTGGGGGCATGGCAAATGCACTAGCTGACTACACTCCTTGGCCAGTTCAGTACTATCTTATGCCATCGTAGGGTCTGCTTGGAGATTAAATGCAGATCGCCTAATTACAAAGGGGCACCGCAAGGAGCAACACTATTGTCATTTATGTAGGCTCAAATTCATTCCTTTCAAAACATTGTATATCACTATCAGCAATATATTAACATGTCACCAGAAAGCCACAATATCAATATTGCATGTCTAATTTTCCTTTCACAGCAGACATTTTCCTCTAAAAAGAGAAAACAGAATTCTCAAAGAAATATTCTAACGATATCCATGGCACGTTTATTTCATCAAATCCTGTTTAAAATTGAACAGTCATTTTGTAAAAAGGATGATTAGAATGTATGTTTAGCTTAATTCTAATAAATTGAAAAAATACACATGTACCTGTGATATCACAATTGAGAGTTTATGTTACCATTCTGGAGTAACTAGAATATTTACAACCCATTTATACAATTTCACAAAGAGCATAAAGCCTCACTGATCCAGTGACTAAACTCATACTTTTCTTTAACTAATAAATGAAACCTATAATTTTGTAAGAGTTTTTAATCCAATCTGCCTTTGTCCTCTTATATAAAGGCTTCATGGAAAAATAAACGGCTTATTTGCCAATTTCTTTGCAACATGTCTTTTTGGCTATTCAAAAAAAAACGTACTAAGTCTTGAGATGTTACTTCAATGTTAAAAAGTTATTATGAAGTAAACTGATCATTAGTCAAGACTACTAATTCTACTAGTTAAAACTTGCCACTTTTCAGCAATATACACACAGATTGTGCTGCTTACTGAATATTTAGGATGTGCAACAAAATACATGTACTCAACATTTCACAGTCATTAGCTGCAACGAATGATACTGTGTTTAAAGGTGAACACTTCTGTTAAGTAATTAGGTGACGATAATTATATCAGCAATATATCAACATGTCAATGGAATGCCACAATATCAATACTACATTTTCCTTTCATAGCACACACTTTTCTTTAAAAAGAGAAAATATAATAGGACTTACAAAACAAATCTTCAACAAGATCCAGGGCACTTTTATGAAATCCTGAAGCATGTGGTGGTTTTACGTTTCTTGTGGTCTCTCATCACACCACAAAACAATTCCATTGTACTAATATTAATATTGTTGCTTCAGACACAAACTTAAAACACCACAAACATCTCTTTTCTCCTCCTACTGCAAATTAAGTCCCAGTGATCTTAAATCAATCTACAGTACACAATAATATTTTTTTAGTTCATTATTCTACAGTTATATCACTGCAAAGAAAATCAATTAAGTTGAGTTTGCACTATAGCTATGAACCAAGTCCCTTGTACGACTTCTACAATCTTAAGGTTATCTCATGATACTCTTCAAAGAAATTTCTGTTGGCAGTTTGTACAGCCATTTGAACAGTGATTTAAAAAGTAAAATTGCTTGAGCATGAAAAAAGCAACCTGTTGAGGACCTTTCAATTTCTGGATCATACCACACCCAGGCAGGGACAGCCCTAAGTTCCTACACTCATATGTATCAATGCCCCTATGTTCCGATTACCAACTAGGGGTACAGGATAGAGTGTTAGGGGGTGTCGGAACATAGCAGTGTAACCATCCTTACACTTGTGTGTTATAATGTTATTACCACTATCAATTATGATGTCTAAAGCTTTAAAAAAAAAAGATTTAGAACAAGCTTGGTTTGAGTTTTTATCAATTATGATGTCTAAAGCTTAAAAAAAGATCTAGAACAAGCTTGGTCTGAGTTTTAAGTTTCCAGTTCAGTTTTACAGTGCAGTTTCCATCTGTACTCCCAGTGAAGCAACTGTTTCCTTCGAGTCCTTGTCGTTGCTCGATTCTTCTTTTGTCTCCTTTTCACTCTCCCCCTTTTCCTCCTGATGAGCTTTATCGTCTTTGTATCTTTCACCATTTTGTGCATCCCCCTCCTTCTTACCATGAACCTTTGCCTCCATGGGGAGGGGGGTGGCTGTCAGATGAACAAGAGGGAATGTTTCCAGGTACCTGGAAAAGTGCAGAAGTGATTGGACAAAAATGATATACCCGGTAAAACACATTTACTGTAAAAATGAAAAGTAAAGCTTAACCCATGAAGGTGGAGGCTTTACAATCTATAATCTCGTTGGCTTGACAATTACCGATACTACAGTTGTGGACCTGAGAGAATTGCCTTTCAGTGTCTGATTCAGTAATTTCTGATAAGGTAATAATGTACAATTAAGATATCCAGGTGTTCAGACATTGTTGAGAAGATTTTTTTATCCACAACCAAAATTTCTTTTCAAAATTTGCTTCAAGCTCAGAAGAGAACATTTGCTGTGTAAAGATGAAACATGTTACATTATTGTATAAAGTGATGAGTGACATTTCTATCAGACTGAATGTTAGGTTTCTTACTTGGCTATAATCTGTTCGTCCAGCCACTTCTTGTAGCAGAGTTTGTCCCTCCATGACTTTGGCAGTCCCTTCACCCCCAGCTTACAGCCCAGGAGCGCCCCCGCTACTGCACCGTTGGTGTCTGCATCACCCCCCTGGGAGGGAAACAAGTTTGTTTGTTTATTTGTATTATTAGCTGCCTCAAGTTTTGTGCTTAACAGTTGTACAAGATGCATATCTGGACAGACTTATTTGATGGACCACTCACAAAGTACCGATGCAATGGCCGAGTGGGTAGAGTGTTTGGCATGCAATAGTTGTGAGTTCATTCCCTGAGCGAGTCATACCTCTCTGCTCAGCACTCAGCATTTGGGAAAGAATATGGGAGTTAAACACAGTCATCACTACCAGAGGACCAGCCCCCTGCTGTAGTGGCTTCACAAATGTGTGGCCCAAGGGCTACAGAAATGGAGATGAGCACCACCTCAAGCATCTGTTACACATGTATGGGCAACTTTAATTTAACTCACACCGAGATGGACACATAAAGTTGTTCACAATGAGAAAAACCTGTAGCTGACACAGTAGCGAGCTTGAAACAATTTCTTTACCTCCATGACGAGTTCTGTCAGTGCCTTCCTGAAGTCGCTCTGTCTCAGCGACCAGAACCCGGCGCCGAGCGTCTTGTATGTGTAACCGATCTTGCGCTTCTCGTCAAGCTTCAGGGCAGAAAGCTTCTCTGCCTCCATGTGGAACTGGAGCTCCTGGACCTAAAGTGGCAGCAGCAGAAATATTAGATTGGTAAATGGCAATAACATATCCTGCAGAGTATTTCTTTTTTTTGTTGGTCATCTTAAAAGATGGGTGCAAAGACCCTACAACTTTTGAAAGTTGATTGGAAGACAACAGATACATGTATGAAAAATCCTTGACTTAAAAATACCTGATGGAAGAAAGAAGAAGCAGGAGCAGACATGCACAGTCTTACATGGAGGTTGAACGTAGAGAAGAATGTAGAATCAGCAGGTTACTTAATATCGAGCAATGAGAGAAATACATTTACACACACAGGATAGAGGAAGACAGCCTGATGTGCCTGACGTCATGGGAGGAACTAAGGCAGTAAGGTGCTGAATGGATCAGGCACTAGTCTTTGCAAGGCTATTAAGTCCCTCCTCTCATCTCATCTAAGCTATCCCTCAGTCTGAATAATCAACTGGTTGAGCCACACAATTTCCCTGGGAAAACCAAACTCCTAAGAGCTGGCATGCAAATGGTTACTGTCTGATCCCTGATCCCTCGCGCCCCCACAACCCCCGACTGGCAGACGATCCAGCTGGCCTCAACTATCACTTGGCTCCCCCGGCAACAATTTGGTTTTCTCAGGGTACCCCACAAAAGACCTGACAACTTTATAGACATGAAAGACTGACAAAAACACAATAATTGTAAATATATACAGATAGTTTTACATATACTGCACTGAATACTCACTGCAGTACTGTCTTCTGTTCCATCGTCAGCCAGCAGATATTTCTTGGCATAGTCAAAGCTGTCATGAGTGACGCCCCAGGTATCGATGCTCCCGTCTTCTTTACGATGTTTCCCTTGCAGCATCATGGCGATGGCTGTTGTCACGGCAACACACGAGGCAACGCATCTAGGGTGAATACATTAACATATGTATCATTTTAATTCCCAATAGGGGTGGGAAATATATTGTTTTCTTTCATATTTTTCCTTCTGTTGTTTTCACTCATAGTAGTTGTAGGCATCTGTCTATCTCGAAAGATGATGGTCCATTCTTGTAGGAGGAGAGAGACAGGAGAAATATCTGAGGTTTGCTTGCAAATGACAGCTCTCTACTGTTTACTATGGCATGGATTAGTTACCTCGGTTTACACTGAAGTAACATACTGAAGTACAGTTTAGTTATTTATGGTCTCTTTTGGTTACATGTAGCATAATGTAGCATACCAGTACTTATCATTCAAGCAGAATCTGAATTTGAATGATCATAAATTGGTGTTGACGAAAGCTCCTTGGTGTAATTGAATGAAAGCTCATCTGTTTTGGAAGAATCTACAGTTGTTGTGTATTTTGAATTGGTGTAGGTATAAACCAAACACAAATAAAAAAATAAAAACAGACAAACCAACCTGGGGTCAGCATGTGTGACCCTGCAGATCTTCTCAGTGTTGTGTATAACAGTCTCCATGTCCTGGTACTGATGCACCCCCAGGATGGAGGTCCGCATCACGCCTCCGTTAGGTGCCAGCACCTTTCCTGATCTTTCCCAAATTAAACGAGATGCCTGAAAAAAGAGAGTGAAGAAAAACAGTGTTGATTGATGCAAAAGAATCCTTTCTGTGGTAACACAACCCTTTTGTTCTTTTCTTGGACCTGTAAGCCCCTAAACAAGTGAATTCATGCCAATATAATCTGCTTATTTTTGAATTGATAATCATCAGGTCCACTGATTTTTCAGGACCAGTCCAACAAGAAAAAATGGTCCGGTAATGTCCTCTTTATGTATTTACGGAGAGTACAGACATGAAAGAAGAGACTCAGGAGTTCTAATACGGCTGGATACTAGGCTATTAAACAGTTCTCTACCTGTTCCGGTTCTGTAGTGAACTCCGCCTGTGAGAGGACCTGTAGCGTGGTCCCCCCGATGCCACACCCTCCCCAGTCCCCCAGCTCTGGGAACCCCTTGTTCATCCACGTCCTCAGCCGACAGGCAAAGTCCTGCTGCGTTGTTATGGTTACCTGGTGTGCAAGACAGTACGATAACAGTGATTGACAGTTTAGTGATGAACTGAATTCAACAGATAACTTATGAAGAACATAAATCAAAGTAAGTACCTGTTTAAGTCTACAAACAGAAGTTTTAATAAAACCCAAGACCATGTGGTAGACCTCCTTAGTGTTAATAGAACCAAATCAAAAAAGACACTGGGCTAAGTCTTAAGACTGCAGAAACTAGAGCACAGGACCGTGCGACATGGAGATTCTTGACTTAGCGGAGCAAGGGGCCAGTCCCTGGCATAAGCACTTAGGCAGGCAGGCAGGACACATATCAAATTAAAGGTTACAATTTGATGATGCATCGTTTGTTGTCATTTACTGAGGGACAGCACTACAATAGCAATGAGAAACAAAAAGACACGACATTGTTACCCTTGCCTACTAGTACCTTTCTCTCTTTGTTCTCGATCAGAGCGAGGATGATGAGAATCATCTGGTCACTGTCGTCCGTCCAGTCTCCGATGTTCCAGCGGACGCGGTGTCCGTCCTTCACTTTCATAGAATACTCCAACTTCTTGCTGCCATAGCACTGCAGAGGGGAATGAAAAGGCAGAGATTTATTGGCATTGCCAAGTAGCTGTGCTAGTGGACAATCAAGAGATTGAGAGATTGCAGCTTTCATTCCTGGCATGTATTACATGTATCATTCCTGGCTAGATGTAGTGTCCTTGAAGAAGGCACTTCACACAATTTTTGCCCCACAACCTAAGTGTCCCTTTTATATGGCTGCCAGGGCATGCAGGGATCGAAACCCATTTTGGGGAATAAGTGCACTGGAGCTGGAGGATGTAGTCTAAGAATTAGGTGCAATGAAAACATTTGGATGCACGCCAACAACAGAAAAGTGAATATTTAATATCAAAACCCAATAACAAATTAAGATATATGTACCTCTCTTTAAAACTTGAATCTGAAATTCTATAATGTCAAGAATATGCTGTATGCGTACATGTTACATTATATATCACTAGTGTACAGCAGTGTACCTAATACTAATAGTGTACACATGTACCATAAGTTAGTGTACCAGTGCACCAAAGTTAGAAATTAGGAGCACAGCAGCTAATTTTGGGTGAACGAAAGTCCATTGGTACCCAGGAGTTCTAATCCTTTACCCATTCAACACTTTGTCAATAAAACTCTGATCTCGTTGAATTTTGTACTGTAGTACAGAGTACAAATTTCACTGCAGCACTCATTACATTTGGTGCATACGTAGCTTTGGTGTCAATATGTGAATTGCGTATAAGATACATACTGATAAAGCTTTTAACCTCATTTCTTGAAGTTGCTATTGAGTATAATTCAAGGTTTATTTATTATCTTTGATTTGTTTTGCTCTGTATTTGGCTTTACTACAGCAAAAAAAAATGGAAGAATAAGTTGAAACTTGCATATGTATTGATTTTTGTATTTCACAGGAATAGGGGACTGTGTTTCACAATGTCTTGCAGTTGCAACATTTCTGTAGTACAGCTGTAGTAATACGCTGAAAATAAATTAAACTAAAACCACAGCCAAGCAGCATTCAACATGTACAATTTTTATTTCATAGTTCAACACACAGTCCATTAAAAAATACCTGAAAAGCTTCTTCCTTGCTCAGGAACTCTGTAAGAAGACCGATGGCATCTCCGATGCAGTTTCCATATATGGTACCGTAGACTCTGTCCTCGAGACTCATGGCTGCGGTTTTTACTAGTCTATCTGGACGTGTTACTTAGTCTATCCGTACGTCACATCAGTCGATGGCCACTGTGAATTGTAAAAAGAAATGCATAAAAGATGAACCAGAATAATTTTTGCAACAGAATAGAGGCTGCGGGGTCGGCATGGGGACCCACACAATGACAATTAGTTTTTGGATCACTCAGCCAGAGTTGACCCAGGAGTGTTTTGTTCACAGACAGCACAGAAACGACAAAGTGAACTATACCTGATCGCTACAAATTAAATTAAATCTAAGCTTCCCTGTTAATTCAGGCAATAGCCTTGCATTTATATATAGTCCAAGTATTTTTAACCTCCTTGATTAGCCTTATGAAAAAAGGGCATGCAGGCCCTCAACTGACTGTTGTCAGCTGGGAGATGTCATTGACAACTTGAATGAGGAAAATGTATTTGAAATGTAAATCTGAACAAACAGTCACTAATCCAAATAAGGCTTAAAGCAATGTCAGGCAAAATTTGCATGTGCAGGAAGCCATACAACATGTGTATTCATGGGAATGATACGACTCAATTTGATATCTTTAGATCAAATGAAAACTCAAAAGTAATACATGTAACAATATTGAAGGAATAATCTTCTTTAGCAATTAAAATGTTCACACGGATACACATTATATTCTGCAACTAACAAAAGATGCAAAACAAAATCTAGAAAAAGTCTCTTAACAACGACAAACTGAGCTAGTATGCCCAGTCGTTCCTGTGTTGAACCACTGCCCAACATCAA
Organism: Branchiostoma floridae x Branchiostoma belcheri; assembly: GCA_019207045.1. Classification (NCBI taxonomy): domain Eukaryota; kingdom Metazoa; phylum Chordata; class Leptocardii; order Amphioxiformes; family Branchiostomatidae; genus Branchiostoma; species Branchiostoma floridae x Branchiostoma belcheri. Next base: position 11,646,028 of record CM033027.1, read on the forward strand.
ACATTTTCAGCCTGACGTAAAATAACGCGCGGCCGGTGAGGCTATGGGACCGGTGAGGTGAAGTGAGGTAAAATGAAAATTATAGCTTAATCTAATTAGTATGCCAGAGTAACACATACCGCACACAACCTGCCACTAGTAAGAATCATGAGAAATACCTAGGCTTTTCTTACCAAAATTCACGAGGCTAGAACCATCCAGCCTGAAATCCAAAGTCTCCTCTATGAAATGAAGAGAAAAAGCGGAACTTTGACTCATCGACCGAAACTGAAAGCCTGTCCAAACATGTTTGTTTTCAAAAGGAATTCTTAAAATTTTAGAAAGGAGCACACAGTAAGAAGACTTGAACCAACACATCCAAGACGACATAGCAAGAATCAAGAAATTGTACTCTAGTATCGGGAACAAACGATAATTTTAAGAAAGAAGAAAATATAGTCGCACCTGGCCTGGCAACCATCAGCGCTGTCACTTCCGGGTTCAAAGTTGAAAAGTCATACCAAGGACGTTCACCCCTGTAGGTCAAAGTTGATAGCCTCGCTCTGGTGCAGAAGACCCACATGCGGAAAATATTTCTGAGTTTCTAGGTAGTATCTTACACAAGGGCGCCTGAGTTGTCTTAAAATCTAAGTAGCCTTAAGGGGACGTCTTAGGAATCAAGATGTTACCAGAAGCACAGGAAGGAGAGGAGACAATGGTGGTCGCAAGACTTTCTGGTGAGAAATAATTTTCTTTTTGCTACGCAGCATGGGTGGGGAGGGGGGCGAGATCCAGCAAAGCTGTGGGGTGGATAAATCATGTAATAAATGATTTTATGATAATATTTCTATAATAGAATTTTTAGCTCATTTGCAAAAAATATATCGTAATGGTCATTTGGAAGAAAGACATGATAAGTGAAACAATAAGTGTGAACCATAAATTCATAATTAGTTTCTGTCACCTGAATTTTGCAACACGTTGAAAATCAGGAGTTATGAGTATCTTTTGAGCTTATGACTGAAAAATAATGGAAATCCCTTCATTTGTTGTGGTGTGTTAAGTTGCCAACTGAGATCATGCAAAAGTGACTGTCAAACGGTGAACAAGATACATACAAAATGGAACAGTCTGCCACATGGTGTAGCAGAGGCACCCACACTTGACACTTTCGTGTCACGTGCCTCCTGCTCACCCTGATACTGTATGTCAGTAACTAGTGGATCCCACGGATCTTGACTTGGAACGGTACATGGACTACGATTTTGGTTTAATGTACTGCACAGGATTACCCTTAGTGTCAGTTCGCACCGGCATCAGCGCTCATCCAAAAGTGCCATAATAATCTACGTTAAAGATGGAGGGCACTCAAGAAGAAGAAGAAGAAGACAAATATTTCAGTATCTACAGTTAGAGTATTCTAAAAAAACACTACAACATTTTTCCCAGCCCCCGCCACCATCCGTGTGGAACCCGTGGGGAAGTGGTTCGAGGCGTACGCACATCGCTACCGCCACAAGAAGACTTTGTCGCAGCACGAGTCGGTCGGAAGCAGCAGTTCCTCGGAGGAGGAGGAGGAAGATCTGCGGGATGAAGACTTCCAGGAGGACCCGCTCCTGACCTCACTCGACCCCAAGGATGTTAAGGTTAGCAAACTTCAGTTGTCTTGTGGTGTGATAAAATTAAGCTAAATTAAGTGTCGAGTCTGCTCGATTTGAGACTAGAGAAACAAGAAATCTTTTTAAAAAAGCTGTGCCTTGCCGCGTATTTTATGTTATTTTGGTAAGTTAGACGAGATTCTACGCTTAAAAATCCCGAGTTCCACATGTCGCCCCCCTCCCCCTCATTATCATAATTTATGTCAGATGAATTATTGGCACATTAAACAGGTTTTGTAAAACTTTTTGACCCACAATGAATATGCATTATTTTTTATTACAAACTAAGTTCCTTCTGATGCAATTTGTGATATATATTTATATGAACATGGTGAGTTAAAGCGTAGATTTATTACGCTGGACCACATACAGTAACATGCGTCTAGAAGAGCGTTTTAATACTCGTCTGGAATGTACCATTGTCTAACTAAGCCATGAAACTCGGCAAGGAAAGAAGGGCCTTTGGAAGGGGCTTTGGAAGGGCTGGGTTAAAAGGTCCGTCCATTGATCCATGGAAAAAAGCTGGCGTAAAGCCTTGCCTGGCGGCAAGGCAAAAAATGTTGTGAATCAATCAGAACTGGAGCTAGAAAGTTGAATAGCCAAGATTCTAGGTTAAATAAAATGAGCTTGCTGGAATAGCAAATAACTATTTTGTCTATCTTCAAGCCAATCAAGGTTCCTAACAATCTTTTTAAGTTTTCTGTCTTTGTCCATGGCAAAAGATTACACAGAAAAAATAATACTGATGCATGTGTATTCATTCTGGTGAGCTATGTTTGGGGTACCCGGATTGAGGAACAACACGACGTGAAGTTGCTCAAAACACGAGAATCCACACGAAACGTGCCAATTCTCAAACGCCGCTATCTTGGCACGTGTGCGGAGTTACTGTCGCGTGACGGTAACCGCACGCGTGTAAAGATAGCGTCGCTTGAAGAATAGCACGTTTCGTGCCGATTGACGAGTTTTGAGCAACTTCACGCAAACTCCGAACGCGTGCATTACCTCGCCCCGTGCTGACTTCGCACGCTTGTGCACAGAACGGACACGCGTTTTCGTGGGCGCAAAAGCGACGGGCATAGCGGCGGACATTGCAACATTGCGCGTGCCGAGGTACCTCGCGTAGCCAACAGACACGTGCATGACCTCAAAGCAACCCGAATTGGCACGTAATCCATGTACACAAGAAGCGGAAAGCGGTGGCGTAAAACGGAGCGCATTGATACGATGAGTAACGTGTCGCAAACGTCGGACTTGAAATGCGTAAATTTCCTTTAAAAAAACAGGAGTCTACAGCGGTAGATTGGAACATCATAGCCGCTATTTTGCAACGCACAATGCTTTGCGAGGTCGGGCGTACAATTCCTCATTATAACCGAATAGAAAGTCGCACGACGTGCGTTACCTCATTACAGAGCCCAGCATTTGCACAGCGTAAACAACATATTTTGTGTAAACAAACATTTTTGACGCAGCGATACAAAGCTAGTAGTAGATGATTACTTATTTACAAAGAACTTACAACGAAAACTGATGATTTAGTTTGGTAGTTTGGAGGAGCGAGTAGTAAACTTACAAGCGATACGAGGAAATGCTCCGCCGACACCGTAACATTTTCTACTATATCTAACCAATCTATTTACGGCGTACGTAGCTGAAAATAAATGATAGACATTACAAAACAGAATTCATACCTTGTACTATGTGTGACTTAACCACAGCTTCCCAAAGGCTGACTCGCTGAATCTAAACAAGTAGTGACGCAGGTTGTAAATAAGGAGCTGAAAGAAACGGCCCGACTGTAAACACGATTGTTGTTCGAATGACGCGGCTAAACAAAATATGCACGCATGCGCGCTGCTTGCCCACGTGTTACCTAGGCAACCAACAAGCGCAAAGCATCTCGGTCTGGGCGATACTATTTATTTTTAGCTGCATAGGATCTAGCCAAGCGATCGTAACAAAAAATACGTATCATTTTGTTCCGCCTGGCTGTCATGTCACTTTAATCAAGAGCTTTGACGAATTCTTCGGGGATTTTTCGGAAATACCACGTCAATCCATGGGATTCCCTGGGACGAATTATCTTTTTCTTTCTAAATTATAAAATATTCCATTTCAAAGTTTATTTACGGTTGTGTTGTTTTTCCACTTGTGCGGAAGGCAACCATAGTCCCCGACCCTCCTGATGAGGATGGGACTAGGTGAGGTGAGGTGAGGTGTTTTTCCCGTCCGCTCCCAGGGACGCAGTGTTAATGGGTCGGTATAGTGTTCCTGGCTCAACTTCCGGCATGGTCCTTACTTTTTATTAGATTGAGCAGCGTCAGCTAGCCAAGTTTTGCCATTCGATCAAAATATATTTGTATAATCAAGTATGTTACAACCTCTTAGAATTCATTTCATTTTCTTGGATGACTTAGATCGAAATATGAAAGAAGAGGAATCCGTACTAAGCGATATTTTGGGGGGTATAAAAACATCTGTCTGCATTAGGGGTGGGTATCGGTTCGGTGTACCGGTACAAAACCGGTCTTTCTTATTGTACTGGTCCGGAAAAACCGGACCTAAAAAAGTCGGTGGACCGAATGTTGGACCTATTAGAAAAAAAACGGATTATATGATCAGGAATCCACGCGTTTTCGGGCACACTGGTCAAAGAAAATAACAAGAGCGAAGCAGACTAGAGTTTATAGTCATTTCTACAGAGTTTTCCAGTCAATCGTACAGAGGCAGTTAGTCTTGCAGGATTTTAGAACGCCAGGGGGAGTTAAATATTCCACAAAACATACTGTGGTGTGAATATGGTAACGTAAGTTGTAACTTATTTTGATAACACTATTGGGTTACATGTCTTGGGAGAAACGACAGATTATAACCTTCTGTTGGCTGCAACGTCGGGGGTAAATTTTGGCAATTGAAATACAACGATAACTACCGTTTTCATTCTTGTTCCTATATAACTTATAACTACCGTTTTCATTTCACACCCAGCCAAGAAAACTCCCTTATATTATAAGGGAGTTTTCTTGGCTGGGTGTGATGAAATGAAAACGGTAGTTATAAGTTATATAGGAACAAGCATAATAGATACAAAATCTTAGCGGAAGGTGTCGGGAAATTCAGATGGAATTTTGATAGTTTCTTAACATAGGCTCTGGCCAAGCCATCGTAACAAAAAGATACGTATTATGTAGTTCTCTCCATCTAGCCATTGTGTCACTTCACATAAGAGCCTTGGCGAATTCTTTGGGGATTCTACCGAACTACCACTTCAATCCGCTAGACTCCCTGGGACGAGTAACCTTTTTTTTAACATTGTAAAATACTCCATTTCAGAATTCATTTACGATTGGTTTGATACAATTATTACCTCCCCGTCTGTTTGGTATGTTTCATTTCATATCTATCTATAATCTTATATACATCTTAATTTCTTATCAAGGAGGTTAAAAAAAGGGTGGAGACAATTTCACCGTGTCGATTATTTTGAGTGACACATCCTGCACGAAACATTTTCTTTATCCTTGGTTCATTATTGGTGTTGTTAGCAGCTTATAATACAGAGTGATGGAAATCATTCTATAATGTCTTGAATATACGCATCTCATTTGAATGAACTCCGTACGATGTGTTCTATCTCCAACATGTTCATGTTGGGGGAAACACGATCGGAGAATTCGGAAAGGACTTAACATTCATGATCCATTTGCTTTCAAACATGTCTCAATTTTCAGATTTGTATCAATTTACTTATGAATTTCTATTAAATCATCAACGTACCGTGTTGCCGACGAGTGATGAACACCATTGTATAATGTATTGAGTACTTGCATCGGCAACGTTCTCCATGGCATGCAAATCAAAGTATATCTGGCTGATTCGAATGAAGTACGATATGTTCTAGTTCCAACTTAATTGTTCCTGTCGGTGGAGACACGATCAGAGAATTTGGAAAGGACTTTACATTCATGATCCATTTGCTTTCAAATATGTCTCATTTCAAACGTATCAGTTTACTTGTAAATTTCTATATATTAAATTATCAACGTACCGTGTTTCCGACGTTTGTAATAGCGGCCCGGCTGGAAGTAGTTGCTGACGAATTATGACCATGGTATACACTTAACGTAAGGTTACCAGTTTACGTGCAGGACCAGTTTACGGTCACTTATTGGTGGATGCAGACTTCGAGGTCAATTGTAAAAAAGAAAATTCTCTTGAGTAGGAAAGAAGTACGTTTATGTCTTCTATGTGTCTTGCCTTATTTATCCTATAACTTTGCATCCAGCAAATCACGTCTGAAAAGTCCGACAACAATTTACATTTACGCTTGAGTGCGCACAACACTATTACAGATGACCCGGTTCTGATCGTAATTCTAGACGGCTATTTTCGTCCCATCTTTAAAATCCAACAAACTCTTTATGAATTGAAACATCACCTCAAACCAAACCTGGAGTTCTTATCTCAAGAATGCATGGTGATTTTATGTATGTTGTCCAAGGAAACTCTTATAAACTGCATAAAAACAAGTGACTGTCCTCGCCGAGCGGGTAGTTTTCGAACGCCATGTTGCATCACGTGACTTGCCCGTTAAAGCTTGGTGCACTGGAGAGCGAGAAATTGTCGCAAGGGGCGCTGTTGGGGCTAATTTATGTGGGGAGGGCACGGCGTGAGCAAGCCACATGTATACTGAACGCATTTCAAGGCCAGTTCCTATCTATACAGGTGATAACAACATCCAAATGCGTTGCCATTATTATGAGTAGCATTGTGCAAGTTGTCGAATAGCATGGCGCTCTGAGTGGCGTTCTGTTGGGGCAAAGATGACTTACCGATAACGTTTAGCGGCGATGCAAAGTGGCGGCATGGCCATATGTAAACAATTTATCCATTGTGTTATCTCAGTGAACTACGTGGGGGACTTTTAAGGGAAATGATCAGATATATGTCCTTTAGAAAAATAACCTCATGGAGAAACACCCAACTGACCGTAAATTGGTCACCCTGGAAGAATTCTTGGCTGCAGACTTGTTTATTAAAGACGCTCGTACGGCGAGAAATCCTCAGAAGAAATATGATGCCACACAGAGCTTGACGCAGACCGACTTTGATGTCTTCCAATTAAGGACAGCTTTTCACTTCCCGACCTGCGCGCTTTCCATAAAACGACATTATTAACAAATCGACCGTAAACTGGTAACCTTACGTTACCTTTGATGCTTCAAAAGTAACGACACTAGTATGGTGTGACGTACTGTACATGTACTAGTATATGTACATGTGTTGTTGATAAAAAAACGCCTAGAACAGTTTTTAGACGTGTCAGAAATACATGTAATACGTACTGGAAGTAATGTTAATTTACGCAAAGAGCCAGCGCCAAGACAAATAACTGAGACATGAAAACAAATTCTTTTTAAAAAATGGAGCTTTTCTTGAACACAAACTCAACACCAATCTATTCAGGGCAATTTTCCCATTGTTTTTGTTTCAAGCGGTTGTTTCCAAGTAAAGGTGTTCTATTGTTATACTGACAAGCAGCTTTCTTGGGTGGTTGTTTTTTTCTTTGGGCGCTTATCTTTATATTTTACCGTATCTTGTTTATTCCATACTTCGTATATAAATGTATTTTGGAATGGATCCAATGTTATCGTTAGGAAGGAAGACAATGTGAAAGGAATTATGATAAAGTTCCTACCACCAAATTAATGAAGGCGTAACAAAGTCCAAAATTTAAAGAAAAACAGTTTGAATCTCCTTATTCGAAGGTGGAAAACGGAAAGAATCAACCATTAATTTGCAAGAAAAGACTTTTCGTTTTTCTTCTTGTTCCTGAAATGTCATTTATTGTAGGGTAAGTCAAGACGCAACTTGTGTTAGTAAAACCAAGCTCCTTGGTAAAATCGTTGTTCTGAACACAGTTAATAGAAGGTAAGTTTCAATCTTCATGCAAACCAGAACAGAAATGTTTCGTCATAACAAGATGTTGAAAGAGATCAACATACATTCAAGTAAAACGCCGTGAGAAACTCTTCCTCCCACCAAGGAGGTTGTTTTTTTTAACCTCCTTGCTCCGACTTTTCCCGACAGTTCACACCGACCTACTTACATATAACAAAAGGTAAGTTGATAGGTGATAATGATGAATGAATGAAGACGTCTATAGTGTAGTGTCTTTCACGACCCGACGGTCAGACTGTACTGTCGTTTTTTAGTAATAGTTAGCGCTGATGTGTTGCAGGACATTTTGGACATTCAAGTCACAGCGAGGTGTGAACAATAGAGTGTGCACCAGAGTCCGGGACGTGACGTTCTTGACACAGATGTGTATTACAATCTTTGGCTTTTGTCTGTTTCGTGACAGAATAAAAGAAACAAACATTTACCACCCCCACCCCCCGCGTTTGTCATAAAAAATATTTGGCAATATTATTATACACAAGCTTCGGGCATTGGAGTTATTGTTCTTGTAAAGGAGTGATATTACAATCTTTATACTATAAAAGTCTATTCAATATTGTTACTTTATATAATTTATTGTATAAACTACTCTACATACAAAATGCGCCTTACTTAGTTGAAACCAGAAGGTTAGGATAAACGAACGTAGTGTTAGGATTAACAAAATATCGTCAACAGAACTGAAGGACACACACACGCGCACACATATAGAACTGAACGACACACACAGACACATACACACACTTCAGAACAACACAACTGCTGTAGCTCTTGCTATGGCAAACTGTTCTTCCTTCGACCAAGGAGGCTTTACTTGTAATTAACCTCCTGCTCCGACACTTCAAACCACTGATGGAGCTTCGATATACTGTTCCTGCGTGTTGGAGAGAAAACAAACAGAAACTCATTATCCATCTCAAAGGTATTTGCCAACATCTTAAAAAACGGTAGGGTTTTACATGAAGTTTGAAATGAAATAACTATATAATAGCTGAGCGTAGATTTAATTTGTCAGAGGAATCTAGCCGTCTGCCATTGCTGAATGAGATTAGATACAAGCCCCACATATTTTGTTAGTATTATTTCGTGCACCGTAACCGTGAGAATTCCTAGTTCAACAAGTCTGCTACATTCAAGTTTTCCCGCACAGCCCGCGGCCGCCTTTGGTCATGCCACTTCGGGCTCGCGACAAAGCGGTGGCGCCATGGTGTCTGGGAGGTACCATTCTCGCATGTTGTGGAAAAATTATTTGTAGTTTGAAAATATCTGGATAAACTAACACTGACATATATAGCCACAAAACATGACTTTCCGTGTCAAGTTTCGCAAACAACAGTTTATCTACCGAGTTTAACGGGATAAAGTCAATTATGAGATGCTTTATCAGAAATTGTGTTTCATTACTCTTTCCGACTTTGAGTCGTCTTTCCTCCTTGTAAGCAAAAACGAAGCTTGTCACTGAACATTGACGAAGAAAATCATGATATCTCGTGAGCACACCAAAGCACGCCATTTGCCGGCAACGTACACCGAGAAGCATCATCACAAAATACTCCAGGATTATCGATTGTAAACAAGACATCTTCGTACTACACGATAAATGTCGCTTGCCCAATAATACAAACATGTACTTAATTTTTATTATTGGACTTAAATAACAGCTTTACGATCGTAATCATGTTTACAATTTCATACTTAGAGTCTACATTTTAAAACACATGTGCGCCTCAATTAAAGGTTTTTTTTTTTTATATCGAAAACACTGTATAGTAAATGCTAGTACAAAATGGCGGTGATCTTTGTTTATAGTTTCACGCAATGCTAACATTTACCGGCGTGCCTTCTCCGCCATGGCTTGGATACTTGTCCACTTGGTCAAATACGCCTTGCCATTTGGTATGCAGAAGCTTGAGTAGAGTCGGTTCAAGTCAAGTCCATTTTACCTCCGCAAGGAATGATGCCGAGTCTTCACTCAGCGCGGGAAAATGTATCCGTGTGTGCCCGGCCACGGCTACGTGCGGGCACCGCTGAAATTGAAGAAGCGCACGCGTAATGGGGCCGGATTTAGCGCCGAGTCTACCGGGGCGGGAAAATATAGCCATGTATGCCCGGCCACGGCTACGTGCGGACACCGCTGAAATTGAAGAAACGCACGTAATGGGTCCGAATTGAGACCCTAGTCTTCACCCGGGGCGGGAAAATATAGCATTGTATGCCCGGCCACGGGCACCGCTGAAATTGAAGAAGCGCACGTAATGGGGCCGGATTGACTGCCAAGTCTACCGGGGCGGGAAAATATAGCCATGTATGCCCGGCCACGGCTACGTGCGGACCGCTAAATTGAAAAAAAAAAAAAAAACGCACGTAATGGGGCCGGATTGAGGCCCTATTCTTCACTCAGAGCGGGAAAATATAGCCATGTATGCCCGGCCACGGCTACGTGCGGACCGATAAATTGAAAAAAAAAACGCACGTAATGGGTCCGGATTGAGACCCTAGTCTTCACCCGGGCGGGAAAATATAGCATTGTATGCCCGGCCGTGCGGACATCGCTAAAATTGAAGAAGTGCACGTAATGGGCCTTTACCTGGGGCGAGCGTGCAAAGATAGCGGCACGAGAGCATTGGCACGTTTCGTGTTGATCCTCGTGTGAAGAGAAACTTCACGTCGTGTTATTCCTCATATTACGGTCCCCATATATACCTGTTCTGGTCCTTTCCTCTGTCCCAGACTCAGGATCACTATGCTGTGTTGGGGATAGCCAAGCTGAGGTACAGAGCCACACATGCACAGATTAAACAGGCCTGTAAGTATTGGGCAAGTGACAAGCTACATTTGTTTGGTCCACTCATGTGGATCTCTTCTCTATCAAGTGTGTTGGGTTCTGATTAATGATAAAGCATAACACACCAGTTTTGTACTGTAACTTAGTAACTAGTACAAGTTGCATAAGGTTTGATCCACTCATGATCATCACACTAGGATGGACTCTTTGTCTGATGATATGTGTTGCATTCTTAAATGTGATCAAACTTCATCAAAGTGCGTTTCTCCTCAAATGCACGAGTATCTCCAACAAGATTTCTCCAGTGTCACTGACGAATTAGACACCGGATGGTTGTCTGAAACGTCTGACCGTTTTCAAAATCATATCTAGTTGCTTGAGTAACTGCTTTTTGGCTTATCTTATTGTCCAGATGTCTAACCTGCATCAATGCAAGACCTCTAGAATAGAAGACACGAAGTTGCCATTGTTTGATCCCACTACCTGCCAACATGGTCACTGAGGGATTCAAGTTACAAACATTATGGTGTCTATGAAAATCCTGTATTGTTTAGGTCAAGATTCTGTCTAGTCTTTTGACGCTAAATTAATGATATTTCCCCCAGACAAGCGTATCGTGTTGAAACACCATCCCGACAAGCGCAGGCAGGCGGGGAAACCTGTGAAGGAAGGAGATGATGACTACTACTCCTGCATCACAAAAGGTCAGAAGTCAAAGTTGATAACAGTTTAGCAAAGGGCATAGGTCGTTCTGTTTATTTAGTTTATGAATAACATTTCATTCTATAAAAAAGTGTAAAAATTTAAATTGGTAATTAGTATGACTGGGAAAGTACTGTATACATCAGCTATTCAAGTTATTGTAAATATATTCAGTTTTTCAAATGAGATGTTTTTGATACTATCTTCCATTTGAAGCTCATGCATGTACATGTACATATATCATAAATGTACATGTTTTGAATTGGTTTAAAGTACTGTAAATATACATGTAAAAGCCTAGCAGTATTGTGTTTCAAAGATAGCAACATTTGTGTTATCTACCAATGAGATATTGACTTGTTGGCTTCACATGAATTTGTTATTACATGTACACTCATAGACAGGCATTTGTTATTAACAAAGCTTTAATCATCATTTCTTTTTGTCTTGCCCAGCATATCAGCTCCTCAGTAACAAAGTGTCCAGAAGATCGTTCGACAGTGTTGACCCCGAGTTTGACGATGTCGTTCCACCAAACAACTCTAGCTCAAAGGAAAACTTCTATGAGGTTTTTGGGCCTGTGTTCTCCAGCAATGCTAGGTGAGTTTTGGAAATAGCGCCTTGGCCTTCTGCATATGTCACTGTAACAGAGCTATGAGTACAAATGCTCTTTTGTGCACACAATATTTGAGCTGTACACCTGATTTTTGACATTTTTGGGTTCACTGGTGCATCTAGATATTTGTGTTAGGGTTTGTACCTTACTATTATTAGTATACTGCGTATTCTTGACTTATGAGTGTCAGAAAAAATACTGAAACCCTCTTGTATTATGTATTTGAAAATCTTAAGATGCATGGCCATTGTGACCACCTCTTGGTCATCCCTGAGATAATATCTCCCATTGGCACAAGAGACCACCTGTCCACACACAGACCAGATTTTATTGCTCCCCTAAATGGTCTTCATGGTCACGTTTGAGTTTTGACTGTGTATTTTTTGGGAGGGCCCGAGGCTTGTCTGTGTGTCTGCCTATATGTGTGTGTGTGTTTACAGTTTCTGTCTATTCTGCCAGAGGGTACTTTTGCTACTACTAGAAGGATCAAACTACCATATCTGATTGTTATCTACATGTTTTCCTCCTTACAGGTTTTCAGTAAAGAAACATGTCCCCAAACTTGGCACAGCAGACTCTACATACGAGGAGGTTGACCACTTCTATTCCTTTTGGTAGGAAAATTCATTTTTTCCCCATTCTAGCTGATGTTTATGGTATCTCCAAATATAGTGCTGTGTTCAGTACAGTTCCATTAACCTCATGGTTTGGATATTTTGCAAATAGGAAGTAAAAGTATGGTTTATTAAAGAAGTGGAACTGATTTAAAGATATGCCAAAAAGCAGTTACTCAGGAAATGTCTGCCCATTTCCAAAATCATATCCAGTTGCTTGTATAATGTAAAGATGAATATTTTATGAATGATGAATATTTTGAGAAGTATCCAACTGATAAAATTATTATTTTTACATGTGTACATTTGTTTGTTCTTACATCAATTCTTGGGTGTTTTTTGTCCATTTTTCAGGTATGACTTTGTCTCCTGGAGAGAATTTTCCTACCTGGATGAAGAAGACAAGGAAAAAGGGGAAGAGTAAGTAATCATTCATGCGCAATGTACTCAGTTTCATGAAAGTTCCCCTTGTACTTGGGACTGTGGGTCAAAGGAGGCTTATAGCACAGATGTTTTAATATGTCTACAAAAAGGAAGTCTAAAAGGAAAGGAAAATGTCTAGACTTTGTATGATGTCCAGACTTTGTACAAAATGACCACCGACTGACAAGTATCTAATACCATCTCACAAAAGAACAAGGAATAGTCATGCCTTCAAGTACCTGAGTTACCAATGTAGGATTCAGGTGTTCCAAAATTCATATTTTCTCATAACTATCATGGACTGGAATTTATCACCAAGCACAGTAGGGGCATCTTCATTGGATAGTTTTAAAGAGCGCTTACAGATAGATGTGGAAAGGTTAGGTGTGACCGGTCGTTCAGTATAATATAACCAGCTGCTGCTGCGCCTCATGCCTTCAAAGCTGGTGTGTTATGCTGAAGGGCGGTTGTACCAGCTATGTAGATACAAGTAAAATCTTTGTTAAGAAAAAGTTGATTGATTTTCTAATCATTGATCATGTTGCCTTCCCTCTGCAGCCGTGAGGAGAGAAGGTGGATAGAGAAACAGAACAAAGCTGCTCGGCAGAAGAGGAAAAAGGAAGAAGTGTCCAGAATACTCAAGCTAGTCGGTGGGTTGTGCTGGCAAAATTCAACTTAGATTTGTTAGTCACGTAGTCCAAATTGATTGAATTTGTCGGTTCTTGGATATAAGAAAATTTATAGCAAACTGGAAGATGAATATCGGAAGAAAAAGTCTAAGGAAAGACTGTTCCTTGGTACACAGTTTCAGATACTTAATACTTTCTGTATTTTCATCTTTTGCTAAATCTTTTCCTCACAAAGATCAAGGATTGAATTGGTGCCATTACATATATCAGGTTACCTGTCAACATTGCTGATTGAAAAATTACAAATTTGTGTTAAACTGCCTTTCTTACCGTTCTGATTATTTCCAGATAATGCTTATGCATGTGACCCGAGAATAAAGAAGTTCAAAGAAGAAGAAAAGAGAAAGAAAGAAGACGAGAAGAAAGCAAAGAAAGAAGCAGCAAGAAAGATTGCAGAGGAAAAGGAACGGGTTCGTTACAGTTTCTTGTAATGTCATTCTAGTGCAGTAGACTATACTAGTACTAGGACTCTTAAACCTTGTCCCTGCCAAAGTGGCCTTTCGTACTAAATTGTGTCACTTGCGGAAATAAAGTTGGTGGCAGGAATCAAAAACTATAAGAAATATGGTTCGTAACATTCAATGCTCAATAACATTAGAAGGATGAATATTTTGTTCAAACAACTTTGTCTATTTAGTAATGCTGATGATGTTTGGTTGTACATGTAATCAGGAGCTGTTGTATTTTGCTATATGAATAAGTGTCATTAATAACATACCTGTTCTGTTTTTCAGCAAAGACAAGCAGAGCTGGAGGCTGAGAGGAAACAAAAGGAGAAAGAGGAAGAAGAAGCTAAGGCTAAGGTCAGGGTCATCAGTAATGTTTATTCTGAATAACATGTCTTTATCATGCAAGTATTTGTATAGCAGGGCTCAAAATAACCTGCATGTGCAGGTTATTGCAGGTAAATTTGGATCTGTGCAGGTATTTCTGATGTCTACCTGCACCTAACCTGCGCTGGTCCATGTACTGGGTTTATATCCACATGTATTATGATGTAGGTATATGTAGATTTTTACAAGCTGCATTGACTGCACCACCTATGAAGTATGAAAGAAATGGTGGCAATTTTTTCTGAACAATTTTAGTATGATCAATACTTCCTAAATCTGAGTAATGCAGGTAAATGCTGAAAAAAAGCATTTCGGGCCCTGTATAGGTAATGCAAGGTTATAGGTAACCATAAACTGGTAACCTCCCATCATTGCTAACAAAAGATCTTTTTTTCTCTCAGGCATTAGTAGCTAAGAAAGAGAAGGAGGCTGCTAAGAAACAACTTAAGAAGGAAAGGAAAAGACTAAGGGATGTTTGTAAGGTAAGCTTGAAGAAAAACTGTCTCCGTCTTTTTAGAAGAGCACAAGTAAATTGGTTACCACTGAATATTTTACTATTCTATAATCTATAGTAATATTACTAGTAACTGAAACTTAATTGGTTATTCCTTTTCTATGGAAAGTAAAAAGAGATTTCTTGTAATATGAAATGGCTGGATATTAATCATGTCTGATTATCAGGTGAAAATGATAGACAAGGGTTTTATGTTTGTCCAAATGACAAAATGACCATGACCATAATTTTTTGTCCGTCATCCCAACAAGGATTAAAGTGTAACTGAAATGAAATCGTCTGTAGCATTTTCTACCAATAATGTAAAAATTTGATCTTTTCTGAAAAAGTCAATGCAAGTTTCAAATCAATTGTCCGTCCGGAAGTCCCTCAAACAGCGACATAAAAATGTGTACTTTGAGCTCTTTGCTGGAACTAATTAGGAACATGCCGTGACGTCATTTTAGTTAGTCCCTACTAGCTGGTATGGTTGACTAGGGGAATAATATACATTTGATAGACCCGTATCTTATAAAGGAAACATAATTCATTGACGAAACTCGGCACGACTAAAGAACACATACTTCACTTCACTTGAAGAGAATTTCGTTCGTATTCACGCCACTGAAATATATCTTAGAGGCACTTGAAGTTGATGCACGTACCAAGCGTGCGTAACGCAGGCGGGGAGAAAGTTCATTATTGTAGCGTGTGGAATAAGCGGGGACAAACAGTCATCGCTTCTTCTATACATAAATGATAGCATTAGCTTACATTATCCTCAGTAAGGAGGCCATGCTGTACATCAATTTGAAGATGTTTTCTAGCAGAAGCGCAGAAATTTGTGCCTCTTTGCGGTCTCAGCTTGTGTCTGCTAGCGAGACCGGGACTAAAGCTTCGGTCGCGTACAAATATACAACAGCTGAGCAACTAACTACGTACAGTTCGCCAGGATTTAAAATGAGAAGCAACCTCATTGCCACAAGAAATGCGATTCAAAATACATTCCCACTCAAAGTATGTGTTTGTTTACAAACCTGTAAGCTTTTATCGGATAGATAGTACGTCGTAGACTGACTATTTCTAGTCGTGAGCACGGCCGATAGCTAGCTAAACGCCTCCAGATTGTGACGAGTCCGTGAAACATTTTGAGAGTGACTGTTCTTTCTGTCTCATATTTGTCTGCACAACAGACAGATTTTGTAAGCTCCTATTGATTCGAGGAAAACACACAGACTGGTGTTTCCGTGATAGAAAATTCGAAAAGTGTGGTTAAATAATAGCGCATGGCACGGGGCCGCCATTTTTTTGTGAGGAATTTTTCTTTGTTGTTGACGACGAAAAATCCAAGATTCACTCGTCACTAGGTTTTACGGAGACCATATCAGTACTACATATAAATGCTACAATATTCATGGCAAAATCTAGCGACAAAAGTGCCAAGTTTGTAGCTACGCGAGCAAAAAAAAACGAATTATCGATGACATAGTAACGAGTACGTACATGCTTGTGGTCCCGCAACCTCGATATATTTTCCTTTGTTTACATGCTCAGGTTACGCTAGAAGTTTTTATACAAAACCAAACTATTTTAACTCATCTATCAACAACATGTCCACCGCCAAGACACTAAACAACACACAGATTTCGTAAGCTCCTAGTGATTCGAGGAAAAACATACAGACTGGTGTTTCCGTGAAAGAAAATTCGAAAAGTCTCTGAGGTTTTTAGCGCACGGCCGCCATCTTTTTTGGGGCCATTTTTCTTAGAGTTGTTGTTGTCGACGACGAAAAATCCCAGATTCGCTCGTAACTTGGTTTTACGGAGACCAAAAACTACAATACTCATGACAAAATCTAGTGACTATTTTTCCAACGTATTTTGAATACGGGCAGCAAATTTTCGTGCTTGAAAATCTTGGGACAGCGTCGGCATCATTGTTGTTACGAGTTCGGTATAAGCGGTTCACTTTGTTATGAAATCTATCCGGACGCCGACAAAGATGTAAAATCCAAGAATCATTTGTGCTGTTTTGTGTCGGAGTCAAAGCGTACAAGTACTTCACAATAATGGCAACACAGTTATGACCAGAACAAGCGAAATACAAGGTAAATTTACAGGGTGAATTACTACTAGTAATTGTGACAGATAAACGTCCTGCAGCTGTGATAAACAGTGGCGAATTCACCCTTCTCCACGCGCGTTCCGTGACTGGGAGTCGGCAGACCAGCGGTGTCAATAGTTGGAACTTTTCCTGCGATATTATCCTTCTGGTCCTCCCACAGCTCTCCCCAATATAATCTCAAGGTTCATGTTGAAGTACGAGGGCTCGAAGTGTGCGGAGCTCGAAGTGTGCGGAGCCGTAGATGTCGCGGAAGGAACCATGCCTCTGAACAAACTTGATACATAATTTTGTACACTGTTTTCTAGCTCGCTGAGACTCTCAATTTGTCAGCCGCAGTTCTGTCATTTTTAACTTTGGGGAATCTGTGCATAGATATCCCCTCGGTAGACTGACTATTCTTACAGCTAACGCCATGTGGGCCTCCTGCGACACAATAACGTCCACTGGACTTTGTACTAACACGACCGGTAGTACAAGACGCCATTACAGCGGACAGGGGTAGAGCTACTACAAGAACGCGACTCTCTAAAATGACGTCATGCATATCATTTGAATTCGCCCTCGGATGCCCCAAATCGCACTTTTAAAGACGTTTTAACATAACTTTCCGACCAAATTATCACATGAAAAATATCTCAATGTAATAGCGAGGAAATGATCCTCTAGATCGTTAAAAAAGTTTGCAAAAATTAAAAAATCGATCCTATTTCTCCTAGTCTTTAACAGACATTGAGAAAATGATAAATGAGTCATTGCATTTAACTGTTTGCTCAATTTTTCTCTAACTAATCCAGACCAACGACTACTATGTGGATGGTGAGAGTGACACAGTAGCCATGATGGAGTCTATAGAGAAGCTCTGTAACAGACTGGAGATAGCAAGGTAAGATGTCATGGACAACCTTAAGAAACATGTCCATACAACTACTGGTGTATGTACGTTAAATGTACATTTATTACATATTTATGTTCATAAAGCACCGATAGTATTTGAAGACGAAGGCGACAGATTGTCATCGAAATGTTTACTGAAGAATTAAAGAAGGTTTTGCAATGAAGGAGACTTTGTTCCCATGCTATGATGTTTAACTCCTTCCCCTAAATATTCCTCAGTCTACAGGACCTGAACACTGCCATGGCAAAGGGCAGCAAAGAAGAGGCCAAGGCAGCGCTAGATAAACAGGTGAGTTCTGTTTTTCAAGAACTGTATCATTCTGTATCTGTTTCTATATAACCATTAGAAGTAACACACCAGCTTCAGCGTAACACACCAGCTTCGCAGGCACCCAGTGCAGCAGCAGCTGGTTACAGCGACTGTCACTTCTCTGCTATTCTGTCAGGGAACCTTGACATATCTAACGTCTAGAATTGTCTATATTTTGAAAGAGGGTGCTGATTGGTCCCTACACATGAGCGAATTAAGGATTGGTCCAACACCCGAAAAGCCCTCCATCTGCTTGCAGGAGGGCCAGTTGTCATCAAGCGAGTGCTCTAGAACCCATTCCTTTATTCGCTCATTAACTGGCGTCACCACCAAACGGTTTGAATGTGCAGGTCCCCAGATGGGTAGCAGAAGCAAACATAGGAGCAAACTACTACCTGGATGGTACCAAGGCTAGGCAGATCCATAATTCCAACACTTCTTCATGTACTGTACAGATAGAGGAGATGGACGCAGACATCCGTCGTGAGGAGGAGGAGCGGATGGCTGCGGAGAGAAGGAAGCAGCAGGAGTCGGTACGGGCCAAGGAGAAGGGCGGGTCAGGCAAGCCGTGGTCGCCCGAGGACCTGGCGCTACTCGTCAAGGCTGTCAAGACGTTTCCCGCGGGGACGGTTTCACGGTGAGAAGTGGGGGAGTGTCGCTTTAGGTCTATATGTCAGCTATAAGGCCTAGGAAAAAAAGATTTTGTTTCCTGTCTTCCTACCTACCCTGGAACAATCTGCTGACCCTAGACTTTTTGGGGTGGGGGGGGGGGGTTTAGTGGAGTCACATAGCTTCCAGTTAGAATTTTTATTCAGCCTGCTTCATATTGAATCAAAAACACTGCTTGTCTAATCTTTAAGGGTCTACATCTATATTGGAGCTAAACATACTGTTAATTGATTTAAGTTTCTTGCAACTTGATTTTGTGGTAGGAGGGGAAAAGAGGCATTCACAATATCTAAAATTCACTGTGAAAACAACTGGCAACCTTAGCTTGCTTGCACCTTGATTGTCCCTTAATTGTACCCTTTCTCACGAGAGAACGTGAATGAGGAAGAGAGGGAAAATGCAAGACAGAATACTGTGTGATGAGTTTGTGTGGAGACGTTGAAATGGAAATTACAAACATAAAACTACCACAAATATTTTACTATTTACAGTACTGTATAGGACCTAGCACTTCTGTTGAATTTTCTGATATCATAAAAGTTACTAGAACTTGATTTGTCCCAGTATTTTGTAACAGCAATGTTTTTTTCTTTTATCTTAACAGCTGGGAAGTCATTGCAGCTTTCATCAATGACCACACCACCACAGACATCAAGAGAACTGCAAAGGAGGTCCTGAACAAGACGAAAACACTACAAAAAACAGGTCAGACCCGTTACGTGAAAAGCTTAAGCACAAAGATTCGATGCACTGAAGTTTTGACCAGTCCTCTGGGCTTAAGACCCAATAGAAAGAATCTGCTTTCAGAAGAGTGATGTTGGCATCAGGTCAAAGGACGTTTGTAGTCTATAGCTGCCCTGGTCCCAGTTCAATGAAATTGATCGGTCCAAATGTAGATAGCTGCTTTTCGTATTGTGTCAGAAAGAACAATGCAGTCCCAGCCTTGTGTGTATTCCCCCTTGTCACTGTACATCCTGCCAGTAATTTGTACATTTTGTTTTGCTTATTAACCATCCACAGAGGATTCGCGCACTTTGCGGTCGGAAGTGAATAAAGCAGCGTACGAACGGCTGGAGAAGTCGACCACGGAAGCGGCGTCCATAAAGAAAGCAGAGGATGCTGGGATATCCGAGAGGTTTGATGGTAAGGCAACTGTACTTGTAGTTATTCTGTGATTGTTTCGTACTAACTGTCTGTTGTTGTTGCAAAATCCAGACTTAAAAGTAAACATATTAAAAGATGTAGGACACAATACCCAAATGATTGTACTGTCGCTGACTTTACTTACAATCTTAATGATATAAAGCTTCCAAGCATCTGGTAAGCATCCAAATATCTCGCAACAAGTCCTTATTGATATACAGGGTCTTCCAATAACCCTTCAATGATCAATGACTTTTGGCATCGGTCCTGTTGAAATTAGATTTTTCTCTACAAATCCATGCCTTGTTTCTTTTTTCATCACTTACCAAGACACAAGCATTTGATTGAATGACTGTTGCATATCTTTTGTCTCAAACTCTAGAGCCAAAACAAACGGCACACATACAAACAAAACAGTAACAATTGATAGTACAAAGCTTAGCTTTCTTCCAACACAAAAGTACGCACGGATTAAATTTTCAATGACTACTTTAACCATCATTTCAGAATCTAAACTCGCAAGAATTATGGACACATGATCATGCAGATACATATTGTCAGCAATTGGTCAAACAGTAACAGTTGATGATTCCTTCTCCAGACCCATCAGTGTACCAGTTCAAGACCGGCCCTTGGACTGCGGATGAGCAGAAGTGCCTGGAGCAGGCCCTGCGGACGTACCCAGCCGGCACCGGGGACAGGTGGGACCTGATCTGTGAGGCTGTGCCGGGCAGGAGTAAGAAGGACTGCATGGTCAGATATAAGGTATGATGATTGTCTTCTTGTTTCCGTTGCACTAGTTCCTGGGTACTGTAAATGCATTTAAGTTCGCGGGGATTTAATTTCGCGGTAGCGGAAAAATGGGCTTTTCGCGTTGGTTTTAATTTCACGGTAGCACCATGCACTGTAGTCTCTTACTGTTATGGAAAAATGTTCGCGGTGGTTTTAAATTCGCGGTAAAGCGGCCGCCGCGATAACCGCGAACATTAATCCACCGCGAACATTCCTGCATTTACAGAATCTCACTAGACTGTGGTATGTTGGAGGCACGATATTGCTGTGCTCTAAACTGAATTTGTGTTACCTCGACTGACGATGGAGAAAGCATTTAAATTGTACGGGTATGGCATAAAGTGTAAAAAAAATTTTTTTAATCAATGAAATTCATTAAGCGCTGTTAACTCGCTCGGCCACAGCAAAGCCACCAACATACTGCAGCTTAAGTGAGATACCTGATGTACATGTTGAAAGGGTGACAAAGACTAGCAACATCTTCTGCTATTTACCATATGATACATTTAGAATACAGTTGCATGTAATTCAGTATGTGTAGGGAATATGATAATTGGCTTTTCATTGACCAATGAGAGAGCCCTTGTTCATGGCAGTTTATTTCAAATGCACATATGGAATGTGATTGGCCAGATCCCGACCAATGATGAAATCTTTCAGTCATGGCAGTTTTATCTCAAGAATATGTACTTTGTGGATTGGAGAGATATGCATTATGGAGGTCATGACTAGTTTTAATGTTTTGCATATATATAATCTATATATTTTTTTTTTTTTTGTAGGAGCTTGTGGAGATGGTAAAGGCCAAGAAAGCAGCGCAGGCAGCTGCCAAGAAGTAGCATCCGACTTTGCAGCAATCAAAACACTAAGAAATATTAATCTCCAAGTAGATTCCCTGTGGCATATAAGATAGTATCAAAGGAGTATAGCCGGCCAGAGGCAGTCCGTCGCCTACCTCCGGTCGCATACACACTCCTAGGCTAGCTTCACTCCTCTGCCAGCTTTTGATACTGTCTTATGCTACCGTATGATCTGCTTGGAGATTAGCAAAATATGTCTACTCAGATAGGGCCAGCTGTTGGGATATAAATATTATCTCCTAGTAATGCCTTGAAGACAGTCACTCTGTAATGCTAACAAATCAATGGATTAAAATACCATTACAGACTTTGGACGTTTCTCCTGTTGCTCCCTTATTCTGCACCGCACAAGCATATAGCAAGCTGTTAATTTTGTCTGATATCTATATTTACAACTGGCTGGAGTGTTAGGAGGCAAGCTTGCCTTGTTTTTTTCTGCATGGAAGCATGTGACTGTAAGCACCATGGATGCAGATTGCAAGAGCTCTGCAATTTTCTGAATGTTCATTAAAACCATCTCAGGGTTTTATGCTTGGTTAGACTTGACATTCAAGTATTCAGATTGAATTGAATGTCACCATTTGGCCAGAATGGATTGCCAAATCTAATTTGAAATTGCTCATGAGGTGGTAATACCATCATGGAATTATTGCACAGGCTCACTCAGTGGTATAGTGTATGGTTAGACCCATGGGTCAGGCTAAAGGTCGAGACATTAATCCTTCATGGCTAACTCCCCTCATGCAGTGGGTAAAAAAATGCTGTTACACAATATAGAAAGAACAAGATATTCCATGGAAACAATTGACTCATATTTTGGATAGCTTTATTGGTCAACCATTGATGAAATTCCCGTTCTGGTCATTTTTTCTACTGCCTTCTGTAAAATGTTTTCAATTACCACTTAATTAAGTAATCCCAGATAGTGAAAACTTCTACTCTCCAAGCAGAGGTTTTTAGATGTTTTTGTCAGGCTTTCTACTTTGTTCCGTTTTTGTCAGGCTTTCTATTATATCCATCAGCAAACATAAAGGAAATGGTACAAAATACAAAGCCGGACAAAAACGTCTAGAAACACGTTTATAAAAACAGCCGGAGCCGAACGTCTGCTTGGGTAGTAAACAATTCATGGATCACCATTTTTGTAAAGCTGATGCAAGACTTTCCATAGATAGGCTATAGACTAGTGTTTGACTGGAATGTTATCATGTATGTAGTGTTTTCTCTCCTGGGAAAATCACCTTTGCTGCTGAGAGAACCAAAGTGTCTTTATAGACAGACTCAAACGAATGTCCTATAATAAAGATACAATGATTTGTTTTTCTATAAAGCTTCTCCTGTGATTTTGCCCTTTCAATTTATACTAGGATTTTTTGCTAACAAAAGAAGAAAAAAAAGAACTTCCAATGTATGACTTTCACAAAAGGTATCAAATTTTATTTGGTACAACAAGAAGGTACAGAATAGTTCATCTACATGTATACACCAATGAATGTAACTCACACTTGTATAAGAAACTACAGTACACATGTACATGCTGGTAAGCACACTTCACATCCAGCATTTGCAACTTTTCGAAGATTGCACCACTGCGATCTAAAATACTGTATACTACAAAAAGTACTAACACTGATAGTCTTTCAATGACAACTGGAATGTATTTTTTCTTTCATTTTCATACAACACTAAGTAGGATGGTGTCCCCACCAACCTACTAAAAACTATATAGACTTGACCGATATATAGATATATATACATATGAAAAACTCTTGAGACACACTTTCTATATTTTCTACAAGACTACCTAAAAATATAATTATAAAGTACAAACTCTGGTCTACACAAAAGTAAGCATATAAATGTAAAATAAATGCTTCACTATAAAGGCCAGCACCAGAGACTTCCATATAATGGGCCCCACTAGATACTGAAAAATAGCACTTAACAAAGCTCCTTACTAGGTGCCAAAAACAACCAACAACTTCTGACACTTACTGTACAACGCTGGTCACTGATGACCCTACATAATAGATTGACAGTGATATGCACTACACACCATTCCTGGTTGTATCCCATAAGTACATGAAACTTATTGCCATGTAATGCTTCCATGCTTTCCTAATAGTTAAGTACGAAGGCTACAACAGCTTCAATGATAGTTGAACCTCAATATGAACAAAAACATGTGACTACGGCATTTGTACATAAGTTGTTATAAACCCATGGCACCATACTCAGTGACAGTTGTAAACTCTTGTTGCCTAAAAAGTTGGGCTTTCTAATTACATAAGCTAAAAGTAGGTGAATCAAAAATAGTATTTGTTTCATAAAACAAATTCATCAAAGGTGTACTCTAGTTTTTCTATATTCATCTCAAAATGACATGTCTGAAATTCCCTGGTATTTTGGATACGTTTTACTGGCCATTGGTCTACAGCTAGACGTAGTACTGGCCAATGATTCAAATGTAGTTGTAACACTTGACATAGGTTCATGAAGGCTTGTAACAGTCAAAAAAGTTCCTGAATATGGTTCTTGTACAAAATATGCAATCTCACACTGAATAGATAATACGACTGGATATGATAATCATTGTGGTTACCTCATGGACCTTTTTGGACCTACCTCATAAATGATTGTGATCAGCTTCTCTCTTTTATATGTATTGTTCTACATATATGTGTAAATGAACTTGTATTTCACGGCCACAAGGCAATGAGGAACCAGTTTGTGAGTGTCGATATTTCATCAGTTGTGATCTTAGGGCAGGCTAAAGGCATTCCGGTTGAGGTTGTTAATGCAGTATCAAAATCCTTGAGTTAGGAGTGAGACACACGGCAGAGTCGATTAAAGCTAAGGGCACAATCCACCGTACGTGCAAATACGTGCTGTCTACAATGTACGTGCCAAAACGTGGGTAACCTTTTGGGATCCGTAAGTGGTAAGTACCGCCTCTGTATAAAGTCGTAGGGAATCCGACGGATTTTGGAGCACACAGACACGCCATAGAACCTAACGTGCAGGCAAAACGTGTGTGCCATTGGGCTGCGGATTCGCCCCCCGTACGTGCTGGTACGGGCGACGCACGTGCCCTATACAGCCTGAATGTTTTCAGAAATACATGGCGGACGTGGCCTCCCTAAAAAAAGTACGGACAAATTACACGTACAGCGGGTTGTGCCCTTAGATTAAGGGAAACTTCTAGAAAAGGTGACAACTGTTTTTTCTTCAATTTCTCCAGTGGATTTCCCTGGGTTAACCCTAACAAGTGTGTAATGGGTAGGTCTATTGTCAGTGGTAACAATAATAATATAAATACATCAAGTGTGATAACTATATAAAAGACAGTCACCTGGATCTAACAAAATACTTTTCAGTACCCAAAGTAAAAAATGTACAAAAGGTGGGCAGAGAAACACGTTCAGCAAAAAGCATTTTTCTGTATGACATTCCTCACTTAAAAATACAGATGTTCTGTATATAGAAATGGTTGAAACACACACAAGTGATAGTTAAGTACAATCCTGGCAAGGTTTCAACTGCCATTTGGCAGTGGGAGAGACCAAACTTGTCCCAATGGCCCACGCTCAGTTTACTATTGGCATTAGGCCAACACTAGGCCACCAAGCCTCTGTCAGTGTCAGCCAGCAATGCTTTATGATATCCAACACTTACAAATTTTGGACTCCAGATTGACAGAGTTTAGACCAAACTGTGGTGTGACTACAATGGGCAACAAGATTTGGGAAACTGTTTTGGGAAACTACAGCTGAGATGGTTTGGCAAGGTTATGTGACACTAGCAGTAGCCTTTCACAATGCTTCTACATTCTCTTCTGAAGCCCATGTCACAGCGCTAAAGAGCTTTGGTCATATTTGTTGATTGCCAAAAGGTTGCAGAGGAGATCTACTCCATCACATTTTAAAGGGCTTGGGGACCTGCAATGCAAATATCACCCAATCTCTAAATATAGTGCAACGATTGAGAAGACCGTAGCCCCAAGATTAATCCACCAATCACTTTTCCTGCAGTCTAATTCTGCACCCTTACATACATTTGTACAGTACCTTCCAAATTTAACAACACAAATCGGAGTGGATATGTGAAAGATAAATCTTGACATACAGCTATGTAAATATTACATATGTCCATCATTAGTATGGCTCCCAGGGGTACACGTCTATATGGTTAAAGTGTCCGCCCTCCCCAGCCGTGCAGCGTAGACAGCGCGAGTTGTAGGTCGGGCTGCGGTTCAGGTAGCCATGGATATGAGGAAGAGGCGACATCTAAATTGAAGAAAAAGATTGGTGCAATAGTCATGTTAGTTGAGTGATACAGGTCAAGGGTCATTCAAGGTGGCAAAGGTCGGGGGTCGTGCTGGAGGTCACCTCAGTGGTAAAGGTCAAGGTGGTTGATGTGGCCAGCGGACCCGGACAGACAACGCACACATGTGGAGCTGTGGTACGGGAGCGGGAGGAAGCCCTGGCCGACGAAGGTTTGGGGAGCAGGCGAAGTCTGTCGAGGAAACACGGACGCCTTATCAGTTACAAGCGCAGTGGAGTAAGTCTCACAGCATGCTCTCCTAAACATCTTTTACATGATGAAGCAAGGCCACAATTCTAATAATTGGCATTAGCTAAAAAAGGGTCAGGAATTGGTCTAAGAAGCTATTTGCCTCGTACAGAATTAGAAGTGTTAAAAAGTAGCTTTAGCAGGCAAACTAAGTTTGACTTTGACCACAACAAAATTGTATTTGTATACCTGGGCAAAAAACTAACAATGTAACATGCACTGTCACAAATGTATATGCTATGGATAAACTGATAACAGGGTCATCTTGCATATCCACTGTAAACTGGTTTTGAACAACATGGTATGCCCAACTATATGAACTATTGAACATCTACCACAACTATGATCATGCAACAAGTTTTATACACAAGCGGCCCAACACCCTCCAGAATCATATTAGTAATCACAGACGGGTTCAGTACCTAGAAGAAGTGCGGTACCTTGCAGGGATGGGTCATCTCGCCGATGGAAGGTCCGCAGGCCTGCTGCGGAGTGGTTGGCTGCAGCACAGGTGACAGATAGGAGTTACCGGACACGAAGAAGCGGTGGGGCGGCGTTTGTTTCGGGGTGGGGCCTTCCTCCATCTCTACTGCAACATCCTGATCAGGAGTGATAGCACCATTCTGGTTGGCGTCCAGAGGCGTGGGGTTACTAGAGTCTACGTTTGTTTGGTTGAGTGGTTGGTTGTCTGGCTGATTGTCCCACGTCACTGGTTGCATGTCTGTTTCCATGGATGTGTCATCCGGGTCAAACAGGGACAGGAGACCCTGGCAGGCTCGCTTGGGGTTGACGGACTCCAGGTCTACGTCTTCTTGGACGGAGAAGGCATACTCGTGCTGGCGCTTGCACCCTTGCACCTGTTCCAAACACATCAACACTGCTAATTAGCGGTGAAGGCAAACTTCACATTGGGTACATTTTCTACCAAGGCTGTTTTGTTGCAGGCAACAACAAAGAGAACATTGTTGGACATTGCTAGCTGATAAGCTGATTCCATGCCACTGAGAATATGTCTCCCTTCCTTAAAACACTACAGAAAGCTTGTTTTTCTGCTCCCGCAAAATGAAATCGCAAAAGTTTTATGAGTTACAGTATTATAGCATGCTTTCCAGAAATTCCAGTTGTGAGTCAGATGATTTATACTTATACTTGCTTTTTAGACACCAAGTGCTACACTGCAAACTATTCTTTCATCATGTTGATCTTTTACTTTAAGTGCAACGTTTCCACAGACTCTAGTCTAGGCGCCACAATGACCATTAGCTGATCCCTCTGGCAAATCTTTATTTGTGCAATTTCACCTGATATGTCAGCCCCAAAAGGAGTTGGGTCCAGACTTAACTGACTCTTCCTCATAAAATTATATTCTATAATATGCAAGCAATGCCAAAACATTTACATTGTATCTGACATCTGCCTTACTATGTTTTTCAGGTTTTGACAGTAATACAATTCAGCAATGTGGTGGAGGGACTAACCAACAACTTCTGAAACGTTGTTTTGAAGCAAGGTACCCCGGTATCCCCTGAGGCTAATAATTACATGTATCTGTAACTGCCGTTTTTCTAACGAATGCTGCATATCAATAATCACCTTTTTTTTACAATGTATGCTTTTCTTCCCACATTGTTTAACATTGCCATATACCCATTAAAATTCTAAATCAAAATGGTAGCAATGCACATTTTTGAATTTGTCTTTCAGTTACGTGGAATTAATTCTGTCCCAATACACACCTTGTGTGTCAACGAGGAGACAGTAACGGCCACCAGGTTAAACAACAACAGAATCACTTCCAGCTGGGAGGCTTCCTATTGTTATGCAAATAGTAATCACACAGCAGATGGCACCTGTAAAGGCTTCTTTTGTGTTCGACAAGCAAATGTGACAAATTTACTGGCCAAGATTTCTTCCAGTGAAAGCATTTTATTATGATGTTAATGGCAAACTTTTTATGCTTGGGTTGAATATTATTCACTGGCTTTAGCCAAGTTACATTTCAGACAGCATTTTTAGTTTTCACCCATTGTTGATCATTGTTAACAGACAGCAAAAGTTGGAAATACCATCACTCAGTTTTGTCAAAGAGACTTTGTTTTCAAAGAAGCCCTATAAAGAGCCATGCCTTCAACTCAGCATTGACACGGTAATAAATCATAGAACTTAGGAACCGCCCTTTATAGCAGTCAAAACAATTTTTGTCAACTGACTTCTGCGTGCTTGGAGGCCATGAGACATTCATGAATAATTAAAAGAGCTCGCGGTTTATTACATAGCTCAGTTTCCTCCCCCACCAAGCAGTGACACAGATAACACAATCTGTAACGATTTGTCCAAAATTCCAGGACGAATCAAACACGCGTTAGCCTTGGCCCACTTGCATATTTAGAGACAGCCGCCAGGAGGCATGGCTGTTTGGAATCTGATACCGCGGCGTGGGCACATTTTCTAGCGCAAGTCAACACTTCCCTAACGATAAAAACCTAAATGTAGACAAAAACAAACGCTGCAACGCCACAGTTTATCCTTACCTACGACACTTTTGAAAGGATAGCAGCAGAATCTGACTGTCTGGATCTGTTTTCATGGTGGATTTTCATTCACACCACAACAAACACCTGTGAGTGTGCGTGCCGCGCGCGGCTAGTATGAAAAGTGAAACAAAAAGACCACTGGTTTCTACAAAACGGAACAAGGATTTTTCCGGAGGAACAACGATTTTCACCGTAACCTACCTGATCCACAGGTGTTGTATTGTTCCAGCAATGGTACGCTGCCATTTTGGAGAGATAACGTGATGATTTTGCGGGTGAGCGGTGGGTTTTTTCCGTTGTTGTTGAGAGAGAAAATTTGTCTAGACCGCCATCATGCTGCAGACGCTAACCTCTGACCTAATCCACTCAGCAACGACCCCATAGATGTTCAAAAGTAAGCATGATAATGTGTATCTAAAAGTCTATTAAGGGTAAAAAGTAGTAATTTTCAGGTTAAATACTAATAAATTATATGCACAAATAATATTTGTTGTTTTTATAATCTAATCCTACACATAGATATCCGTATTATGCTGTTAACCCGGAATGGCGGGTAACTGGTTATGTGGTCTTGTATAAATGGGGACGAGATCGTCTTGCCCAAATTTCTGGAAATGTACCAAATTGCATATCATTTAGATTATATTATGTCTAGATAATGATTCAAACCTGTAGAATTATGAAAATCCCTAATGATTCTTGATGATTCTCCAGGTTTCTAAAAGATTCTTCGATATCAAATTTGCATTTTCGGTACAGTTTAGATCTAATTTGCATTTTGGGTACAGTCGCATTTGTCTCGTCACGAAAATGCAAATGAGCAAACGCCCGATTTCACGACCACGAAATTGGAATATGACCTGACGTTGCGACGTTGCACGTGAGTTGCCCAATCCCGGCACGCGAGGAAGCCCAGGACAGCGATCGTGCCCCACGACGTATGTCTATAATTCTCAAACTGACAACATACAATTGACGAATTGCTGGGAAAAATGATGCCCCACGACGCAATTGTCTATGATTCTCAAACTGACAACATACAATTGACGAATCGCTGGGAAAAATGATGCCCCACGACGTATAAACGTTATGTCTATGATTCTCAAACTGACAACATACAATAATTGACGAATCGCTGGGAAAAATGATGCCCCACGACGTATGTCTATGATTCTCAAACTGACAACATACAATTGACGAATTGCTGGGGAAAATGATGCCCCACGACGTATAAACGTTATGTCTATGATTCTCAAACTGACAACATACAATAATTGACGAATCGCTGGGAAAAATGATGCCCCACGACGTATGTCTATGATTCTCAAACTGACAACATACAATTGACGAATCCCTGGGGAAAATGATGCCCCACGACGTATGTCTATAATTCTCAAACTGACAACATACAATTGACGAATTGCTGGGGAAAATGATGCCCCACGACGTATGTCTATGATTCTCAAACTGACAACATACAATTGACGCATCTGACAGTGCTACCGTAATGATGTGAATATGTGACATATGACAATGCGAAGAACTAATTTTGTCATCTGCCCTACTATGCATGTTTTAAATCTAGTAACATCTGACAATGGTCCTTACAACCGGTGTCAGTTTTTTTATCTAAGATCTGACATTGGCCCTTACACCATGTCAGGTTTTCAATCTAACATCTGACAATTGTCCTTACGCCATGTCAGATTTTTAATCTAACACCTGACATTTTTCATATTATTGTCAGATTTCCTGTCTGACATCTGACAATCATCCTCCCAATGTAAGATTTCTAGTCTAACATCTGGCACTTTTTGTAGCACTGTCAGATTTTTTAATCAAACATCAAACATTCGTCTTCAAACAGTCAGATTGTTTCAATCTAAAATCTGATTTAAAAATCTGACATGGCGCAAGGACCAATGTCAGATGTTAGATTAAAAACCTGACTTGGTGTAAGGACCAATGTCAGATGTTAGATTAAAAACCTGACTTGGTGTAAGGACCAATGTCAGATGTTAGATTAAAAACCTGACTTGGTGTAATATTTTAGGTCATCATAGTAGGGCAGATGACAGAAGTTCTTCGGTAGCACTGTCAGATGTGAAATCAGATATGACAGAACTGATGTATGCTGTCAGTTTGAGAATCATAGACATACGTCGTGGGGCATCATTTTTCCCAGCAATTCGTCAATTGTATGTTGTCAGTTTGAGAATCATAGACATACATCGTGGGGCATCATTTTTCCCAGCGATTCGTCAATTGTATGTTGTCAGTTTGAGAATTATAGACATACGTCGTGGGGCATCATTTTTCCCAGCGATTCGTCAATTATTGTATGTTGTCAGTTTGAGAATCATAGACATAACGTTAATATACGTCGTGGGGCATCATTTTTCCCAGCGATTCGTCAATTGTATGTTGTCAGTTTGAGAATCATAGACATACGTCGTGGGGCACGATCGCTGTCCTGGGCTTCCTCGCGTGCCGGGATTGGGCAACTCACGTGCAACGTCGCAACGTCAGGTCATATTCCAATTTCGTGCTCGTGAAATCGGGCGTTTGCTCATTTGCATTTTCGTGACGAGACAAATGCGACCGCAACCCTCTTCGAGGAAGGAATGAAAGACGGCCATGTTTAGCGCTATTTTGCTGGTGCTTTGCGCCTTTCTTATGCTGTGTTGGGTGACAGAAATCGAACTTTTCGGCCTGTACCTGGTACAGAGATACACCTGGGATGAGCTGTACCCTATCATATACCTGTGGGCTGAACGGTACGTAAAAAAGGGTCGTCCTTTGTCGGGAGGGGAGCCTTGTTTGTGTGCCCTTTCATCTTTGAAAATACCGCAATAATATTTTTTTTTACGTTTAGACACACAACAAAATGTTGACTTTGTACAGCATTATGTACATTCTCTTGGTTACTGGGAATTTCGTGATTTATAGATATGTTTTCCATGCCAAAACCTGTAAAAAAAACAGTACAACTTTCTGATGACTTGTCAATATAGCCAAGGAGCTTTTATCAGTTATCTTTTGTTCTATTCACACGTGTGCATGATTTGCTTTTGTTTCGGGCTCACTGATCGAACAGTTGGATTGTTGTTGTTGGAATTCAAAGCTGGTTGTTGGCTTCTAAATGTTGTTCTTGGATCATGGCAACACTTGTAGATAACTTGTTGAAAGACACAAATGTATGCTCAGTTTAGTTATTGGACTCAATACGTAATATTAGCCACTGATATCATATCATTTCAAAGCAGATCTGTGTGAAAATTAAGGTCTTGTAATGGTGACATCGTGAGGGGTGATCGTTAAACCCGTTTGGGCCAGAATCTGAGTTAGAATGATGCCCTTTCAAGTTTCCTCACTTCACTCAGGTGAAAATGACTCAAATGAGTACCAAACTTCAACTGATGGACTTCCCTTGGATAGGGTGTAAAATGGAGGTCCTTTGTTTGAGGATAGCTATGCTTCTAGCACATCAAAGAACACTTTTCAAAAAGACTAGGGGTCCATCTTACAGTCTGATCTTAAACTACTTAATGTACCAAGGACGTTTTAACGTCCTTGAATGTACTCACTCACTGTTCAAAACTGGAGTGTTATGCCTGAAGGCTTTTTACCGGGTATGCAGATAAAAGTGATGAATTAACATAACTGTTTGTTGTCCCCAACAGGCCTGAGGATCAGCGCCAGAGACGAGTTCGTCATTTCTGATATGCCCAGAAAAATCCACTGTGGAGGAACAATGTCCTTTCTGACAGAAAGTGAAGACCATTCTGATGCACCCAAAATCCATTGCAAAGTCCCCAATCTTGAGACCTTAACTTACCCAAGAGATATTGAAGTCCATCCCTACGCAAGTACTACATATACCAGTGAAGAAAGTGGCAACAACAGAGGACAACCTTTGCAGGTGAAGGAAGGTGCAAAGCAGCAACAAGACAACAAGTGGAACTGTGATTCTGATGAAGGACTGAAAGTTGATGTGCCTCCCTGCAAGGAATCGCCCTCCGTAGAAGACAATGTAGAAGACCCCCAGAGAAAAGTCACAGAAGTAGATAACTGTTGCACCAAGAAAACTTCATGTGACAGCTTCAGGATGGAAGAAGCACCACTGTACAACTGTATGTCCCAAGAACAGACAAGAAGACAAGTCAGACATAAAAAATTAACTGTTAAAGTAAGGGCCAAGCTAGTTCACCGCAATTTAGGTATAGTAGAGGGTGAAAAGAAGAGCAAATCAACAAAACTATGTGTAATACAAAGTCAGGAAAAGAAGATATGGATATTGTTTAACAATTATTTAAATGTGTACAGCTGCATGGTTTTGGCAAGTATATTACAACAACTGTGTATGTGCAGATTAAGTATTGAAAGGTGATAGATCTAAAGAAGTGTAAGAAAAATTCCAAATGTGATTCACTATGTTGCAGATAACACGGTAAAAGCACAAACCAGTAGAAAGATGGACGTGTGTTCAAAAACACACATAAGTAAGTTTAGGTTGCTTGTGCTAGGTAGATAGATTGAAACACAATCTTTTGTTGCCAAAGAAATTGTTGAGAACTAGCACTGTATCTTGATTCTTATGCTACCAATGGAATTGTTTTCTTTTTGTTTTTAAGGAAATTCAGATATTTCGTATCTGTTAAGTTTTTAGAGTTACCAGTATTCCATGGAAGCCAAGTGACTAGTTAAAAGTACAAGTAATTGTTGTTACAAATATCATCTTATGTATTATTATGCAAAGCCAGGCATGGAAAATGAGGTTCTCGTCATGTTGAAAAATATGTTTGCAGCCAAAACAGTTCCATATTACTCTAGAACTAGTAGTAGCAGTACAATGGGGAAGCATTCTCAGTGTTACTCGCTGTCAAAATTTCACCACAATGACCTTGAGGAGAATACCACTGCAAACAACAGTCAATAGCTGGTTATTGTAATGATGATGTCATGTAAATTTTGTAAATGTACAAAAATCTTGCTTGTGGTGCTGCCGCTGCTGCTCAAAGTATAGATGGCCAAAATTTATTTATTAGAAGTTTAAATATCTGATTAACCTGTGTAATAAAGTACAGTCAAAACTGCCCAAGATGACCACTCAGGGGACTGATAAGTGACAGGTGGTGACTGTAGACGATGGAAAAAATTATCTAAGGCACCACCGAAAAGTGGCCAGGTGGTCCTTCAGTAGAAGTGGTGTCTTGTTCAGATCTGACTGTACTGCTCTTGTGATTGGATATTTTCGAAAAGCATGAATGAAGTACTCTCCAAGCCCAGGCCTTAAAGTAAAGGTAAGGCAGCGAGACATCAAGAAAACAGTACAAAATAGAAAGGCTGATAAAAACGTTTAAAAAGCCTAACCTCTGCTTGGAGAGAATGAATGAAGGGTGCAGGTTACATTGTTGTTTTGCATTGTGAACAGAAGCTACCTGAAGAACAGGTCAGCTTGACCTTCAGTATTTATATATGTATGCCCCCTGGTGAGATAAATCAAGTGAAGCGTAGTGAGACTTGCTTGTAAGGCTACAGTCTGATGAACAGTGAGAATGGTACTGTAAAGCTTGAAACTGAAGCAGTGGTTTTATGTTGGGGTACGATGAAAAAGGGTGCTTTAATTCACATTGGAAACAAACCTGCTTACAGTATACGACTACTATGCGTCATTAAGAATACATATTTACAGTGTCATGAATTTGTGGTGGAGGTCACTGCAAAATAAAACCAGTGCGAAAGTTTCAAAGATTTACAGTACAGTTTGTAAGTCTACGTGATTGGTGCATTGTACTTTATCTTTGACATAAACAACAGCCCTAGGCCATTGTAGAAAGAGCACTTTGTTGTCAAGTCTGTCCCCAAAAAAATATTTATGATCCCAACACTTTTGTTTATCTATTGTGAGAGCAAAATGCTAGTACATAACTTTATTTGTGTTTTGGTATATGAATTGATACCTACACCAAGGAGCTTTTATATCATAAAAGCTCCTTGCCTACACTAAGTATTGTGTGCTAACGTGTACATTGGATTTGATAATAATATGTCAGAAGTGAAATTGTTCTATATGAGTAAAACAAGAATGAATTTGGCCACTAGCAAAGTATTTACATGTATATTAAGTTAAATAAAAGATGACAACATCTATAGATATATTACTATAATCTACATACATAATTTACATAATTATCAAGTCATCTGGATAGTAAGTTCATCCTGAGAGGTTACTCCAGACATACATTTATTTATTGTCTACAGTCAAACCTGTCTATAGCGGCCACTCAAGGGACCGGACAAATTTGGCCACTATAGACAGGTGGCCTCTGTATAGAGGTGGCAACTTGTAGATAAAATACCCAAGGGACCGACAAAAAGTGGCCACTGTGGACAGGTGGCCCCTCTGTAGAGGTGGCCCCTAATACAGGTTTGACTGTAATTGAAATGTTATTTAAATGCATAAGTGATTCAAGTTGCAAACACAGTACATTGTGTATAATAAAAGATAAATTGTATTTGGTGGCTGTTGTTTATTGATATGTTGATTTGTTGGATATTGTTATTACATTTTACCTTCGGCAAGAAGGTTTAATACGTTTTCACTTGTGCTTGTGTGTGTGTGTCAGTGTATGTGGCTATAAATGCAATCAAGTCAACAACACAAGTATTTGCTCAATTTGGTACTTTTTCGTCATATTTCTCATCTCCAGCAGGTAAAAGTCTTACAAAATCAGTTGCAAACTAATGAGTACACAGATGCCATTCAATAAAATTTACTCAAGCTGTGGCATAGATGTTTGGGCTGTAAATCTCCAAGCAGATACCACAGTAGCATAAGATAGTACTAAAAGCTGTCAGCTGAGTGAAGTCGGCTAAGGAGTAGGAGTGTGTATGTTCCGGTGCCCGTCTGACTCCCTTTGGCCGGCTATACTCCTTTGCCAGCTTTTATACTACATCTTTGTATCTTATGTCACCGTAGGATCTGCTTGGAGATTGTGGACTGTAGCAAGCATGGGAACGAGTTTTGCAAAGGATTGTGGGATAAGATTGGTTCCAGACGACCCCTCGTGCGGCGGGCTGTTCGAAAATGGTGGGACACACATAACGGTACAACTAAACTCCATCTGAACAACGTTTTCTTCAGACAAGCTACAGAAGCCTAGGATTTAGGTACGGTACTGGGAAGTCATGTTTATATATTGACTGTTTTAGTGACTGTTTTGTTGTTGTTAAAGTTATTCACATTATGTCATATAAAGTTAATCTCGATGATGATTTCCTATAACCGCGGTTTGTCGAAACGAAACCGCTTTCTGACCCGCTTTCTAGAGTTTCTTGTGCTTCTTTTGTGTTTTCTAAATATATAGTTTCTGACAGTAACAGTCTCTGGGCGATAAACTATCACACTGTCACAACTGAGCTGTCATAGCGCCAGACAGAGAACAGCCGACCCAGTATGTTAGTTTGTTGTGATCTGGACATTTCTCGGCCTTGTGGCGCTGCCGGGGTTCCCACCAGCCAAGTCAAATATTTTGTTGCGGGCGCAGTGGGAAAATAGTATCTCAAATTTGAATATTCTTTGTTGTGATATCGTGTACATATGTTTACTTTGCCTCGCTAGTCAAGTTTTGTAATTTGTTGTTCGCTTTACTACGTAATTTGTTGTGAAACTGAATGGAAAGACATATCGCACCACTCTGGATGTCCCGCCGTGCGGGCTAGGGACGTACCAGTAATAATCGTATTGGAGGAGGGATGAGAAGAGTAGATGGGTTTTGTAAAAACAAAAAGTAGAAAAATTGGCTAATATTGTGCGGTTAAAACGTTTCCACGAGATGTGACATAGACTAAGTATATAAAGACTGAGATGCTGCTCAAAAAGCAAACAAGAGTTCACTTTTTATCAATACATCTGCGATCCTGTCTGAACATTTCATGTACCATTCCTAACAGGTGTGATAGCTGGCCATGTTTTTCCATTGAAGAAAAGGAGGGTAAAATGGGACAAATGAAAATTAAATTGCCTGTTCTTGTAAAACAAACAATCAAAGCTCAAGAAATTCAGAAACTAGATTTGCAAACAAATGTCCCCCCTCATGTGCATGATCAACTTATTGTAGATCAGTAGATCTATTGGCCCTAGGAAAGCACATATTTCTACCATTATCATTATGAAACTTTCTCTTCTTTTTTTTTTAATCATTAAAGTGTCAGCTAAATTGCAATTCAACAGTAGCCTGAATACACATTTTTACTTTAATTTTAGGCAAAAAATGACACCCCAGATCCATGTATCATAAGCAAAGAAGGGCTATTCCACAAGTATTTTTACTGTTGTCAATTTTTGTTACAACCAGAAATAAGTTTTTAACACATATTTTCTTGATTCTTACAGAAAGTGTCAACTGTCAGCATCACCGTGCTACTGGAGTTCTGGAAATCTCTGGCTTGTTGGAGTTTAACTAACTGGTGATGCAGGGCGTAACATCCATCATGTATCCAGGGAAGGAAAACAGTGGATGCATACAGGAGATACAAATTACAGGGTCAAGCACAAATGTTTTGGCTGAGATGCACTCAAAAGAAAACACAATGTACAAGTCAGAATCCCCAATGCTGTATGATGTGAACAGTGACCAAGCTGAAGAAATATCTTTTGCCTGGCACACAGAGAGAGCCCTACAAACCCAACGCCTTCTGTCACATGAACTAGATACACTGGGCATGAACACAGTAAAGCCAGAGTCACAGACTTACAAAAATCCTACGCCTCCAAGCTTCCATCACTCCACAGCCAGACCAAACTTTCAGAGACAACATCCCTTGTCCTTGCCAATGGGGCTTCAATTCATGACAGCAGAGCCAGGAATCAGTAGACACACAATTGGTGCACATCCAGCAAACTTTAGTCTCAGTCATCAGCAAGCATCATATTCTTGGCCAAGCTATTTCAGTGCAGATTACTACCAAAGGCACTGGGAGACTTTAATGATGACACAAGGACACCAACACGTGTATGGGTTTCCTGTTCAAAACAATCTACCATTTAGCCAACAAAACTGGACTGGATCAAGCCCATGGTATCATCCTTTTGCATATCATCCTTCACAATGCAGTTTCCCATATAACTATGTTAACAATAGCCCTTCTGTAGGACTGGTTGAGCCAAATGCTGCCAGAATAGACCAAGATGGTATCCAAACATCCCAGATACAGGAGTCTAGGAGGAGAGGCAGTGATATAGACCCTTTTCGGTTTGCTGTGCCGCTGTCTGTCATACAACAGCCCAGAAGTGTGGGGTTTGAAGGCACACACAAGTGGACGGTTGTGAAACAAGAGGACACTGCCGGATGTAGTTTACAGGAAAACATCACCCCATCTCTGAGAGAAAACAGCAGGCAAGAAAATACTACAAAACCTCAGGGGAAGACCACACCACTTTTGCAAGAAAGCATCAAACCAACAACTCTACAGCAGAACTTTACCCAGCAGCCAGTTCAAGATGAGAAGTTTGGCTGTGAAACGTGTGGTAAAGTGTTTAAAGTAAGATCCCTGTATTATTCCCACATGGAAGATCACAAGAACTTTAAGTTGAAGAAGCCCGGTTTCACCCAGGTAGATGACACGAAGTACAGGTGCAACACATGCGATCGGGAATTTGCCACCCAAACCTCCGTCCTGTACCACCTGCGCATACATAACAGACTCAGGTGTCTTAACTGTAATTTTGTCTGTTCAAAAAAGAGGGTAATGGACAAGCATGTGTGTCGGTCAAAGAAAAAGAAAACAGGACACGAGTCTTATTTTAATTCCAAGAAAAGGAAAACAGATTCTGAGAAGGAAATTGATGTCAAATTGGAAGGCAGTACTGCTGGGTCCATAATGCCGGAAAACATTCCCCAAGTTCTGCAAGAAACCTTGACAACTCAAGAAAACATGCCAGCAAAAGAAAGCACTATCCAATTTCCACAATTGAAGTCAACCCTGTCTAAGAAAAGGAAAACAGATTCTGGAAAGGGGATTGTTGTAAATCAGGAAGACAGTACAGCTTGGTCTTGTGCTAAGGAAAACATTCCCCAAGTTCTGCAAGAAACCTCGACAACTCAAGAAAACATTCCATCAAAAGAAAGCACTATCCCATTTCCACAATTGAAGTCAACGCTGTCTAAGAAAGGGAAAACAGATTCTGAGAAGGGGACTGTTGTAAAGCAGGAGGGCAGTACTGCTTGGTCTTGTGCTAAGAAAAACACTCCCCAAGTTCTGCAAGAAAACTTCTTCCAAGCTCAAGAAAACATTCCAAGGAAAAAAATCATCATCTTCATGAAAGCAGGGACAGGAAACAGTAGACGCACAATCAGTGCACACCCAGCAAACTTAAGTCTCAGTCATCAGAAAGAAAGCACCATTCCATCTCTACAAATGAAGTCAACCCTGCTTCCTCAGGATAAAAAGTACGCCTGTAAAACTGGTTGGTCTTATGCTAAGGAAAACAACACATGCCAAGTTCTGCAAGAAAATGTCATCCAAACTCAAGAAAACATTCCAAGGAAAGAAAGCACCATCCCATTTCCACCATTGAAGTCAACCCTGCCTCCTCAGGATGAAAAATACACCTGTAAAACTTGTAACAAGGACTTTAAAGCAAAGTCCCTGTATCAATCCCATATACAGGATCACGAGAAGGGTTTCACTCAGTCCGACACTGCGACATACAGTTGTGACACGTGTGACCGTGAATTCGCCACCCCAACGGCCGTCATGTACCACCTCCGAATCCACAAGATGCTCCGGTGCCCCAAGTGCAAGTTCTCCTGCTCTAAGAAGAAAGTGCTTGACAAGCACGTGTGTCGGTCCAAGAGAGTGTACCGGTGGACAGGCTACTGCCAGACATGTTCTGCAATCTTCCCCACCCGGCCACAGCTGAACAAGCACTACTCCCAGCACAGGGACCACCTGCCCATAGCCTGCCCCTGGGAGGGCTGCACCATCAGGTTTGAACACCTGTACGACCTGACCAAGCATCAGGTGGTTCATACCGGCGAGACCAGGTACATCTGTGAGTATTGCGGACAGCGGTTCAAACATGTGCAGAACCTGAAGGTGCACATACGCATCCACACGGATGAGAAACCCTTCAAGTGTGACAAGTGCGACTACTCAGGAAGACAGAAGCATGCACTGGACTACCACAATAGCCGTCATCATGGCATTCCCATCCCTACAAGGTCAAAAGTCATTGTCAACAGCAGTTATGAGGATAGTTTAATCCATGAGGGGTCAAAAGTCAACGTCAACCCCATTGACCATAGCCATCCAATCCATGAGGGGTCAAAAGTCAATATCAACAGCAGTGACCATGGCAGTTTCCTTGAGGAGTCAAAGGTCAATGTCAACAGCAGTGACCATGGCAGTTCTATCCCTGAGGGTGCAAAAGTCAATGTCAACAGCAGTGTCCATGGCAGTCCGAACCCTGAGGGGACAAAAGTCAATGTCAACAGCAATTATGAGGATAGTCCAATCCCTGAGGGGTCAAAAGACAATGTCAACAGCAGTGACCATGGCAGTCCAATCCCTGAGGGGTCAAAAGTCAATGTCAGCAGCAGTTACTATGGCAGTCCAATCCCTAAGGGGGTCAAAGGTCAATGCCAACGGCAGTGACCATGGCTGTCCAATCCCTGAGGGGTCAAAAGTCAATGTCAGCAGCAGTTACTATGGCAGTCCAATCCCTGAGGGGTCAAAAGTCAATGTCAGCAGCAGTTACTATGACAGTCCAATCCCTAAGGGGTCAAAGGTCAATGCCAACGGCAGTGACCATGGCTGTCCAATCCCTGAGGGGTCAAAAGTCAATGTCAGCAGCAGTTACTATGGCAGTCCAATCCCTAAGGGGTCAAAGGTCAATGCCAACGGCAGTGACCATGACAGTCCAATCCTTGAAGAGCCAAAAGTCAATGTCAACAGTAGTGACCATGGTAGTCCAATCCTTGAGGGGTCAAAAGTCAATGCCAACACCAGTAAGTCAGTAACCATGGCATTCCAATCCCTGAGGAGTTAAAAGCCAATGTCAATGTCAGTGACCATGGCAGTCCAATCCTTGAGGGGTTAAAAGCCAATGTCAATGTCAGTGACCATGGCATTCTACTTCCTGTGTAGTGTCAGAGGTCAAAGGTGATGCAAATGAGGATAACTAAGGCATGGTAGAGCCAGCATGGCTGCCAATGTTACTATGAGTATGACTACAGTGAATGTAAATGTACCCTGTCACCATAGTAAAATGAGTCTCCATGGTAATTCACACACAAAGAAGAGCATATGATTTGAAGCAGTACAGTATGTTTGAGCCAAGAAACACTGATTTTTAGATAAGAATTTCCCCACCGGAAAAGTAGACTTTTGTAACATAATATTTTATGTGTCTGCTGTTAAAGTCAAAGGCTTCTCTTTGGCAAGTACTAACTTAACTGCCTTCTTTCATTAGTTGGAATTAGTTTACTTTTAGCACATAAGCATGGGTTGGAATTGTTTTCATATTTTGACATGAAAAGTTATCTGATCACTTGTTTCTGCTTTTTATGTCCTTCCCCGTTATCAGCAGAGGTGAATGTTGATACTTAGAACGGAACTGCACTGTTTTTGCACGAAGTCGTATATATTTATACACAACTATTTATGCGCATGCATGATCTGTTTTTATTAATAATGATTACAGTTGTTCCATAGAATTAGCTGTATGTTAATGTATTTAAACACACTGAAAGAAAATGGAATAAAGTTGATTTCATTATGCCTGGATTCATTTTTCTAAGACAACATGGCAATCGTCGTTTTGTAGCCCAATTTCATCAAATGATTTCACAGCATCCTTTGTCTTTGGTAAGCATCAAGGAATATAACCTCCTTGGTAAGCATCAAAAGATTTTTCGGCATACCTTTCTTTGGCGGCATTGTACTTCTGTAGTCTGATGAAAAGAAACTCCAGTACCAGGCCGTTAGTCCATTGCTTTCCTTGACATGATAGGACTGTCAACTTGACATGTAAGTCTCAGAAAGATAGGATCATCAGTAGATACTAATCACGCAACAAGTTGCGTATAGGCGAACATCATTACCCCAAAATCATCACGGCAAATCAGGGCCTCGTTTATACATAAAATGCAACATTCGCGAAGTAACAAAGTGAAAATAAGCCAACCTCGAACGTAACTATTAATAGGCGAAAAAGGGTTCAGAAAATTTCAGATCATAACATAAGCTTAACTTTATTAGTGTATTCAGATCAATCAATCAAACTTGTTACATTGTAAATATAAATATTACAGATAGAAACCTAGAGTATAAGACACCTCAATGCTATGCATTAGACATCCAGGGTATTGGTATAAAGACATCAATTCTCAAATAGCCACACCGTCCGTCTTTAGTGTCAAGCAAAGGCCAAGAAGAGATTAGTTACACCGGCGGTGCCGAGAGAGGGAGTTCCGGGATCCGTGCTCACTAAGGCTACGTTGATTTGATTACATGGATGACATTTTGTTGTTTATTAAGAAACATATATCCCCTGGGAACTAATATATCCCCTGGGAACTAAAAAAAAAAGCTGATGCCTTCATTATGAAATCTAAGTGATCGGGAAGGTGGAACATATGACTGGACACACAGAATATACAAATGTAGTATACCGAACAGAGCTTGCTAGTGAACTCATTCTGTGGAAGCCAACACACGGGTATACACATGCTGGGCGACCTCGACTAATTATAACATACACAGACCAGCAGCTTGCTCGTGATTTGGTATTGCGGGTTGAGAACGCTATGGGGATAGAGACGTTTGGAAGGAGGGAGTGGACCTGGTCCGGGCAAGCAGCCCGCGGTGATGATGATGATACCGAACAATAGATTCTTCATTTTTGTTCTTCCACATCTTTGACCTTCGAATATTTCATGACATTAGTATACAATTTCCGATATTTGTTTTTGCAATCCACGGCATACATTGGCTTTTTTTTTAATTTTGGAAACGGTCGAAAATTGACGCGAACTTAAAACCACCGCGAATATTTCAGCATTTACAGTAGTCTCCAGGCAGGGCCGGTGGCATAATAATAAGGCGTTTAGCTGACATCCTTAAAATCCTTATGCCACCAGTAGATCTGCCTGGAGATTAGCTATCCAGATCATTTGCGAAACATATGGGGGACGCCAACAAACTCCTTGAGAGGGCGGGGCTATACTATATCCACATAGACTCGCTTCGCCCATGCTTGAACCACATGATGATATTACGCAGACCCAAGCCTGCTTACTAGAGAATAACACTATAACATTTCAATAACGATTTCTTGTCTGACCCCTATGTACACCTGACGTACAAGTAAATCAAGGCATACGATTTATATTTTTTTTCAAGATCAAACTGTTCAATAAAATATCATTTAACACCAATAAGCACGTGGAGAACTATCAGTAAACATCCCTGAAATACATTGTGTATTACCGCCACACAGATGTCGCAGTCATGACTAAAGTTTCTTTAGAGATAACAGAGCACAGCTCTAGTACAGCGTATAACCATTGATACATCTGTATACGTAACGGTACAATGTCCACCAATCTGGACACTTCAGCGGAAGAAGATAATGTGACAACCAACTCTCTAATGGTCTATAGTGCCAGGCCCAATGCGTGTATGATGTTACGCTCGGTGTATACGTATAACGTTATGAAGCAACGCCCCCGATGTACAGCGAAAGTACTGAGCAAGCGGTCACTATGGAGGATGGCACTCAGGCTAGATGTACCGACCTGCTATCCGAACTTCCCGCTGCGTAATAAGATAGTCCCTTCTGTTGTCTTAAGAGGAAGTTATTAGCCAATCACGTTGCTTCTTGGTTGTAGTCGGCAACTCGATTGGCTCGTGACGGGATGACAGCCCTACTGAGGCAGCCAGAATGAAGACTAGTGAGTCGGCATACTAAACCTTATCCCGAAACCTAATAGCCCGGCCGTCCCATTCAAGGACACAGAAAGGTGTTTACAGTCACGTCACGAAAATACTGTCCTTGACCCAAGGTCACTACAACTACGTGTTCTATCTTTGCAGGAAAATGGCGGCTGTAGTGCCCTATCTAGCAATCTTCGAGCTTTCTCGTCTGAATTTTCAGACGTATCTTGTGTTCTGTCTTGCTTTCCTTCTGGCGTGCTTGTATCTAAGACGTTCGAGGAACCTGCCTCCCTACCCGGCAGGACGGGTGCCTGTTCTCGGGCACCTCCTCGCCTTGGGCCGAGCGCCTCACCTGCAGCTGACGGCGTGGAGGCGGCAGTACGGGGACGTCTTCACCGTCAGGATAGGAATGCAGGATGTGGTGGTTCTGAACGGCTACACTGCCGTCAAGGACGCCATGGTCGACAGGTCCGAGGTATTCGCGTCCAGGCCGCCGAACTACATACCAGACCTTCTTACAGGCTTCGGTAAAGGTAAGTAAAATATTCACACCTAACAAAACATAGATCTGGTACTTTAGCTGTTATGTTTCTTTATTCCCTAAACACCGTCGAAAAACAGCCGCCACACAAAAGGCGTCACACAAACCTACTTGGCCATTGTTATTTGAATGTCATTTTACTAGCTTTTTAAACTTATCCCATATGCAAATTTTATGAATGACATTCGCTACAGACTTCCTGTGTGAGAGCGCAAACAAAAAGCAAGATTGACAAGCAATACCTAGATTTTTAAAGCAACCAGAAACGTTGTTTTTAAGTTAAAAGTGTAATGAAGGCTACCACGTGGTAAATCTTCCCATTTTCAGAATCAGTTATGTGACCATGACATGAACCATCACCGGAGCAAAATGATCTTCTTTTTCTTCAATGCGTACGCGGTAATCCTCCATGAAATTTTCTGTGTCCTTAGAGCCTCTACCAGGCTCCGCGGATCA
The DNA here is from genome assembly GCA_019207045.1 of Branchiostoma floridae x Branchiostoma belcheri. NCBI lineage: Eukaryota > Metazoa > Chordata > Leptocardii > Amphioxiformes > Branchiostomatidae > Branchiostoma > Branchiostoma floridae x Branchiostoma belcheri. Next base: position 11,690,622 of record CM033027.1, read on the forward strand.
GTGCTGGTCTAATTGTAGAACTTGGGCAATGTGAATCGAGTCAATAGTACGCTAGGGGAGTCAGCCGGCCAAAGGAGTATTTTTCTCACCGATAGTGACATTAGTGTCCTTTATATGGCGGCTATGTGTCAATTTATTGATGACTCCAAATATACAGACATTGTGGGTACCCGCTGGGGTGAAGAGTTCAAGCAGAAGAAGAGGTTTGCCACCACCGTCTTGAAGACCCTTGGCATGAAAGTCGGGAAGGGTAGCATCGAAGAAAAGATTCAAGAAGAAGGCAGGAGCTTGTGTGAGAGAGTAAGACATTGAGAAGTTCTTAGGCCTTGCAGCTTCAAGCAAATATGAGCATTTTTGCTTTATCTAGAACATTTAACACGCCTAAACTGTGATGTTCAACTAGTTCCGATTTACTGTATGATTTGACGAACTGACTATTGCTAACCATACAGTCCTACATTTTTCATCATTACCAAGAAGTGAAAATAGTGAACTTCTGTGTTAGACTAGATCTCTGTGATACATATCTAAATGTATGTATTGTCTTTGTTGTTACATATACTTAGCTCGGTTGGGCAAAAAGTACAATAAAGGTTTTAATTCACTATTATAATAATATCCTAGAGAAAATCCCTACGACAAAAAAAAATTGCGACAAATGTGACCGCCTTTTTGTCCTCTTCATGTTTTTCTAAAACGCTTTATCACAAACGTAAATAACGTTACAGATAACAAAACTTAGACAAATATCTAGTATTTGTTGACATGAGCAAAAATAGGCAGATTAATGATAAACAAAGGTAAATAAAAAATAAGTCCTCCCTTCAGAGTTTGTACATCCAACATTGAATTGGCCACAACTCAACAAGAAATGAAGAATCAGCGAATCGTTTATATCAGAAAGTCGTAACTTAGTCTTAGGATAAGGGGAGATACACTTAGATGATTGAGTGTCACTTTAATACCCTTGTCCGGTTTAGTTTGCAGCGTACCAGGGAAGACCTTTCGACGCCGAACGTGATCTGCAAGTGACGATCGCCAACGTCATCTGCGCCATGGCGTTTGGACATCGCTTCGCGTACGGGGACGAGAGGTTCATGGAAATAGCTGAAGCGATCGTGTCGGTCCAGATAAACCTGGCGTCCCTGTCTGGGCAGCTCATCAGTGTCTTCCCCTTCCTGCGATTCGTTCCCGGAGGTAAGAATAAGCCAGTTCGCAGATTGAACTGCGCTTACACAGTGTGGTGCATTATAGGTAATGTGTCAAAATTTAAGGCCCCTGAGACGTAAAACATGTACATTTTGACAAGGCACGTCTGTGTATACGTACATGTACTACATGGTGTATACAAGGTAGGTTTACAAGCACAAGTTAGGGGCTTCAGCAATGTCCTCGCGCATGCACCGCCGGTGAAAACCGCGAGCCGACGTATTGTACTTCTTTTTCTCAAAGTAACAACCGTGATAATACCGTACTCAACACCGTGCCCTAATTGTGAAGAAAATATGGATGAATGTTGGATATACTTCCTGACGCAAACCTTAGCTTAGTTTATATACGTTGATAAATGAAAGTATAAAAAAAATACCAAACCGTCATTAAAATAGTTGGGAAATTTTTCGGTTGACTCATCCAGAGCATCGCTTCTCTCACATTGCTGTGCTATTGGTTTGTTTAGTATTATTTTCTTCGCAGGCATTTCAGAATAAAGCGTCCCATGTATTGTAAGAAGTGGAGTGATTCAATCGTGGCAACATGGAAAGATGACTGTCAGAAAAGATAGATGAACTTAATTGAGGTATTAAACTGTTTTGGATGATATATCAATTTGTCTTCATTGCTAGCTAAGGTTACTTGTACAAAGCTACTATTAACCAAACCGCGTCCCGCTTTCGGCAAAGTGTCGTTATATGTTTACCGATTACTACTATATCTCGCTCCGCAGTGAACAAGGTTGTCAATAACACAATCCTGTACGCTGAGAAGATCGATGCGTTTCTGTGGGAGGAGATATCTCGCCATCGCCGGGATCTGGATCGCGAGAATCCGCGAGACTTTCTCGACTTCGCACTGATCGAGGTTGAGCAGCAGGGCAGGGTGAATGACCTGACTGAGGAGAATGTGATGTACATGGCGCAAAATCTCTTCGTGGCCGGCACCGACACAGTCTCCACTACCCTCCGGTGGGCCCTTCTGTACATGGCTCTGAACCCGGACATTCAGGAGAAGGTACGATTGTCACAAACGTTTATAGAAATATAGAATTGTTGTCGGTATAAATAGCTATCTCTGTGAATTTTAAATATCATGTTGTGTCAGAAATGATTATATTTAGCTACAATTCGTTCTGACACCAAATTGATGAGGAAAAGTCATAGAATTTTCAAAGTTACCCTTCAGCCTTCTTCAGGAGCGACCAAATGATCAATTGACACGTGACCTTATGGACACCTGACGGCAGCAATATTGATCAAAAGTCCAAGGTGAGACGGTTACGTCATGTTGACTTCAAAATCACAACTGCTCATCGCACATACACCCACCCCCCCCCAAACACACTCAGGTACAACAGGAGCTTGATGACGTAATTGGAGACACCGTGCCTTCCCTGTCCCACCGTGCCCAGCTGCCCTACACAGAGGCGACTGTGATGGAGGTCCAGCGGGTCCGCACCACGGTTCCAATGGGCCTTCCTCACGCCACGACTCAGCACGTCAAACTGGGTCAGTTCGACCTTCCCGCGGGGACACAGGTAGGTTAAGCTGGCGCAGACCACTTCTTCAAAGACTAAAACAACATCGCTTATCTACCTTCTCAAATTTTGACCTTGCGACTATATAATTCCGTGTTTTGGAGAAGATCGGAGCCATGGCCAGCCAATTAATATTGTGTGGCAGCTGTTTAAGGCACAAATACAGATTGTGCATCTATGTTAGCACCCAACTATTACTTGTAATGCATTTCCTTTTGCTTCATTTGTTTCCGTTTCTCTGTGGAATTGGGAAGCACGACTAAGGAGAGACCCTGTGTTGTGGAAAAAATTAATGGACAAACTGAACTGGAAATGTATGTAGGTGACCATACGAAAATTCGTGCGTCGGGGACACCCACAGGAGGTTGGGTAAAAGGTCCCAGAAGAAGTCATCTCATTGACTGTCCTTTCCTGCGATATCTACTGTCTTGTTCCTCTGTAATTCAGGTGTTGACGAACCTGTACTCCCTTCACACGGACCCGGCATACTGGCCTGATCCGGACCGGTTTGACCCCGACAGGTTCCTGGACGGAGAAGGACATGTCATCGGCAAGCCGCATTCTTTCATGCCGTTTTCAGGAGGTATGTACAGCAAAACTAGCCTGGTAACCTATTTTGATGTTGTTGTTGTCTCTTTAAAAATATTGCGTACCGTTCATAATATAATAAGATATCTTAATGCAGTAGTTTCCTTTCTAGGGCGGCGCGTGTGCCTTGGAGAGCAGCTCGCCAAGATGGAGCTGATTCTGCTCTTCTGCGGCCTGATGCAGAACTTCACCTTCAAGCTGCCAGAGGGCGCTCTTCCTGTATCTACCGACGGAATACTCCGCATCTCACTAACGCCCCATCCCCATAAGATCTGTGCCATCCCACGTTGAGTTGTGATGGCAGAAACTGCAATGATGTGGATGTATTTTTTATTTTTTAATTAAATCCCTTACAAAATTGTAAACAAGGCTTCTCTTTCAAATGTTTCCTGATCACAGAATTGGAAAATCAACAACTAGTATATTGTACCTATACTGTAGCTTTACTATCTTTTATACTATTTCATATTGTTGGAATGGAAAAATAGTTCAATGAATTTAATTTGTTATGACTAGTATTGGTAACAATATACCAGGTGCATTAAATTTTTACCTAAAATCAATCTATGACTGTTTCTTGCTATCTGTCTGTCTCCTATTTGTCGCTTTGTTGTCCTGTTTACTTTTTTTGTCATCACGTTGTTGAGATCGGGACAGCCACTGTTCATGGACAAACGACACCAGGTCTCGTTCCGTCAGTACGATTGTTGCCATGACAACCAAGAGACAGACTGCGCCGACAGCAATGTGTAGGATCCCGTAGGGCCAGCCCTGGTCACAACACAGTATCATCTAGGACAGGAATGGATGGAATATGAAAGACATGTGGCAAGTGGGTGTTGTTGGAAGTCATCATTTTGTAATACCATATCAAAAAAGATTCCAAGTCACAGATATGGTTGAACATGAACAAGAAATGTATTGTAGAGTTTCTGTTTCAATAGACAATAATGAATCAATTTTCATTTAGCATTTCTTATTGGCTTATTGCCTTTTTCAGCTCCTGTAGATCATAATAGTATCTTTTACACAAAGGTAATGGGAAACTGATACTTACCTTATGCAGGATATCCACAATTTTGCTTCAAAAACATTACAGCACGCTACCAGCAGTGTAGCACACATCTAAATTTTACAGCATGCTGCCTAAACCTGGCATGACCAATTCAAGGTACAGAAATGGCTAGTCTCTACCAAACTTACTACGCTGACTAAAGGGAGAATAATTTGGCCACCATAGTGTTTCATTGGTTGCAATTACCTCAAGGGGAAATTTTTCTCTTTTTACAGGCTGGCTTGCCATTTTATTATGTATAACCCCTTAGGAAGGATGGAAAAGGCCACAGGGAAGATCATTATGCAACATTTTCTCTTCCAAGCCTGTAACCCACCTCTGAGTAGCTGGTGACCACCCAGGACACCACCAGTACTGCTGACACCCATCTACTGGGCACCAGGCCTGATAACGGTCTCCACTGGCTGCCTTCGTAGTAACCCAGCATGAAGTACAGACTGTAAACACAACAACAAGATAAGACATTGTAAACAGTGTCTAAACATGCTTCCATGCTTCATGTCAGTTCTCTGTTTCTATTTTTGCTGTTCTACACACATAATTACATATAATGTTTTGAAAAAGGATTAAAGAAAATTAAAACATTGTTAACAGAGTCCAAACATGTTTAGATACATCATGTCAGATTTCTGTTTGAATTTTTGCCGGTGCGTAGCACCGGCTTTGAATCGACAGAAGCGGTTGGTTCAACCGTTCGCTTGGATGCATGGATGGATGCATGGATGCATGGATCGGTCAATTTAACCAAACCCTTCTATAGCATGCTTTCTATGCGCATGATTGCGTAATCAAGTCAGCATGGCCGAGTGGTCTACGTTGCTGAGTGCAGATAGCAATTTGCTTCTGCAGCCGTGGATCGTGGGTTCGAACCCCACTTGTTACAATTTTTTTCTTTGTTAGACAAATCTCATGTAATGTTTTTTTAACAGAAGACAGACCAATGCAGTAATTCGATGATTAAAAACTCTTTTTTTTTCATGTGATTTGTTTAACATCCAGGCTTTTTCCAAAATATGCACCGGCCAGCTTTTTTCAGAAGCTTTCTTGTTGCTGTTCTACACACATAGTTACATATATATGTAAATATATAAGGACACTAACATGATCCCAGGACAGCTATTGGCAGTTTTAATGATAGCAGACACATTTTCTGACAGCTAGAGATTTTCTGACCCTACCAAATGACTTCTATCCAGCGTCTAATTCAACAACCAGCATACCTGATTAACAAACCTAGTGTTAAAACAGAAAAATGCTGTGTACACTTGAGCTGCATGTCAATGAAGTGCAAATCAAGGATACCAACATGGCAGTCAGCACTTGCCTTCGTCATTGACATAGAAATTGAGGGAAAATGCTCTATAACTGGACCAATGTACCAGTACATACCTGTGCACAATTCTGGCCAGCATGTTCAGGCAGTTGGCAAAGATAAATCCCACGCTGCCCAGCCAACGTGTCAGGTATACAGCTGAGGTCAGGAACAGCACAGAGAACACCAGCATCTTCTTGTTGTACCTGGAAGAAACAGTGACAAGTCAGAAAAAACACAGCAAACAGCATATTGCATGCAGAAGGGGCTCAATGTCAAGGGACAGCACAGAGAATACAAGTATCTTCTTGTTGTACCTGGAAGAAACAGTGACAAGTCAGGAACAGCTCGCTGAACAGCACATTGAACAGTAGACCTATACACACGCACATACACACACACACACATACAAACACACATGCACATACACATTTACACACACACATCACACACACACATACACATACACACACATACACACATCATAAAACACACGAGCACTCACACACGCATGCACACGCAAAGACAAACACACATGACCACTCACACATGTATACTCGTGACTACTCACAACACACACACACAAACACACACACACACACACTCACACACACACACATGCACACTCTTGATCACTCATACATACACTCACGACTACTCACACACACACACATACGACCACTCACACACACACACACAGAGCCTTACCTGTCCACCTCTTCTTGACTCATAGCTGCAAACACGAAACACTCTGTGGTCCCGTTGATGGCGATGAGCAGGACATACACACAGTACCACCTGAGCAGGGAGGGGCCTGTGATATAGAGTAGTAAAATAACAGTTAGGTACACTCACTTTTTAAACATCTCCTTCGAGCCAGTGTGTAAAAACTGCATTTCTAGTGCACTATGAAAACAATCATTTTATCTTTTTGTCCAAAACCTAACCTAAGTCTGATGATATTAAACCCAAAGACAGGAGGCACTATAAATTCCTTTAGATTTCAGGAATGTCTTAAGGGTTCTGGGAATGTCCTTTAGATTTCAGAAAAGTTCCTTGAATGTATTCAAGTAATGTCTGTAAGACTTAAAAAACTGTCTTTTAGATTATACAAAAGTTCTTTATATTCTGGGAATGACTCCAGGAATGTCCTTATGATTCTAGGAATTTCCTAGGAAATTCTTTAGTTAGCAAGAAAGAAAGAAGAAAGTACTTTTCAATTAAATTCCAGGAAGACCTGACCTGATCCTGAGCTGAGCATCTCCCCTGCATAGATGTCCAGAGCCAGGAAGGAGTAGGCGTAACCAAACACCAGGATGGTCAGACCAATCAGCACCACCACCTTCAGCAGGCTCTGCAGTACCCTGGACACAAGACCAAGGGATTCCTGGAAAATAAAACATCTTCACTCACTACCATGGACACAAGAGCAAGGGATTCCTGGAAAACAAAACATTTTCACTCACTACCCTGGACATAAGAGTAAGGGGCTCCTGGAAACAAAACATCTTTTCTCCATCCTGGACACAAGAGCAGGGATCATTTTTGTCTGCTAAGAGGAAAGGCACTACATATAGGCTAAGCACATTCTTCAAATAATCAATCAAAGGAATCAATCAATCAATAAATCAGTCAATCTACTGATACATAAATACAAGCTGAGTTGCAGAGGTTTCAATTAGATCTAGTGGAAAGCACCACGAGCTGACACACATTGCTAACTTTGCCTTTGTCCCTGATTGGCTCATCTACCTTGGTCCTTCCACCTGATTGGCCAAAATCACCTTGTACCTGGTTGCCCCTATCTGATTGGCCTACTAGTATTTAATCTAGTCACTTATCCCTCACCTTATCCTGGTCCCTGATTGGCTTTCCCCTCTTGAGTGACTGAGCAAAGAACAAGTACCCACTCTCCTCAATGGGCAGGAAGAGAAATCTGGCAGCCAGAGAACCCAGGTTGTTTATGATGTCATACACACCTGCAAGACACAGGATACAAAATCAGTGATGTCATAGCTTTCTGCAGCTCCATAAAGCAGGGCAACACAGGATAGAGATATCATAACTCTTGCTTAGTTCTTTAATTTTGCAATTTGTGTTAAACTTAAAGATAATTTCTACTATTAGAAATACTCATACTGTAGATACCAAAGGACGAATAAAATATTTATTGTATAACCCTAGGAAATTTCATAATATATCAGTTCATTACAAGCATCTAGAATGCCTACCTTGGTCTCCAAAACTCAGCACATCAAATATGGTCATGACATATCTTTCACCTGAAAATGAAAAGACCATCTGAATCAGATTCTTCAAAACTACATTTTATAAACTAACTGGAACAGCAAAATGGTTTAAACATCTCTGTATCAACATTGACTGAGTGCATCAACATATTTTGTGGAGGGCCTTGATTTTGACATGCCACGTTTTTGTAAACACGAGGAAAGGACAACAGCAGCATATATCATTTCTACCATCCATACATTAAATGTATATCAAAACAGACTATCAGTTCTTTGTTCCCACCTTCTGTCAGAAGCTGTTTCAAGATGCCCTGTTTAAAGAAACTCCATGTCAGTCTGGCCAGTTCTGGGCTCGTCCACGGCTAAAAATAAAAATGGAAGGAAAAAAGTGTGCATAATAAAGATAAGCCAGAGAGAAAAGCATATTTGTTTATGGACAGTTCAAGTGCCCTTAAATGAAATGGCAAAATGGGGGATGCCCTAACTTTAGACATTTTTTCAGATGCCCAAACTCATGGTGCTCCATTGCTGCTAGAAATGGTTACGTTTGACTAGACAAGCTACCCTAACTTCAAACACTTTTTTTACTTAGAACAGTAAGATAATGTACATACAATGTATAAAATGCCAATTAACTTTGATTTGGATTCAAGTCTAACATAGTTTGTAACAGTCACCTTCTTTCCTGTAGGCCAGGTTGGGAAGAAGTCTTGTATTTTCTTTAACGGGAAGCTGTCATCAGGTGATGCAGTACGGATGTAGTGTGTGAAGTAGGTGTAGTATGCCAGGACCAGTGCTGCACTGCTCACTACCTGTGGGCAAATTAATCACATAAACACAAAATTACACAATTTTATAGATTTTAACCAATATTGCTTAACAAGGGACAAATGCATCCTATCTGTCAATATCTAAATGTGTTATAACAAGTTACTGTAAATTCAATATTTTCCTGGCTTGGGAGGGGGAAAAGAGCAGTTTTCCCAGTGTCACAAGTTTGCAGCTGAAACTATACAATACAATCATATATGGTAATACAATGGAAACACATAATCATGGTGTCATGATTTTGAACATGACAGGTCAATGTGAAAATTGCGAAAATAAATCCACAGCAAACTTTCCCTTCACTTTCCGTTTTACAATTTACTGTACTAACTGAAGCTGTTCAATTAATCAGACTTATTGACATGATACACAAAGAGATAAAAATCACAGTACTGTTACACATACAAATGTTTTCACAGCATTACCTGAGCTATTGAGAAGGCTATGAGTCCCAGATGAGGGAAATACACCACCAGGATGACTGTAGTCACACATCGCACTGCTATCCACAAGCTGTCAATCACTACCTGCAAACAACACGGAGAGAGAAAACATTGGGAAATGCTATATATCATAGAGGCAGTTGCATCATGAAGTAAGGAGGGTGAAAAACGGTAACTGTTTTACTTTACTGTAAAACTTTTGAACTAAGAAAATGCAGAGTTTAAGGATCTAACAGTTGGCAGTGGAAACAATAGTAGCAATATATACAATGTTAATCCTGGCCCTTGATCATGATTTGATTCTTTATAGGAAATTCATCCAAAAAGAAGGAAATAACGTCCATTCTAAAAGTCTTTTACAGTCAATTTGAGTTGACCAAAATCATTCCAAATTAGGATTCTGAAGAAAGTTGGCATCTGGAGCTAGAAGGGAGTAAATTCCCCTCATACAGTGTGATCCTTTGCTGATGTGACTTGTCTGTTAGGTCAGTGGGTCACTTTCCTTCAAGAAGGCTGCAGGTCATGGATTTGTTATAATTGTAGCCAATCTGGTAAGTCATTTCCTTCTATTAGCTAGAAAGTAACATGGTTTTAAATACTAGTAACATGGTTGTAATCTAAAGCCAACTTCACCTTTAACCTAACAAACAGCAGAGCCTGGGTCATCACCCACAGCTGGTCAGCGAACAGTTCGATAAATGCTGACGCAGCGAATGCGAGCACTCCCACGCTGTAGTGGGGGATGACGTCTGGATCAGGGCGCTCCAGGAGGTACAGCCACACGGCGGTGAAGACTCCAGTACACACGAACCCCAGGGGAACACTGCACAACAACAACAAAATGTTATATCTGTGTGTAGAGCTGGGCATAAACTTACAGAGGCCATGAGCTGTTCACTTGGCACAGATAATGACAGTACTTATGGACAACAATCTGTCTCTGATGTACAGGTGTTCTTAAAAGTATTGTTGCTTTGTTAGGGCCTCTTTGAAAACCAGTGCCCAGTCACTGAGCTAGTGCTGACAGAGCCACTCTGATAAAAGACAACAGAAATGAACAAGACAAAATTTTTTTCATGGAAGATGTCTGCACCGACTTCATAGTAAATTTAATTAGTAAGGCCATTTGTCTGACAAGTCATAATCATAGTAAATTGGTAAGGCCAAAGTCTGACAAAATTCATCACATTTCATATATTGTATATAGCAGAGCCATACCATATTTCCTACTAGAAACCTATTAGTATGAGTAAGAAATTAGCTGATATGAGATCATATGCACCATTATGATATAAGACTGATACATACGTGCACCATATCAGGTTGACCGTCTGTCTCCAGTTGCGTTTGTCCCCTCCACTCAGACACGCCCGTCTGAAGGCCTCATGGGCTACAAAAATGATGGTTGTGTAGAGCAGAGTCAACCTAGGAGAAGGGGGGGGAAGTAAGGGTTAGAAGTAGTATCCAGTATTTGATTAAACTGCTGGTGGTATTCCTGACACAGGGGTAGGCAGCAGTCAGCATACAGTTAAGTCTGTACATTCACCATTGCCCACATCACGTTTTTCCACAAGATTCACCAATCAGTAATATTTCTGGAGTCTTGTGGACATTTATGGACAGACAATTTTATGGCCATTTTGACGGACTAAATAGAAAGATCCCATAGCCAGAACAAACCCCATCAAAATGTAGAAATGCAAAATAAAAACATAGTCAGACACACAGTCACTCTCTATGCTCCATATATGGCTATTCTCATTGTGGTTGACAGAAAGGCAGTGTTTGCCTCATTTCTACTGTTTCACACTGAGGTTAAGGCCATCACACATGTCCACAGATTTTTTTCTTTATGCTGTTGTTTGTTACACCCCCTCCCATCTGTAACCCATCCTTGCCTGACACCTGTGCATCTTGGCTTACCTAACGTTGACCACGCCCACCATCTCCTTGGAGATGTACCGTAGGAGGAAGGCGTTCAGGAGGAACGTCATCGCTCGAAAGATCACCTGTGGCAACAAAGTAGAAACAGGATATCTGAAATCCTAACAATAAACTTTTTCTGTTTCATTTCGATGGTAAAAAGGGTAGAGGTAGCACATAGGCTTTAATGAAGCTGCAGTGGGCTGTTTTCCACTGTGCCTGGGGCACAGTATAAGCCCTTTCATAGAGATCAGAACGCATGAGCAGCAACAGGAATTCTAGGTAATATGTCATAGGTAAAGGCCCCCCAAAAAAGAAAACAGTCCTTGTTTCGACCATTGTTTATAATTGCATAACATCGTCCAGACGGGTTTTGTCTTCTTTTTCGGGACCTTTACATTTGACGTATTACCTTAGAATTCCTGTCGCCGCACATGTGTTCTGATCTCTGCGAAAGGGCTTATAATTATTGGAAGGCATGCAGAGCCCATTTCCTTGTCCTTCCACCCCCATTCACCTTTTTACCTCCCCAACTCACACAAAAATCAAGATATGCTTTTACCAACTTGATATCAATGAAAATACAAATGTATTCTAGATCAAATCAAGTTCATAAATCCTTTCAAAGGTTTCATGCATAAGAAAGAAAATAATGTAAAACACTAACCTGAAGCACCATGTTGTAAGATGCCTGTTTTGTAGCGCTCGCCAGAAGTTTGTTAGACGCCATGATTCTCGTCTATTCCAGGAGCTGGTGTGGGGACGCCTTTAGAACCAACTTTCTTCTGGCACTGGATGATCGGAGTTCAAAGTACAAAACTGAAAATTTTTAGCAGACGAATTTCACATTTTCACCGCGATAAATAGCATAAATGGTCAAACGTAATACAGTTAAGACTTCTCTGTCGTCTAAAGCAACACTCTCTCGCTTAGTAAACTTTTAAAAATGGATAAATCTTCTCGTATTTGGAATATTTTAGGAGGAAAGCAGAAAACCCGATTTTTGTACTTCAGGGGGCGGCCATGTTGTTTCATCACCAGCTGATTTAGAATGTCAGAGGTTGCCACGCGTGCGCACTGTGGTCTTACAAAAATTTCGCGGCAAAATTTTGTTGTGGACGCGACGCGGAAGTTTTGAGGTGCTCAGGAGATAGAAGACGGGTTTGCTGGTCTGATTTCTGGTTACTGGCAAATTTGTTTGCCGTATTGCGTTTTCTCCTAACAGAAGATTGCCGAAAGATGCCGAAAGCGCGGGGAAAATCAGCTCGTGCACACCAGGAGGTGAGTTGTGGGAGGGGGGCCGGGGCGCTCCGAGCACACTCGCTCACTCGATCCAAGGAGGTTGAAAGCTCCTTGCTCGATCCAAGCTCGATCCAGGAAACTGTCACATAATTTGTTGAATTTATAACTTAATTTCGACTTGAAGGGGACGAGCTATTAGTACAAAGACTTCTTCCACGATACGGTAGTCTTGTTGAACTGGAGCGATTGAAACGTGAAAATATTTCTTGGTGGGTTTCTGGAAAAGAGGGGCTAGGCTAGTGAGGTGGGCAACCTCATAAGGCTACCCTTTCTGAAAGTTTCTGGGTCCGAGGGTATGTATTGGGGGCTGGCGTGTTTCCTTAATAAAGAACAGGGTCAAAATGTGTGTGTGTGTGTGTGATATAACTTAGAAACGAACAGCCCTGCCGATGATGGTTACCTACCTACCTAGCCTAGTCCCTCAACCTTCAGGCCGTGGAGGGAACAAGGCATACATGATGTTGATGATGTTGTACATGTATCTGTTAATGCAGGACTCAGATATGGAGACGGACCCCCCGACACAGGCCAGCCAGGCCAGCCAGGTCACCCTCACACAGGCACAGCGGGCTGCAGAGTCGCTCAGCAGACAGGAGATAGAGAGGAAGGTGAGATCACACTTCACACTCCTGAACTCCTGTAACAGTGGTGTTCAAGGACTGCTAAACCGAAGACACCTAACGGCTTAAGCCTTTTGGCCGAACGGTTTGCACGTTCGATTTGTGATCCGGCTGCCCGGTTTCGGCGCGGGTTCGAATCCCAGGAGCCGGGGTGTTGTTTCTTTCTGTTCTTACTCACCCCTCTGAATTTCTACACTCCAACTGCCAAGACAGAAAGGTCACACAATATGGTCTGAAAAACAAAAACACACAATATGGTCTGAATCAGACTTAACTACCGGTACGTCGGCAAAAATGAGGTGCATGCATTTTACAGGTTTTTCCATCGTCTATCTCAGTTTGCGTGAAAGGGCACATGATGAGCCCCAAATGGGGGGTGCACGGTTAATTGAAAAAATTACGGTACTGTTATTGGGCTGAATGAATATGCTTTATCAAGGACAATGTCCTTGACTTTATTGTTCACTTCTTTTCTCATTATGCAAGAAATTGAATGGAACCAGATGTGTTTACTTTGCAACAGAACACAATAAGAAAGCCAGCCCCTTTCAGACTGACAGTGTTAACACCTCCAATGGAAGGTGTCAAAACTTGGGTGAGGGCTCCCTCCTGTAGCAATGCATATCAATAATGAATAAATTACACTGATATGCAAGATACTGTTCAGCCCTTTTTACCTAGGTGTGAACTTGGTTTTTAACCCCTGGTATATACTAGTACATATAAACAATTCACACCAGGGGAAGTCTGTTTAAGGCCCATAAGGTTCTGTATTCACAACAAAGTTACAGATGTTGATTCGGTGACTATCTGTCACCTTCCTCAGTGCAAATTCTGAGCGGTTTAAAATCAGAGTCAATCCAACATGATTTTTTTTTCCAACTCAGGTCAATGAAGTTGTGCAATTTTTCCTCATCATGGAACAGAAAAAGGCAGCAGTAAAAAGGGCAGGTGAGTCATGGTTAGACAAATCCATGTGTAAGATTGTCCGGGGCAAGTGAAATTACATTTCATTTGTAGTTGCCTGATCCATTAGTCCCTGACCCTCAGACATGAGGATGGGACTAGGTAAGGTATGGTAAGGATCCATTAGTGTGATTTTTCCATGAGTGTTGTTTCTTTATGAGTGTGATTTTTTTCATGACATGAGTGTGATTTTTCCATGGGTGTGATTTTTCCATTCTCCATGAGGGTGATTTCCATGAGTGTCATTTTTCCATGGGTGTGATTTTGTAATGGGTAGATATTGTTCCACTAGCCTGAATAGCAGATCGGACTACATTAAGTAGATGCAAGCTTGAAGAGTCCTTGGTCTTGTAATTTGAACATTGCAGTAATCTTCTTAACTGGAAATGTGATTTCCTTGCTGCATATAAAAATGTATTAAAATACACCATCTAATTTTGGGACAGCAAAAAGTTCGTTTGGGCCAGTAGATTTTTTTAGCGTTTTTATCTATAGAGCTTGTGACTTTCAAAACTTGTCTATGGTCTACCCCTTTGAGCCTTCATTTGAGTTGACATCTGCATCCTACATTTGTCCAATATGCAACATATGTAACAAATTATTCAGTCCTGCTAAACATCAAAAACTTGTGTGGGGGTTATACATGTACATGTAGTATACATATGCAATGACTTACTTAGCTTCTACATGTATCATGTACACGTTCAAAAATCACTGTAACATTGAAATTGTCCATTGCAGACATTACGAAGCACATCCTGAAGGAGCACAGCAGGGTGTTTCCTGTGGTGTTTGAGAAGGCCAAGAAGAAGCTGAGGGAGGTGAGTAGTCAAGAGAGAACATTCAGATTGGTTATTTGGGGCAAGGATGTCGTAAAGTTAGAATAGACACAGTTCTGGGCATATGGACATTACAGTATATATTATATACATCAGTGTTTCCGCCAGACCTCAGCTGGGAGGCCGTCCACCTTGGGGCGCAAAAAACCGCGAAAATTAGATTTAATTAAAAACCGCGAAAATTAATTCTAATTGTAAAACCGCGAAAATTAAATTCAATTGCAAAACCGCGAAAATTCAAGTTAACGGTTCGCTGTCGCAAGAAAAAACAAAACAACTAACGTCCGATAAAGTTCAGTGCCGTAACAACAAGGATGTTTTGATTTGTGCTGCGTGCCGGTATGCCGCACCGAACGGGTACTACTACTTTTAAAAAGTTCCAGAAACGGTTCTTGGACTTTCAAAAAAGAAATAACATTTGTATATATTGTATTTTAGGTTGTGGTATACTTATAAATCATCTAAAACCTTCCATAGATCGAGAAATTTGCGTTCAGAAATGAAGAAAAACATCGTCTATCGCTCCTCTATCGGCGGCAATGTGCGTAATGGTGGCCGAAATCCCGCAATCTCCCGTGGTGACTTCTCGCGAGATCTGGGAAAGCTAGCGACGTCATGGGAAACAAGCGCTGTGATTGGCCAGGATAAACAACAAGCTCTCGAGCGCCATTTTGAAGTGTATTTATCCCGAATATTTTGAAGTGTATTTCTGCCGTTTTCGGAGATTTTGCGGGCTCAAAACTCATATCAAAAGGAACCAAAGTTATACTTGATGTTTTTTACGTCCAGCACCTCTTATGTGAACACTTTATTTTTCCGCTGTGTTGCCGATAACGAACTTGAACGAGGTCGGGGATTTCCCGTGCCGAGCACCCGGGCCGGTGGGCACATGTTTCTGATTGTGTTTTGTTTTGTTTACGATGATTGACGATGAAAACAGAGACTAAAGTTGTTAATCTAGACAAAGTTAGTGTGTTGTCTTATTTCTTACAATAACAAAGTTTAGTTTGTAGTGTTATACTTATAGCGAGATCGACCTACCGCCAAGTTTTCGAAATGTGACAGGGCAAATTCGCGTAACTGAGACCTTGAAAAACGGGTTTTAATGAGATTATCGTATGCTAAAGGCCGCCGACACACATTGTCAACAACCATAACAATAGCAAAACAAACAGTGAGCGTCCCAACGGCGTCCCCTAAGCCTCTAGCTTCAATACAAAACACAAACCTGCGGTTTACATTTATCGACTTTGTACAGATTTCTCGGCAAAATGTGGGTCGCAATTTTTTTATGAGGACGGCCTCTGGTTGCGTTCAAGCCGTCCAAAACGAAATGAGAACGTCATTGGACGGGTGGACGCCCCTCTGGCGGAAACACTGATATACATCGAGTATAATCATTTTGTTGTTTCAGGTGTTACATTGTTTCTATGTCACCTGTGTAACTGTATGCAGGTGTTATATGAAGGGTATGTACTGTGTTGTTGCAGGTATTTGGTGTGATCCTGGTTAACTGTTGTTTCTATGTTGTACTGTGTTGTTGCAGGTATTTGGTGTGATCCTGGTTAACTGTTGTGTCTATGTTGTACTGTGTTGTTACAGGTATTCGGTGTGATCCTGGTTACCTGTTGTTTCTATGTTGTACTGTGTTGTTGCAGGTATTTGGTGTGATCCTGGTTAACTGTTGTTTCTATGTTGTACTGTGTTGTTGCAGGTATTCGGTGTGATCCTGGTTAACCTGGTTGTTTCTTTGTTGTACTGTGTTGTTGCAGGTATTCGGTGTGATCCTGGTTAACTGTTGTACTGTATTGTTGCAGGTATTCGGTGTGATCCTGGTTAACCTGGTTGTTTCTATGTTGTACTGTGTTGTTGCAGGTATTCGGTGTGATCCTGGTTAACCTGTTGTTTCTATGTTGTACTGTGTTGTTGCAGGTATTCGGTGTGATCCTGGTTACCTGTTGTTTCTTTGTTGTACTGTGTTGTTGCAGGTATTTGGTGTGATCCTGGTTAACCTGGTTGTTTCTATGTTGTACTGTGTTGTTGCAGGTATTCGGTGTGATCCTGGTTAACCTGTTGTTTCTATGTTGTACTGTGTTGTTGCAGGTATTCGGTGTGATCCTGGTTAACTGTTGTTTCTATGTTGTACTGTGTTGTTGCAGGTATTCGGTGTGATCCTGGTTAACCTGGTTGTTTCTATGTTGTACTGTGTTGTTGCAGGTATTCGGTGTGATCCTGGTTGACTGTTGTTTCTATGTTGTACTGTGTTGTTGCAGGTATTCGGTGTGATCCTGGTTAACCTGTTGTTTCTTTGTTGTACTGTGTTGTTGCAGGTATTCGGTGTGATCCTGGTTAACTGTTGTTTCTATGTTGTACTGTATTGTTGCAGGTATTCGGTGTGATCCTGGTTACCTGTTGTTTCTTTGTTGTACTGTGTTGTTGCAGGTATTTGGTGTGATCCTGGTTAACCTGTTGTTTCTATGTTGTACTGTGTTGTTGCAGGTATTCGGTGTGATCCTGGTTAACCTGTTGTTTCTTTGTTGTACTGTGTTGTTGCAGGTATTCGGTGTGATCCTGGTTAACTGTTGTTTCTATGTTGTACTGTATTGTTGCAGGTATTCGGTGTGATCCTGGTTAACCTGGTTGTTTCTATGTTGTACTGTGTTGTTGCAGGTATTCGGTGTGATCCTGGTTAACCTGTTGTTTCTATGTTGTACTGTGTTGTTGCAGGTATTCGGTGTGATCCTGGTTACCTGTTGTTTCTTTGTTGTACTGTGTTGTTGCAGGTATTTGGTGTGATCCTGGTTAACCTGGTTGTTTCTATGTTGTACTGTGTTGTTGCAGGTATTCGGTGTGATCCTGGTTAACCTGTTGTTTCTATGTTGTACTGTGTTGTTGCAGGTATTCGGTGTGATCCTGGTTAACTGTTGTTTCTATGTTGTACTGTGTTGTTGCAGGTATTCGGTGTGATCCTGGTTAACCTGGTTGTTTCTATGTTGTACTGTGTTGTTGCAGGTATTCGGTGTGATCCTGGTTGACTGTTGTTTCTATGTTGTACTGTGTTGTTGCAGGTATTCGGTGTGATCCTGGTTAACCTGTTGTTTCTTTGTTGTACTGTGTTGTTGCAGGTATTCGGTGTGATCCTGGTTAACTGTTGTTTCTATGTTGTACTGTATTGTTGCAGGTATTCGGTGTGATCCTGGTTACCTGTTGTTTCTTTGTTGTACTGTGTTGTTGCAGGTATTTGGTGTGATCCTGGTTAACCTGTTGTTTCTATGTTGTACTGTGTTGTTGCAGGTATTCGGTGTGATCCTGGTTAACTGTTGTTTCTATGTTGTACTGTATTGTTGCAGGTATTCGGTGTGATCCTGGTTACCTGTTGTTTCTTTGTTGTACTGTGTTGTTGCAGGTATTTGGTGTGATCCTGGTTAACCTGTTGTTTCTATGTTGTACTGTGTTGTTGCAGGTATTCGGTGTGATCCTGGTTAACCTGTTGTTTCTGTGTTGTACTGTGTTGTTGCAGGTATTCGGTGTGATCCTGGTTAACTGTTGTTTCTATGTTGTACTGTATTGTTGCAGGTATTCGGTGTGATCCTGGTTAACCTGTTGTTTCTTTGTTGTACTGTGTTGTTGCAGGTATTTGGTGTGATCCTGGTTAACCTGTTGTTTCTATGTTGTACTGTGTTGTTGCAGGTATTCGGTGTGATCCTGGTTAACCTGTTGTTTCTGTGTTGTACTGTGTTGTTGCAGGTATTCGGTGTGATCCTGGTTAACCTGTTGTTTCTATGTTGTACTGTGTTGTTGCAGGTATTCGGTGTGATCCTGGTTAACCTGTTGTTTCTGTGTTGTACTGTGTTGTTGCAGGTATTCGGTGTGATCCTGGTTAACCTGTTGTTTCTATGTTGTACTGTGTTGTTGCAGGTATTCGGTGTGATCCTGGTTAACCTGGTTGTTTCTATGTTGTACTTTGTTGTTACAGGTATTCGGTGTGAGTGTTGAAGAGCTAGAAGGAAAGGACAAACGTTACATCCTGGTTAATCTGATCGACACTCCTGATGGGCAAGACCACCTCAACATGTCAGTTAACTCTCTTCTCAAATAAGATTTGTGATGATATCGTGATTATATGGTCAATTGGTTATTTTACATATAAACCAATCTTGTATTTGAACACATTAAAAGAACAAGTGTTGCATAGTTGTTGTATGATGTAGACAAACTTTACAGATGAAGGTATCATGCCAAAGTTCTTTACTTTAGAGTGATCACCTCCCCCCTGGTAAAGTTTTTAATTCCATTCCACTGATAACAGCTTGAGCCTGGTGGCTTTTTAGGTCCAATTATTCTTCTGTGCTCAAAATGTGTACTCACTTACTTGTGGGACGACATTCCAAGTCAGATTTTTCCTTGAGAAAATGTTTCCCATCATTTGCCTTTCAAAAATAGAAGATTGACTTGAGATTATGCCTTTATGAGGTTAGACATGCAGGTAAACAATATTCAAATGCAATTCAATCTCCACAACTGGATAAAAAATGGAGATTTACTTCCGCACGTTTCAAGTGACATCCATCACTCTTCTTCAGCGTCACTAGAAACTTGACATGTTCGACCAGTTTTACTAGTTAGCTGTGCATGTCTTGAATTGTTCTGCCAGTTCATTCTAGTAGTAATGCCAAAGAAGTGTGATGGATGTCACTTAAAACATGAGGAAGTAAATCTCCGTTTTTTTGCCCAGTTGTAAAGATTAAATTGTATTTGAAGACTTGAGACTATGTATATTTTACATGTCTCTTGTTACCCTGTTTTTCTCCAGGCTGGATGATGGCCCAAAGTCTGGCCTGCTGCTGGTTGTTCTCAGCCTCATCTTTATGAAGGGGAACGTCATCCAGGATAGTACGTGTTGCCTTGGTTTTCTGTTAGGTCATGTTGATTTGATTATATGTAAGACGTCTATGTGCGTATTGATTCCCGTCCTTTCCACTGAAAAGTTCTTGACCGTACTGTCAATCAAAATGAGAAAATGTATGACGTTTACTGGGTACTGCAAAATAAATATTGGAAAATGGATGCTAAAGTTGTGGAATGCTAAAGTTGATTCCAGGTCAAAGAAGGGGAAATTTTTTGCTAGAATGCACCAGGGCAAAGCCCTACTCAAGTGTGTTTAGTCTTTATCCTACCAGAGTTGTGGCTCTGCTCAAACACGGGACATCCTCTCAACATCCTGTCAAAGAACCTTCCTAACGTTAGTCGAGTGAGGAAATTGGTTTCAAGTGCCTTTCCTAAGAGCACAATGTCAGGGCATGTCAGAGTATTGAACCTAGAGTATAGTCTAGTGCACATGTAGTCCAGGGTGAAAAGTCATGTTTCAGTTTCGTTAGCGAAGAAGCCATTTGTGTACATGTGTGATGTTTTTTTCTCCACCTGTTCTGTACAGCACTGCTGTGGCACACACTCAAGAGACTCGGCATTGAGGAGAAGTAAGCTCTATACCTTATTGTGAATATGGCCATTGTTCATACTGACCTTGGTAAAACCCCAAATTCATAGCTTCAGCTATGGCTATTGTCAGTGTCAAAATGAAAATGTAAAATCTATGGTTGGTCATCTGAATGATTCCCAGTTAGCAATTATTGAAAGACATTCCCGTTGTGAATGCAACTCACCACTCTGGAGTTTACATTATACTGCTGTCTAGTGATAAAGATGTGTACAGCACATATGGTAAAACATTCTAAGTTTTCAGGGACTTGATCTTATAGCAGGAATGGAAAAAGACACATTTACAATTGAAATAATACAAAACTGTAGTACACTAGTATGACAGAGTATATTTTTGTAGAAACTACAAATAGCTCTTGGAATATATTATGATTTACAATACTTGTAAAAATTTCTTCCCCCAGCCATCCACATGAGGTATTAGGAGATGTAAAGAGTCTACTAACGAAGGAGTTCACAAGACAACAGTGAGTTTCCTTCCTCTTTATATGCTTCTTGCATAGCTCTTTAAAAAGTTTTATTAGGTTGCTAAATCACTGAATAAGTAAGTTAAGATTTGTTGTGTTGAAGCAAAGTGTTGTTGTTCACACCATTTGTTATGAAGTCTAAGGTGTGAGACTATCATGTTGTACAGGTATCTGGAGTATAAGAGAGTCCCCCAGTCGGACCCCCCATCCTTCGAGTACAGGTGGGGTCCTCGGGCCCACAAGGAGACCAGCAAGAGGAGGGTGCTGCAGTTTGTGTCAAAGGTGAGGGGTCAGCCTTGTTAAAGGTCAACTGGATGAAGTATCAAGGAACATATGAGTCTAGCATGTTTAAGTCCAGGTCAAGAGAGGTCCAGACTTAAACCTGGGACTGATCATGTTGGCTGGTATAATCATATGTTTAAGAGTTCTTTGGTTAGAGAAGAAAAAGGTAGTGGAAGGAAAAGGCTGGACTCCCTCCAATACCATATCCTAGACACAGTGAATAACAGCCCACTTAAGCCTATGGCCTGCAGCAGGTGTCCAAAAATGTAGAACTGGGTCTCCTAACAGCTTTTTCTTTTATGCAGCGGAACTTCTGGTTTTGTATGTCACGATGTTTTAGTACCTGGTAGTTTTGGGTTCAGGAATAATATGTGCTGTTTTGTACCCACTATCAGCTTTCCTTGGAACTACAGGTTATATGACTTCTTGATTGGAATTTTTACATAAGTTGCAGTGTCCAGAATATACTGATCACGTGATAGTTTCATTTATTTATGATGCATGTATCATGTGTTTGTATTATGTTTACAGAGTTTGTTTGTGTTTACAGAGTTTGTTTATGTTTACAGAGTTTGTTTGTGTTTACAGATGTATGGCAGCGAGAGTCTGGAGATCTGGACCTCCCAGTACCAGGACGTGCTGCGTGGGGAGGGGGGCAGTCCGTGAGGCACAACTGCAGTATCATCATCACATTAGGTCCCAGTCTGGGGCTAGAGACTATATGTACATGTAGCACCTGAGAAAGTCAACATTTCAGTGGTTACAACTTCAGTGGTATGTTGTAACGGTTGTGTAAAATAGGTGACCAGATAAATCGAAAAGTATACAGTTTACTGTTTTGAAAGGGTATTTTGTACAAGAAAGTCACATGTTTCATCCTGTTTGATAGGGTGGGGAGGGATAAGTCTGTGAGGCACCACTGCAATATCACATTAGGTCCCAGTCTGAGGCTAGAGACTAGCCCTCAGACGTGAGAAAGTTAACATTCCAGCAGAGCTCTAGCCAGCCCGAAATTTTTTCTGTCAGCCAATTTCCACTGTCCGAGCACACTATTCCACGAGTTAGAGAGACTGAACTGAGACCTTGAAAAACGGGTTTTAATGAGATTATCGTATGCGAAAGGGCACCGATAGACATTGTCAAGAATCATAACAATAACAAAACAAACTGTGTGTGGCTTTTATGTCCGTGGACGGCGTCCCCAAGCCGCCTGTAGCTTCCACCAAAGAGCTTTCATCAGATTCTTGTCCGTCAAGGTTGACGGATTGATTTTAAAATTTTTCCGTCGCACACAGCAATTGACGGAAAAACGGACGCTGGCTAGAGCCCTGCATTCCAGTGGTCTGTTGTAACTGTTGCTCTCCTGTAAATATCAAAACTTGGTTGCCAGCAAAATGAAAAGGTTTACGGTTTACTATTGTTGATGAGTATTTTGTACAAGAAAGTCACATGTTTCATACTGTTTTGTATCTGCAGTACAAAGTTTTCACAGTTTGCCATTGACTGATAGCTCGAGCTACATGCCAGTATTGTTTATTATGTCACCTGCACATCGGTTTAAGTTTTGGTGCAGAAATGTGGTCACAATGAGCCACGTGTGGATACACTTGGCTTTTGTTCTATTAGTATTACATGTATATCATAAACCCAAACTATTTCAGATCTACACATTAATAAATGATCATTATATTGCATTTTACAGATTTAGGTTAAGTGTTTACTAAACTTTATTTTCACATTACCTTTGTAGCAATTGGCTTTATTCTTAATTTTGTACACATTATTATTATTCAAGATCTAACATTAGAAGTAGGTGTAGTTTTTCTTTTCTTTGTTTCATGTAGGGAGTTAGTTCATAATGAGAAATGCACTGCTTTACATGCCAGTACTGTATGTTCTATCCTTGTCTGTTGATAATCATAGGACAGAAGCTATATATTTGATGTTGTTTGGTAATGCATTAATTACCGCTTTCAAGTTGTTAATGTTAACTTATTAAAAAGAACTTTGAAACGCATTGAATATTTTGAATTGATTGAGCTGTAACAAGTCAACAGGTCAAAACGGCACTTGCACAATAGTGCAATACATGTATAGATGACGAACTCATAAATTAAGCTATTGGACCCACCCTAACATGAAATTGAACATAATGGAGATACAAACTCAGTCATGTTTGGGACTGCATTTTTCTTGTTGCCACACAACCATGGAGCAAAATATGTCATGATGATTTTACACACTGGTTAAGGCAGCTGACAAGTTGCCCAACGGTTAGCATAGAAAATGTTTGCTTTTGTTAAAAGAATGGGTAAGTCTGCCATCTCTGATTGCTTTTATTTGATATGGAGTTGACAGTCCGTCAGTTGCCCCAGAAATGATATCATCAAAGGGCATATTTTCAATCTGAATTCTGGCAGGTGTGAAGCTTCGACTACTTGAATGACAAATGGGACATGTAATCTGTAGTAAGTAGTGGGTCTTACCCCACCCCAATAAAAGATTGATATTCTTATTAAGACCATAAGTGTTCAGACTTTTTGTTCCACATCATGTGGAATACATTAAGTAAAAGATACATTTTCATATTTGAATGAAAAAGACAGCTTTTGACTTGTGTACTTACAGTAAGTTATCGAGCTATCAAAGACACAAAGACTACAAACACGTATGTGTGGTACCAAAACTGCGCATCTATTAAAAAGCTTCCAGAGCAGTGCACATAAATGATATAGTCAATTAAGTTTTGAGTAATGCAAGATATCACATCTGGTTTAGTTAATGAAGGTTGCTCTAGTTTATGTATATAAGGGATTTCTCAATACCTAAGACAATATTCTGCAGCACCTCAGACTGTAGATTAGAAACACAACATCATGCATATTGTTGGTTATAAGTAAGCTGATTCCCACCATACAGTAAAGCCACACTTACACCTCACTAATGCATTTATCATATTTCTAATGCAATGGTGTCTTAATGTAAGCTAACAATGCTGACCTGATAACCTCAGTATAAGCAATATCTAGTCAAAAAGCCATTGGAAGACGAAAATTATATCTAGTATATTACTACTACTACTGTTTGCCAGTCTAGACAGACATTAAGTAACAATAGTCCACTATGTAGAGTATCAGATCAGAAATGTGGTTAAACAGAATAAGATGGCATACTATATAGACCTGCTAGCAATCTGCATACATGTTAAAGATACTGATTATTCCACAATGTTTGACAACCAGCCTCACTCCTTTCAAGACCATCTTTGATCTCATCATCTCCATTTTGATCTTAATGCTTTTGACTGTAGCGGTTGTAAAATCATATCGGATATGACGACCACCATGTTGATCACAGTTGTTTGATAAGCCTTTCAAAATGTTATCCACAGAACTCTTAAGGTTTTGTCTCTTACAGATTAAAACACGTTGACACACGGTGGGTGCAGAAGTGGTAGTCCATTTATATATATGTAGCTCCTTTCACCGGCATTTTTTTTGTTTAGCTGACAACAGTTTTCCACCTTCTATCCAAGGACCATTTGCACCTTTGTAAGGCGTTCATCATGAACATGTTAAGATGCCGTATCACAACTACACACATATCAGTCTTTTTTTGTTTAGTCCTTTGAAAAATATGAACTTTGCCCTATGCAAAAGGTAACACTTTCTGTGCTGTCTGCTGTATGATTTTGTCAATTTAGTCTTTAAATGCAACTAAGATCTGGGTTTATTTTTTTGCTTTGTTTTAAAATCTGATTAGTTTTAAAATTTGAACTTTTCTCAGTGTATGGCATTAACCTTGTGTGCTGTCCGCTATGGGATTTTGTCAAGTTAGTCTTTACATGCAAACAAAATTTGAGTGGGCTTCTAACTGTTGTCAGCTTTTCTAATCTATTTATAATTATAACATGATCATCTATGTAAATTTGTAAATGATAGCACTCAAGAGAGCGTAAGAATTAAAAATAGCTTCAGAAGATTGCAAAGGAAGAACATTAAGAAAGAGACATGGGTATGGATGAGAAGGAAGAACAAGTGAGGAGAGTATGCACGTGTGTGTCTATATCTACACGCGAGAGAGATTAAGAATAAGAGTATTAAAGAGCGAATGAGAAAGGGAAGAAAGATTAAGAAAGGGAGAGATTGAGAAAGGGATAGATTGAGAAGTAGATTGAGAGAGAGATTGAAAAATTAAGGGAGAGAGACTTAGATAGAGAAAGAGAGGAACTGAAAAGGGAGTGGGCGCGACATTTGGTCCGAAGAAATTGCTCATCCTGACATTTCAATGTTCACTCCAGAGACGACTACTCTGGTTTAGGGGTGACGTTGGCAGCCTTGTCCTTCCCCCAAAGCTCAAACGAATAGTTGTCAAAGCCTGAAAAAAAAACATTATAACATTCATTAGGCAAATACGCAAAATAGGGGGAAGGACCAAATGCTCATTATCATATTGCCACTGTTAGTACGGGGTAGTTAGATTATAGTGTTTGATTGGCGGTCTGATCTCACTTCTAAATTAATTGCCATGTGGATAATCAACATCAACTGTTGGAATTAAAAGCTACACATATAGCTAGCTTTTCTACTGTCATGCTGAATGAACAAGGATTCTTTGGACAAAAATCATCTGAAAGCAGATTCTGCACAGGGTGTTAACCTCTCACTGACCGACACGATCCTCGGCCTGCTCCTTGGCATGACGACTGCGTCTCTTTCTCACCAGGAAGGCAGCCACAACTAGCAGGAGGACTCCGGCTATCCCCGCAGCTGTGCCCACAGCGATGCCGGCAGTGGGGAGGGTAGAGGCTGTGGAAACACAGATACCGTTCATACTGTCTACTTCACTGTTTTCACTAGTGCGCGGTCTCTGCACATGCTACTCAGAGTGCCAGCTCCGACAAGAACAAAAAAAAATAGTAGTACTCATGCCTTTAAGTATCAAAGTTATCAACCAAGGATTGATGTGTTCAAATATTCTTACTTTCGTACTTACTATCGTAGAGTGCATTCTCACTAGATAGCTTTAGCTTTACAGCCCTTACAGTGAGATGTGCTATTAGGTTAGGCGCTACAGGTCGTTCAGTGTAACTATGACCAGCTGCTGCCGCACCGCCCAATGTTAGAACACCCATCCATTTGAGTAAACTTTATATATTAGGCACCTTCCTGATATACAAATTCTAAATTAAAGTTACCTTCTTTTTGTGCATTCTCAACTTTGAAGGGTCCCTGGCTGAGGGTCGTGATGTGGTCATTTTCGCTCGCGCGTCGGACTCGGGCCTCGCTCATGTCGGACACAGCGCGCCTGCGCCGCGTTGCGGGGATGCATCCCTGACTGCATCGTGAGTCTGTGTCGTTTTTGAAGCAGACCACCATGGTGCAATGGATGTAGATCTGCCGTGGAGGAAAGAATAATATCTGTATGAAACAAGCCCACCACCATGAGGATTGAAGGCACCCAAGCACCATGTAGTAGTCAATATTCTTGACTACCGATTAGGTTCGATCCCCGGCCGAGTTATACCAAAGACTTAAAAATGGTACATGCTGCTTTCTCTGCTTAGCACTCAGCACTAATGAGAATGAGTATGGGAGTTAAACACACATCACAACCAGCGGACCAGCCCCCTGCTGTAGTGGCTTGCACATGTGTGGCCCAAGGGCTACTCGAAATGCAGATGGGCGCCACCCCTAAGCATCTGCCAGATGCACGGGCAACTTTAACTTTAACTTAGCTGCCCACCACCGGATAAATGGCTTAGCCCATTTTACCAGACTGGGATCAACAATGTTGGGGAAGGTGAAAGATTGGATGGAGTAGTATGAGGCCATGTCAGTAGACCGTTCTGTGTCTAGCTGAAGCGTGGTGTCGACGTCACACCTACAGGATAGAAATTATCATAAATTTAACTGGCCTATTACTAAGTATACAATGACACTGACTCTTTACCCAAGTAATTGAGTTGAGAACATATGGGTTAAACAGTTGGTCCTTTCCAACTACTAACAAACCGTGGTACCTTTAATATAAGGAAATCATGTGAAGAGTGACGTACCCGTCATGAATGATGCTGACACTAGGAGAGTCCTCAGGGTCCGTACTGGGCGTGGCGAGGCAGTGGATCGTGAACAGCTCAAGGTCGCTAAGAGGTGAGTCCACACTCAATCCGAAGTGAAGGTGGTCAGATGAGGACACCTATCCATGCAAAAATAAAGAAGAAAAAGATAAAAGCCAAATTGCATGAGTAGAGGGACAAGTTAGGTCAAGCATTTATGTATAACGACATAACATACAATGTATGACGTCATGTATATCTGAAACGTGACTTCTTACCTTCAAGCAGGTTTATAAACAAGATAAAGCTCCTAGCATGGACGCAAGGACAGTTTGGACATGGCAGGGTGTCCAGGCCTAGGTATACGATCTTTTAACATTTAATTTGACGCACATGATATATATACTAGTATAGCATATATGCAAAAGATAAAAGAGCAGCACACCTGCACAGGGTAGTCGGGTGAATTGTATGTATCAGTGAAGTCAGCCGATGTGAACGTGTGCATCTCGAAGGTGAAACTGTTTTCTGCATCCACGACTTGCACGCTGTAAAGAGAACCAAGTGGGCAACTATATAGATAGCTGAATGGGAAAGTATTGATCTGAAAAAATCATACCACACATCCTAGTCAGGCACAGTTTGTGCTAGCTTTGTAGTTACTAACTCTTACCGAGGAGAAGGAATGTTGTAGAGGATCTCCCTGTCCTGTGAGACCACGTACTGACGGAGGAACTTACCGAGGAGACGGAATGTTGTACTGAGGATCTCCCTGCTCTGTGAGACCACAAACTGACGGAGGAACTTACCGAGGAGACGTGATGCTGTAGAGGATCTCCCTGCCCTGTGAGACCACGTACTGACGGAGGAACTTACCGAGGAGACGGAATGTTGTAGAGGATCTCCCTTCACTGTGAGACCACGTACTGACGGAGGAACTTACCGAGGAGACGGAATGTTGTAGAGGATCTCCCTTCACTGTGAGACCACGTACTGACGGAGGAACTTACCGAGGAGACGGGATGTTGTAGAGGATCTCCCTGCCCTGTGAGACCACGTACTGACGGAGGAACTTACCGAGGAGACGGAATGTTGTAGAGGATCTCCCTGCCCTGTGAGACCACGTACTGACGGAGGAACTTACCGAGGAGACGAAATGTTGTACTGAGGATCTCCCTTCCCTGTGAGACCACGTACTGACGGAGGAACTTACCGAGGAGACGGAATGTTGTAGAGGATCTCCCATCTCTGTGAGACCACGTACTGACGGAGGAACTTACCGAGGAGACGGAATGTTGTACTGAGGATCTCCCTTCCCTGTGAGACCACGTACTGACGGAGGAACTTACCGAGGAGACGGGATGTTGTAGAGGATCTCCCATCCCCGTGAGACCACGTACTGACGGAGGAACTTACCGAGGAGACGGAATGTTGTAGAGGATCTCCCATCCCCGTGAGACCACGTACTGACGGAGGAACTTACCGAGGAGACGGAATGTTGTAGAGGATCTCCCATCCCCGTGAGACCACGTACTGACGGAGGAACTTACCGAGGAGACGGAATGTTGTACTGAGGATCTCCCTTCCCTGTGAGACCACGTACTGACGGAGGAACTTACCGAGGAGACGGAATGTTGTAGAGGATCTCCCATCTCTGTGAGACCACGTACTGACGGAGGAACTTACCGAGGAGACGGAACGTTGTACTGAGGATCTCCCTTCCCTGTGAGACCACGTACTGACGGAGGAACTTACCGAGGAGACGGGACAACGTACTGACGGAGGAACTTACCGAGGAGACGGGACAACGTACTGACGGAGGAACTTACCGTGGAGACGGAATGTTGTAGAGGATATCCCTTCCTTGTGAGACCACGAACTGACGGAGGAACTCGCACTGGAACCTCCTGCTGAAGGGCGCTCCTCTCACAGCACCATTGTCAGATGTCACCTGACGACCGATGGCCTCGTTAGTGAAGATGAACTTGTCATCCACTGAGGACTATGAAAACAGGGAAAATGCAAAAAAAAACAGTTACTAAACAATCAGAAAGTCTCTGTCGTGAGTTGTCCTTGTGAAAAATTCTAGCCATTTACAGTAGCATGCACCACCTTGGCTCTTCATTTAGCAATGCTACTCGCCTCATCTATATTTATTTTGCATGTGTCTTTTAATAATTATCCATTTCCAAAACTTAAAAGCTACCAGGTACTTACATTCCGAATCGTCCCGCAGTCTTGCAGCCCGGCCCTTAGAGTCACCTCCGTGTCTGTAATCGTCGCTCGACAGCTGTCGTCCAGCAGGTGCATGTTGTCCACATCTACCGCTGGTAGCGCTGCTCTGGGGAAGGTCACGGTCATGTGGTCCTGATGGCACTCCACGTTCACAATAACCTCAGCTGAAAAAAACATCTGCATGAACATATAATTTTCATCATAGTCATTATATACATATATGCACAATGTATTCTTTGCTGGAGGTCCAGCGAACAAATCTACTCTTAGTAGTAATGTTTCCCTGAGGTCTCACATCCATGTCAGAAACACTCAGTGAAACCTACACAAATCACACTGACCACAACTTCTTACAAAGACCTACCTTCAGTTCAGCATTAAGTGCCAATGCTGGACTTTATGATTGCTCAATAAACCATTGATCTTATATGAATTTCACTTTAGGGATTCGGACTGAAGCCTCTCTTATAATTACGTCAATTATGTTAAGAGATCTAACCCATCTAAGCATCCCTGAATTCATGTCCTACCACCGACCAACCTGTCATCTCTGTCCCACTTATCTCGCCAATTTCCTCATCGTCATCTCCAAACGCAGTCAGGGTGAAGGTGTACTCTGTGTCTGCCCACAGTCCGGATACGGTTGCTGAGGTGTTGCCCGGTCCCGGTGGGGGAGACAGGTCCTGGTACGAAGCCCCAGCACGTTGGTAACGCAGTCGATATCGTGTTATATTCAGGTCAGCAGGCGCCGTCCAGGACAGTGTCATGTAGCTCATCCCAATATCAGTGAAGACTAAGTCAGACAAAGCTGGGGGGGGGGGGGGATTACAAAAAAAAAGATGCCTTTTTAGCCACTCAATCGTATAAAAAAATTATGCATGGTAGCAACACATTTTCTCTACTTCTATGCGAAAGGAGTGCTGAGAATGGAAATTTCAAATTTCATTTAAGTTCATCAATTACAGTCGTGTGGATCTTTGTATGTGGACCAAGGTACTAGAAGTTTCGCTGGATGTTTGATCTATGATAGAAGGAAGCATGTGTGCTTTTTTCAGATAAGGGATAAAAAGGATGAAGGGGATATTTTATACCTGTGCAAGTGATCCCTTCTCCACTGAAGCCGTAATTACAAGCACAGGTAAAGCCACCGTCTGTGTTGGTACAGGTGGCATCATCGTGGCAGTTATCTGTGCCATCTGCACATTCATCGTCATCTGTAGGTACAGACCACACCAGAGTTACAATTGATGAATAAACATAATACACTTTGTGTAAATGGAATAACATGTAGGCATTGAATTCACTGTCATCAGTTATTGATAGACAATAAAATTCTTTGTTCCTACCGATACAGGAGACCCCATTCCCACTATAACCGCTGGTGCAGACACAGGTGAAACCACCATCCGTGTTAGAACAGGTTGCGTTATTGTGGCAGTTGTCCGTGCCAAGCGCACATTCATCGTTATCTGTGGATACAAAGTTTCATTCATGAATAATCCTGAATTTTAGAATAGAAATTCAAAGATATTGCAAGCACTGTAGCACTTACCGAATGTACTATAAATATTTTTGTTTTACCAGTACAGGTGACGCCGTTTCCACTATAACCCCTATTACAGTTACAGATGAAACCACCGTCTGTGTTAGAACAGGTTGCGTTATCGTGGCAGTTGTCTGTGCCACCTGCACATTCGTTGATATCTGTGGATATAAACCATCCAAGTTACTTTGTAACTTAATCTTACTAATAAGTGATGCTTTGTTGTGATGTATAACTATCTTGAAAAATTGGAATCTAACAGTTCAATATTTTACTTAAAAGTAAAAGGATTAAAAAAAACTCATGTGCAATTCAGGCAAACAGGTTGCAAATGCCTGTCTGTCTGCTCATCTGTCGAATCGACAGGAGAGTCCAAAAAAAGGATACATCATAGACAATCCAAGTTACTGCTGCTACAACGTAACCAAAACTACTTTATGTTATGATGTATGTGCCTCACATGAATCAATGAACTCTACCAGTAAAACAGCAAAATGTTCTTATCAGTACAGGTGACTCCATTTCCAATATAACCGCTGGTACAGTCACAGGTGAAACCACCGACTGTGTTGGTACAGGTTGCCTGACTGTGGCAGTTGTCTGTGCCAGCCGCACATTCATCAATATCTGTAGTCATAGACAATCCAAGTTACCGATGACACAATGTAACTTAACTTGCGAGACTTTGAGTTGAGATATACACAATGTGATTCTCTGAAAATAATGCACTCGAACAGTTGACGTAAAGTTGATTCATCCCCCAATAACATTCATCTGCTGGATTGCATAAATCTGCCACTTTGAAAACAGCGTGTTTGAGTGATCTCTTGTGCCGCACCCCAGACGTGCACTTATGATACAGAAAAGCATAATACCGGGAGACGATTGGATGGAGATCTGTTTACGTTTGGATGTATTTTTCAGCTTGGCGGAATTATTTAAACAGGCGAATTTATCTAAGTAAATGTTACAACGAAACGTTCTTACCAGTACAGGTGACCCCATTTCCACTGTAACCATTGGTACAGGCACAGGTAAAACCACCGTCTGTGTTGGTACAGGTTGCCTGACTGTGGCAGTTGTCTGTGCCAGCCGCGCATTCATCGATATCTGTGAACGCGGATAGAAACAACCAATTAGTCAACAGTGAAACGTTTGAGTCTTTGTGTTGTGAATTGGATGTGAAAGCAGATACTAAGTATGTCTACAATAATGAATGTGTAACAAGATAGGGTTCTTGCAAAGGGTGACCATAGGTTCCATTATAATTTCTCTGTCACAATTGTATTTTCAAATATCTTCAGTAAGTATAGATATTATGTTTTGATATTCCACTACAATATGCAGTACGGTACGGTGGTACACCCTAGTCCTGTCCATTCCATCCAACTGGCGTGGCCTGCATGGTATCTTTTAACCCACGATATCATAATTGTTCATTCCACCAAATTTTACACATATTTACGCTGGTACAGTTTTTCATACATATATTTTTTTCCATGTTCTAAAATTCAAATAAATAAACCACATAGAAATGTATGAACACCATTCATCACCCTATTATGCGCCTACGATAACGTTTTTCATGCATATCATGACATAGACGTCTTAGCATTCATTCAATGTGCCATTTTTCAAGACTGAACTTTGACTCGGGACTGACGCAATAAATATAGTATAGGTAGTAAACGTACATGTTGCTCTAGTTTAGGCAAATTCTTTAGCAATGATAATGTTGTTTTTTTTGCTGGCTAAGTCTTGATTAGTATGGCTATTCATCTACACATTTCTGAATGTTTGCAAGCTTAATCACATATCAGTGCCGTCAGGCTGAGCTGCCAGAAAAGTTTCCAAAGTTGACGTACCATTTTCACAGACCACACCGGCATCCTCGCTATGGACACAGTTGTGAGTTCCCCATCCCCGATGGCTACAATCCGCCAGCCTTGCCTCCGTCCCGAAACACTGCACGTCGTCTAGCCAGATCTGCCCGGAGCCTTGGCCGAATGAGGCTGATGATCTTGCTTCCAGAGCATTCCCGTAGCCGAGTTTCCGACACACGACGCGTGCGTCATTGATGTCCCAGTAGTCATCGCAGACGGTGCCCCATTGACCGTTGTGGAGCACTTCCACTCTGCCTTCATTTGCCGAGTTGCCACCGACCAGGCGGACGTCTGTGCAGGTGGAAAAACAGCCAAAAAAAGATAATTGTGCACATCTCTGTCTAAATTAAGATACTGATAAGGTTCTAATGTAACTGTAAAGTTTTCTAGCCTCCACCCACCTACCTTCCATCATGCAGTGTTTCATATCCTCCACCGACCTGCCGTGCCATCATGCACGATTTCCTAACCTCGACAAAACTTAACTGTCCCATCATGCAGTGATTCCTGACCTCCAGCCACCGCCTTCCCATCATGCAGTGTTTTCTTTACCTCCATCCACCCATCATTCCATCATACAGTGTTAATTAACCTCCGTCAACCTGCCTGTTATACAGTGTTTTCCCTTAATATCAGGCAGTATTTCTTAACCTCCATACCTGCAAGACAGACCACACCAGCATCCTCATGATGGCCACAGTTGTGAGATCCCCATCCCCGATGAGTACAATCCGCTAGCCTTGCCTCCGTACCGGAACACTGCACGTCGTCTAGCCAGATCTGCCCGGAGCCTTGGCCGAATGAGGCTGATGATCTTGCTGCCTGAGCGTTCCCGTAGCCGAGGGCCCGACACACCACGCGCGCGTGATTGATATCCCAGATATCATCGCAGACAGTCCCCCATTGACCGTTGTGGAAGACTTCCACTCTGCCTTCATTTGCCGAGTTGCCGCCGACCAGACGGATTGCTAAGCAGGAGGAAAACAAGAGTTCGGAGACCCTATATCTCAATGAAATAGTCTGATTATGTAAATGATTTCCACATTTACATAATATATGCATTTTAATGTACACATTTAGATAAGTTACACTGGTCACAATGTTGATTGTGCAATCATTTACCATTTAGAATAATTATATCACTTTACATAGATTATGCAAATTAGGGACGTATTTGCATAATTGATATCTGTCCATGTCCAACCAATCACAAACTACATATATGACTGGTATTTGAGTCCTACAATGGCAAAAACTACAAATATAGATTTCCCTCATTGAATATGCCAATCAAGTGCCAATTTGCATAATGTGCATCGCTGTCTAAGCTACCTACATACCAAATATAATCTAAATTTGTTGTTCCCTTGTCCAGTTATCCTCGTAAGAAGATTTTGAAAAAACGCCCCTGCAGTTCCATAGCAACCTGCTAGGGGACCCAGACATACACGACATATTCCTCACATCATCACCTATCTGCCACCAAAAAATCAAGACCATAGCAGGTCAAAAGATACAAGAAAACGGAATTTCTGCTGCAGTACCAAGGTCACATACCAGGGGGCCCAAAATTGAGCTTGACCTTTTTCTTTCCAACTCCTACCTACATACTAAATACCAAGGCTATCATCCAAAGGTTCATGACAAATATCCGGAAACACAAACTAACACACAGACAGACACACAGACACACCCAAAACTATATCTCCATTTTTCATGGAGATGATAAACATGACAAAAAATGTTGCACTTTTCTGTATGAATTAAGATACATATAAGATTCTTATAGCTGCAAAGTTTGATTACTCTCATCCAGCAGAACCCCCATCATGCCTTAAAATCACCTCCACTCACCTGCCGTCCCATCATGCAGTGTTTCCTAACCTCCACCCAGCAGAAGAATGTGCAGTAAAAACTGTGCCTCCTTGTTCAGTTTCTCAATATATGATTGTTTTCTTGTACAATGACCATCTGTATTTGGGGTTTGAATACTGCTATACAATAACTTGGCATGATTGAGAGGAAAAGCTTACTTTGACCCGTCACGCAAGTGGCCATAAGGACAACGGCGACCAGTCTCAGGTGTACCAACCCTCGTGGGTCCATCACGTATCCAGGCTAGCTCACCTGGAATAAAATTCATAAGGAGGGGACATTATCACCTGACACGTGCACTTACTATTATTAATGCTCTGCCCTTTTATCCAATGTAATTCTGCAGTGTCAGCAACAGAGAATTAGAAAGATGACTCAACAAAAGAAGTAAGTACATGTGAATGCAGAGGTGAATGGTATGTTTGAAAAAATATTAATTCTTTGAGGGTTGGCATCTAGCAGCTTAAGAGTACACGTTCCCAGTGCTAGGTGTTCTGAAAACTCTTAGAAGAGCGCTAATACCCCCCCCCCTCACATTATATACGATCTTCGGACGTACTTCGTGATTGCAGGAGGGTCGGCTGATTTTAAGATCTTAAGATGGTCTTGCGTATTTTTCGCCCAAAAACTGTCCCCCTAACATATACACGAGGCTCGTGCGATCGTCTGTGAATAAATCTATGATAATGAACCTCCCATGACCTCTTGCTCGCGGACAAGGTAACACTAACATTCCTTACAGAAAGGCAAGATATCAATAAATGTTGTTTCTTATGTTGTCGTAATCTTCTTAACCAATTAATGGAATGCGCGGGCATACTAGAAATGACGAAAAACAAGAAATGTGTCACAAAGGCAGCCTGCATATAGGGGCCACAATGTCAGAATTACCCCCACATTCTCAGACATTCAATATTTGTAAACAAACGGAAGTCGGGCGAACGTCACCCAAACGTTGCTCGACTGACGGGCGTTCGCCATCCAATTTGCGCTCGATGATTAATAACTAGGTCTGTGCTGGATTGACGCACGACTTTCAATCGATTGTCGACCGATACCCTTGCGAGGTACGCACGATTTGCACGCACGATCTACGACTCGGTAACGAGCTCTGCGATCTCGGAGATCTCCTGCGACTTGTCTCTTATGTTAATAACATGTTTCCCTGCACAGCGACCGTCGTACGACCCCTGAAAATTGCCGGCGATCCCTAAGAATCGCAAGATGATCGTAAGAACACTGGACGTTTCACTCACGAAAATGTCATTTAGAGCTCGTAGACTAGTCTTCCGAACGATTTTCGCCTAATGTAAGGGGGTATTAAGACACTGCTTTTCTTTCAAATATGTTCAATAGTTCAAATATGTTCAATAGTTCAATAATACACCAATAGTTCAAAGAAGAGTGACCTCATTCCTCAGGTAACTGCCATCTATCAGTGCATCAGTGCAGAAAGACCTGCCTATCGTGTTTCCAAGCAAAAGCCCTCAGGCCCTAAGGCCCTGACACGCGTACACACGCGCGAACTAAAACATGTCTGGACTCCGCAGAAGTCTACCGACATGACACATCCTTATACCCCCCTCACATTATATACTATCTTTGGACGTACTTAGCGATCGCAGGAAAGTCGGCTGATTTTAAGATCTTAAGATGGTCTTGCGTATTTTTTCGCCCCAAAACCGTCCCCGTCACATATAAGCGAGGCTCTTGCGATCATGTCTGAATAAATCTATGATAATTGAATTGAATTGAATGAAGACCTTTATTGTACAATTTTGCCCAACCGGGCTGACCCTCCCATGACCTCTTGCACGCGGACAAAGTAATCCAAAAACGTTCCTCACAGAAAGTTAGATATCAATAAATGTTGTTTCTTTTGTTGTCGTAATTTTCAAACCAATTAATGGAATGCGCGGGCATACTAGAAATGACGAAAGAAAAGAAATTGTGTCACAAAGGCAGCCTATATACTGCCACAGGGGCCACAATGTCAGAACTACTCCCACATTCTCAGAAATTCAATATTTGTAAACAAACGGAAGTCGGGCAAACGTCGCCCAAACGTCGCCCGACTGACGGGTTTTCTTTCTTTTTAATTTTGTTATACCCCCATTAAAAACGGGCGTTCCCAATCCGATTTGCGCTCGATGATTAATAACTAGGTCTGTGCTGGATTGACACACGACTATCAATCGAAAGTCGACCGATACCCTTGCGAGTTACGCACGATTTGCACACACGATCTGCGACTAGGTAACGAGCTCTGCGATCTCGGAGATCTCCTGCGACTTGTCTCTTATGTTAATAACATGTTTCGCTGCACCGCGACCATCGTGCGACCCCTGAAAATCGCCGGCGATCCCTAAAAATCGCAAGATGAGCGCGAGAATACCGGACGTCATACTCACGAAAATGTCATTTAGAGCTCGTAGATTAGTCTTCCGATAGATTTTCGTCTAATGTGAGGGGGGTATTAGGACACAACATGGTCCCTATGATCCATAGAATTATAGAAACAGAACATGCCCCATGTATGCCTTTCTCTTTGGTTGATATGTAAAAAAAAAAAGCTCAGACATACCCCCACTATCAACGAGTATGTTCTCGACAATTTGTCGTCTGCGCGTGACATGGGTAATACTGAACTAGTTCCATCCAACATACTCGTATAGCGAGGCAATTTGTAAGGGCTCTTGTTCTGATAGGCGATCGCCGAGCGACCTGAGTCGAGCAAACAAGGAGGAACCAAAATCGTTTGATGTGACACAAGTATTTCATAATTGGAATATAGTGTACGAGGCATATAATACTAGTATATAATAGTCACTAAAATTCCATATTCATAAAAGAGGAGTACTAGTATTGACTTTCTAAGTAATTGACTCTCTCAATCGACGGTCCAAGATCTTTTAATAGAGGCAACATCTCATATGCTCTAATGCAGACAGCAAATAGAAAGAGATGTTTGAGCTCACTTGTATTAAAATTAACCTCTATCAAACGCCAGCTAAGTATGCAAACAACAATTTAGAACAGCTTTGGATATTAAATGCATCTATCAAAAGAAACTGCAATGTGGTCACAGCCGCGCGTCGGCTGTAAAGACCACCTTCTTGCCACGTCCTCTATGCACAACAGGCCGTAGCGCGACCCGCACACTCGATCGTCGTCCGCGGACGCCGTCACCTCATGCCTTCTGTGAGTACGGGTCGACTAGGGGCGTGTCGGCCGTGGAGGCCGTCGCGTCAAGCTTTTTGCAAGAACGGGTCGTCTGGGGTGTGTCCATATTGGCGTGTCGGCCATGAGTCGTCACTTCGTACCCTTTTTATTCAGGACGACAGCCCGCGACACCAGCAGGATAGACCTGCGCCCGCCGTGAAAATACCCGAGGCACGTCTTCTTAACGTCGACGACAAAAGTCTGTGATGTGCGCCGTATTAGTCTTCTACCGGCTGATACGTAAAAAAAATCATAGCAAATGTGGCCATACTCAATCGGTGGCCCTGAAATTAAGTCATCAGTTCTTCTGTGTTGCCAGATCACATGGTATCACGTCTACAATTAGCAAAGGACAGCAGCGAAACATGCAACGACGCTCGACGTAGAGTCAAGGGCCGGCCACAGAGATAATATTCAAAGTACAGCTGTGCGAATGACTCTATTGGTCAATAAAACCAAAACGGTCTCACCGCGTCAATAGTCCTTCGCGAAAAATTCGTCCAGGCGCGTGCTTTGTCTTTTAGTAGCACGATTGGGGGGAAACGTCGACGCCGTAGCGAGGCACTGTCGTTGACAGCACAACAATCCTTGATGTAACCACAGGCTCGATTCGATCGTCGCGTAACTGTCGAGTACGACTTTGAGAACGTGCATTTACCAGAAAACCGCGGCGTCCCTGTCGACAGAACATAATGAAAACGAAATAATGCCGTAAATGAAATTAACAAAGCTGTCTTTACTCACAGTTGTAAGTTGTTGGGCTTTCTTGCCTGGAATCGGAGCAAGTATACAGGTGCGAAGGGTGCTACAATAAGCGTAGGGTGTTGCTGATATCAGAAAGGGCGCTCCCTTCATCCAGCCCTTCCGACCGACGGTGTCAGTGGCCGCCCACTGGGTGATGATTTCGGTGCAGGGACGTCTCCAAGCTGGATTTCCCGCCGCGGTCTACCGCAAAGCGCAGATGTTCCCGCCTTTTATAGCCCAAAAACAATAAATAATACCGACTACAGATGACAGATCCGAAAGACATCGTGTTCCCTCGAGCAAATGCAGTCGGCCAGAAGAGATAAGACGAGTAGAGGGCAGCAGGGGTGGTGGGAAAGGTGGGGGCAGCAGTGACTTCAGGGCACCGTGTGATCGTCATTTATTTTGCGTCGTGTCAACAGTCAAGTCTCCACATGGGTAATCTTAAGATTCTATTGACACCTATATACACGCCCCTCGACAGGTGGTCTTGCATATTCCAGCGGAGTTTTTCTTTGCTACATCAGGATGGACTAAGCAGATGTATCGCGAATGTTTGTAGAGGGCACCCAAAATTCACCTATATTGTTCGATGTTTGTTACAAACGACATATTTATAAGTAATCAGAATCATTCCCTTTATCCATTACTTTATCTTCTTAAAGTTCTTAAATACATATACAGATTTCCTTATAAATCAGACATCATCCTACGGTCTGTACTTGTATGTATTTATATATGGAGGTCATAAGACGACCAATAAGGTTCGCGCAGACATTTTGATCAAACCGAACAGCCGCCTAGTAGTAATTGAGTTAATCCAAACAAGGTATACTTTCAATGCATGTCAAGCATTCATTACAGAACCCAATTTGAACATTTTTAAGCGAGGATGGGTCGGCATGACCAAACCAAGATATATACAAAAAAGGGAATGTCCTTAGCATGTCGTGTGCATTTGTGGTGAAACCCCACTCAAACTGCTAAACACGTAAAACAACAACTCAGCTGGAGCTGCACCTCTGCTTGGAGAATAGAAGTATGTGAACGTGAGATCCTGTGAAAAAGCACTGATCAGAGTCACACGAGAAAGTCTGACTTGGTGCCCAAGGCGCTGTGCACCTAGGCTTGGGAACTTGTGATCACTTGCTCCGTGGTATAATCTATGGGGTCATTAATCAATCAGATGCTCGGCGTCGTGGGAAAAGTGTGACTTCTTATGCAACGGAGGGCAACACCTGGCCGACACTTAAACAAAGCAAAGAAACCACTATTTCTGCTTTATCTAACGAAAGAACCCTTGTAGTAGGTTGTGAATGACCAGTGCGCATGCTTTGCCTTTAGCTTCCAAATAACGCCATCTAAGATTTCCTCCTCTATCATCTCTGCTAACTCTGCATCTAAACTATCAATAGAATGGTCTGATTTAAATAACATGATAAAGGCTATTCTTATTTAATGTGGCGTTTCCCCAGCCGCACTATCGGGTCTTGTGAATATTTGAGTCAATGTGTTGCGCTAGAGGTTATAATTTCCTAAATTCTTCTGACCTATCTACATTACACTTGAAATAGATTGTTTTGTCCCCAGTATGCGCGGTGTGTTCAGTCTGCTTCAAAGAAAAACCCCTATCGAACTCATTGTAACTATCAATGTGTAGATATTATTCTTCTGTTGTATCATCACAGTCAGCAGGTAACATACATTCGCATAATCCCACCAGGTGCCATTATACCGCCACCTCAAAAAACGTTTTATAGAGACTTTCTCAAGGTTGTCTTCAACACCCAAACGTCTGCATTGCAATACATTTAGCATATTTATATTTCAGCCATACCATAGGTATGGTGAAATATATTGTATTCGTAATGTTTCTTAAAGTTTTCTTCTTTCTTTCTTTCTCCTGTCAAATCTTCAAATCGAATCAACTCAGCCATTTTTTAACCGATTGACTTGAAATTTGGCACAAAGGTAGAGTAAGCCAATACCCTCGGGTGTTTTATTTTTATTTTTTTAGTATCTGCCTTTAAAATGATTTTATTGAGGTTTTTGTCAATTCTTATGTATATTTTGGGCTCCTGTACCCTGGTATTACAGCCGAATGACATGAAATTTGGTACAGAGGTGCCCTGATCATATGCCCACCCAGATTTAATAACAGTTTTGGTATACGGTACAACAAAATGCTTAATTTTGCGATTTTTGGTCATTTTTTGACAAAAAAAGTACATTTTTGCCTCCTGTAACCTCGTTTTACAACCGAATGACCTGAAATTTGGTATAAAAGTGTCCTTTGATTATGTGCACATGAATTCAATAGCAGTTTTTCCATACAGTACAACATAATGCTTAATATTGCGATTTTATGGCCATTTTTGGACAAAAATTTGACATTTTTTGCTCCTGTTCCCTTTCTTTACAACCAATGACTCGAAATTTGGTAAAGGGGTGCTCTAGATATTCATCCAAATGATCAAACAATTTTTGGCATGGAACACTTGAAAATGATATATTTGGGAATTTTTGGGGTCATTTTCCAATGGCCAAAGGGTCAACGACCTCAAGGCCTATTGTTGCATGAGGGGGATGGCTGAAATATGCTGTATTTGCTCTCAAGAAAATGTTGGCCTTTCTAGTTAACATTCAATGTTCAAGACAATCTGGGGAAGACCTCTATACTAACGTTTTTGAGATGGCGGTATTATGGCACCTGGTGGAAATATGATAGTCGATGTTACCCAGTCTGAGTGATGAGACTAGTTGTGATCATGACGTACTGGAGGCACCTCCTAGAACACGGGACCCCCATATTTCGCACTTGTATGACGGACAGACCGTGTCATAATGTACAACAAAGAGAGAGTTGAACTCTACAGACTAATAGAACCCATGTTCCCCCACTTCATACAACTAAGTAATATAGACAAATTTATATTCCTTATGAATCTAGACAAACATTCACTTATAAAGCATATCTGTTCTTAAATTTTAAATATCACAAAGAAACGAGAAGAAGCCGAATGTACGCAGTAGAATATGATTCTTGAGTAGTGTAGATTCATTGTATCACAGTGTATCATGTTGTATCATTTGTTGTGACCTGTACTGAACCCAGTGGGTATGTATGTACAATAAAGGTCTTCATTCATTCATAATTTCACACGATACAAGCGCCAGTTCGACAGACCACCAACGCCACGAAGTTTTCGGGGTTAACCGACTTGTCCAAACTTGTTTTCGTAGCGACAAAGTTTAATCACTTGGAAACTTGCTGGTTAAGGGGCAGATTTGTTTTTAAACCAGTGAAGTATAATGATGGGACATTTATACATAACGAACTTCTAATTTGGAAGGTAATGCATTGGATACCGGATACTGGAGGAATTATTTTGTCACAACCAGTGAACATTATTTAAGCGAGGATGGGTCGGCATGACCTAACCAACATAAACACCAAAAGGGAATGTCCTTAGCATGTCGTGTGCATTTGTGGTGAAACCCCACTCAAACTGCTAAACAAGTAAAACAACAGCTGGAGCTGCACCTCTGCTTGGAGAATAGAAGTATGTGAACGTGAGATCCTGTGAAAAAGCACTTATCAGAGTCACACGAGAAAGTCTGACTTGGAGCCCAAGGCGCTGTGCACCTAGGTTTTGAGAAACCCATAGTTACTTGCCCGGTGGTATAACCTATAAGGTCATCGACCTTGTCAACACAATGAGCTGAACACAATTCGATACTCGCCGTCGTGGGAAAAGTGTGACTATTATGCCAACGGAGGGTGCTAAAGAGACAAAATACTACTATGTGTGATTTTGGAGAAAAGGGGATTACACATTACTTCAACAAATGCAAATGAGAATAGTATGAAGAGCTTGAAATGGACAGCTTCGTGTAGCAAATGACATCGGCAGCCAGATAATATTGCGATGTTGTTTGGATATACATGTAGTGGCATTAGTTACGAATATCAATAGGATGAACAAGCTTTTGTTATGTTAGAATATTAAGTAAGATTGCTACGGCTGTTTTAACTAACTTGAAAGTTAGAACATGAGTTATGTGGATATACTCAATCTTTTATTCTGTTCCTATAAAATGCTGTCAAAAACAGTTATGTACATCTTTGATTTTTCCTTTGAAATTCTACTAAAAAGTCAGAAAATGCCATTTCAGAAGTTTCACTTTTCAACATTTTCCGTGGGAGCATGCCCTAGGAAGCTCGCGCTTGTTGATCCGTCAAATAATACATAATAAATCGCTAATTGGCGAAGGAGGTAACCTATTCATAGTAAACATTACAAGGTTGCAAACAATATTGCAAATAACACTTTGATTGGTAATTTTGAATTCGAAGAAACATGGCGGTAAACGACCTTGTATAAACAAGTCCTTTGAATAAATAACCTTGCCGAACAGGTTGTGCGCAAGGTCGCATGTTATTCGAGTACTTTGATGCCATCTAGCGATCCAATACACAAATAC
Organism: Branchiostoma floridae x Branchiostoma belcheri; assembly: GCA_019207045.1. Classification (NCBI taxonomy): domain Eukaryota; kingdom Metazoa; phylum Chordata; class Leptocardii; order Amphioxiformes; family Branchiostomatidae; genus Branchiostoma; species Branchiostoma floridae x Branchiostoma belcheri. Next base: position 11,733,812 of record CM033027.1, read on the forward strand.
ATGTACCACCAAATTACACCTTGTCAGTGTCTGCGGATCACCTTCTGAGTGAGCCCAGGAGACTCCTGATCGTTCAGGGAATATTTTGATATTACAGAGGTACAAAATAAATGAAACAGAGATCGAACGTACTTCTATACATAAGCTAATCGGTAAACTAGAATGTGAGTAACGTACGTAGTACTAACCTGTCGAAAACAAAACTAAGGGGATAAGATATATCCACAGTGTAAAAAATATTGAGCGCTTGCTTGATATTAGACAAAGGTTTTTACAAAGAAGATTAATCACTGAACTAAAATGTTGCATCAAGTACAGCGAGTTCCACGCCCTCGTACCTTCGCCAAATGATATTAAACTTTCGATTGAAGTGTTATAACTTTCCCCATCAATTACGCAAACAAGATCTTCATTTGCATAAATTTTCATAGTTGATCATCTCCTAGATAGCATGAGGCCATGTTGATTTTACTATATGAATGACAGCCGCGGGCGCATCAATTTTCGGCCGGCCGTTTCCAAAAGGACTCTTACAAATTCCTGTCACTGAATGTAGTGGATTTATAGACTTTCCTCGTTAAGTATGCAAACAGCTGCTGAATTGCATACTAGTATTTATCATCTTATCATGTCAGTCATTACTTAGGCTATCCACAGGCCAAAAGTATAGGCAATCCGTCAACAAGTTCTTGTTGTCAGGTCTTGTTGTCAGTTCTTGTCGTCAAAATTTAAAAACAAATTCGGCCATTGCAGTTCCAAAAAAAGCCAGAAGGGGCCTGAACATACCGCACTTACTCTGTGCACAAAGCTATCCACCACTCAAAAATCACGGCCACAACTTGACCAGAACATGAGATATTAAAAATAGAAATCAAGCTGCAGTACCACAGAAAGCCGCCATGGACACAGTACAGAATTTGGCCCTCGTTTTCCCGAGACTTACCCATCTACTATACTATCCACCAAATAAAGGTTTTTCGAGATGTTCACAGCAGACACACAGGCAAACACGCTCAAACTATAACCTTCTTAGCAAAGGTAAAAACACGTGGTGTAAGTCTTCAGCAAAAGGTCAGATATGCCGCCAATTGGAAGCGTCCATTGCACATATACACCGGGGAGGTACCGTCAGTCAGGAAGCAGTTTATTTTATACAAATATTGATTCTTAAGGTGTATTAACGACACCTTTTACCAAATATTGATGATGACATATTCCTCTGATAGAGTGATTAGAACTTCTATTAATTTTTTAGTTACCAAGCCTCTAAAGGACCTTGCGACCTCGCCTATCTTTCTTTGACTGTTCGTCCTTCATTTGTCCTTGGCAAGGTAAACGAGTTCTGAAGGACGTAAGCATAACACCACTGAAACTGCAATGGCAGGTAGGTTTGGTATCTGATTGATTTTGATATAACGTTAGTCATATCCACACTACGTATCCGCGTCTTACAACGTTTGGTTATACCGCTGTCACATTATCCACGATCGATCTTCGGGCGTATCGATGAAATATCGGCCATGTTTAAGATCGACAGAGGGTTGGCGCGTATTTTTTTTACCTGAAAACCGTCCATAATCGAGGCTCGGGCGATTGCCGCAGAGTCATTGTTCGATCGATTTTCGCCACTTGAATATGACAGGGGTATGATGACTGGACTGTTTGTTTTAGGCATGGCGAAGGTCGGACGGTTGTCACACCTCTACCTAACGCGGTATTGGGTAGGCTTTAGAGTTTTCAATGCCTCAATGGAGATGGGCGGCGGTGGGAGCAACAACCTCTACCTGTCCTACAGGTCATTGGTTCCTGGCAGTATTCTACATGATGTGGAAGCCGACCTTCGTGTGTTAGGGATTGGGAGTGGATCAGGTGAGGCGGCCATGATGAAATTGACCTGTGAGAGTACAACTGTGAGAGTGTAACTGTCTCTAAGGATCAAACGATGGTGGCAGGGGTAAACAAAAAAAAGTTGCAATAAATAGAGGATGATTGCAACGTTTTGTTTTACTCCTGCCACCATTCTTTTGTTCGGATTTTTGACAGAGGTGCACGCAATTAAGCGGGGTCGAATCGAACTATGGAACCCCGGCCATAACGTAAAATACGGCCCGGGTATGATATGAGAATTAACATGTATTTTTAGGAGAGGCGGACAGTATTTTTCTGAAAAAGCTTCTTCAGAGCCACAGCAGAGTTTACAGCAGGGTCGTGGAGCCATGTGGGGAAAGGATTGAGCAGTTCAAGGTGATAATAAGCACCTTCACTTAGGTGACGATTGTTAATGTGTTGTGTCTCTTTACGCATGTTTGTTACGAGTATGAATCGAGAAGCTGTGGATGGATACTTTCGATTATGTCATGATTTGGTAGGTGGGTAGGAGTCGGAAACTTAAGTCAAATTTGATAATTGGCATCCTAGCGGCTTTCTATGGTACGACTTTTTCGATACGTCCCTCGAAAAATTTTCTTTTTATATATGCTTTTAGGGCGAAAGAGAGCAATGTGGCACTGCACTCGAGTTTAAAATAAATAGTAGCCTAATACAACAGTGCCACATACACGGTACAGACAGAAGGTAAAGGTAGTATTGTACCTCCCCGACTCAAGCCAGCCAGTTACCCTTTTGCACACCTGGGTGAAGTGAGGAAGGTCGTGTGAAGTTCCTTTCCCAAGGGCACAACGTCGGAGGCACGGCGAGTATCTAAACCAGGACCTCTACTAGATGTCGAGCCCAACGCTCTACCAGTTACGCCACAGACGTAACACATACATACAATACACCATAGCAGGATCGTTCGCTATATATGTAAAATGAAATGTCGTTTTTGTCCGGTTCAAGAAATTTGTGTTCCCTTACAAATTCTTCATTGATGACATCTAACGAAGTGTATCCACTACAGGCACTTGTTCGTGAGGACCCCAGTTTTGGTGGTGTGAAGTTTGACTGGTGCCACCAGACAGCAGAAGAGTACTTCCAGAATGGGGAAAGCACGAAGTTCCATCTGCTGCATGCTGTCCACGTTCTGTACTTTGTGGAAGACCTGCACGCCACCTTGCGAGACATGTGGGAACAGCTGGTAGAAGGCGGTCACATGTTAATCATTTTGGAGGCAGGTAAATGAGCAATTTCAGCAAGCCTATGTGTTTTACTAAACTCAACGCGCAGATGTTGGGCTAAATTGCGTAACCGTCTCTTATTGCAAGGAAACGATGAGATCTTCCATCTCAACATCTTCACCTGCCATAAGTTACCCATGCTACATGTTTTGAGGTACTTAGCGGACAATCTATTGCAGTAACACGACGAGCCGCTAGGACTCCAAATATGTAACCAACATTAGGTCACACAAAGACCTATCCACATACGAAACATCAAAACAACCATTTACATAGTTACGAAATATCAGAACAAGGCAATTCTCGGGTCATAGTGTTGGCACATCCGATGGCTACCAAAACATAACCATCTTGGCGAAGGTAACAAATGATGATGTGATCGCAGGTTTTGTTGCATTTTTCTTTGGTTACGATACAGATAAAGGCACTGTCTGGGAGCTGCGGGAACACTTCTGGAAGTGTTTCGGCCACGGGGACCGTCTGAAGACGCCGATTCGTACGTCCGGTGACGTCAGACAGTGGCTTGACGCGATGGGCATCCGTTACGTCACGTCAGGGTACGTAACCAACGTCAACGTCACAGAATGTTTTAAGGGCAACTCAGAGGCGGGAATGCAGCTTCTTGATTTCTTAACACAAACGCCTTACGTATCCAGTGACCCAGAGATGCGAACGACGGCCTTGGAAAATATTCGATGTAATTCAGTAGTTATTGATGAAAATGTTCTTCTTAAACAAATCGGTGAAGTTATGATCGCCTTCAAAAAATAGTCTCTACCAGCAGACGAATTCTGCTGTATCACTGCTGTTACGGTAGTGGAAAATTGTTTCAACCGCGAACTTAATTAACAACGCGATTAGTTAACAGTCACTGGGTTCCTCCTATATATATATATATATATATATATATATATATATATATATATATATATATATATATATATATATATATATATATATATATATATATGTATACATACATCATTTAGCCTAAGCGGAGATATGCATTTCATATTCTTCAGGAATAGAGCAAATACTAATCTCCAACCAGATCCACGGTGCGTAATGTTAAGTATCAAACTTGCCGTAGGATCTGGCAGATCTACGGTGCCCGATTGACTCCCTTAGCCGGCCATAGTATACTCCCTGGCCAGCTTTGATACTATCTTATGGCACAGCTGGATCTGCTTGGAGATTAAGCAAATACTACATAATCACAGGATTGCATTAAACCCAGTAAGGTGGCAGAAAATTATTCAATCATCCTTTCAAGGACTGTAGTACATATTTTCGACATTTACTCTCTTACTGATGGCGAAATCACACATTTACTACTCTGTGCTTCTTCCTTTGTAACTTATCCACAAATAGTATGATTATGTGTCCAGAATTACATTGTACTAGCTGACCGGTTCTCACCATCATAAACCATTCCCTCCAAAGTATGCTTTTTTTCCGCAGTGTCTTACCTAAATCACTGAGGTAGGGGAACTAGGACTAAATACCTAAATAAGTGTTGTTGTTTTTTTGTTGTTTATATTCATCTTTCTGCTTTTCTTGTCAATTATCTGCCATTTTCATTTTGTTTTGAGAGTGGCGCCAATATAAGTTGTTCGTCTTGAGTGGGCCGCTATCTGTATTTTGCTTATGTATGTTTGATCAGTACAAAAATTCAGTCATTCGAATTCATTGCACATTTTCATCTAACTTTCATCCATGCACCCAGCAATGCCCGTACATACTGTCCAGAGCAAAACAACGACAACAGTAGAAACATTTGGTTGCAAGTTTTATTGCTAAGCGTTCATGAAAAATTTATGACAAGTTGACAGCAATGGCTTGACATTTCTGATGTTTGTTTACACATTGCTTGGCCGTTTTCTTAAGATAACAGTGGGATTAGTATGTTAACATAACTGCTGGGATGTATGTAATGGCACACTTTATTTAAGTGAACTTCGACTTATTTTGTTGCTAAAACGTGCTATTCCTTCTATAAAGATGTATCACTTGTTACAGATAGCATCAGTCTTCATATGCCAGTTTTGTTACAGATCTCATTATCAAGGAGGATACAGATTCGGACGTACAAGATGATATTTTACGTCATTGAACAAGTGGTCATGTAATGTACCTGAAGGTTGATTAGAAACTAATGTAATGTAGGACTTTAATTACTTGTATTTAAAACTGCTACAATTTCTCTCATCTTCCCTAACAAATTCCATCGTAAGGACTGACATTCAATGTAATTCAGAAAACCGGCACTGTAGGTTTGCAAAAAGTCAACTGTCAAATTTCAAGAAGTGTCTGACAAAGCCACCTGCAGTTTTCGCGCCGAAAAGCATTTCCGAAAGTTTTTTAATCTCCAAGCAGATGTAGGGTCCAGCTCAGTACTTTACTTTTTTTTCAGGCATTTTCTAAGTCTTTCCGATGGTTCTCTTTTCTCATATATCTTTGCTTTCCTCCATCCATCTGAACCCTACATTAGCTCTTGAAGATTAAAGTTACACATTTAATAAGTTTATGATAAAACCAGCTATGATTGAAGAAGGATTGGGCTGTGCCTTTCAAACACAATACTGCATGAACTTGGAGATTACCAGTCAGCCAATCATTTAGGTTAGCGCTGTAGCTGTGTAGGTATCTCTAAAGCACATAACCTGCAGTCCGTGTACTGAATGTGTTTAATATGTGCATGCAGATTTTTTGGCGACGCCTCAGGGGCTAGCCTAATTTTACTCTGGAAAGGAATGTAACATCAGACGGAGGTACTTGTTTTGGTTGAGTTTGTGTGTTAGCAGCTATAACTCGTGAAAGCAAGATTGTCTTGAAGGTTTTATATGAATGTGGGTAGGTGGGTAGCTATGGAAATCCCAAAGAAACATTATGATCTTTGGTGATGCAGATAAGGTTTGTCTGCTGCAAGGAACTTTAGGTGTTGAAAATGTCAAGCCCTTTAGTAAGTTGAATATTCAGTAAGCGGACTCTTTGATTGTGTCGAAAAGACAGCCCAAACCTTTACCATCAGGAAACGATCACCAGATTATGATTGCCAGAAGCATCAAAGCGTTATTTGTCAATCTTGTTGACTTCACTCACTCGTCGGCACTCCAACTACAACTTGTCTCACGCACAAAGGTTCTCCATTCAGGTATTTCCTTGGAGAGATAGAACGATTCCATCAGGTAGATGGAAAATTATGGACCTTTTAAGGCCACACATAGACGAACGGTGTTTCTGGAGATACTTTGCTTTTTATTTTAGGTTCTTTATTTCATTAAAATTGCAGATTTATCTAGAAGGGATGAAAAGTGTTCGTGGTATTTGTAACTGCACAATAGCTCGAATCCCAAAATTTTAGTAGTTAAATCCTAAGACATTCAAAAGCTTCAATTTTGAATGTCTTACATCAGGTGGGCCATGGGAATTATGATATGCACACGTTTTGCCTTTTGGGTGCCCAATAAAGTTTTCAGACCGGACTCTTATACACTGGGAGTAATGCAGGCAGAAGACTTAAAGTCAACTTTAGAGGTGGGTGCATTCAATGCCTTTTTTTCCATTCAAACAATGTCAAAGAAAAAGCAATGTTTGTCATTTCGCTAATGTTATAGGATGGGTATTTTTTGTCATTTATCAGTTGTTCCTTGATACATGAGACAAGTTGTTGTGTAAAGGAGTGGGGACTAGTAAGGGCACGGCACCTTCTGCACAGAACCGACAGTGATCCTGTCGTTGCCCGGACAGTAGATGTTCAAGCGGTAGTTACCCGGCCCAATAATGAACTCTCCACGGCACCAGTCATAATTTCCGTTGTAGTCTCCATAAGGAAACACCTTCCACCATCCACCTGCAATGAACGAAAGAACAAGAAATCTCAGATGTCATACCCAGTAAGGCTAAGGTGACATTTCCACAAAGGGGCCCGGCCGGGCAGCTTTCGGGAACGATAAGTATGATGTGAAAGACAACAACATAAAACGGACCGAAAATAATTCAACAGCATGCATTGCGCATATTTATTGGCCTAAGATATCTTTTGAGAATTTTGTAACGCCTATAGCAGGAGTTAGGGTCAATTATACTAAAGACGATCATGATGATCATGTGGTCCTTGCATTTCATGCAACAACATTTCAACATGTCCTACCACGGACTATGATGGAGCAGCAGTTGTCCATCTCGATGTTGGGGTTGCTGGTCTGGTGGCTCTTCTCGGATCCACAGAAGTCGTTCTTGTCAAACAGGGTGATGGCGTCCTGGTTGATGGGGCGAAGGGAGCGAACCTGGTCTGTAAAGTTGGAAATATAATAATCACAAATCAGCAACTTACTCAAAGGGGTGGTACTCAGTGTTTAGTTCCAGGGTAGTCGTGTGCGTATATTTTGATCCCGCGTTTAAGATGCGTGCTATATTAGAAATTTCCTATGAAACATTGACAGTACCAAAATTAATATGCGTAAATGAAATCAAATACTAGTAAGAATGACATCAAATAACATCAAATATCTAGATCGAATGTAATGTTTATACACTTTAAAACCGTGGCAGTTTTAACGTGTATGAAAAGCTAGTATATTGTATATTGTTAAAGCTAATTGTTGGTCTGAATGAACTTAATTCAATTCATTATATAGTCTATGAATGGTTTTGGTCCAATATCGTAAATCACTGCAGAAGTACGGTTATACCACATGAAGAGAAGTCCAAGTGTACTTGTATATTGTTAACGCTAATTGTTGATCTGAATGAACTTAAACTCAAGTCATATTCATGGTCTATAACCCATAATTCTAGGTGGTGTCACAGGCATAGTGCAGTCCCTTGGATTGGTGCTATAGACAGGTTTGACTGTCTCATATCATGTCATGTCATATCATATCATATCATATCATATCAGTAATATAACCCACCGTTCCAAGTGGCGTCACAGCCACAGTGCAGTTCTCTGGGTTGCTGCTATAGACAGGTTTGACTGTATCATATCATATATCGTATAATATAATATCATAACATATCATATCATATCAGTGATTTAACCCACCGTTCCAAGTGGCGTCACAGCCACAGTGCAGTTCTCTGGGTTGCTGCTATAGACAGGTTTGACTGTATCATATCATATATCGTATAATATAATATCATAACATATCATATCATATCAGTGATTTAACCCACCGTTCCAAGTGGCGTCACAGCCACAGTGCAGTTCTCTGGGTTGCTGCTATAGACAGGTTTGACTGTATCATATCATATATCGTATAATATAATATCATAACATATCATATCATATCAGTGATTTAACCCACCGTTCCAAGTGGCGTCACAGCCACAGTGCAGTTCTCTGGGTTGCTGCTATAGACAGGTTTGACTGTATCATATCATATATCGTATAATATAATATAATATCATAACATATCATATCATATCAGTGATTTAACCCACCGTTCCAAGTGGCGTCACAGCCACAGTGCAGTTCTCTGGGTTGCTGCTATAGACAGGTTTGACTGTATCATATCATATATCGTATAATATAATATCATAACATATCATATCATATCAGTGATTTAACCCACCGTTCCAAGTGGCGTCACAGCCACAGTGCAGTTCTCTGGGTTGCTGCTATAGACAGGTTTGACTGTATCATATCATATATCATATAATATAATATCATAACATATCATATCATATCAGTGATTTAACCCACCGTTCCAAGTGGCGTCACAGCCGCAGTGCAGATTGCGGATGTGGCCGGGGTCGGGGTAGATGCCGGCCGGCAGGCGGATGGAAGTCCCCTCGAAGTTGTTGTTGGAGTAAACCAGCCACTCTCCACTGCTCACCTTGATGGAGTGGCACGTGTTCTCTCCGGATGGGACGTCCTCAACTGAAAATTACATGAATAACGTTACAATTTCATTATTAATAGAAGTATTGCTCACAATGTCATTTTTTATCATACAAGGCCATGTTGATTTCAGTAATCATATGGATGATCCTCTGGGAACCTCAAAACTGATGCGAACTCTCCGGATGGGACGTCCTCAACTGAAAATTACATGGTTACAATGTTGATATGTTTATTGCTAAACAAAAATAAACTTTTATTATACAACTAGCGATATGAGTACCCTACACGAAACAGTGGTAGGTGTTCACTCCGGATGGGACGTCCTCAACTGAAAATAACATGAATAACGTTACAACGTTACTGTTAATACATTAATTTTTCGACAACAATGGCCATTTTTTCATTATACAAGGCCATGTTGATTACAGTAAATACACATGTATATGGATTACATCCTCTGGGAACCTGAAAACTGATGCTAGCGTGCAAATAAAAAAAAGTTTTGCCTTCATTATGAAATCTAAGTGGTCGGGAAGGTTGAACGAAATGCTGATGACCAATCACTTCATCATTGATTGGTCAAAAAGTTGGGGAAAAGTTTGCCATTGCACAGCCAAAAACAGTACCGTTGCCATGGGTCATCTTCCTTCCTGGAGGTAACAAACAAACGGAGGATAATTTCCCTCACCGGCAGCAAATCCTGACGCGTAAAGCTCCAATTCTCTCACATACGGCTGCCAGCCCGTGTAGGTCTGCGTGATCACTAATTTCCAGTAACGGGCTTTCCCCTGGAAGCCTCCGAACACCTGACGTTGATCCCCACTTTGTACGTTGTCAACGGACACCACGTCCTCCCAGTTGTACGGGCGCCCAGCTTCCGACTTCTGCAGCTTGAAGACCTTGGTGTCGTGCGTGTGGTCTCCGACGTTCGTTATCCCGATGCGGTTCAGAGTGTAGGACTCTTTGAGATCAAGCACGATGAACCAGTCGTTGTAGCCATGGCCGGTCATGGGTCCCAGTACGTGTCAGGGTTCCCTTCCAGGGCCTTCCCGGCATCGTACGTCACTCCGTTGGAGTCCACCCATGCTGGACCGGCCGAGTCCACTACCCATGAGGGGTCCCGAGGAAGCCATCCTGAAGAGGGGTAATGTTTAAGGGAGAGGGAGGGACAACAGACAACGGAGAACAATGACGGTCTGTCTCTGTGAAATGCTATTAAGGTAGCAGAACAGTATTTATCCGCGAACCCCGGGGTCTATGAAGCGGTAGTACGGATCAACTTCTTGAAGGAGACTGAGGTAAAAAGCCTTATTTGACGGGGCAGCCAGATATAACCTGTGCTGCGTGGTCACGAAAGGTGTCGACTCTGAGACTGTATGATTTGGATTGTTTTCTATTTCGTGTATATAAATGCGCCCCATTACGCAACTGCCCTTCTAGCGTGAGCTGGCTGCAGTTATGTGACCTCCGCAGAGCGGCGTTTCAAAGTGGGCGTGAAAGGGCGATGCGCCAACAGGATTTTGTTGTTTTTGGCGACGCCTCAGGGGCGGAGGCATTTTCTACAGTATTACGATGGCTTTGAAAGAATTTTGAAAATTCCACGAATGCATTCCCTTGGGAATTGATTTTTGGCTAAACCACAGGGGTGTCGTCCATACAGTGGTCATTGAAGACTATTCTAGCTGTTATTCTTCCTTTGTTGATGCATTCTTTGTTTTCAGGATCAATGATTTAAGGGAACGGTCTTTTCACATAGCCGGAAGTGACTGCGCTCCTTGCATATCATAAGCCGTACACATAGATTATTACGATGTTTCGCATGCTTTATGAATTTGCAATGGCAACCAATATGTCCCAGCTTTTTGCCGTTATGTCTTTTATAAGCCTGTGCTTTTTACAATATAGAATGAAATGCTGTCAATTGGTTATCGTTCGGAGTCATAGAGAGCCTGATTTTGAGTGGTAGAAAAATAAGATGTTTTAAAGAAGACAAGACCAATATAGCACAACTTTTGCCAATATCTTCTGAGCTTTGCTTTTATAAGGTGGGATAATATGCTTCACGAGGTCAAAAAAATATAGAAGACCAATGTGTCACAGATTTTTGTCGATATCTCTTTATGAAATATGAAATGTTGCGCTTTCAGGTGGTTGTCGTTTTGAATTGAAGCTGGTGTGTTACGCCGAAGGACTGTTATACCAGGTTATACCGGCTATATAGATACAGGTTACGTAAAGCCTGATTTTGAAAAGTTAATAAGTCACATGTTTCAAACAAGCCATGAAACCAATGGGTTTCAAGTTGTTTAGATTCTGCTTTGAAGACTAGCATAGCTAGAATAAAGGAAGGACGCAGAGACAAGGTTTTCCGTACACTGGGCACGGGAGACTGTTAAGATGGTTTGACGTTACTATATACTAGTAATGCTGGCCTCGCTAACTTCGTTCTTAGCTGCGGATCTCTCTTTCTCTTCTGAACTATACTCTCTGACTCTCTGTCATACAAATACATTATATCTGGTGGGCACATTTTGGCGTATCAAACAGACAGGTCTTGTCACACCACAAAACAACGGTTATTTCATCTACGGTCCATTCATATACATATAAAATCAACTACTACAATGTATACACTAAAATACATATTCGTGATATAAACAGTCAATCAATCAGTCAATCCGTGAATTCTATAACTGGTGTCATGTCAGGTTATCTATACATGTACAAGTATGATCGCAATCTATCGGCTGTACGTCTTGGCTCTGCTACTGGCCTCTACTTCCCTCATGTTGCCCTCCTTCTGTAGATGGCGCTGTTCTGGATGTTGTGTGGCTCCCCTCTGTTCAGAATTTTCAAGCCGCACAAATGTATCTTCTAGCTCCTCCCAGCGATCGATGGCCACTTCTGCATATTCTTATGTTGGTTTTCTTCATTAGTACATACACCTCCGGTTTGATTAGGTCCGTCGTCGCTGTGGGAAAATTATGTACGGTTCTTTGTTGTACATATAAAATCCACTATTATAATATATACACATTATATATACATATTCATGGTATAAATCAGCCAAAACCAGCCCGTGAATTGTCTAACTAGTTTTAGGTTTTCTGTGGTTGTGGCAGTGCAATCGATTTGCTGCTCCAGATCTGCTACTGTTCTGGCATTTCTTAGGCCCTCTCGTTGTCTTCCTTCTGTGGACGGTGCGGTTCTGGGTGATGTGTAGCTCCTTCCCGACTTTATAAGGTGCACAGACGTCTATTCCGGCTCCTCCAGCGATACAGCTCGTCTCAGTGACTTGCAGTGGAAGGACCCGACTGACTTTGTGATGGAACTGTTTCGTCCTGATGGACACAGGTGTGGGTGTCAGGAACATCTCGTCGTTGTCGCTCTTGTCCTGTATGGTTAGTCTGTTGGGATCGAGAGAGAACACAAAAATGACATCGCCCGTTTTATATACTATACGAATATACTGATACTGACACTAATGGTTTATTCAAAAGTCACCCATAACTTTGTCATCGTCGTTGCACGTTTATTTGGGTGCTCGTCACAGCTATTAAAGATATGTTGTAGGAGCTGATGTTGAGATATCACAAATAAAGAAAAAGAGTCACAGTGTGTGGCGTGGCGGTGTTGTGGAGTCCAAGTGAACATCGTCATCATTGCTCTTGTTAAGTATGGTCGGCCTGTAAATGGATCGAGGGAGAACACACACACACACACACGCGCACGCAATGTTATAAACCATAACAACATAAATGACAGGACTGTTGAGTGGGCATCACAGAAGTTTTAGACAAGGACGCAAGTCTGGGGACGTATGCAGAGCAAATGACTGGGAGCCAGACACAAGAATCCACAAATTTCCTGTCAGATCACTAAGGTCGTTGTCTTCCCGTTCAACATAACCTTTCACTTAACTTAACTAAACATAACTAAGTCGACTTAAACCAGAGCAGCACAACGGGCATACTCACCTGAGGAGAAATTCATACATAATCTCATAGGCGATTAGTTACTCGAATCCTCAGCATGCGGCCATTTGTCTCCATTTTGCAAGTCCATGTCAGTCGAACCAGTCCATGTTTCTTTTGAAACAGTCCAAGGTCGTCGTCATGTTGACTGGAACATTTCTGTCCGGGGCTAAAAATACACCAAATGTGAAGCCAACTGGCGATTGAAGCAATTGAAAAAAAGTTAACAAAACAAGCCTTCAATTAAGAACAATTTGAAGAGAATGGCTCAGAAAAATACCGTTCAGAAACGAAATAGTTAGGGTTTTTCTGCCACAGCTTTGCGTGGTACCATCTGTGAACGGATGGGGTAGCGTCGACGAGGGGGCGAAACTCGGTACGGAAATCATGGATGCGTGAGTGGAAGTCCGGCATGTTACAGGGGGATTTCAATCGCCAGATTGGTTCAACTAGAATCGCCTGTCGAACTGAATGGATTTCAGAGATTTTGCGTGCCAAAGCTACTAAATCACGAGCTATGGTTTCTGGAGCCCATTGGCGTCTACATATATCGTTGTGCCCTAGCTCTACGTACACAATGTGAGGACTGGTTTGCTGCAGAATAGGAAGCACACTAGCGTAATATTTTGGGATGGTGCAACCCGGCACGCCATGAAACTGAATGTCTACGTAATAGATACCCAAAAATTAGGACAAATTGCTCGTCGGAGGCTGTCATAGTACGACGCCGAACAAATGACTTCTGTCGGGATACAAAAGAGTGTCTGGTAACGGCAATGTTCGTAGTTGAAGTATCAGAAGGACAAGTTTGTAACAAGATACAACAATATGGCAGCTCACCGTGGAGTTGAGTTCGGTCACTGAAGAAAGGTTCGGCTAGTTGATCGGTGTTGACCGGATGTTCGCCTCTCTAAGCTGAAGACGGGTCAAGAAGGGTCAGGAAGTCAACAGTCTGGGAGTAAGTTGTCAAAGCACTGTCCAAGCAATGCCGCCGGGTACGTACGAACAAGTTCGGAGGAAATCCGGCTTGAGACCGCGAAAGTTGTGTCCTATGTTAAGGGCCTCGCAAGGGCTCTGTAGGGAGACACCGGAACGGGGACGTGATTGACCGGTACCGAGGAATGAACCGACGGAGACCTAGCTGACTGGCTCCAGGGACGGGCCGACGTTTACGGGGTCTTGGCGCGCTGGCTCCGCTGAACGGGAAGCGGTTTCCGCCGACGGGGCGTATACGTGGTGGCTTGGCCAGCAAGATGAAACTAGGGACAAGCGTGTTCAAATCGTCCGACAAGGTTAGAGGAAAGACTTAAGCGAAAACTCGAGAAATTTTAGAGCGAAAAGTCTGCGATGCATACGCCACGAGATGCGCTGCTGCAATGACCGCTTTAGCGGTACCGTGGCACCTTGCCGTGCCAGCGGCCGGGCCACATACAGAGTTCTGTCGGTAATAAACAAAGGGATGTTTTTGGCATTGATTAGCACGGCGGCATTTCGGCTCAGATCAATTAGGGATGTCACCGATTACTAAGAAATTCCGACATCACCAAGACAATGACGCCGACCCCATGTGGCCATGGTCTGGCTAACATCGTTACCCGAACTGAGATGAATTATGCAGATGGACTGATTACAAAGGGGCGCCGCAATGAGTAAAATTTTTGTCACTTAGATCGGCTCTCATTCATTCCAAGGAGCTTCCTTGTTCATTCCATTCAAAACATTGTATTCGCGCTGATGTCATCCACAATAGCTACTTACTGTGGCCTAATACTAAGTGAGGTGAAAGGGTCAACATAATATTGGATAAAAGATTTGCCAAAAGAATTAATAAATCTCTCAAACAAGATCTTCAACAGCTCCTCAAAAATAAGGGTGATGTTACGGTTACATTTCCAAACGGGAACCGAGCAGGCAACTTTCGCTCCTCAAGCTGGGGGTAGTTTTACGGTAACAGTTCCAACCCGGGGTCCGATTGGGCAACTCTCGTGAACAAATAAAAAGTATGTAGAGGGCCTAAAACACACAAAATGCAAAGAAAATAAGTAGTGGCAAGGAGGTTAAAGAAAGAGAGGAGAGCGTTCCTATTGTTCCATGTTTGCCGCGAGTGTGAATCACATCGAAGTGCTAATTGCCCCAATCTGCATCTCGCCAGGCTAGCGTGGGCCTTTGTTTACGAGTCAGTTTCAACATCACTCGTCCAGGAACATCGATTTGGGGCCGGGATTTCAGCGATTTTGAGGATGATTCTCATTAAATACAGCGCTACTTTTACTAAGGAAACAGATATCAATAGTGACGATACTTCGCCTGAGGCAAGTGCGAGCATAGTTCCCCACGGGCCACAGAAATGTGTGTAACAACAAGTCACGCGGTGTAGAAGAACGCTGGGTCGGCTTTCATAGCCCAGGACACACGGAGCTATTTCATAGTATTTGTAAGAAGCTTGAGAAACGCTATGCAACTTTATTTTCAAGTCTGTCAAATGAAGATATCAAGCCATCTGTGTAAAAAAATGCGTTCCTCGTGAGGCAAAAATTCCCTCAATACCGACAAAATAAATTTCCTCGGAAATATCATCTTGCTTCCCATCATTGCCATGAACATCCACGGAGCCCTCAGAGTACAAAATTCATGCATCACGAACAGCAAAAATCGATCGCAAACAGCAACAACAAATACTTATTTGGCACACCCAAGCCCACTACTATCGTTGAAAAAAAGTCTCTTTTGCGGGGCAAGCGTAATAATTTTTTAATAGACACATGAAGTAGAGAATATTGTTCATAATTCTGAGACAAAAAAATCGGGGATACAGCGACAAAAATGCCTGTAAATTCACTCAACTTGGTCGCACAGCGCCGAAACAAGTATCGACATGATCGCCATCTTGGTCTCTCCACAACAGTACTGTTTGCACACGTCACCTTCGCTTCCCAAATAAGGAAATCTGCGGAAACTGCGCTCATCTCGCTCGCAGATCGGCAACCCTCGGTCGTCCTCGGCCGGGATCGCGGTGCATGACGTCATGGCTGGGCTCATGTGATTGGCTGACACGTCCGGGCTCATCAGAAATGGCGGGAAACCCCGCGGCCATGATGGTCATCAGAGACGCGCCGCCGGATAGCGGAAACAATGGGCCCGGAGGGTCTGAACAATAGCCCGCAGTGGGGTGTTAATGACTGAGCTCTCTCCTGTGATTCTTTAACCTCCTTGGTAGTGGCCATAATTTGTGAACTGATAAACGACCATAAACAGCTTTACTTTTTAATTTGGATGTCTATCCTTCATAAATGTAGCTTTATTTTTTTTTTATTCCGGTAACTTCCGGTTGGGAAATGTGACCGTAACATAAGACATTCATGATCATTCTTAGGTAGCCTTATTAGCAAGTTCACAGGTACCAGTTTTGTTGATGCCAAAATGCCTAAGAAAAAGGCGAACACGTTCAAAAAATATGTCCAGTCTATTCTTTTTACTTTGCCGGACAGACTGAGACAGATAAGATAAAAGTCGTGTAGAGAATTTGTACCATATGTTTATGTTACTAGGTAACTAGGCTATTTTAGGAATAGGACACGTGACTACACCATATATGGAAGTTCATTTGAATGTAGCATTGACCAATGACTGGGGAGAAGAGCTATGAGTAATTGGTAGAGCGCCAAGTTTGAACTGCCCAAGACGCTGCCAATGCTCTGAGAGCTACTCTTGTATGTAGTAGTATGATGTATGAAATATGATGTAGTATAGCGCATGCTTCCGTCTGTAATTACCCTATCTGTGGAGTAAGACATGGTTAGGCTTATGTACACAATTGTGCATACCTGGATAGTATAGACTGCATAGTACATGTAACATATGTGTCAGCCAGGTTCTGTCTGGCTGAAGGTGGTATCAAATCATCAAACGTAGATCCTGTTGGCTCCACCCGCTGTTGTTCATGTAGACATTTGTTTTCGGCTTTGTCCTCACGTGCATCGTAAGCCACTTCTAGCTATTTACCAGGACTTGAGGTGGCTCGTGACTGTTCGATTTTAGCTGGAGGGGAAAAGCAGGTGTTTCAGGGTTTTTTTTGGGGGGGGGGGGCGTGATCTTTGGGCCTCCTTCCCAAGGGTGTACCATCGGGCATGCATTTGGTATGCGGAAGCGTGACCTGAAAACTACGAAGGCTCAGAACTACATTAACCATATTTTTCTCTGTACTAATAATACTATGTACAAACATACTGTTGAAGATAATCTACACTTTTTATTATCATGTCCCTCGTTTATATTGAGGAAAGACAGAAGATTATGGACGTAATTACCTTGTATATTGTGCATCCTATAATCCGTCTTCTTATGGACCGAACCGGTCAGATAATGTCACATAGTCCTTAATCTTTAATTCTTTGGAATTCTACATTATTGTTATGGTTATCTTCTTTATGAGAAATCAGGAGAAACAAGACTGATGCGTATGGCTGAAGAAAAGCGGATCCTGCGAAAAGAACTCTACAACAGACCTGAGTCAGCTTGCAGATGTGCCCTATGTGGCAGAGAATGCAATGCTCGTATAGGGCTGTTTAGCCACAGTCGACACTGTAGGGCTGATAGCAATTAGGATTTTGCCATGGTCAATATTGACCGAATGAAACCATATATAGATTGAAGCCGTCAGTTGCAGTAGCAATTTAAGTCCTTAATTTTTAATGCTTTAAATCTCTCTATTATTGTTATGGGAAGTTCTTGATGCAAGTCTTGAAGTTTTGTACATGTACTGTTTTAGATCTTGTTTGCACGTGTTGCAATCGATTGAAGGATCGATCGACTGACAATTCGGACTATAACCAAAGTCAAAGATAATGTCATAATAAGAAAATTGCCTGTGTAATAGTATCAGAAGTTCAGAATATTTTCGCCCCTCCTTAATTTTCGCCACTTTTGCCCCCCCCCCCCCCCAAGGAATCAACCCCGCACAAACAAGATACCCCCCCCCCCCTCAAGCTCACCATATACACCCCGGGGCGGGTCAGTAACATTAAAATGCGTCGCCTATAGGTGTCTTTTTTAGACACCTTTACTTGTTCAATATTTTGTGGCTTGTACCCTGAACTCGAACATATCCGATTTTGGTATTCCTAAAGTGCACCCTACTATATTTTTTTCACCTTGAGGCCCTTAACTACAGAAATCACAATAGGCCGGAAACTGTGTTCTGCTACCTTAAATGGAAACTGTTCTTTGCTCTGCACTGACAGTTTGTATGGAAACTGTATCCGATACAATGTACAAAATTAACCAAATTAAGGGTGTCATAATCTCATCCATGAACGTTGTGACACGGGTCATGTCAACGTACCAGTACTCAGTAGCTCGGCATGGCAAGTGTAAAAAAAAGTGGAATATAAATCCACTGATGACGGCCCTTAACCAACCCAAAATTCTTTACCAACCATTCTTTTTCAAACACAGATTACATAGATACATATTAAAATGTTCAGTCGTGGATCTTAATAGACTCAAATCACTGAGAATGCTGACTCACCATTTCCAGAGTACGTCTTCTTGGTGCCACGCAGGCGCTCCTCGCTGTAGATCGTGATGCTTGCCATGGTACACTCGCCTGAAAAAGAAAGCTTACATGTCATTCAGTTGAACTCAGAAATGTACAACGAGTTTACTATGTTTGTAAATTCATATGTGAGCATTTCTATTCTGCAGTTTATAGTCGACCATACGAAATTCAGTGCACTTTTATTTGTGTCGATGAAGCATTTGTGTTCATCATTGACATAATCTAGAAAAGGCGTATTGAGTGTGCTGTCACTGGTGTGTGAGTCGTTTGTGAGTACTTGCGCGCGCGCGAATATAAGTGTGCGTGAGTATAGTTCGAATGTGTGTTTGTGTTACCGTGTCACACAGTGTGCGTGTTTGCATGAATGTGTGTGTCTGTGTGTACGTGTGTGTTTGTGTGACTGTGTCACAGTGTGTGTAAACGTGTGTGTGTCTGTGTGTATATATGTGTGTGTTTGTGTATACATGTGTCCATGTCTGTGTGCGTGCGTGTGTGTGTGTTTGTGCGACTGTGTCACAGTGTGTGTATACACGTGTGTGTGTGCGTGTGTGTGTTTTTTTTTCATGTGAGTATGTGTGTATGTGTGACTGTGTTACACAGTGTGAAAGTCTTGTAGCCGTTCTGCTTCAACGACTCAGCGGCTGAGATATAGACATGATAACGAGTCGACGCCCAAATGGCACAGGTCAGGGTAGGGCGACCCTAACAATTAACTGTAATTTTCTCCACAATAGCGGAGTTTGAATCTCAGCCAATTTGGCTTTCTCTAATTTTGCAAACCTATGGTGGTTTTACACACACACACACACACACACACACACACACACACACACACACACACACACACACAAGCACTCACTCACACACGCACACACATCCAAGGTCACAACGTCAGGGGCATGGCGGGTATCGAACTCGGGACGTCGGAACCTCTCGGGACGCCCAACATAACGCCAAAATGATGTAAAAGACGATTAGAGCCCTTCAGAGGATAAGCCGTCATGCCGCATTAGCCAGGAACGATCAGACGGAAAAAATGATTATGTCATAATCATGACACTGACACGGGCACCGCCATATTGGAAGTTTGCAGCTTTTCAGCAAGTTTGTGGTATCACCTTGTGTTCCCGTTTTCACGCTATCAAACTCCCGGGTGCACCATCACTAGTTGCTAGAAAATGGGCAGGTTTTAACGAACTGAATGTCCTGAATTAGAACATGTGTTTATATATAGTATTCATGTACCGCATTGTTTTCGCCATACAACGTTTTCTTCCAATAAACAGAATGCTCTATCCTCCTACGGTTTGTATGTTTGCTCTCTTCAGAGGTTGGTGGAGAATTTAAGTAACTAGCAAAAAATCAAATTCTTAACTACTTTAGCTTTGCTCTTCACGTAAAACTGTGGTTGTGCGCACTTCCACCCTTGCGCGAGGAGAGAATTTCCAAAGTTTGGAAAGACGCAGGCCTTATCAGGTGCCGTGTATACTACTATACCCAGGTTTTTCTCGTAACACGAACTGGATTGTGCTAAATGAAACTCTCCTCTCGATAGGGTCACGCGCGGATCCAGGGGGGTGCGCGCCAGGCGCGCGCCTCCCCCTTCAGCTGGCAAAAAATAAAAATTGGTAAGATAAACCCAGGCTACTAGAGGTCTTCTGGGGGACGCCAAGAATATTGACAACGTTATAAAACCAATTCGCTTATTTGAAAGGAGGTTTTCTCGTAATTATTTAGAGAAACTTGCGGTTTGCAATTACTAGTGGGTCCTCCGAGTCACGAAAACTTATGGTAGAGGCCCGGGGACGGAGCGCGGTGGCATCAATTTCTCCCCATGAAATTCGTGGGCCGCTGTAAGCCAAAATCGGCGCTTAAAAATATAGAAAGAGCGTAGAAATTTTGTAAGATCTCCAAAAAATCAGCGAAAGTTAATTATTTTTAATAAACTGATGATTTCTATCGTCCGTTATCGGTTAGAGAGACTCGACCGGTCGACCCCGCCTTGGGAAAATCGGCGTCGTGCGCCGACACCCCCCTCCCCACTACAGTTCTGATCAGTCGCCGCAATGATTGATCGTCGTTTGATTGACGTTTTTGTTGTCATTTTCCCCGATTAACCGTCAACAATTGCCACCACAGAAGCAAAAAGAGTCCGTAATATGTATAATTTCAAATGCGTAAGACACTTTCAAGATCTTTCAAAATAGTCTCCTGCAAGCCGCTCAGACCCTACGAGATTTCGATGCGATTTTATAGGAGCGCGAGCCGCTTCGAGGAGCTAGTCACATCAGCAGCCAGGTACAAATAATTTTGCGATATTATTTCTGTAACGTAGCGTCATTTATGAATATTAAGAAGGACGAACTAGCCTTCGTTAGGTTTGTCCTCAGTGATAGTTGCTAAAAAATGTCCCTAACGTGAACTAGACACAGACAATGCAAAAATCAGTGTTAATTTGTTTCTCAAATTTGCTCAGAGAGAGAGAAGAGAGAACTGGTTTATTTATTGAACGCACACAAAATCAAGTACAAGCTGGTAGTCCGGAGACTAAATTGCCTCGCACTAAGTACACAAGAGAGTATAATGGAAATCCCTGCATATGTGCAGTAATCAAATTATTATAATCGCAATTCGCACTCAGCTGTACAATTTAAAAGTGTGGATCTACACACACATAGTCAATATATATATATATATATATATATATATCAGTAATAAAATCTCATTTCAATCTAAAACATCACTATTAAGGAAAATTAAAAAGTGACATCTGAAGTCTAACATGAATTTAAAAGGTCGACACAGTATGGGAGCGTAGTGTTCCTAAAACGAGCCGTTCTACACTTAAACTGAGTGAAGTTGTCAGCGTTTCTGAGGCCTCTACCATGTGCCTCAGAGCGGCGTGGTGGTAGCCAGTCGAAAACCTCAGAATGGACAAGGGATCTGGCAAACTTGAGGCAGTGAGCCTTACGTCTTACATGCAAATGTTCCAGATCACACACCTGCAGTGCCGAACTGTAGGAACTGTAGGAGCGACCAAGGATAATCTTACAGGCTCTAACCTGGATACGCTCTATCATACGTGACTGTTCTACTGTAAGACCAGGGTGCCAAACCTGGCAGGCGTATTCCAGGGTGGGGCGGACAAACCCTATGTACACAAGTACTATAGTGCTCAGACCGTGTTTCTTCAAACACCTAATCATGTAAAGGCGGCGGTTAGCTTTGCCCACAATCATTACTACATGTGCAGTCCACTTCAAGTGTGCTTGTAGTATTACACCCAGGACCTTGGCCATGTGTACAACTTCAAGTTCAGATGTGCCAACAAACAGTTTGGGAGTTTCAGGCGGTCTTCACAGGAAGCATATTTTATGTACATCACCATGCATTTAGTTGGGTTAAGCTGCATGTAGTTCTTGTCAGTCCAGCTAACAAGATTGTCCAGATCGGTTTGAACTTTGGAAGAATGGTTCTAAAATGCACCAGAGAGCCTCTATTTCTTAAAAATTTTCTGGGGAGGCCCCCCATACCCCCCAACGAGAGGGGGTACCCTCCTCTCGTGCTCTCCCCCCGCGCAGCTTGCGCTGCGAGGCAGCGGCCCCCCTTAGCAAATTTCTGGATCCGACAGTGAGGGTAGAAGTGGTCTGAGCAAAGACCGGACAGCTTTTGGGAACGAAAAGAATGATATGAAAGATACCAAACTATGTAAGACGAAAAGAGAAGTGTCGTGGGCATTATTTGTGTACATTTTTAAGAATACATTTCTATTTTTCCTTTCCATGCAGAGCCTAGCCGGGCCCCTGTTTGGAAATGTGACCCGATCCCGAATAGTAAAACAACTCTATTACAAAAGAAGAGACACCGCATACATCAACAAAATACCGTATACTTATCTGAACATGTATCTTAGATCTCTCTGTCTAATTTCCTTTTCTTCAACGGTACTCACATCACAATCGCACTGCAGCAAGAGCGCGTGTCCTGCTGCCATTACGGTAACGCCCCCCGGAAGTAGACTCCTTCGCAGACTTCGATCGCCTTTTATTTTATGGTGGGGGATGCGATTTTCAACGTTGACTAAGGTTTTCTAATGCCAGGAAAGGAGAAGTCAACCATGGAAGGGACTTTCACCCCACCTCCAGAACCAGCTACAAAACAAACTTTCGGAGACCCAAATCATAAGTGCGTAACAGTGTATGTTTGGATTTTCGGTGTGACTGATACTGTAAATGGGAAATATTTGCGGAGATTCAATTTCGCGGGAAATTGGAATTGGAAATTTCACATTGGCTTGAGCAAGTTTGCGGTTTGAAGCACAGTAGTGCTACGGTAGAAATGTCGCGGTGGTTTTAAGTTCACATTGAATAGTTCACCTCGAAAACCGCGAACATAAAACCTCTCGAACATTTTTTTTTTCTTTTTACAGTATAGGCAGTCATCGCGCGTGCCTCAGAAGGTCAGGGTCGGTGACTCACATTTCCAAACCGCTGCTCTTTTAGCGGCGGGAACAAAAAATAAATTCAAAGTGTATATCAATAAATACACATCATTTATGCTCATGACTAGTTTTCCGTTACGTTTTTTGTGTATTGTTGTTTTCTATATCGTAATTTGCCCGGCCAAGCGCCGGTTTGGCAATGTTACACGTCTTGACCTGTAATAGGCCCACAGTCCACTGGCACGGCGCTCTCGCTGCGATGGCAAATTTACCCGTCATGGTCGGAGAGCGCCGTGGAATCGCCATGGGAGCGCGACGAGAGCGCGGTGAGAGTGCCATAAGAAAATCTATCGTAGTTCATCTCTGAAATCCGTTGAGTAACCTTTCGAATCTTTGGCCGCCCGCTGAAGTTGCTGCACGGCGCTGAGGCAAATTTGCCATCGCAGCGAGAACGCCATGAGAGCGCCGTGAAATGGAATGGGAGTATTACATGTATGCTTGGAAATCAACTTTTGTAGGGGTCACCCAGTTGTCTATAGATGAAATTAATAGATAAACAAATGTGACCCTGGTAGACGCTAGTATATCTCGCCGAGTGGGAATAGCACTCAGATTGAGATTATATTGTTATCCTAAACGAAGATATAGACAACAATTTACTTACGGGTATCTTGTACAGCTACGACTGCCTGTTTCTCTGCTGACGAAGTTTCGGAGGGTGATGTCTCTTTCGTCGGTAGAACCGTCAGAGTGACCGCTCACAGAGTTGGGAAGAATATATAGAGCTCGCTGCAGGAGGGGGCGGTGTCTAGAAAGCTTTCAATCGGGGGTTACTAAAAGTCATCAATATATTTGGGCGTTCCTCGGTCGGATTCCTTCACACGGTTATTATATGATAATGGCCAGGTGTGCAACAAAAGGAGGGCGACTTGTGTCATTTGTCATACTTAGTGATGGCCTGACTGTCATGTACCGTGAACCAGCTCCTGCCAGGCTATCATCAAGGGCAATTTGTGCACTATCTTACCATCATGCATTGTTAACCGATCTACTTTAGTCGACGATATGATGCCTAATTTAATATAGGAATGTCTTTGTGATGACCGCCTCGTATCTATTTGAAACATATGACCAAGGAGGTTAAAAAAGGGTTAAAGGTCCGTTATATGACCTTGTTCAACTTGAGCCTGAAATATCTTTAGTTAGAGAAACTGTTTTATCATACTTTTCGTTCCCGAACTTTTGTTAGTTTCTGCTATTCCTTTACCTCTTGTCCGGTCAATACATCTTACAGCATAATGCTCACCTCACCTCACCTCACCGGTCCCATAATGCACATGACGAGTAATTATGTATAATCAGATATTGCCGACATCGGGATAATAATTAGATAAGAGACGATAGACACGTGCACCCTCAGGCGACAAGACGAAGATGGTACCATTGTAAAGACTGTATAGTGATTTACGTAGCTGTGAAAGAGTTGGTCGTGGGAACGTGCCCTCCAATATGGGGAACTGCCGTGGGAACAGGAGTTAGCTTGGAGACGTCGTCACTAGTATATATATAGTTCGTCCTCTTACGTCACATATTTGATTAAGAACATGTAAGAAGGCTACACAGTCAGAATTTATTACACAGTTTTGGGGTGGAAGATCGTTAATTTTATTTATTTATTTGTTTGTTTGTTAACCGCCCCATGGCGTAGCACAAGAGGTTTGTACTGAAGAGTACAAGCTTCATATTCAGGCAGGTTTAAGCAACTGACATGACACTAAGCTTAAGAATATTCAGCAGCAAATCAGTGGTTGTCACTAGTACTAGTAACATTCGTAATTATGATATTCCATTACTGATAGATTGCTAGGGGTACATCACTAAACACACGTAGATATGGAAGGAAGGTCACACAAATATCATGCACCAGCCTTAGGGTAACGTCACATTTCCAAACCGGAGCCCGGTTGGGCTGTCTGTCACTTGGATGATCACCATAACACCTGTCTTGACCTATTATTCTCTTAACGTCTTGTGCCGTTTGATGTCTTATATATCATACTTCATTTCACCCGAAAGCTGCCCGACCAGGCTCCGGTTTGGAAATGTGACGTAGACTTTGACAAACAGCACCATCCCTATCGTTCAGTATATCAGTTGTCAGAGAGGTAACACGTGGTGGAATGGTCCGACAGTGGTCCCAGGGAAAGGAGGGGTCAACGGGAATGGATCGTACGGACACTCTACTTTCTTGATGGATCCGATGGTGATGGTTTCTCCCCCAGCCACCAGCTGTACGCGGTAGTTGCCAGGCCCCATCGTCTTCTCCGTGTTGCTCGGCGGGTACCCTCCGCTGTAGCTACCGTACGGCTACAGGCTCCACCAGCCGCCTGGGGTTATAAAGGAATGCATGGAGACCCTTATTGCTAAATTTAAAAGACTTTTGAAGTAAAAGAAATGACCAAACGAACGGACAGGGGCTATAAACGCTGAGCGTTCATACTAATGTTTGTATTATGGTTATGTAATGGTATATGTTGATGGATTTAATAGGACTTGATGTAATCTGTATCTCATATTTTATCTAAACCTTACCTCCCTCATGGCCTCAATGAAAAGCGGCCTGCAGGCCGATTTGAGCTTCTTATAAATCAATAAACTTTAAGGTTCAAATAATCAAACAATTTGCACAATATATACACACTGGGTTAAGGGCATACCACAACAAAAGAATACTTTACAGATACGAACAAGTATGCATGGCAAGCTACTAAGGTCAGGGTATCCCAAAAGGCTTTTTAAGGTCGTTGGCTATCAACTGTGTTTTTACCAGTCCTTCAGCCGCTTTTTACCTCAATAGCTACGGCCGCGAACAAAGTTTAATACAAAGCCATCCAAATGATCTTGAGTTATAAATGCGAACATACAAACATAACCAAAAACAATGCCCTTGTCGGAGGTGAACATCCTTCATGGAGGTAATAATTGAGCAAAAAG
The DNA here is from genome assembly GCA_019207045.1 of Branchiostoma floridae x Branchiostoma belcheri. NCBI lineage: Eukaryota > Metazoa > Chordata > Leptocardii > Amphioxiformes > Branchiostomatidae > Branchiostoma > Branchiostoma floridae x Branchiostoma belcheri. Next base: position 11,759,742 of record CM033027.1, read on the forward strand.
TAAACCCCGTGCGTCTGCGTGTCATAGTGACCTCTACCCCTTACCTACCCCGGATGACGACTGAGCAGCAGTTGTCCATCTCGACGTCAGGATCGTCACACGTGACCACTTGCTCGGCCCCACAGAAGTCGTCCTTGTCGTACAAGGTCACTGCGTCCTGCCTGACGGGGCGGAGGGACCGGACCATGTCTGCATGGGCACACAGATGGTTATTTCTTTATTTTTTGTATTTTGTATTTGCCTTTTGACAGACGAGAACAATGTGGGACTGCACTCAAGTTTGCAACTTATATTAACAGTGGCACATACACGATACAGACAAAAGGTAAAGGTAGTCGCTTTTCTCCCCGACAGAAGTCAGGTACCCAATTTGACACCTGGGTAAAGTGAGAAAAGTCGTGTAAAGTGCCTTTCCCACGGGCACAAAGTAGGGGTCACTGCGAGTATCGAACTAACGTCACGTCTATCTGTGGGGTTTGGTAGCAAAACTTGGATCATCATCCGGAATGTATGTGACCGGACCCTAACGTATGTGACCGGGTGGTTATTATACCTAATAGTATCCCATGTAAATGATGTAACACAGTCGAATTGCTGCATTTAGCCCATTTGGGCTAGCCTGGGTACCACCCGGATGGTAGTTCGCTCCCATGTTCGCTTTTCTGGATAGCAGAAGGGAACATGGGAGCTAACTAGTGTATAATGAATGTCAGGCTGTATATAGTATGATCTAGTATATAATGAACGCCGGAGCGAACTACTTTCCGGGTGGTACCCAGGCTACATTAGGGCAGGAACATGCAAATAGAGATCATTAAAGATATCACCATTCCATGTGGTGTTGGCCGGGTTGACGTGGTTGGAGCGGATGTGTCCCGGGTCGGGGTAGATGCCGGTCGGCAGGCGGATAGAAGTCCCCTCGAAGTCGTTGTATGAGTACACCAGCCACTCTCCGCTGGTCACCTTGATAGAGAAGCAGGAGTTCTGCCCGGCCGGTACGTCCGCCACTAGGAACCGCCGAGTACAGAAAACAAAAGAAAGTAATAATAATAATCATCTGGTGTATTTTGCCAGCCAGTAGGTACCCAGTATGAGTAATGAGGCTGTTTAACGTGGTCGAGGCACCTCCTCGAGCACGGGACCCCCGTTTTACGTCCCTCCCGGAAGACGATTTCGTGGAAACTTCGTGAGGCTACAGCAATCCGGACGTCCTTGGTTGGTCCCCCATCCAAGCACTGTCCGGACCGTCGCGTTGCTTAACTTCCGAGATCGAGGGATCGGGTGTACCAACGCGCCACGCGGCCGTAGCGTCCTCTGTTGTTACGTGTTTATTTTTACTTAGAGGGTGGTACGATCACCAGTTTATTAGAGTTACTACAATAACTAAATGGAAAGGAGTGAGTGAGTTTAGGTTTAAACCAGCTAGTAACTTGCAATTCTGAAAATACAGGGGCATTTTTGTACAACTTGTGGAAGGTGAAATTGTGAATCGAGAAGAAAATGTCGAAGGATCGTCAAAATGAAACGTTACCCTATCTTTATATTAGCGATGACGAACACAGATAGTTGACACTTCGAATCTATATCTAATTTGCGAGAAGAGAAGAGATGAGAACAATTTATAAATCAAACAACTTCCTGAAGACAGTAGGAGGTAACTTACCTGTGTCAGTGAATGTGTGTTTTGTTCCGCGCAAGCCCTCCTCATCATAAATGCTGATACTGTTGGTTGCCATTTTCTGTAGAAATATCAGAATCAGCAACATTTCCGCTTAAGACACGTACGCACCCCAGCACGTCTCAAGACACAACCCAACACGTCTCAAGACTCACAAAACACGTCTCAAGACTCACAAGATGCACTCCAACACGTCTCAAGACACCCCCTATACGTCTCAAGACACAACCCAACACCGTCTCAAGACACAACCAAACAGGTCCCAAGACACAAGCAAACAGGTCCCAAGACACAGCCAAACAGGTCTCAAGACACAACCAAACAGGTCCCAAGACACAAGCAAACAGGTCCCAAGACACAACCAAACAGGTCTCAAGACTCACAAGACACAACCAGTACGTCTCAAGACACAACCCAACACCTCTCAAGAGTCACACAACATATCTCAAGAATCTTACAATACCGCTCAAGACACAACCAAACACGTCTCAAGACACGCAACCAAACACGTCTCAAGACACAACCAAACACGTCTCAAGACACAACCAAATACGTCTCAAGACACAACCCTATACCTCTCAAGACACAACCCAACACGTCTCAGTACACAGCCCAACACGTCTCAAGACACAACCCATCACGTCTCAAGATGCAACCCAACACGTCTCAAGACACAACCCAACACGTCTGAAGACATCCCCCGACACGTCTGAATACACAATCTAACACGTCTCAAGACGCACCCCAACACGTCTCAAGACACAACCCAACACGTCTCAAGACACACTCAACACACCTCAGGACGTCTTAAGACACAACTCAACACATCTCAAGACACAACCCAACAAGGTCTCAAGACACAATCCAACACGTCTCAAGACACAACCCAACACGGCTCAACACACACCAACACCTCTCTAGACTCACACAATACGTCTCAAGACTCACAAGACGCACCCCAACACGTCTCAAGACTCACACAACGTTAACACTTCGATCAAGACACAACCCAGGACCTCTGAAGATGCATCCCAAAACGTCTCAATAACACTCAGGAGTCAAAACACAGACAATACGTCTCAAGACACCGACACGTCTCCGCAAGACAGACATAGTACCCTCAACACTCAAGCCGACACCTCTCAAGACGCGCACACATGTATCTCTAATACCCCTGTCACATTATCCACGATCTTCGGGCGTATCGATGGAAGATCGGCCATATTCAAGATCGACAGAGGGTTGTGCGTATTTCTCACCTGAAAACCGTCCCTGTCACATACAAGCCATACTTTGTACCTTGTACAAATGTTGTGCAACAAAGTTATCATTATAAAAGAGGCAAGGGCGATTGCCGCAGAATCGTCGTCCAATCGATTTTCGCCATATGGGACAGGGGTATAAGCATAGGTGGAGATTTCAGAAAATAAAACCTCGAAACAATGGTATCAACCCCTGAATACCAACGCTCGGAATACTTCGTATTCAATCGGAACCAAATCCAATATTTTTGTTACAATTGTGAAACAGTCTGTTAAGAAATGAGTGACGAATCATCGTACGCCTTCCATCATTAGTGAGTCCAAATTTCGTCAAACTCTGGTCTAACTTTCACAGTCCGTTTACGCTATCTCCGCAACAAATTTAAGCTAGTCTACAACAGCGCACCAGATAAGGGGCACTCACCCCTGTCGCTGACTCTTATACCACATTACTCTTGTCTTCGTGAACAAAGGGTATGAGAGAGTGAACCGATTTGTATCAGGTATCACAGCACGAAATCTGGTATTTAAGCAAGCTTAAACTCAACGTAAACGTGACGTTTCTGCACCCTTTCCGCAACTTAACGACATCTATCCGCGAACGTAAAGATCCCCTTTAATGTTACCTTTACGTTGGCACTTATATGTACTTATATGCACTCATCACGTGCCTTTCCGCAACTATTAGACGCTTAAAGGCGTCGTTAATGACAGTTTTTCGTAACCTATACGGGAGGAAAGTATGCGTTTATTAAGACCTTTCTGCACCCTTTCCGCAACTTAACGACATCTATCCGTGAACGTAAAGATTCCCTTTAATGCACTTATATGTACGTTTCGGCACTCCTTCACGTGCCTTTCCGCAACTATTAGACGCTTTAAGGCGTCGTTAATGACAGTTTTTCGTAACCTATACGGGCGGAAAGCACTCGTTTCTTAAGACCTTTCCGTGATCTTTTGACCACATTTACAGTCGATTTCCGTCACGATTTCCCCACGTTTATGTGTCGTTTACACACCCTGAAAGGCACGCGAAGAAGTGCAGAAACGTACTTATCCGAACGCTTTCCGTGATCTTTCCTTGGACTATAGTTGTCATTTATTTTTAGTAAAGGCGGCGTAAGTTTAAACCTTTCCGCATCTTTAGGTAGGCTTTATGTGTTTTGTGTGGCTTAAATTGGAACTTTTGCATCGGGTATGCGTGTCTTATTTGGTGTGAATCATACCTACACCGGTATCTATGGCTTTGCCGTCTAAACTATCTTGTGAGTCCAATTGTGGACTTGGATTGGTCGACCGAGGGAACAATCGGTGTACAATATCCATGCACGAATCTCCGCTACATTTAAGTCCACAATTTGGAGTCCAGTGTCGGGCGATACGCCTGGAAAGACATCATTTCAAGCAGCATAGTCCCATCTGGCCATCACATTAGGAAAAATCCGCTGAGATTCCCGAAGACGGGTACTGTTTTGTGATGAACAGGCCGTGCTCTCCATATCTCCGCCAGCTTATGCTGGTCAAGATGACACAGTCTTGAATTCACCCTGAGTTGTGCCCCTTTGAAGACTCTCCAACATACTCCGTTTCTGGCAAGCCTTGAGTGTCCTATGGTTATGTCCGTTCCGTCCTGTAGTTCCGTTCGAATCCATTTGCGGCAAAGCCACGCCGATAATCCGTGTGTTGAAACGGATCCAAGGCTCCTTCTTGACTTGTCCCGAAACAGACGCCCTGCAAACTGGTTTCTTCTATAAATTATGGTATATTCGTTAGGTTTAAAAAACCCACCTTTGTCTGTCATTGGATAACGCCCTATCACATGACTGGCCTCTTCTGGGAGCTGCTAATTAGAAATTCAATGCCGCGTTGTTCGTTATTCATAGTTGACGGCGAATAAATTTGAATTTGAAAAACACCATCCCCTTTGTACGCTGTTTAGCCAATGTTAAGCTAAACACAACTGTTACCACACTAGAAAATACCAGCCTTTCTGGGAGAACGTGATTAGTGCTTGTAGATAATAAATGTTCTTCCAGATGATAAGAAAGTTTTTTTGTACAATTATATAAACAGCAAACCCGCTATATTCCCATGATACGTTACCGCGTAGTGAGGACGCTATGTCGTCGGGATGCCAAGCTGCAAGGCACAGCCACCCGCGAGCGACATACTGCACAGGCCGCCCAGTACTAGTCCTCTTACCCTGAACGGGAACATGCCGTAATTATGACCACCAATCTTCGGGGGCATGTACCCAGTCCTCCCGGCGACTGTTGTTTCCTTTCAACAAGGAGGTTAAATATTTAATTTCCTTGCTTTCAACGCTACCTCTCCAACATCTTTTTCTGTAACTATCAATCTCCACCTCTGTAAAGAAAGTTCAGAGAGTTTTCTGAAAAGTAAGCTCAAAGGCAAAGGTAACGGAACGATATCGGTAACATACGATACTACTGGAAAAAGTAAACGCTACCTTTCCGACATCTTTCTTGCACCTGTACATAGCATCTTTTTGTGTAAAGTGAGCTCAATGGTAACGTAAAGACATTGGAAAGATACCATATGTTCCATGAGGATATTTTGATTTTCCTGGTTTCGTCAAACACGCTAACACAGAATGAGTTATTCAGGCGAGGTCGCTACTTTAGTGAGAGGCGCATGTGGTATATTGAGTGGAAAATACTCGTAATTTGGTAAAAGCAATGCCTCTTTTAAGAATAATAATTAACGCTACCTTTCCGTTTGCACCTATACATTCCAAAAATTGTATCTGCTATATGTAAGTTTTAACCAGGAGCAAATGTTGCTTATCTTGGTTAAACTCAACACGTTAACACAGCAGGGGCTATTCAGGCGAAGCTGCTGCGTTAGTGAGGGCGCATGTGGTATATTGAGCGGAAAATAATGCCTCTTCTTCAAATAATGATTAACGCTACCTTTCCGACATCTTTTTTCCACCTATACATAAAAGGGGGGAGGTTTGCTTAAACCTCCCCCCTTTTATGTAAAGTCAGCTCAAATGTAACGGAAAGACATCGGAAAGATTGTATCTGTTATATGTAGCTTTCACAAAGGAGATTTACTTTTCTTGGTTAAACTTAACACGCAAACACTGTTCATTTGAAGCCGCTGCTTTAGTGAACGGCGCATGTGGTATATTGAGCGGAAAATACTCTTAATTTGGTAAAAGCAATGCCTCTTCTTCAAATAATAATTAACGCTACCTTTCCGACATCTTTTTTCCACCTATACATAAAAGGGGGAGGTTTGCTTAAACCTCCCCCCTTTTATGTAAAGTCAGCTCAAATGTAACGGAAAGACATCGGAAAGATTGTATCTTTTATATGTAGCTTTCACACAGGACGAGATTTGCTTTTCTTTGTTAAACTTAACACGCAAACACAGCAGGAGCTATTCATTTGAAGCCGCTGCTTTAGTAAGCGACGCATGTGGTATATTGAGCGGAAAATACTCTTAATTTGGTAAAAGTAATGCCTCTTCTTCAAGTAATGATTAACGCTACTTTTCCGACACCTTTTTTCCACCTATACATAAAAGGGGGGAGATTTGCTTAAACCTCCCCCCTTTTATGTAAAGTCAGCTCAAATGTAACGGAAAGACATCGGAAAGATTGTATCTGTTATATGTAACTTTCACAAAGGAGATTTGCTTTTCTTGGTTAAACTTAACACGCAAACACTATTCATTTGAAGCCGCTGCTTAAGTGAACGGCGCATGTGGTATATTGAGCGGAAAATACTCTTAATTTGGTAAAAGCAATGCCTCTTCTTCAAGTAATGATTAACGCTACCTTTCCGACATCTTTTTTCCGCCTATACATAAAAGGGGGGAGGTTTGCTTAAACCTCCCCCCTTTTATGTAAAGTCAGCTCAAATGTAACGGAAAGATATCGGAAAGATTGTATCTGTTATATGTAGCTTTCACACAGGATATTTACTTTTCTTGGTTAAACTAAACACGCAAACACAGCAGGAGCTATTCATTTGAAGCCGCTGCTTTATTGAACGGCGCATGTGGTATATTGAGCGGAAAATACTCTTAATTTGGTAAAAGCAATGCCTCTTCTTAGAAATAAACGCTACCATACCTATACATAAAAGGGGGAGGTCTCCATAGACCTATACTGATAAGAGTATGTAAAATGAGATCAATTGTAACGGAAGGGCAATGAAAATATACCATCTCCTATTGGTAATTTCCACCTTAGAGAACCACGAAAATAAAAAAAGGCGAAGGTTAACTGATTGTATGTGAACGTATGGTCGGTTCAAAGCCTGTAGATGTTTTCTGTACATAAGCAATACCCGTTTCATATACGGCGCATATAAGGATGCTTAAAGGTTATGTAAAGATATTACATGTATTTAATCTGCCTTAACGAATACGGAAAGGTTACGGAAATGTAAAACCATGGTTTCCGTGGTCTTTACGATACCGTAAACTCTGCGGAAATATTTTCCCACCTTTAGGCTACATTTAAGTATCTCGGAAAGTATGCTTAAATATTCGTTTTCGTGCTGTGTATCACTAGGTATTGTACTCAATAGGTAGCTGGAAAGGCTATTAGAAATTGGCATTCCGCCACCTAATGATACGTCAGAGGTTGCAAAATAAACTTCTGAGGCCGTCTAACTTTATTATCTAGACTATTTGTCTTATTTCTGTCATTTTTGCAGCAGTTTATGGAGTTTGGCAAATATTATGAAGTGTCGCATAGATATTTCTAGGCATGCCCCAAGAACAAATTCGTAAGTTCCTGTCTCTTTGAACGTGTTTGATATTTATTTTCCCGACCCCTGGCTACAGACGCAAATCACACAGTTACACTAAAACTTTTCTATATGCTGTCCACAAAGAAATACGACGTAAACGTATTCAAACCTGTCACTCCCCCCGAATAAAGAGAGTTCTGGAAGTTTCCACCCGTTGAACAAATTCAAACAGATGATATTTCAGATGCCCTATGATCGTGTCGGCGTCACTGAGTCCTTTGATTTGATCCATTTACTTATGATTTAGGACCGTGTCAAAAAGGCCAGCTCCCTGCCTGAGGCATTGCATACTTTACAGATAATGACGCGTTATCTGCTTAATTAATGTCAATCCTGATTCTCCGAAGAATCTCATTTAGAAAGCAACGCCAGGTGAATTAGATATACAGATAGTTCCCAACTGTGTTATTAAAGGTACACTACAGATATCTCTGGTCGTGATCACTCAGGACAAAATCAGCAAAACTACAAGCCAGTTTAGAAGAGGAATGACAGCAATGCCGAGTACAGCGCCCCCGCACAAAACTGGACAATTGCAGCCGCCTGATACCCAAGCCTGCTCTAATCGCGTGCTTGCAGGCACTGTGGTGGTTGACAGCGACATTAGTGACAGTAGACTGGTGATTGATTGTAGACGCAATGGAAAATTCCTGTAAGTTTGAGCAGACTTATTTTCCCCACAAGAAGTGGTTCGCGTTAACTTGCCTCTGACTCTGAGGATATGAAGGGCATTGCTGACACCAAATCCTCTTTGCTCGCGGGTCATCATTTCAAGGGTATACAACTACAGCAACTACATGTATTTCACGATTTAAAGTACCCCCTGTACGAGTCAAAGGTTGCGAGTTAATCTCTAAGGAAATCTATCGGACGCAAATTTAAAGACTGTCGTATGATCGCCGTGTGAATGCAAGCTTATAAAAAATCCTTATACCCTTGTCACATTATCCACGATCTTCGGGCGTATGGATGGAAGATCGGCCATAATCAAGATCGGCAAAGGGTTGCGCGTATTTTTCACCTGAAAACCGTCCCTGTCATATTCAAGCCATACTTTCTACCTTGTACAGTTGTTGTGCAATAAAGTTGTTATCATAAGCGAGGCTCGGGCGATTGCCGCAGAATCGTCGTCCGATCGATTTTCGCCAAAATGTGACGGGTATAAGGACGGTCTTGGGATTTTTTTTTCATAGATCGTACAAATTTACTTTACAGAGCTGTAAAAGGGGAAATTTTCGCGGGAATTTGATAACGCCTTGGGGAGAAAATTGAGTGTTCGCGGTACGTGGTTAAGTTTGTGGTTGAAACTATCATGCAGGGTTTTACACTTTTACTGTATGAAGGGGATGTTTGTTCGCGGTGGATTTAAGCTTGCGGTGGAGAGGTCAACGTGAAGAACGCAAACATAAAACCACCGCGAACATCTATCTAAACTTTTACAGTACCATTCTCCGTTTTACATGTGTGCTGGGGATTGTTCATTGTATCACCGTATACGTAGCGGGGGGGGGGGGGGTACCTTGAACTCTCCACCTCTGTACACCGTAGGAGTCGGACACACAACAGCGGAAACCTATTTTCAAGAAGTACTTACCAAAAACCGCGGAACGTCAGTAGTATTCGAATTTCGATGTCAGTTTGGGCCGCCCCGAAGCACAGAATGACGTTGCACTAAAGGGAGGGGGCAGTTTTGTGATAGTCTGTTTGATTCTTTCACATGTTACTGTACTGTAAATGCAGAAATTTTGGCGGTGGTTTTATGTTCGCCGTTTTCGCGGTGGTCGCTTCACCTTCTGTCCTCTACCCGCGCCACTTACGGCACCTCTTCTCACTACATGTACATATATTGTCTCGTTATCAGGAAAGCTTGGGAGCTTGCCACGGCGAAGACATGTGAATCTGTTTGATTGTTTGTTCGTATAACCGGCACACTGGTACGGCCTTGAGGCGGAACACACCAGATTGGTACACTAGGTGAAAGTTGCATAAGACCAGACTTATGACTTTGATCTACTCATACCGAGATACTTGGCAATGCCCTTTTTTGATTAGGGTGATGTTTTTAAAATTCTTTAAGTTAAACGTGCTGGAGGTGTGGCTCTTTCCAAAACACTGGGCCCGGTTTTACGTCCTACCTGGGAGGGCGTCCATAATCAAAGCTAGGTACTCATTGTCATCTAAGTAGAGTGAGGAAATACTGTAAATGCAGAAACTTTCGCGGTGGATTAATGTTCGCGTTTTTCGCGGTGGCCGCTTCACCGCGAACTTTAAACCACCGCGAACGTTTTCTCATGGCAATTAAAGACTACAGTGTATCATCGGGTGCTACCACGAACCGCGAAAAGTCCTTTTTTCCTAGTCTCCAAGCAGACCCTACGGTGCCTTAGAAATAGTATCAAAGCTGGCAAAGGAGTATAGCCGGCCAAAGGGAGATAGCCGGCTAAGGGAGTCAAACGGGCACCGGTATACCAAGTCCCTGGCCAGCTTTGATACTATTTCTAAGGCACCGTAGGGTCTGCTTGGAGACTACTTTTTTCCCGCTACCGCGAAATTAAATCCCCGCGAACTTAAATGCATTTAAGGGACTCTAAGGTGTTGAGTGACTTTCCTAAGGCTACATCGATAGAGCTTGCCTGGGATTCAAAGAACAACACTACCCACAAGACAACGTTGCCACCTGTTGAAGGTACGAACTACCTGCATTACAATAAACATTGCTAGGTGACGCTTTTGACCAATCAGTTCTGCTGTAGCAGGCAAGAACAACATGATCCAATATGTGGAAACCTATGTAATAGTATGTCTCTTCGTGTTTTATATAATTTGCTTAATAAAAGTTGGCAATATTCATCTAAAAGTTCGATAACAGTAATGCCCAAGCCCTAACACTAATTTACAAACTGCTTCAAATCAGAATGTTTGAACTTTATATAATGTCAATTTCTAGCACCTTCTCAATAGATCTACATATTTCAAGCTAATTTCAACCCAAAAAGTACAAACGTACCATGGTGTTGTACTTCTAGAAAACGCTACCAGGAGGCCCGTACCTCACTTGTTATCAGCCCAAGAGCAATCTACCACTCCGATTGGGCGGCCTCTTAAGATCAAACTTAATACAAAACCAGGAAGTTCCACTACAGTACCATAACAAGCTGCGGAGGGCCCCAAATCTATATATAGATCTTCAGTCAAGGTCCCACCAACACCTACCTTCATATGTAATACCAAAGATCAGCGGAATCCACGAAGACGCCAAAAGACACACAAAACATCAGGCAAAATGATTATTAGGAAACACTCAAGTTTTAAAACAGTCCATTTTCCCGACGCCGTCAGTGTGTAATTCTCAGACAGAGGTTGTAAAGCTCTGCCGAAGCTCATTTGCAGCTATTTGGATAACTAGGTTATGAAATTTTACCGCCATCGGAGGAATAGTTCCGGGTCACAAGTGTCAACTTCCTGTCTGTACGAGGCAGGAATGCGCCCAGACGTGTCTGCCAGACGTGGACCGTTAGTCGGTCAGACGTGCGATATCTTCGTCTTGTAAGACAAGTTCAGTGGTGGAACAGGCGACTGTGTATCAACAGACTTCCAGGTAAGAGGAGTTGGCATGTATGTCGGTATTCAAAGGCCTGCGGAGCGTGTTAGCTTCGTAAAGTTAGCCTCGGAGTACCAAGGACGTTATAACGTCCTTGGGAGTACGAGTTGGACCGCGGTGTTGTGAATCCTTTTCTCAAACCCACTAGTCAAACAATCTTTTGCTAATCTATCAATGTAAAACTTGTGGATGGTAGTAAAGAAGGGATGGATCGCAAATGTTTACAATAACAAGAGCTGTATGGCGCAGGTTACTATTTCAGAGCTGAAAATTGAGGAGTTGGAAATGTAAACATAATACTTGTGAGGATCGGTAGTGGATTATTGAATCGTGTTGACGTGTTAGAAAATCAAAGAACGGTAAAAAAAATGCAATATAGATGCATGGTGGTGTTGTATATTAATGTGCAGCGTCTATATAAGTCAGCCATTATATTTGTGGAGGTACTCCAATCCCGATGTCATACGGATTCAGTTGTTTTGTCGTGTATACTGTAAACCCTTGTGTAGCCTCGCTGCAAAACTTCCCGCCAAATTGTTGTCACATCTGGATTCCATCCTGGCGCGGGACGGGGAAAGGTGAAGACCTCGGGACGGTTCGCGAACTGTTTGTGTGGATTCGCAGCGGTCTCGCTGTCGTTTCACAGACGATCTTTTTCCTCCCATGTATTCAACAAATCTACTAGTATTTAAGAATGTACACAGCTCCACGGACCATGTTAGATGTCTCCCGTCTACGTCTCTAAACTGTCCTAGGCTCCCACACCACAGGCAGACTCCTGTGAGAATTTGCTCCTTGCTCTTACGCAGGTTATGATAAAATAGATTATTAAGTTCTCAAAATGGTACGCAGTAGTGTCGTTAAATTTCTCATCAAGATACTGGTGAAAACCGCACGATGTTACCATTCAGAGATAAGCTAGGGTAAGTCTCGGAGTTCGCACATGCTCCTACGTTCCGATCCATTAACAGTGGAGTATAGTCGGTGGCGCATGACCAATCCCGTCATTATGGAGCATTCCGCACTTTTTGGAGGTAGGGATAGCAAAAAAACCCCAGACTTTTGTTCACTTTTTTGATAGATGCCTTAGAAATTATGATATTTATGGGTTTTGGTCCTTTTTTTAAATAGACCAAATAATATGTATATTTTAGGCCGCTCTGCGCTCAGCTATATATTAAAGGGTTAATGCCCCGGCCCGAGGTGTATACCGCTACCCTTGTGTAGCCTCGCTGCAAAACTTCCCGCCAAATTGTTGTCACATCTGGATTCCATCCTGGCGCGGGACGGGGAAAGGTGAAGACCTCGGGACGGTTCGCGAACTGTTCGCGAACTGCCGGTGTCGATGCAAATCGACACCGGTGCCGGTGTCGATTCATTCTGACCAATCAGGGGAGCGATACCCACCTGCCTGGCCTGAATCTACGTGTTACGGCGTCATAACCAACGTGGAACGGGGCCTTCTGATTGGTCCGCGGCGCCTGGCTATATGATAATACAACCTAATAACCTGAAATTTGGCACAGAGGTGCATTGGACATATGAGCATAGGAACCCATCAACACTTTCTTCATAGGTCACTTAAAAAATTAGTTATTTTGGGCCCAAATTGGGTAATCTCCAAGCAGATCCACGGTGGCATAATATAGCACACATACCACCGGTGCCCATTTGACTCCCTTTGGCCAGCTATGATCCTTGGCCAGCTTTGATACTACATTGTATCTTATGCAGAGGCGGCGGCACCATTTTTTAGTTGTGGGGGCGAAATTTGGTAATATACAATATCACTAAATCGAGGGCCGAAGGCCCGAGGCGTCGCGCCGGAGGCGTGACCCTTCTAGGGGGGTCCGGGGGCATGCACCCCCGGAAAATTTTCAAATCTAAACCCTCTGAAACGCTATTTCCTGCATTTTGAGAGGCAAATTTTGCTGCCAGAATAAGCTATCTTCAATGGCATTTCTATCAAAAATACACATAGTTTTAGCTTTAGTTATTGAGGCCGACGCCCCCAACATATTTTCACCATTTCGAGCGGCGAAGGCACGAGCCGTTGCAAGGTAGTTTCTGGGATATTTTGAAATCTAGACCCTCGGAAACACCATTTCCTGCATTTTGATGGACACATTTTGCTGACAGACTAAGCTGAATTGAATGACACTTCTAGTTAAGAAAACCATTTTTGAGGGTGACGATCCACGCCCCAACATTTTTACACTACCTCGTTGCGAGCCCCGAAGACGCAAGCCGTCGACGCGTCGCAAGGGAGCTCTGGAGAAATTTTGAAATCAGAACAGTTTAAATGCCATTTATTGCATTTGAAGGGAACATTTAGCTTGCAAACAAAGCTAGTTTGATAATGAAACTTCTAATAGTATAAAGGATCGTGGAGGACGACGCTCCGGCAACATTTTCCCACCACGTCCAGTGCCGAAGACGCGAGTTCTCGCAAGGAAGGTCCTTTGAAATCTTTAAATCTGGACCCTCTGAAACGTCATTTGTTGCATTTTCAGAGTAAACTTTTGCAAGTAGACTAGCGGGATATGATGATTTCCATTAGTGAAAATATACACAAGGTTTTCAGCTGGATTTTGTATATTTCAGCTTATTTTATCGTGGGGGCGGCGCCCCCACGACCTATTTTTTGTGGGGGCGACCGCCCCCACTGCCCCCACGGTGCCGCCGCCACTGTATGGCACCGTAGGATCTGCTCGGAGATTATATTTGGGGGGGTTTGGCCATTTTTGACTAAAACGTATATTTTGGGCTCCTATGCCCTTGTATAGAAACCAAATGACCTGAAATTTGGTACAGAGTTGCATTGGACATATGCTCACAGGACCCCATGGACACATTATTCATAGATTACTTCAAAAATTAGTTATTTGGGGGTTTTCTGCCATTTTTGACCAAAAAAATGACCTGAAATCTGGTACAGAGGTGCACTGGATATGCATGTATGACCACAGGACCCCATCAACACTTCTTTCATGGATCACTCCAAAAATAATTTATTTTGTCATTTTTAGCCATTTTTAACTAAAAATGTATATTTTGGGTCCTATGCCCTTCCATGTAACAGTGTTTAGGCCATACCAATTTTATTTGTTGGTTCTCGGAATCGCCGCTTCTATTTTTCCCAATTTAAAAAAAAAAAAAATTAAATTGCCACAACCCCATGTAAGTTCCGGTAACACAAGTTGCTGGACTTGAAGCAAACTTCGGTTCAGTTGAAAATAAACAGAACTTCTGAAACTAGTACTGGACTTGCAAAAAAACTATCACCTGCTAATGTTCTCCTTTATGTTGTAAATCATCGAAAACCACCCATAGATCGTGAAATTTGTGTTGGAAAAAGACGCAAATGTTGCCGTGAAGAATTAACAAAATGGTTGCCGCCATATTTGAAAGTGGCTGCCATATATGGAATGCTGCCATATATGGAATGCTGCCATATTTGGAAAGGGCTGCCATATATGGAACACTAATGTATGAGTACACTAACGCCATCAAGCGTTTTTTATTCAAACTGCAGCTTTCACAAAGAGATGTTTCAGGCACTATCTATTTTTTTGGGTGAAATTAAGTCAATTTATTGTTGTTGTTGCTACATTAGACATTATGCTATGCTGAAAAAGTTTTTTCAACCTTCTTTAAGGTTTTTAAAAGTTGTGTGTGTTGAAATACTCTGTTTTTGTCTTTATTACTAAGCATTACTGCAGCGTTATTACTGTGAATACTTAAGTAATACTGATTGCACATAATTTTGCATTTGTATTGCTGAAATTCCATGTAAAGTGTATGCCAACAAATTTTGTATGTAAGTGCAACTGGATAAGTATTCTACCACACATATATGTATACACTAGATTATTATTATTATTATTATCATCATATACCATTGGTTCAGGTCCGGAATTACGAACCTGAAACTCTGGACCTGAACCCAGACTTCTTGCAAGTTTTTTTTTTTTTTTTTTTTTTGCCCTGTCGCTCCAACTTTTTTCTGAAAAAATCCGAGAACCAACAAATTAAATTGGTATGGCCTTATCGGTGTTTCCACAAGCATGTTGACGGGGAATGCTCCATGGCCAACAACGACGGGGAATTCTCTAAACGGGGAATGCCCCAGGATGACGGGGAATAGTCCAGACACGGAATCCCCCAAGGTGGCGGGGAATCCTCTATGACAACGGGGAATGCTCAAAAAAAATCTGACGGGGAAACGTCTTTGCGGGGAAACTTCCTGTTACCACCAAATTCTTACATGGTCTATGGGGTAAGTTTACCCGTGGCTCCAGGACAAATGTCTTTCTGGGAATGTCCTTTGGGGAAAGTCGCCCCTGGAACCGCTGATTTGACCTGTGTAGGCCCTGGAGGTTTTTTTAATAGGTCCTTGAGGTTTTTTTGACAGACTAGATCTGGTGATACACCCCTAAGCCGGCCTATGTGGAATGGTTACTATCATAACTATGTTAGTGAAGGCCCTGGAACAGGGGAGCTGGTCTGTGTATGTTGATGTAGCCTGTAACGTTACATTTTATCACCTAAAAAAGCTAGCAACCTGGGGGAAATGTTTAGTTTACACCTGTTTTACTATTCCCTCCCCAATTCAGTGTGGAAAATTCCACTTGAAATAATATCCATGTTTTATAAATAATGAATATTGTTTTTATTGCAGAATTTGATTCAGATGCTGTTGAAATGGCGACAACAGACAGTGTACGAGGTTTGGATGATGTCAGGAGAGGAGCAGCAGGGGGTTCTGCTGACAGTGTTCTCACCTGGCAAGGAGAAAGACGTGAGGAGTCTGGGGAGGGGTCAAGTAGAGAGAAAGTTTACAGGTGTGAGGAGTGCAGCAGGCAGTTCAGTAGGCTTGATAATCTGATGACTCACTTGCGGACTCACACAGGTGAGAAACCTTATAAGTGTCGGGAGTGCAGCAAGCAGTTTAGGCTACCAGCTGGCCTGAAAACTCACATGCTAACTCACACTGGTCAGAAACCTTTCAGGTGTGAGGAGTGCAGCAAGCAGTTCACTACCCTGAGTAATCTGAAGACACACATGCTCACTCATACAGGGGAGAAACTGTACAAGTGTGAGGAGTGCAGCAGGCAGTTTAGCATGAAAGATAGCTTAAAGACACACCTGCGGATTCACTCGGGGGAGAAACCCTTTAAGTGTAAGGAGTGCAGCAGTCAGTTCAGGCAGCTTTTCGCATTGAAGGTGCACATGCGCACTCATACAGGTGAGAAACGCTACAGATGTGAGGAGTGCAGCAGACAGTTCAGTACCCTGAGTAATCTTAAGAGTCACAAGCGGACTCATACAGGTGAGAAGCCCTACATGTGTGAGGAGTGTAGCAAGAAATTTAGAGAGCGGGGAGATCTTAAGAAGCACATGCGGACTCACACAGGAGAGAAGCCCTACAGGTGTGAGGAGTGTAGCAGGCAGTTTACTTGGCTGGGGCATCTTAAGAGTCACATGCGGACTCACACAGGAGAGAAACCATACAGATGTGAGGAGTGCAGCAAGCAGTTTAGACGGCTGGGGCATCTTAAGAGTCACATGCGGACTCACACAGGGGAGAAACCCTACAGGTGTGAGGAGTGCAGCAGGCAGTTCACTGACCTACATCATCTGAATAGACACCTTAGAACTCACACAGGGGAAAAGCCCTACAAGTGTGAGGAATGCAGCAGGCAGTTCAGTCAGCAGGCTACTCTTAACACACACATCAGAACTCACACAGGTGATAAACCCTTCAGGTGTGAGGAGTGCAGCAAACAATTCAGTCAGCTGGGTAATCTTAAGAAGCACATGCGTTCTCACACAGGGGAGAAACCCTACAGGTGTGAAGAGTGCAGCAGGCAGTTCAGTCTACTAGCCAATCTTGAGAGTCACATACGGACTCATACGGGTGAGAAACCATACATGTGTGAGGAGTGTAGCAAGCAGTTTCGTCATCCACATCAACTGAATGCTCACTTTAGAACTCATACAGGGGACAAACCCTACAAGTGCAAGGAGTGCAGCAAGCAGTTCAGTCAGATGGGTAATCTTAAGAGCCACATGCGGACTCACACAGGTGAGAAACCCTTCAAGTGTGAGGAGTGTAGCAGGCAGTTCAGTCAGCTGGGTCATCTTAAGAGCCACATGCGGACTCACACGGGTGAGAAACCCTAGCTGAGTAGATGTGTGAAGCGATCGGCAGCAGGCAGTTCAGTCAGCACAGTAGTATGAGGAGTGTTGTAGCTGGTCCAGTCTGCTGACCAGTTTTAAGATGTAGTCAGACCTACAAGGGAGAAACCCTTCGTGTGTTGAGCAGTTTAATATAAGATGCAGTTTCATGGTTCATTTATATAATAGATGACGCAAAACAAAAGAACATTATAGAATTGGTGCAGTAATTAGTGCAGCCTTTCTGAACTATACATTGTGAAATCATACACTGAAAGCATACAGAGTTGTATACATGTTTGGAGATCTATTAAAAAACCAAAGCACTACATTGTAGTAACAGGTGGTTGTAACATTCCTTATAATTGTTACATGATAAATCCACATAGTCATAGAATTTCATCACGAAGACTTTTTTTAGTTAGACCAGTATCTGCATGTTCAGTTTTTGGTTTGTAGTTGGTAGGCGGAAACTGGAAAAGTTTTACTATTTTTATAACTTGCATGCAAAGTTAAAAATCCCAAAACGATTACTAATTGCTTTGTTGAGAGTTTGCTACAATTATGTATTGTACTTACTAACGTTTTCACTTCTATTGATGTTGAACCAGTGTGAATTTATTGTCATATATTGGTAGCTAAGGTTGGCCATAGTTCTTCTCTAACAAATGTATTGTAGCCATTTTCCTTATTTTTGATTTTACACTTAGCTTCATATGTTGTGCAACACCTATTATTCTGTGAATATTATTGTTACTTTGGGTTAGCCATACCTTGTTGAAATGTCCAGTAATTTGATGATGATATGACTTGAAGTGGCATCTACCAGGTAATACATGTGGTTATTCAAAGCAAGGTTAGGTGTGGTATAGTTTTCTAGTTGACATTTGTTTGGTGGTACGCCTGCATGTATTTTTTAAATTAAGTGAAACATAATCAACAAAATGAAAAGATTTTTTTTTAAATGTTTTGTTCAGTGATGTAGTGATGATGTAGAACTTGTAGAGGTTATCTTGTCAGGTAAAACATCTAGTTATTCAAAGTAAGCTCAGAAGTGTTACAGTTTCTATGTATTTGTTAAGTTTTGCAGTTAATTTTGAAGAAATCCACTGTTTAGTGGATTAGTGAAATAAAACAACTCCAAAAAGATGTTGGTTTTGTTTTGTTCAATGATGTCATGATGAAATAATTTGTACAGTTACATTTGTACATATGGATAATTCAAAGGAAGCTCAAAAGGTTTTTAGTTTTGCAATAAACTAGTTAAGATGTCCAGATACAACAACCCCCGCACACGGTGCTCCTTGATGTGGAAAGTATGTTTAAAATTTGATCAAGTCCCACGTACACAATGAGCCAAAGTGTGAATATAAGCTTTAAATCCATATCATATACTTTTATACAGCCTTCATACATTTAAAGGTGTGGAAATCAGACAACTACATGTAGACACAGTAACTACATGTATCCATACATTGGTCTCATGGATGACAACACCTGGTGATGTCTCATGTCTGTCATTTATCTTGTATAATTAGTGAACTTGGCTACATGTTGGCCAAAACTATTCAAGATTAACCCAATCAAATGACTGGCTTCTTGTTTCTTATAAAAGTGCCATGATGCTTTAAACATTATTGAATATACAAAATGTATCACAAAGGCGGTTAATTGTTAAAAATATACACTATTTATAGAAATCGACAAGCTAAAACAATACAGACACAGTATTGTAAATCATATTGCAGACATCAGAAATTTTAATCCCTTAAAGTTATATGCATTGCAGGGATCGAAATACTTTTTTATTGCTACATGCAAAATTACAAGTTGGCAAAAATTTTACGTGCAATTTAAAATATTTACATGCAAAATACAACTCGTCTATACTGCAATGTACTAGCCACCATCCATCATTCTGTACTTTGGTGGAATGTTGCTGCTCTGGATGGATAAGAATTTTGCCCATTCTGTCACTGTTGATGGACTGAAATTGGCACAAGAAAATAAAGACAGAACTGCAAATTTTGGAAAGATATCCACATAATCAGCATGTTAGTTTGCAGCAAAGCCGAAGTTGATTGTTTGTAACACCTACTGACAACCGGTGACGATCCCTGTCAGACAAACAAAGGCATCGTGGCCTCAGTATTTTTACTATAGGCCATGTATTTTCAACATGCAAGATTGCAAGTTCAGAAAATTTTTACATGCAAATCTCAAAAATTATGTGCAAATTGCAAGTTAAGTATGTCTATTTCGAACCCTGCATTGTATATGTATGTATCAAACATTGACATTGATACATTTTGTTATTTATTCAGTGCAGAGAGCACGCAATAAAGATTAACAAACTTCCAGAATTACAGTGACAATATCAGCTAAGTATATATGTAAAAACATAACAGTGATGTAGACACAGATCAGTTGCAGAAGAATGGTTTCAAAGGACTGCCATGGTTATGAGATATAAAATGGAGATGAGTTATTGAAAATCATTATAGTACAATAATCATACATGATTATGATGGGCCCCACTCACTGCCTCTCAATGAAGCAAATGTCCATTTTCTCAGCTGGCATCAAAATTCCTTTTGTCATGGCAGGGATGACTCTGGGGTTCCTCTGCTTCAGAACAAACTGCTGACAAATCTGTGGGCAAAGATATAAAGTGAAGTTTTTTAAAATGTCTTTAATGTTCAATCGAGACTTTTCATGCTATCCAATTTTTTAGTTTACCGGTGTTTTCATTTTGGTAGATCTTGTGACCTTCCTTTAGAGTGATGTTGCACCACTGAGTATTGAATTTCTTTTATCATCATTATGGTGTCTTTAATGTGTTTTTGTCCAAATGCATCAGAAAAAAGTGGTAGATTTAGGACTACAGAAACATTGCCATGTTGGAAGAAGTTGGTCATGTGAAAGAAAACTTAAACTTAAGATCTGAATTTTAAAAAAGAAGCTCTATTCACCTTTGCCAGAAGTACTTGCAACTCGGTTTCTGCCACTCGTCGTCCTAGATAAGGAATGTTATTTAAAAAGGAGATCAGACACAACAATCTGACAATACATGTAGTTTCTAAAGCCTGGTGACACTTTTTGTACCTAGATACCCGAATTTGTTAAGCTTGATAAGTTATGCCTATGCTTGATAAAGGAAAAACTAACTTTGTTGGCTAAACAGAGAAGAGACTGCCATACTAATTAGTTAACATCAACTATCATAACTCTGCTAGATAAAAAGATGTTATTGAGGCTCTCTCAAGAATGAAACACCGGCACAAGTCAGTGTATTATTGTGAAGAATACCATTGATGCATTACTAAATGCAATAGGCATTTGTTCCAACAAAATCAACTCTCAACAACAAGGATCGTCATTGCCATGGAGAAGATTTATATGATTCATGCCAAACTCACCAATGCAACTGCGCGTTCCAAACCCAAACGGCAGGTAGGCGTAGGGATGGGTGTCCACGTAGTCCTCTGCACCCCGCAGCCAGCGCTCGGGCCGGTACTCCTCAGGGTGTTTGTAGAGCCGGGGATCTCGGGCCATGTCATAAAGGCTCACCATCACAACAGTCTGTACCAACAACAAGAAGGAAAGATATGGATGAAGATTGGTACATTGGTGTGTGTGAGTGTGTGGATAATGGCAGTGTGGCACATTGATACACCCAATTCCCTCGATCTCAACTTATAAATGTGTAGTCTGCTCAGTGCTTGGATGGGAGACCACTAAGGAAGACTGGATGCTGTAGCCCGACCAAGAATTCACGAATTTGTCTTTCGGAACTGACGTCAAAAGGGTCTCCTGTTCAAGGAGGTGCCTCAAGCATGTAAATCAGCCTCATTACTAAAAAAAATTGGTACCTATTGGCTGCAAATAATACACGAGATGTATTGTTAAGGGGGGTTCTTATGAAGTATTTGGAGACAAGTGAGCTGACAGAAAGTGTGTGTGTGGGGGGGGGGGGGGGAATCTTCCTACAGTCATTAAGAAGAAAACACTGCTCACTAGGGCTGGGTATCGGTACAGCGTACCGGTACAAAACCGGTTTTTATCATTGGACCGGTCCAGAAAAACCAGACCTGAAATAATTAGGTGGACCGGATGTTTGACCGATTAGAAAATTAACAGATTATATTATCAGGCATTCACACATTTTGGCGCTTGCAGGTGGAAGAAAATAACAAGGGTAAAGTAGAGTAGAGTTTATAGTAAATTTCTACCAAGTTTTACAGCCAATCGTACAGGTGCAGTTAGCGTTGTAGGATTTTAAAACGCCAGTGTAAGTCTAAGACTCCACCAAACAGATTTCTTTTTAGTGAAATGGACCATTGATATGAGTCATACTGCATCAGGTCCAGGTTCAGGTCCGGACCTGGACCTAATCCTCTGGACCTGAACCGGACCTGGACCTGAATTTTCTGTACCGGTACCCACCCCTACTGCTCACCTTTGCAGGAATCTCGTACCCCATGAGAATAGTGTCCTGTTGAATCACACGAGTTATGGCGAAGGCTACAGGATGCAACCTGCATCAATTAAACAAAACAATTTATTACACGGTCTCTAAAACAATCTTTTAAACACAGATGGGTCAAATGCTATTTGTGTGTACAGTAGGAAGAGCTAAGCTGCCAAACTACATGTATGTGTGTGTGGTTGGTGTTCAGTACCAGGGACAGATGTGTTAACCTATGTGTGGATGTGTTCAGTACCAGGGACAGATGTGTTACCTGTGTGTGAATAGTGTTCAGGACCAGGGACAGATGTGTTAACCTGTGTGTGGATGGTGTTCAGTACCAGGGACAGATGTGATTACCTGTGTGCAGATGGTGTTCAGGGACAGATGTGTTTACCCACATGTGTGGATGGTGTTCAGTACCAGGGACAGATGTGTTAACCTATGTGTGGATGTGTTCAGTACCAGGGACAGATGTGTTTACCTGTGTGTGGATGGTGTTCAGTACCAGGGACAGATGTGTTACCTGTGTGTGAATAGTGTTTAGGACCAGGGACAGATGTGTTAACCTGTGTGTGGATGGTGTTCAGGGACAGATGTGTTTACCTGTGTGTGGATGGTGTTCAGTACCAGGGACAGATGTGTTTACCCACATGTGTGGATGGTGTTCAGTACCAGGGACAGATGTGTTAACCTGTGTGTGTATGGTGTTCAGTACCAGGGACAGGTGTGTTTACCTGTGTGTGGATAGTGTTCAGTACCAGGGGCAGATGTGTTTACCCACATGTGTGGATGGTGTTCAGTACCAGGGACAGATGTGTTCACCTGTGTGTGGATGGTGTTCAGTACCAGGGACAAGTGTATTTACCTGTGTGTGGACGGTGTTCAGTACCAGGGACAGATGCGTTTACCTATGTGTGGATGGTGTTCAGTACCAGGGACAGATGTGTTTACCTGTGTGTGGATGGTGTTCAGTACCAGGGACAGATGTGATAACTCTTGTGTGGATGGTGTTCAGCACCAAGGACAGGTATGTTTGTCTGTGTGTGGATGGTGTTCAGTACCAGGGACAGGCGTGTTTACCGCCATGTAGAAAGTGTTCAGTACCAGAGACAGGTGTCTTTACCTGTGTGTGGATGGTGTTCAGTACCAAGCACAGATGTGACCAAGTTTTGCATAATATTGTAGCCTCAAAAGTTTCTGAATTTGAATAATGTAATTTTGGTACCCTTTCATGCAGAGTTTTGCAGACCCTCACAGATCCATTCTTTATACAGTATAATATCTTATTTTATATTCACCTCAGTGTCTCCTTGATGACAGCCTTGAAGAGGTGCAGGTTCTTCAGGTGATCAAAGGTGATGACCTCATCCTGACCTATGACCTGCGTGACCTCCTGGTACAGCTTGTCCTGCAGGTCGGGTCGGTGACACAGCTGGTACAGGGTCCAGAGGAGGGTGGTGGAGGTCTGTCAGGTGCACAAAAGACTAATATTCAAAACTTCAAACTAACATATAGGCAGTAATTCATTGTTCATCTGACCAACATCTTTTGCAAACAAAATATGGACTATCAAAATTTCAATATATATATGTCTACAGCCGCTATGCATCTCCCCTGATGCCCGCGGCTGATTGATATGGTACAGTCATTTATGTCATACCTTGGCTGCGATAACATTTGATACAGGTGTTCTGAACTGGGTGATAAAAAGCAATATCACACAGGCTTTGAAGTTTTATCACACAGGCTACCATCAAGTCGAGTTTGTACCTCGGGTGATACAGAATACACCATGTTGTATTCTATATGTATAACACTTTTACTGTATCATCTACCTTGTACAGACCTCATGGACAGTGTCAGTGACCAGCTGACTCAATGTAATACTCATTGAAGTGCTATTTACTGTGTCAATGGCTGCTCCCATCAGTTCGATGGCGTTGGCGTAGATTTCCTCCTTGGTGAGTTTCTCCCTACTGCTGATGAACGACAGGAAGTCCAGCTGTCCGTCATCTGCCTCACCTCGGGCCTGGCGCTCCTCCGCTCGCTGAAGCTGACGGTCCATCACTTTTTCTCCTGATGAATGAAAAGTATTTAGCATTAGAAGGCTAGCGTCATGTCATTTCCACAAACCACAGCAAAAAGACAGACAGACCAAAAACAATACCTCCTTGTGAAATTATATTAAAGTCCTGGCACTTTTGTTGACTCAAATTGGCTGGATGATCTGTCAATTGTTTCACAAGATTGATAAATGAACAATTCTCAAAACTCTGAACTTCACTTCCTGTCACACTGGAACTTTGACTTTCACTCCATATTGTTCTGCGGTAAAAGTGACTAGCATAGTGAAAAATACATAATGCATAAACACAGACAAGCAAGCAAACAGGCACATTGAAAATGATACCTCAATGTGCATGATAGTCCTGATGTTTTCCAAGAACACCTACTACAGAAAAGTCTACAAAAAGTGTACATTTGTAATCAGCTTATCATGACTACAATTATATAATGAACAATTTCACTGAGCACACTCACCTATCTTGAAAACAGTGTCCCATGCTTGCTTGTTCTTTTGCCAACTCTTGGTGTTCAGAAGCTTGTGGAGTCGTGCATCTGGCGTCATTGCCCGAGTAAGGGAGTCAAAAGCATCATGCATACCATTGATGAAGTCCTGGGCATCCTGGGGAATGTTATCCTGAAGGAGCCCCATACGCTCGTTGAACAAAACTGCTGAGATTGCTGGATGTATAACAGATTTAACACAGAAAAGTGCATGTAAGGATGAATGTCATTACATGCCTATCTTTTAAGGGGGGCATATTTATGTTATGGAAGTGTTGAACGTTTCACTCTGCCATTGCATATTTTTAAAAAAAGATTGTGTTAAAAGTATGTCTTGAATACTTCAAAGGATATCTCAAGTGTGCATGTCTTGGAGATTCCTTATGCTGCATAAGTGTGTGTAGGATTTCTTTAAATTACCTTTTTTGTAAGAGTCTATCCAGAGAAATTACATGTATGAGAGGTTTATGTTGAAATATTAGACTTCAGAGACTTGCCATGCAAACTTGCAACCTATTTAAAGTCTCTGAAATGACTTATTTACCAAACCTCCTGACATTATTCCATATCTTACTTTGATATAGTAGGAATCAACATGCTACAGATATTCACTTGTTATTCACTTTTTTCATGTAAAACATTTTCCACGAATCATTAAACAATTACGTTCAAACCAGACACCTGCAACATAGATAGGAGAAAATAGCCTTACACTCCAGAGCCCATTTGAAGAGCTCATTTTCCAGGTCAAGCACTTCTGTCCCTTCCGGTCCAGCCCTGACGGATCGGATATGCTGGAGCATGTCGGTCGCTACGTCATCGATCTTCAGCACGTACGCCGCTACGCTCTGCGGACGGAGCATTGGGCGGCTAACCACGGTACGGTTCTTGTGCCATTTCTTGTCGTTGCTGAGGAGGGGATCACAATCAAACAATGCATTGGAAATTGAAGATGTTATCCACTCATGAAGTACATTACATGTACAACAACTGCACTGCCTCTAACAAACTTCCATTACACACAGACTAGCACTGCTCCCTCTGACAGAACATACAGGAACTGCACTGCTCCCTCTGATAGAACTAAAACTGCAGTTCCTTGAGCCTTTATCTTACTGTTCTTCCATCAGATATAAAACAAGAAAGCTTCTGAAAAAAGCTGGCCGGTGCGTATTTTGCAAAAAGCCTGGATGTTAAACAAAATCACATGAAAAAAGAGTTTTTAAACATTGAATTACTAAATTGGTCTGTCTTCTATTAAAAAAACATAACATGAGATTTGTCTAACAAAGAAAAAAAATTGTTACAAGTGGGGTTCAAACCCACGATCCACGGCTGCAAAAGCAAATCGCTATATCCACCCAGTGCGTAGACCGCTCGGCCACGCTAGCTGATTGCGTAATCGTGCATACAGAAGGCTATAAGAAGAGTTTGGTTAAATTGACCGATCCATGCATCCATCCATGGTTGAACTAACCGCTTCTCTCGGCTCTAAGCACCGGCAAAAAAGAACATAACAAAAAGACTAACCCGAGCAGGACAGCCAGTTCCTTGCCAGCATCCTCCCTGTGCAGCCTCCATGGAGCTATGTCCAGCCGCTCGGGGTACTTCCCCTCTACCTTAAAGACTTCTCGGGCCGCGTCAGGGTCGCAGGTGTTTACCATATCAAAGTTCCCAAATCTATTCCTGTGGAGACACAGAGAGATCTACATAATGATACAATTTTAAGACTTTATATCCGTACACAAAATAAAGCGCTTACCAACAAGCTTTCAATTTCACTTTCAACTTTATTGCAGGCTCTTGGCCCTTATCACATAAAAACATACAATACAACAATACACATACACTTTATGTACAATAAAAAAGTTAAATTAGCCTGGGCTTTTGAAAACGAGATTCACATAGTGTGTCCAGAGTTTGCTATGGAAGAAGGCATCTGAGTGGTATAACCGGGAGATAATGTTGTTTGTAGATTTGGCGATGCGTTGTACAAATGCATGCGTTAGTTTTCTCCTTCTAGCTACAAAAGTATCAATCCCATGTGTCACAAACATTTGGCTGGCACTATCTCTCGTTCGATAACCTAACACAATCCTAAGAGCATTGTTATAGGCTACGCGTAGCCTGCGAATCGTACCCAAGTTATACTGACACCATAGCTGAGCGCAATATATCGAGGAACAATATGCATCAAAAAGGACGTGCTTCACTCCAGGAGAGGCGAATCGGAATTTTCGTATCAAGGAATTGGCTTTGGTATAGAACCCTCTGACATGATAGCGAATTGACTCATCATCAAACAGGTCAGAGGTAATCTGGTTACCCAGATAGTTCACAGATGTAACGTACTGCAATTTCGTGCCATAAAGGGTGACTGAAGGAGGCGGTCCGTGCAATTTGAATCTACCACATGGAAAATATACACATTGGCTCTTGCTTTTGCTGAACACTATATGGTTTTCAGAGCCAAAACGTTCACATAAAGACATTAGCTTTTGCAGACCTTTAACAGATGGGCAGATAATACATATATCATCAGCGTACAACAGATGGTTCACAATGACATTTCCGATGTAGCAACAGAGACATAGACGTTGAACAGAAAAGGAGATATCAGGCTACCTTGTGGCACTCCGTTAGTGGCAGTAAAGTTGTCAGAAAGGACATTGCCCCAACGTACTCTAAAGGTCAAAACATTGTACCAGGCTACAAGTAAACGTATCAAGTAAAGTGGTACATTTCTGTCGATCATTTTCTTAAATAACAGCCAGTGATTAACACGATCGAAGGCCTTAGAGGCGTCTAGGAAGGCCACAAATACAGGAGAGCCACGTTTCTGGTAGTAACGGATTACCTCCTTCAAGGCAAATACACAAAGGTCTGTGCCATGCTGTTTTTAAAACCAAACTGGTTATCCGGAGAGTGTAAAAATTCATCTAGACGCCTTAAAAGCAATCTTTCAAGAACTTTGCATATCGGACTGGAGACCGCTATCGGGCGATAGTTGTCTTTGTCAGTCACATTGCCATTTTTCTTCTTAACGATCGGAATGAGAACAGTGCTAAGTAACCTAGGTGGAACATAACCATGTCTGAGCACAGCGGAAAACAACAATGACAATAGCGCATGCAGCCGGGGACCTGCGTACTTCAGGTGCTCCGCAGAAATACAATTAGCATTACATGCTTTACCATTGGACAGCTCATTAATGGCGTCACATATTTCATCAACAGTAATGGACATTCCAGGATTGTCCGAGACACCTGATTGAATAGTGCTGTTTACATGTGACTTATATGCGGTAGAATTGACGGAGTTTAACAGTGCGCTATAGTGGTTCTTCCACATGTTAGCAATATCGGATGCACCCGAGTGGCCATCAATCGTACAAGGTATGCTAGATTTGGAGCCATTCTGGGAGCGAAGGGCAGATCGATCAGTCCTCTGATCCTTCTCAAGTTGTAATGACCCAAAACCTAAATCACACTTCCGAATACCGACTACCAAGCACCTTTGACCCTTTAATGACGTCACACTTCCGTTCCGGAAGTGTGATTTAGGCTTTGGGTCATTACAACTTGAGAAGGATCAGAGGACTGATCAAAAGCTTGTTGGTTAAGCGCTTTATTTTGTGTACGGATATAAAGTCTTAAAATTGTATCATTATGTTAACTACCATCACAGATGAACTTACATTCAAGAGAGATCTACATGTAAGCTAATGTCATCTTCCATTATTCTGCCAGGTACCCTGAGACCCTAAGATTTAACTCTGTAAGATACCTGGGTTTTGTGAATTTTTTAAAATCTTATTTATCAATTTAAATTTCTCACAACTTCTGCAGAACCGAAACAGAAGCAAAGTACATTCTGGTTGCCCAAAAATTCTCCTATATCCTGTATTCTACCCGCCTCATGAAATTATTTTTGGAACTTCTGCAGAAGTGTTCAGCACCAGGGACAGGCATGTTACTAGTGTGTTGATGGTGTTCAGCACCAGGGACAGGCATGCTTCCCTGTGTATGAATGGTATTCAGCACCAACTATGTATGTTTGTGTGTATGACAGGCATGTATGTATGCGGATGGCATTCAGCACCAAGGACAGGTATGTTTAACTTTGAGTCAATTGTTTTCAGCACCGTAGGAAGAAGCTAAGTTCCTGCCCATGCAATTTTAGACACTGGCTAAGCCAACCATTCCATCCTGGGAGTCACCCATTGCACCATCTTCAATCTCGCATTCTGTCAGTCTCTCTGGTATCCAAGCCTTTTATAGCTCCCGAGTCTCACAGTGTCCTCTCTGCAAATTGTGAAAAGGACAGAACAGACTTGGGAGCCATGATAGGTCTGGATACCAGGCTAGTAAGTCTCTACAATATCTAAATAATGGCAGACACATACTAAGACAACCATACACAGACCACAAACAATACCTCTGTTTTCACTGAGGTAAAAAAAGGTGAATTTGAAGAGATAAATGTCACCAGTTACATATATCCTGAGGTGGTTTTGAAAACCCCGTCCTTGACAACACTTTTTTTTTGGTAGAAGTAGTTTTAGGGTATCTGTAGAGTTGACGTAAACACAGTACTTAGGAATGTACAGTCAAACCTGTATTAGCGGCCACCTTTGCATAGCGACCACCTGGCCATAGTGGCCACTTTTTGTCGGTCCCTTGGATTTGTAATGATTAAGAAATAGGCTAAGCGGCCACCTGTCCAACGCGGCCACGGCCACACGATTTCCGGTCCCGTAGATACAGAAACACTGCCTATTGCGACCATACGGCGGCCTTATGTCACCCTGCGCTCAGTTTAAAATCATAGTTTGCAAGGATTCCAGTTCCCGAAGGGTCATTTTGGCGGTGGCGGAAGGTATGCATGCCATGAGCGTTAAAGTGCAAGTCGTTATCGGCGAATTTACCGATCGAGACAATGTTACTTGGTGAGAAAGATTAGTGGGAACTGAAATCATGTCTAACTTGCTCGTGGTCAACTGATCAACATTTTCTCTATTGCGGCCACCTGTCTATAGTGGCCATTTTTCTCCAGTCCCTTGAGTGGCCGCTATAGACAGGTTTGACTGTAACAGTAACCCCTTACAATTTCTTTTTCTCAGAAAATGGTATCATGCTTACATTGTACCCATTCTACAAATGTTGTGCAATAAACTTTGACTTGACTTGACTTGACTTGACATAAAGCTTTTGTCAAAGTTGATGACATATCAGCAAGAAAATCCCATCTTGACATTGAAAATTGAACTTCTAGTAAGTTCTACTCACCTTAAAATGGGACCATACATCTGAAACAATTGGCCGATCATCATGTGGCTTTTCAACTGTGCCTTTCGAGACATGCCACCGGTACACAAGACCACCAGGAACTTCAGAATCCCTGGCATGCCTTTCATGGGCTCAGGGAGTGCTGAGAACGGCTTGACAGGTGGATCCAGCTGTGGGTGGGAGGCTGCTTGTGGGCCAGAGGAGTACGGCTGATTGGGAGTCTGGCATCTCAGCAGGCCTAGGAACATATTGTTGGATTTCTTAACTACCTCCGTGAAACCTTACAGCACCCCCATGAAACTCCTTTTCCGCCGTACCCTAAAAATCTCGCCGTACCCGCTGAAAAATCTCGCCGTACCCGCTAGGCTCCGCCGTACCCGCTAAAAAATATCGCCGTACCCTAAAAATATCGCCGTACCCGTCCCTATCCGCCGTACAAAACAGCCGACACCGCTCGGCCACAGGGCATACTCACACGAAAGTCGCATCTAAAAACCCTGTACGGCAATGATGTACGGTCTCACATAGCCTATGCTCTGGGAAACATTCCTGGCCACCTCTCTGCCCAGTGGCGTTGTACAAATCGCGCCCAATATTGAGAACACTTCGGAAAACTGTGGTGAGAAGCGGTCTGTAGAGAAGCAGAGATCCCGCGTAACCCGGAAGTGACAATCGTCTATGGTGATAAGTTTGATTTGTACCCGTTTCAGCACGCGGAGAGAATTGCTGTTAACTTTGAAGGTTCAGTCAACTTAAACTATCCGGTCCTACAGGAACAAACTATTGCCAGTTCATTATAATAAGAAACAACAGGTATTAAACAGCCATGACAGCAGTCTGGGCGACTCTCTGTTCCGGATAATATAGTGCCTGTTCGCAGGGGTCTTTGTGGGTCTGTACACACCTTGGGTATACTAATGAAGGGTGGTGTGAGATAAAGGGCTAGTGGATCCAAGCATAGTGGAATTATGTTTTACTGCAATATGTGGCGATTTGATAAGATTGCATGCAGCACAAACATACTCCCCAAACAGAGGTTAGGCACCGGCTGTTCTTTTAACCCTTTTTTAGCGTCTTCATCGAGCTTTCCATTTTGTGACCTAAGAAAATGGTACAAAATAGAAAGCCCGATAAAAACACATAAAAGAAAGTTTAAAAAAAAAACAGCCGGCACCTAACCTCTGCTTGGAAAGTAGCACAAACATGCAATTTGTACACAATCGCAGATATTCCATTATCAGTTCAGTCACCCTCACACCTGAGTCACCACCACAAATGAGTACAGATAGAGATCCCCACCACCAGTAAATATATATGACTCTCCCACCACCAGTGAACACATGTGAAGATCCCCAACACTATTGAACAAAGGTGAAGATCCCCAACACCAGTGATAAATATGAAGATCCCCCAACACCAGTGATAAATATGAAGATCCCCCAACACCAGTGAAGACATGTGAAGATCCACCACCACCAGTAAATATTCAGTAATGAAGATCCCCCAACACCAGCAAATATTCAGTAACATATCGGATCCCCCAACACCAGTGAACACAGGTGAAGATCCACCACCACCAGTGAACACAGGTGAAGATCCCCCAACACCAGTAAATATTCAGTAACATATGAAGACCCCCCAACACCAGTAAATATTCAGTAATATATGAAGATTCTCCAACACCAGTGAAGGCAGGTGAATATCCACCACCACCAGTGAATACAGGTGAAGATCCCTCACAGCATACAGAAGGCCATGACAGTTCTAAGTGCAAAATTTACAGATGAGCTTTCTTTATTCATTTTCTTCTGTACAATTGTATTGTACAATACATTTGTATTGAGAACATTAGAGAAAATTTATCTAACGTTACATGTCTTAATTACTTCTTATATTTTTAGTTCTGCATATACGTGTACTACATATTCGGTTGCACCTTTTGTACAAATCAACAGTCTATGTATGCATACTAAGATAATTAATAGCCTGCTTCTTTGCTATTAGCACCAAAAAAACACCATATTGAGTGACATCTGGCTTCCCATTCTGTTGTGTTGTTGAGGACATCCTGCCCCTTCATCATCTTCTCCAGAAGTTCTCCAGAAGATCTAAATAAAAATAGAAATAAAATGGTCTCTATCATTATCATAAAGCATAAGAAGCCATCATTTAGCTATCTACAGCACACAGGTGCCCTGTAATAAAATCATACTAGCAATTGAGTCCAACTTTAACCTCATCATAGAAGAGTTGCTAATGAGTGTATGGTACTTAGACATATTTCAGACAAGAATGTTTTCAATATGCACAGACTACTTGTTTCCATTACTAGATCCTAGATTTCTTTCCATTCTTACAATATTAAGTCCTACTAGGTCTAAATCTGCAGGAGAATTACAGATACTGAAATATATCAAGAATGAATGCATTGGATTTAACTTAAAGAAAACTGGTTTAGCAGTTAAACTATTCAACTAAACTCATTCAGCAGGAACCAGAACTGAAACATATTATAACCACAGTACCATACAAAGCATTGCTTTATCTCAACTTTTCAGCGTTATTGCTTTGGCTGCAACACTACATTAGATGTCATTGTGCAGATGAAACAATGATTCTGTATCATTTTCTGACAACATATGATGTGTATAAAGTCCAGCTGGACAGATAACTTGTTATAAGTAATGTTACCTCATGCAGATGTCTATATCATCCCACTCATATTCCTCTGACTCTGTGGGGCTAAACTTTGATGGAGGAGCCCTGAGAGTGAAACATAAGCAGCAATAAGGTTACATTGTATAAGATGCCAAGTAATAAGATATCTGTAAATATATCATGTTATATAATCACTGCTTTACTGCACCATTTGCTTCCAAAGGTGAAATGAATAACTCTTACTATAATGAGGACTTGGAAAAATCAACAAAAATGAATACAATGGGTTGCTACATTGTATTAACAATTCTCCTTATACAGAGTCATTGTCATGATCACCAACCTCCACTTCCACACTTGAAATGGGTTATAACTTATACGACAAATTTAATCCCTGCAATGGGAATTGACACATCAAACGTTGCAGGAACTCCCTAGCCGAGGGCAGGAATAAAAGGGACACGCCATATCAGTACAATACAATGAATAAAATTGTGAAATACGTAACGTTACTTGTCTACCGACTTCGTTCCCTTCGAAGCGTGCTGATGCTGATGCGAAGCTCACTTCCGGGTTCCTCCTGCCCTACAGACCGCTTCTCACCACAGTTTTCCGAAGTGTTCTCAATATTGGGCGCGATTTGTACAACGCCACTGGGCAGAGAGGTGGCCAGGAATGTTTCCCAGAGCATAGGCTATGTGAGACCGTACATCATTGCCGTACAGGGTTTTTAGATGCGACTTTCGTGTGAGTATGCCCTGTGGCCGAGCGGTGTCGGCTGTTTTGTACGGCGGATAGGGACGGGTACGGCGATATTTTTAGGGTACGGCGAGATTTTTCAGCGGGTACGGCGAGATTTTTAGGGTACGGCGGAAAAGGAGTTTCATGGGGGTGTACAGTAACCTGGTTTGCCTTTTTATTATATTTCAGCCATACCATAGGTATGGTGAAATATATTGTTATATTGCAATCCATACATAGTATGGGATTGCAATATATTTATATTTCAGCCATACATAGTATGGTGAAATATATTGTATTCGTAATGTTTCTTTCTTTCTTTCTTTCTCCTGTCAAATCTTCAAAGTGATTCATCTCCGCCGTTCCTGTACCAAATGACCTGAAATTTGGCACAAGGGTAGAGTGAGCCAATACCAAAATGTGTTTTTTTCATTTTTTTCATATCTGCTCCTTAAATGATTTTATTAAGGTTTTATTGCAACTTTTGGACCAAAACTGTATAATTTGGCCCCCTGTACCATGGTATTACATCCAAATGACCTGAAATTTGGGACAGAGGTACCCTAGATACTTATTCAAAGGATCCATGTATAATATTTGGTATAAATCACTTCAAAATGGCTCCTTAAGGAGATTTTTGTGGGAGAGTTTTGGATATGTGAGATTGAAGCGCCGAGGTCAACGACCTCTAGGTCATTCTGGTGTGTCAGGGCCACAGGTGTGCCAGGTAGATCCAATTATCTACCTACCTACCTATTCCATAGACATCCAGGTGGTTGGGGGACAAGGTAAATCCAATTAATGACCAGCCAATGAGCAAGCTCATTTTGCTGGAAGAGTCCATTGTTGGACAGGGCGTGTTTTTTAAAATTTACTTTTAGACTTTGGTGATAATGCCAATGTTTTTTTTAGCGGAAGTGTTTTTGCACTGAACCACTTGACATAAGACTACTACTGGGACAGTCCATTTTTGCACATAGGGGGGATTTAAAAAATTCAGTTTTGGACATGGGTGATGATTCCGAATTCCATTTGTTGAATGGAAGTTGACAGCCAATCAGCAAGCCTGGTGTTATCTGGAAGAGTCCATTCATGCACAGGGGACTTTTTTAAAATTCAGTTTTGGACTGGGTTGCTTATTATACAAAAGGCCATGTACTGTGAGTATTTCTGGACTATTGTGCAATTTCAAACAGGGTGTGCTGGGAGATTCCATTCTTCGACGAAGGGGGTATTCTTTTAAATTCATTTTGTGGGCTTTGTTGATTATGTCGATGTCCTATTTTTGCTGATGTACTTTTGGATCGCTCCAATTTACATAGGGGTATAACAGGAAGAGTCGATTCTTGCACAGAGGTTTTTTTTTTCATATATGGTTTTGGACGGCTGATGATTCAAAATTCCATTACTTAGCGGAAGTGTTTTTGGAGTCGTCTATTTTAACTTTCTACATGGAGTGCACTAGAAGAGTCCATTCTTGAAGGAGGTTTTGTAAGATTCATTTTTGCTCATAAGTGTGATTAGTAGTTAGAAGTCATTTTAAGCAGAAGTGTTCAATTTTTGCACATGGGTGATTTTGGAACAGTCTATTGTTACATGAGGAGGGAGATGGCTGAAATATGCTGTATTTGCTCTCAAGCAAATGTCGGCCTTTCTAGTGTTTTTGCTGAGTTTCTTCTTCTCCTGTCAAAATCTTCAAGTTGATTCAACTTTTTCATTTTGGGGCCAAATGAGGGGAAATTTGGCAGGGTGGTAGAAATAGCAAAAACCCCCAGGTGTTTTTTTCACTTTTTTGATAGAGGCCTTAGAATTTATGATATTTAGGGTTTTTGGTCATTTTTAGACAAAATATGTATATTTTGGGCCCCTGTGCCCTGGTATTACAAGCTAATGACCTGAAGTTTGGTACAGAGGTGCATTGGACATATGAGCACAGAAAACCGTCAACACTTTCTTTATAGATCACTTCAAAAATTAGTTATTTTAGGGTTTTTGGCCATTTTTGACTAAAAATGTATATTTTTGGCTCCTGCGCCCTTGTATTAAAACCAAATGACCTGAAATTTGGTACATAGGTGCGTTTGACATATGACCACAGAACCCCATCAAGGCTTTATTCATTGTTTACTCCAAAAATGAGTTATTTTAGGGTTTTTGGCCATTTTTGACTAAAAATGTATATTTTTTGCTCCTGTGCCCTGGTATAGAAACCAAATGACCTGAAATTTGGTACAGAGGTGCATTGAACATATGCTCACAGGAGCCCATTGACAGTTTCTTCATAGATCACTTCCTAAATGAGTTATTTTAGGGTTTTTGGCCATTTTTGACTAAAAATGTATATTTTTGGCTTCTATGCCCTTGTATGTAAACCAAATGACCTGAAATTTGGTACAAAGGTAAATTGGACATATGACAACAGGACTCCATCAACACTTTCTTCAAAGAGCACTTATAAAATGGGTTATTTTGGGATTTTTAGCCATTTTTAACTAAAAAAATGAATATTTTTGGCCCCTATGCCCTTATATTGAAACCAAATGACCTAAAATTCGGCATGAAGGTGTGAAGGACAAGTGCCCACAGTACTTCATTTTCCCTTTGATCAAACATTTCTTCAAATTGTTGAATTTTGGGATTATTTCAAGGATGAAGATGGATTGCAATATGCTGTATTTGCTCCTAAGCAAATGTCGGCCTTTCTAGTTATATTGCAATCCATACATAGTATGGGATTGCAATATATTGCTTTTCCTTTGTTTCTTCTCCTCCTGTCAAAATCTTCAAGTCGATTCAACTTTTTCACTTTTGGGGCAAATGAGCTGAAATTTGGCATGGAGGTAGGGATAGCAAATACCCCCAGGTGTTTTTTTCACTTTTTTGATAGAGGCCTTAGAAATTTTGATATTTAGGGTTTTTGGTCATTTTTAGACAAAATATATATATTTTGGGCCCCTGTGCCCTGGTATTAAACCATAATGACCTGAAATTTGGTACAGAGGTGCATTGGACATATCAGCACAGAAAACCATCAACGCTTTCTTCATAGATCACTTTAAAAATGAGTTATTTTAGGGTTTTGGCCATTTTTGACTAAAAATGTCTATTTTTGGCTCCTATGCCCTTGTATGTAGGCTAAATGAACTGAAATTTGGTATATAGGTGCATTGGATATATGAGCACAGGGCTCCATCAACACTTTCTTCATAGATCACTTCAAAAATGAGTTATTTTGGGGTTTTCGGCCATTTTTGACAAAAAATGTATATTTTTGGCTCCTTTACCCTTATATGAAAACCTAATGACCTGAAATTTGGTACATAGGTGCATTGGTCATATGAGCACAGGGTCCAATCAACACTTTCTTTATAGATCCCTTTAAAAATGAGTTATTTTGTTTTTTTTGGCTATTTTTGACAAAAAATGTATACTTTTGGCTCCTATACCCTTGTATGAAAACCTAATGACCTGAAATTCGGCATGAAAGTGTGTCTGGCAAGTGCCCACAGTACTTCATTTTCACTTTGGGCATACAATACTTTAAATTGTTGAATTTTGGGATTTTTTGCCATTTACGGACTAAAAATGTTAAGTTTTGGCTCCTGTACCTATGTATGAAAACCAAATGGTCTGAAATTTGGTATGAAGGTACCTACGTTATGTGAAGCCACAGGGCTCTATTCACACCTATGGTGTACATCAATCAAAAATTGTTAAATTTGGGATTGGCATGCATATGAAGATGGATTGCAATATGCTGTATTTGCTCCCAAGCAAATGTCGGCCTTTCTAGTATTCGTAATGTTTCTTCTTTCTTTCTCCTGTCAAATCTTCAGAACACGGTATCTCCGTTGTTCCTCAACCGAATGACTTGAAATTTAGCACAAGGGTAGAGTGGGCCAATACCCTCGGGCGTTTTTTTCATTTTTTCCATATCTGTCTCTTAAATGATTTTATTAAGGTTTTTGGGTCATCTTAAGACCAAAACTGTATATTTGGGCCCCCTGTACCCTGGTATTATAACCGAATGAGCTGAAATTTGGCACAGTTGTGCCTTGATAAGTCCCCCATATAGATTCAATATCAGTTTTGGTGTACAGTACAACAAAATGCTTATTTTTGCGATTTTTTGACCAATTTTTGACCAAAAAAGGACACTTTTGGCCCCTGTACCCTGGTATTACAACCAAATGAGCTGAAATTTGACAGAGATGTGCCTTGCTAAGTCTCCCATATAGATTCAATATCAGTTTTGGTGTACAGTACAACAAAATGCTTATTTTTGCGATTTTTTGACCAATTTTTGACCAAAAAAGGACACTTTTGGCTCCTGTACCTTGGTATTGCAACCGAATGAGCTGAAATTTGACACAGCTGTGCCTTGATAATGCCTTCATATAAATTCAATAACACTTTTGGTGTACAGTGCAACAAAATGCTTATTTTTGCGATTTTTGGCCAATTTTTGACCAAAAAAGGACACTTTTGGTTCCTGTACCCTGGTATTACAATTAAATGACCTGAAATTTGGTATAGATAGGCATTAGATACTTGGTAACAAGATTCAAGTAAAATTTTTGACATAAACAACTTTAAAATGATTAATTTTGGCACTTTTCTGAGGGGAAATTTGTTTTCTTTTGGCCTCCTGACGTGACCTTCCGTGACCCCGCACAGAGCCACACCTGTGCGCGTCAGCCGGAGAGTTAATTGAATCAAAGACCTAGCCAATCAGCGAAGAGGAGGCCAAAGGCTAATTAATATTCATAAGCGGGGCCTCATGATCCCGTATATAGCAGTGTTCCCGCCAGGGGGAGCAAAGCCCGCCTAAGGCTCTCGCATTTTAGACTATTCAGAAGGCTTTATATTGTATCAGTTCTTAGGGGCATATCTATGATAATCGCAGCAGTCACTTAACTTCTCTTCAGGAGTTTAGCGTAACACTGTTTCAGGTCAAACCGTCAAAGGCAACTAAAAACAAACTTTAACGTTACTGAGTTCAACAGTACTTATAACTTGTTATCCGAAGTTGAAACGCTAGCGAT
The DNA here is from genome assembly GCA_019207045.1 of Branchiostoma floridae x Branchiostoma belcheri. Taxonomy (NCBI): domain Eukaryota; kingdom Metazoa; phylum Chordata; class Leptocardii; order Amphioxiformes; family Branchiostomatidae; genus Branchiostoma; species Branchiostoma floridae x Branchiostoma belcheri. The sequence goes on from CM033027.1 coordinate 11,798,024, forward strand.
GGTATTTTCGCTGCGCTGTTAGCTCCGTGCGACTGTTGTTGACGGTCTTATAACGGTATATTTTGCACCCCTGTACCCTGGTATGAGTAACATTTGGTATAGATAGGCATAATATAGTTGGTAAAATGATCCAAGTAAAATTTTTGGCATAAAGTACTGTAAAAGGCTTAATTACAGCACTTTTTTTAGGGGAAATTGGTTTTCTTTCGTTCTCCATGCCGTGACCTTTCGGACGTTCACCCCACAGAGCCGACATCTGCACCTGCGTCTAGCCGGCAGGAAGAGTTAATTCAATTAATGGTTCAGCCAATCAGCGAAGAGGAAAGCGAAGGCTAATTAATATTCATAAGCGGGACCACACAATACGTTAACTTGAAGACTCAGGCCGTACAGACTTCTCGCCAGGATTTTTTCAAAGTGTCGGACAGGGGTCCGGGGGCCGCCGAATGTCCCTGGCGGGGTCCAGGGGCAGGGCCACTGTGGGGGGGACCCAGGTGGGCGAAGCCCCCCCGGAAGCTCTTGCATTTTAGGCTATTGAGAAGGCTTCTTTTATCAGTTTTTTTAGGGCCATATCTACGATAATCGTAGCAGTCACTTACTTCTCTTCAGCAGTCTGACTTTAAAATATTTCGGGTCAAAGCTTCAAAGACAACTAAAACCTCATAAACAACAAACTTTACTTAGCTCAACAGTATACAAAAATATTGTACGGGTTGCCATATCCTTAGTTGAAGCGCTTATTTATAGCGCTAGTATCTTCGCTGCGCCGTTAGCCGCCGTGCGACTTTTGTTGACGGTCTGATATCCCTACGTCGCCGCCTCGCTGATATTCCCACGGACATGTTTAAAAAAAAATACCCAGCAAAAAACGCTGCTCTGCGTCAAATTCTATTCTATAAAACTCAGTGTTAGAGTCTAAATATTTTGTAGAAGCACCGCTGTAGGAAAGAAGGTCCAAGCAATGTAAAACATCACGTAGCATGAAGTTCGCTGTCAACTGGCACACAGCACATGACTGTTTGAAACTCTAAGTCTAATCAACAGCCGTGTTTGATTGATAGCCGGCGGTCCTATGATGAAGCCGGCGAAAGGTGCGTTAGTTAGAAAATCTGCGTTTAGTTTTGATACGTAATTATAAGTTAGACAGTGGCGAGAATGATTATTTTCTCATCAATATTTCTCTTCAGAATTATTTGAACTTAATTGTACATCTAAACAATTGGCTTACCTGTGCAATGTTTATATGATTAATGATCAGTGTACTGAAATCATGTGTAACGTATGGCTCCTAGTCAATAGATCAGCATTTTCTCTATAGTGACCACCTGTCTATAGTGGCCACATTTCCTAGTGCTGTTGTTGTTTGGCATAAACTTTGAACATTTAAATTGGAAGTAACTTTAAACTGCCAGAGTTTCAGCCCAATAAAACACTCTCAGCGCCAGGGTATGAACAGACTGACCAGACAGACGAAAATAAATCCTCGAACAAGGTTCAATCGTATCTTCCGGGTCTGGCAGGAAGTTGTTAAACTGAAATAAGAATAGGCTCGATGGTTGATTGCATACAAAGTAAAACAGTTTAACAGTTTTACAGCTTGAAGAAAACAAACGCTCCTACAGTACCTGCACCTGCTTGATAATTATTAAATCGTATGCCCTACTTGAATAAAAAAAGTTCATTGCAATAATAAATGTACCCACATCACAAGGAGCTTATACTTTTTTAAACTTACACCTAGTTATCGTACTGAAAATTGTTAATGACATTACATGAAGTCATTCAACAATTTTCAGTCATGATGAAAATTTTCTGAATGGAAGGTGTGATTATTGTCATTTTCTGAAAAATAGAAGCAAGGTCTGTTTTTACCTGGAGTCAATTCACAATACCAGTCCACTTTGGGGGATAATGTACTGTTAAGAGGATGTTCCATTTTTGCGCAGGGGTGATTTGGAACAGTCCAATGTTGCGTGGGAAGGGGTATGGCTGAAATATGCTGTATTTGCTCTTAAGCAAATGTCGGCCTTTCTAGTATATACATATATATTAATTTTTAACATTATATATATATATATAACAGTTGATCAGAAGCAATCCGAGTATTGAAGTCTCATTTTAGCAATGAATTTTCCTCTGGCATCTCCTCAACATTGATGTAAATGAGTCCAGTGATTTACATAATTTCAATAATGGTCTATCTATCTATCTATCTATCGGTCGGCCGCGAGGCGGGCGACTGCAAGTCTCCACTGTTTCTTAAGTTAAATAATGGTCACCTTTACTTAACTTCCAGATGCTGCAAGTCTCAAATTCTTGTACAACATGGAATTGATTATACAAATAAGAGGTCTTCAAAATTTGCATAGTTTATATCTAGCAATGTTCCTCTCTTTCTCAATTACATTCTACTACTGTCAAAATCAATGTTTGAGAGTTCTATCATGGATGCAGCCAGTTTACGAAATTTCCTCATTGATCATACAAATTATACCCTGATTCCGGGAATTTTTGCCAATCGGACATATACCGACTATTGGGCTAGCCCCTGAGGCGTCGCCAAAAATCTGATAGGGGGCCCACATTACAATCGTGACCATAGTACCCAGAAGGCTGAACACCAGATATCATGACCAGAAGTTCTGCTGCAGTACCTTGGAAAGCTGCCAGGTGGACTATAATCTATTAAATCATCCTCCTTTTGCCAAAACTTGCCAAACAAAGCATCAGCAAGTTCTTGGATTTTGCTGTTCACAAACACACAAAACACAGTCAGACATCGGCAGACACACCACCGAAAATTGGCCTTCTTGGCGACGGTAATGACATTACCGGTAGTGTTTTGTCTACAAAAAAGCTTAGCCTGGTCACATGATTTTCGTCTGGTAGGCCAAATTAGGGGTGTTTTCCCCCACATCTGAGTCCTCTAGTCTAAGCATCTGCAAGTTTCTGTCAGCCTGTCTTTTTTGTTTAGCCTTTTGAGTTTTTGATTCCTTCGACTTCCGAGTCAGAATTATTAATTTTAGCAGTGTGGAGGCACGGGAATGCCTGCATTTTAGACATATTGCTGAAATCTTTCTACTGGGGACCATGACATAGATAAATTGGTCGTTTTTCTCACTCAGGGAATTTCGTTCATTTTCATAAACATAGATTTTCTCCGACCAAGCAGCACCGTACCTTGTGAAGCCGCTCGCGCTCCCCGGTGAAAGTCCAGCCATCTCCCGACAATCGTCGCCGCCGACCGCCGCTGCGTCAGGGCGCATAACCTGATCATGACAGCTACTTGATTCCTTTAGAGTGCAATTACAACTTGTCCTGCACTTCGTTGTTCACCAACGTTCACTTATTTACTCTTAGACTGTGTCATATTCTGGCAACTAGTCGAGCAAGGTAGTTGCATTAAAGTCCTGTACTGTGGGATGTTGACATTTATCCCATGCCCTTTGACCTGCTTTGGGGGTCAGGGGTTTAGTGTTTTTTTACCACCAAAACATGTTGAAGGAGGTATTGTTTTGTGTGTGTGTGTGTGTGTGTGCATGAGCGTACACATGTGTGTTTGTGTAAATGTATGTTTCTGGAGGTGGCAATTGTAACAGGTGAGCAACAACTAAAAGTCTCAAAGTCAATGCCACTCTTAAATATCTGTGATAATATAAGATTAACATAAATCACAAAGAGTACTCACCAATAAGATTTATTTCTTCTTCATAACAATTTACAATACAATATCATATCAGTGACCCATGCAGTTACTTCCTATTGTACAAAACTCAACCACTGTCTTCTCTACCGAGCCTCCTTCGCGGCCTTCCATGAGTGCTGGCAGTTATTGTTGTGCGGAAACCACGAGACACGACAAATCATCACTCCCCCAAACAAAACGCCAGCCCTTGTGGAAGGCCTCTAACGAGGCTAATCCTACTCAAGATATGCTTTATCTTTGATACAATTATCTTTCACTCTCTGTACAAAATAACTGTTAAGAATAGTTCTTAATTCGAGTCTACATATTTTCTTACATACAAATCACTACTGACAAGTTTTGCTAACAAAAGAACTTAAGGTAATGCTGATGCATTTTTGCATGGCTACACTCAAAAAGGTTTTCACATATACTGAACAGTTGCCATTCTGTGGTTGCTATAGACGGCTAGTTCAAGTTTACAGGGGAAAGACTTGAAAATAAGGCAAACTTATTAAGATGTACTACAAAATTCTAGTCTAAGACTATGTAAAATTTTACAGCACTGAAAATCTAAATAAAAATGTTGAAGTAACTCAAGAAATGTGAATACACTGCTAGTATACCAAACATGTGTCATGCAAAATTTTATATTTATGACAATAATGGTTAATATTGATTTTACATACTCCTTTGTTGCTTACATTATTTCCTGCGCTCAGTTTGTATATCAATGCATTAAGTCTTGTCTGTTCAAACTTTGCCTCTACATATTTCAAAATTTCAAAGTCAATAAAAACTCTCAACTACATTTCATAGAGTAGATCTAGTTAAAGATTTCTACAGTAAAAGTATAGCAGTAACAGTACAATATGTTTCACCAGAGGGCGGCTTTCAGGGAAGTTTGGACAGGACTGGCTACCGAAAATGATCAATACCACAACAATTTCCAACAAAAATACTGCTGAATTTTGCATGACAAATCCACAAGTGCCTCAGGAATGCCATCAAAATTTGACAGTAAGTTGTACATGTACATGTAAACTATACACCTGCAGTTGTAGAGTCACACTTGGTCTCTACACAAAAACGTGAGGGATATAGGAAAAATGGCAGGTGACCAAGGAGTGGTTGCTGCAGACTGGAGGGTCTTTACTAAATCTTATTTTAAAATGGGATGGGACTGTTTCAATGTGGCCTATGACTGTACAATAAGTGTGAGCCCCAACTAGGACATGTACATGTACCACTTTTATTTGTGGCAGCATTAGACCAATAGTATTCCAGCAATATTCTAGCAAATTTAATATATAGTATTTACAACAGAATATGTGTCTATCACATGATTTTATATGATCATCTGTATTATTGATCATTGGTGTTTAACCTATGCATACCTGGAAGTTGGAACTCAAACCTCCAGTTACTATCAAGTACATTCAACTCTGCATGCAAAGGTTCTTACATTTTGTACTTCACATATTTTGTTTTGGGAAGGGTGATTAGCTACAGGTGCATGTTCACCTTTCAATAGAAAAATTACAGTCTTTTTAAGCACTGTGAAATGATGTGCTATTGAGACAATCATATGGTGCCAGTACTGAAGTTTGACACAATTCGTACAATGAATTTTCATTAAGTTTTCTAACACAGTCACCCACAATGACTCTGTTTTGCATTGACTATAATCTTGTACTGATTGTAGTAACCCCCTGCTGTTATATACATTATGTCATAATTTAATTAATCCACAAGGTAAATTTTCAACAACAATGAACTGTAACGTTACTATATTGATTTAGTGTCTAAAGTAAGAGAGACATAAGAAAACTTAGACATTATAGTACGTGAAGTTAACAGAATCAAACGATGTTTCACTATTATCGCAGATAAATTTCCAGATGTGCAACAAGAGGTTATTTACCATGGATACTGTATAAAATCATTTTCTTGATGCAGAAAATTCTAAGCTAGTTTAGTGAATCTTGAACCCGTCACATTCTGAACTTTCCCTCATATGACCTTGCTTATGACCCAAGCGGTTGACCTTGAGGGGTCAACCAAGGTCAACATTGGGTAACTAGCCTGGAATCTATTCCATTCTAGCCCAGTAAACCCTCTGACTTGATCATATCCATGATAAATATGACTTTACCGACTACAAAACGTATGCTGGCAAAGACAACTAAAACGACATGTAGTCAACCTCACTGACCAAACTCCAACACAGAAGACCTCGCTCACAGTTGTCTGGACAAGTTTGGAAGGCTGTGTGTGACAGGAGCTGTATTAACTCATCAAATTTTTTCCAACTAACAACAAACTGATTAATGAACATGCATAAGCAGTTGACATTGCAAGGAGTGTTAAAGCTAGTTGCTAGACTGTAATAAATTTACTTTCACAGGGAACATTCAAAATGCTAACTTATACAAAATTAACATTGTTGTGTACAGCTGCCAAAAACATGATTTTAACACCTGGTGGTATTAGTGACATGTAAAACAAACTATAAACTCAATATTTGTGAAAAGACAATCCACAAAACAAAATTGTCTCAACCATATCACTCACTATAGCTTCAAGACACATATACTAATATCTTGATCAAATCCAGAATTTCACTCAACATCAATTTGTAAGCATCAATCTTCCACAGAATCCTGCAGCTATTCGATCAATCGTTTGTTTTCATCACATGTAAATGGTGGGTGAGCAATAATAATTAAAGTCGTTTTGATGAATGTAATTGAAATATGAAATACACATGTAGATTAGAATGAGATCAAAGCATGGCTTGAAAGTTCATCTGTGTTGGTAGAAGTCATTCTGTATTAAAGTTGAACTGCAATTTCAAACACAAAATTTGGACTTAAATTTTTGAGTGTCCCATTGCAGTCTTTCTTAAAGAATGATATGGCATATCCCCCTAAGAGAGACATAGGGCACCATACACTTTCTAAAACATATGATCCACTGCTAACCGAGTCACATGTTCTATCTGCATAACATGAAATCTTGGACTGTATGTGTGCAAAACCCTTAAATCCAACCTCCTTAAAATAGATGGAGACTTAAGTAGACTTACACTTACAGTTCTATTACCAGTATATCCAAACTATGACAACTGCATTAAAAATGATGAAATCAGAATGATTAAATGTCTACAGAAGTCCAAACACATCTAAACATAATTCAGACTACTAAAGCTGGATGAAACTAGACTAAGTACAGAAACTTAGTCTAAATCTTTAAGACACCCTAATATAGAGTTGAGATGTTTGTTGATGGGAGTCATTGCTCCATAGCCTCCGGCCCCAGCCCCTCTCCTGCTGCCCCTCTGCCTGGCCCCTCCACCTCTTCATACATCAGTTCTGTAGGACAGACACGGCAGGGCAATCAGGCAATGGATTATGATGATTTAAATGACAGTTATACACCTTTCTCATGTGGCGGCCATGATATTGAAAATGAGGCAAACAGACAAAGCTTAATTCTACAATCAGCTCCCATTTATGCCCAAACAGCAGTTACACAAGCAACTGGATATGATTTTGGAAACGGTCAGACGTTTCAGATAGCATCCACTACTGATTTGTAAGAAACTGGTCTTTTATACCCTAAGGCCACAGCAAGAATTTTTTTCTTCTGCAGGGATGGTCAACATGACGATAAAGTACCAAAATGAGCAAATATGTTGTATTGTAGCCTAATAATTGTACTTGTAGAAGTGACACTTGTGAGGTACCCAGGGCTGTAGTTGTAGAAATGAAACTTATTGGATAGTTGTAAAAGTGACACCAATATGGAAGCCATCAGTGTGGTTACCAACTTTGTTGGTGATGCCAATCTACCACACTAGTGTCACTTTTACCACACCAGTACATGTCTTGAATACAGGAATGAATGCCTTGTTGGCTCTGATACCATGTTTTGTCCCTTTAATTCTTGTAACAACATTCATCACAACTTTATGGTGCCTATTTTTGAAAATGTAGCCATCTTGTTTTTTTTCACCCATCTTGTTTTTTTTTTCGCCCTATCGCACTATTTTTGCAGTCTGCAGAGGATGTCATCCATAAAATTTACTTGCTGTGGCCTAACTACGAAAGAAGACAATTTTAGATGTCTAATAGAAGACATTGTAAGACAATGGTATAAAAGACCAGACCAGTTTCTTCCAGATCACTTTCAGAACTGTTACCGGAGACACAACATTTTTCCCCAGCTGACCAACTTACTTCTCCACTCGGCAACGCCCAGTTCCATCTTCTCGAATGAATCGTCGTACGCGGCTGCGGTGGGCTCGTCGGTGGGGTCATGGTACTGGCGCATGTACGGGTGCTCCAGGGCCTGCTCTGCTGTCAGCCGCTTGTCTGTGTCCAGGATCAACATCTTGTCTAACAGGTCAACCGCTGGGGTGGGAGGGGGGCAGAACAGCAAGGTCAATTAATAATTCCCTTCATGGTTTAAACTGTGCATGCAATGTGGTGCATTATGGGTAATACGTACAAGGCCCCTGAGATATAAACAAAACACATCTGGACATGTGTCAAGCATGGTCTGGACAGGAACTGTTTACATAATGATCAGCAACTTAAATAACTGGGAGAGAGTGATCTGAGTCTCTGTCAGTAGCCTAACCCCAACTTTAATTCAAATTCTATTCCTTCTATCTGTTTAGAGATTCCCTTCTTTAACAATCTCTGCTTTTGTCATATTGCACTCTAAACCCTTACACATGCTGTATGATATATATATATAGCTCACATCAAAAGCAAAAACACAACTACTAGGGGGAGGGTGAAGCAACTAAGTCTAGAGCACACCACCTTCTCTTCCTGGTTTTCAAAAGGGGATTGAAGGAATTAATGAAAATGAATGACTCTATTGATCAATAGATTTAGACACCAATGACTTTGCGCTGGTGGACTTTATGAAAAAAAAAATGAACTCGATTCTGTTACTTCCAGCCATCAACAAATTTGATGTTGATGGTGTGACATCAGCTTAGAAGTATTTGTTTCAATTCTACTGTGAGAGAACTCATCATCATCATCATAAGGGAACTAGGGATGAGAAGTGGTGAGTTCTATCATATGTGTGAGGCGGAACCAAATTTTCAATAGCAACCGTTATTAGTAAAAACTTTAAAAAGCTTTATCAAACTGTCCCAAACCATTTCAATCAAAAGCAAGCTAGTCGTGCAACTGACAAGCACACAAGACGGCCTAGCAATGCCAATGGTTTGCATGATTAGTTGTCTTCACCCATGTCGGGGATAGGGCCATGATCCTTTCTGCGCTCACCGTCCGGATTCGCTCCGCAGAAGTACCCACGGAAGTCCTTCTTCGACTGCTTGGGGAGCGACTCCACGTAGCTCCGCGCCTGCAAAACACAGGAAAAAAAACAAGACATGACATCTTTCGCTGTTTTTAAATGATGTTTTTAGATGTTCACATGTCCATGTTATCTGATGAAAAACCATTCTGTCAACAAGCCATTTCACAGTTTTGAGTGCGCATGTGCAGTTCTGATGCATCATGGTCTAAGGTCAAAGTTTATTGTAGACCACAGTACTAGTTGCAAACAATTCTTTAATGTCAACACATGTTGGTAAACATTTTCACTATGGGATGTTTGACCTTTTACTTCTATGGGGCCTTGACCTCTGACCTTACCCACAATTCCCTGCAGCAATTGAACTGTGGGTAGCTTATACTGGTTACTATTATTTTGAACCTCATTTATAACAGGCTATATAACACTTTAACAATAGATTTCAATACAGCATTTTGCTCATTTTCAGCATTCTCTTACAAGAAAGAGGTTCCTTGTCAGATGTTGCTGAAAGGAGAAAATCCTACAAGATTTCCATGATTAGAATTGCGCTTGTCTCTCACCTCCTGAGAAATGATCTTCTCGACAAAGTCATCCGTAGGGGTGCCGGTCAGGGCCATGATACGGTTTAACTGGTCAATTTCTTCACCATTAAGGAAATGTTAAACTCTTAATCTGAGTACTACTATGAGCCAATGAAGCTTTTGATAAGGAATCAAACTATATCCATTGGTTAGGGTATCATCTCACGTATGACACTGGAAAGACACACTCTTCGATTAACCCTAAACTAGACCATAGCTATGCAATAGCATATTAACACTTAGCAATCATTACAACCCTGTAAAGATATGGTGATACTAAATCTACAAATTATCAAGATTGTCATACATTTGTATACACTTAAGTCTAAACTTTTCATATGAAAAGCATTTCTAAAGGCAACTGCGCCCAACAGCAATACCACTTGTTGGGTATTAATGCTTAGTTTGACAGGCAGTCTACTGTTGAATTTTGCGTTGCCAAGTTTAGATATTGTAACACTCAATCTTTGCAAAAGCAAAATGGCACAATAAGCCATCCCACAGTTCCAGTGCTGCAGGGTATTGTGGGTAAGGTCAAAGGTTAAGAACCCTCAGATGTAAATGGACAACCACAAGCACACATATCTACATAAAGCATTGCCAGCAAGTGAGGGTCCTTAAAAAATATTTGACCTTTGACCACAATGCATGATCACGACTAACTTGAAACTGTGAAGTGGCTTATTACAGGTCTGAAACACGTTTCAGCTTTTTTGCAAATGATAAAAAAACGCTATATTTCCTGGAACTAGAAATTGACATTCTACCAACATGGCCTAACACAAACAACATGATGATTCAAGATAAAGACACGGCACATGTGCATAGAAGCTGGCGGACATGTAGCCATTTGTCATTTTTGCTTTGACAGACTGCTGCATGTATACACAGTGCTGAAGTGAACATCACAAGCCACACATGTACAATGATGTACATGTACACAGAACTAGCGGAGCCTGAGTCACTCACCGAGGACACAAACTCAGGAACGTTCTGGGGGGACACAGAACATCCGCCTTTCAGTTTCTCATAGGTGTGGGAGGGGGGCATCTATAACTCATGTATTTGTACAATGTATGTAAGTTCAGTCAGATAAAATGTAATGTAATGCTTGAAAATCACCTATATAACAGCGCAGTATTCACTGAAAACAAAACCATCAAGCAGAATTTGGGCAACTATTGCAAAACCAAACTATTTTCTTTTATCTTAAATGTTTTTCACAGCCACAACAATTGAACTTCTTGGTTTTCTAGTTCTCTCCACCTTATTTTTTTCTGGATCGAAAAGCGAGGAGTTTAACATTTGCAGAACAACATGCAAAAAGTTCTTTGAATTTTTTTACTCTTTCAGCCACACCAATTCAATTTCATGGTTTTTGTAATTGCAGATTAATTTTTTCCCCTTTCCATCATCATACATATGCATGATAGAAATCTAAAGGAGTCTGATGAGGAAAGTTTGGGCCTTGCTACAGGTAGCTGTTACCTACCTACCTACCTGGTAACATTCAAATATTGCAAACTCTTTGTCTGTTTTGTTAACCAATGTGGCATGCTGACTTCTGTGTGGCTTCTGTGTGGTAGAATTTGTGTCTATCACAGCTAGGATGTTATATATCATCCTTGATCATAGGACAACTGGCAGTTTTTCTATTGTACTGAATTGGCTTGCCAGCTCCTTTATAACTTCCTGTAATTATCTTAGAGCCAAAATGTTAAATTGGTGTGGCCCACTGAACTCAAGACATACATGTAAACCATCATGCTTTATAAATATACGCTTTTATAATCATGATGTTGCCAGAAACAAATACTTCAAAACATTTACCCCCGAGTTGGGTAATGCAGTTACTACGATAATGATTGCGACTAACTGATTCTGATAGATACTGATACATAATTCATATTATGTACAATTATGTGTATTTTGGGACAGAAGCTTCTAAAAGCTAACAAAAGCAAGGTGCAGTCATGCTGTCCTAGCAAGCTCACAATTCCTTTCAAGAGCATTAATTTCAAGCAAAGCAGAAGCAAAAGTTAAACTCAGAACACATATATAGGCCAATGCACATTTAACATTAACCAAAAAAAAAAAGGAACACAAACACTAAAAAAAAGTACTTACAGACTCTGAGCTGATTTTTTGCAGGAATTCTTGATCAGGTGTTCCCACCAACTCCATGATTCTCTTCAACTGATCAATGTCTTTTGGAAAGGGTAAAGGAAAAAAACGCAAGAAACTGGCAGCACAAACGAACACAGGGTGGAACAAAGGTCACATTCTAGATAATGGAATTATGGGTGACACAAGGGGCAAGCAAAATTGTTACCATGACAACTCGTGTACATGTACTTTGTACACATCCTGCTGTCAATATGCAGTCATGGAAATAACTTGCTTACGCCCTGCATTACCTAGAATTCTCCATATTTCCCAGCATGCAAAGTGCTATATATTGGCCAATGAAATGACTCCATGCATGCCACAAACAATAACACAGTGACGATGGGAAAACAAAGCAGTTGGCAAGAAAAATGTCAATGAACCACGTGCTCATGGCTCTATGCAGTTATGTTAGCTCTTGGTGAACATTTAGATCTGCAGGAGAGTAACTGCTGCTGCCCTGAACAGTAATTACATGCAGGATATAGGAGAATTCTTGTATACAACCAAAATTAAACTTACTTGCTTACGTTTCGGATAGACATCTTTCTCAGAGCTTCTGACTGGAGTTCTGCTTCTCGCCGCTATATGTAGCTGATATAGGTGGCGCTTTTGCAGCAGAACATTTTCCCAAACGTGCCCATAGACAGGGAAGACAACAGACGAATCAGGTTGATTAAAGAGGCGGTATGGATAAGAAAGTCAACCCCAGTGATGAATCGGGACAAGGGGGGATACAAACTTGGACACGTTTGGGATAATGTTCTCGCCGCAAAAGCGCCACCTACATCAGCTACATATAGCGGTGAGAAGCAGAACTCCAGTCAGAAGCTCTGAGGAAGGTGTCTGATAGACACCGAAACATAAGCAAGTAAGTTCAATTTTGGTTGTGTACAAAAATTCTCCTATAATATCCTATATCCTACCAACCTGATGAAATTATTTTGGGACGTAATTACATGTATATCAATGAAGTGTATAAGGGCCTGCCCTGTTGTTGTCCTTCATTTGCATTGCACAGAATTTACTTATAGTATACATGAAGTGAAGTGAAGTGAATGAAGGAAGTTGCTGGCAGGGGTTACACAGCTAACAATTTCAACACTAGTAAAGGCAAAACTTCTTTCTTTTACATTACAGTGCCACCTTGTGGCAAGCAGTGGCATGACACCACCTTGGCACCTGGTAAAAATATTTATGTGGCGAAACAAACAAGTCTATGTACGAAGCTATTCACAGAATACAAATAGAAATGATGATTCCAACAACAGTTAATGATAATAATGATGCCCCCCACCACAAAATATGATATGTTTGTTAATATCCTCTGTCTGCCACTTGTCTTGACGAGCTAGAAATGATATCATTACAGTCGTTGCCAAGGATACGATCGGTTCCTGGGAAGAGGGTTCTCCCCGTCAGCAGCTCAGCCATGATGCAGCCCACAGACCAGATGTCAACTACATGCAACACAAACGGCACAGCATGCATGGGTGGAGATGTCAATCATTCTGTAGCTGTCAATCAATCTGTAGCTGTCAATCATTCTGTAGCTGTCAATCATACGCATAGTATAACTGTCAATTAGTCTGTAGCTGTCAATCATTCTGTACTGTCAATCATTCTGTAGCTGTCAATCATTGTATAGCTGTCAATCATTCTGTAGTTGTCAATCATTTTGTAGCTGTCAATCATACGCATAGTATAACTGTCAATTAGTCTGTAGCTGTCAATCATTCTGTACTGTCAATCATTCTGTAGCTGTCAATCATTGTATAGCTGTCAATCATTTTGTAGCTGTCAATCAATCTGTAATTGTCAGTCCTTCTGTAGCTGTAAATCATTCTACAACTGTCAATCATACAACTGTCAATCATTCTGTAGCTGTCGATTATTCTACAACTATCAGGCAATCTGTAGCTGTCAATCAATCTGTAGATGTCAGCAGGCAATCAGGAAGTGTTAAGCTGTCTGTAGCTATCTAGCTATCTACATATATAGCTGTCAAGCTATCTGTAACTGTCAGTCATTTTACAACTGTCAATCAGTCTGTCAAGCTACCATACACACCCTTTCCTATACTTAAGCCAACAGTTTATGATCGACAGATAGCAGTGGAGTCAGGAAGGAGGGAGTGAAAGACAGGAAATCAGAAAGGATACGGTCTGTTCCGGGGAAGAGAGGACGTCCAGTTAGCAGCTCGGCCATGATACAGCCGACTGACCAGATATCAGCTAGATACGCAGGTACGTAGGAGGTACGTAGGGGGGATAGTACAGAGTAGGAAGGAAACAGCAGTAAAACAACAGTAGATATCATAGTACATATTACAAACTAAAACATCAATCAGACAAACATGGGTTATATATCTTTATCTCTTCATATCTATAATTATTACATAGGAGGGAAAAGTACAGAATAGGAAGGAAACAGCAGTGAAATAACAGTAAAACAGAACAGAAAAACCTGTAAAAATTTCACACTAGATACATGTATCATATTCATAATGAATATCATAAACTAAAACATCAATTAGACATACATGGTTTATATCTTTGAGTTTTCTAATCTATTACAGAAGAACAGAAATTATTCTGATATATGTACGTACTAAGCAAAACCAGGTCATAACATCTATTGTTAGTAGTAGTGTACTGCTGCCCCCCTCCCCACCTCCCTTACCCCCCAGACACACCTGTTTTGTTGTAGTGCATCCAGTTCAGCATGATTTCCGGCGCTCTGTACCATCTCGTCGCAACGTAACCCGTCATGGCGTCGTCTGCCAGCCTGGCCAGACCGAAGTCCAGAATCTGGGGGAGGCACATGAATATGTGACAATGCAACTTCAATCAACCAATCATTTGCAGGCATCACAGTCTGATGAGTTTGTGCCAGTTTGCGCCAGATTTCTTTGTCCTGGGCGTAATCAAAAATGGATACGACGATGACGTACTCCCTCCAGTTGGTTCTGGAGACCCCTAGCCCTTAGAGTGTGTTGAAGACAATTTCGGACCCAAATTTGGAAATGCAATAGAGGGAGATGGGAAGATCATAATGCAACTTATATACACTCAGTTTATGTTCCTAAAAGTCCAATACAATTATACACAAAACATGAACAAATTTGATATACAGTGGGGTGTAAATAATCCCTTTATCGCAGTGAGCCTATTCCTGCACCCTTCATATACAGGTCACTTTAATCATCTCTGGCAAATAATTTATTCACATATTCCTGTTCTCTTTCAAGTTCTATCTATCAGCTTGAAATTATGACCTCTAAAATAACCTCTTTTATGAAAATGATACATGAAGAATACATTAAAACATGCAGACAAAATCTCAACAGCCAAAACAGTGTACTACTGAGCTACGGTCCACAGTGACTGAAATGCAGACAGTTCGCACCTGCTTGCTTCACTGAAACGAAAAGGGAAAAAAAAACACAATGTATCGTCAGCAGAGACTTTTCTGAAGAACATATTGTCCTACCTTTAACTCACAGTCCTCATTAACAGCAATGTTACTGGGCTTCAAATCCTGGAGAAACAAACACAAAGCATCAGTAAAGTATTGGCATAAGAAGCTGTAAATTGCATTTACAGTAACAATCTACTATAATTATTATAAATTAACTGAGATAGAGTTTCACTGATGGATAAAAAAAAAGTATCTGCAAAGGTTTCACCTTCATATGGGGTAGGCAGGCAAAAAGCAGAACAAGCATTTTCATGGTGGTTTCATGTTTGTTGAAAATTCAACACTAAAACAGCACCACTAGTTTCAAATACTTAAAATGGGTATGTTTAAAACAGGTTTCTGACGAGGGGGGATACAAACTAAGCCACGTTTGGGATTGTTTTCTCACCGCAAAAGCGCCATCTACATCGGCTACATATAGCGGTGAGAAGCAGAACTCCAGTTAGAAGCTCTGACGAAGTTGTCTGAGAGACATCGAAACGTAAGCTATGTAAGTACCCACTGGGTGTGTACAAAGAATTTCTCCTTTATCCTATATTCTACCAACCTGATGAAACTATTTTCGCAGGTTTCTGACAGTTAGTAGACAGTTCTATTCATTATCATTCTAGTTAATACCAGGTATAAAGTCTACTGTACCTGAAATATGCTCTTTGATAAATTCAGATAACATTGCTTTAGTTTTAACGGTAATCAAAATAACATCAACTGCACTTACTCTGTGAATGATCCCAGCAGAGTGAATATACTGTAGAAGAAAAAGAGTACAGAAAATACCATCAGACTAAACCATCCAAACTTTGTGTGTCATGAAACTACAAATCTTCCAGAACATCCGTTTGGAGACAGAGTCTTACGTTAAAGAATCTTTTTTAGTATACGGCCTCCTTCGGTCAATATTGACCATGATAAAATCCTGATTGGTATCAGCCTACAGCATCGACTGTGGCTAAACAGTCCTATACGAGAATGACAGTCTCTGCCATATATGGCACATCTGTAGGCTGACTCAGGTCTGTTGCATGGTTCTTTTCGCAGGATCCGCTTTTCTTCTTCCATGCACATCAGTCTGGTATCTCCTGATTTTAGCTGCCTGGACAGCCTAAAAGTCTTTTTTAGAGTCTTGAAAATTCCAAAGATTTACCTTGAGTCCTCTGAGCACTTGGTAGACAAGGAACTGTACATGGTCGTCTGTCAGCTTCTGACACTTCACGATGTTGTTCAGGTCTGCACCCATCAGGGGCGTCACAAGATACCTGAACATGGCAGATATAGACCAATCAGGGACAGGTAGCTAAAAACATGTATAATGACAAATCAGGAACAAGTTGCTCCAACAATGTCAGGGATATGAACCAATCAGCGACAACACCTCAATATGTTAGGAATATGGACCAATCAGGGACAAGTTACTAGTACTAAACGGAATATGGACCATAGTTCTTGTCTAGTGCAGTATTTTTACGAAGTATATATACTGTAGGTCCTAATTCTGGTGGGTACCCCAAAACTGTCACCTCTAAAAACTTCATGTAATTAATCTAATCTAAATTCAAAAGATATACCAGTGCAGCATCAGTATTCCCAGAGTACTTACACGTCCTGGAAATCTTCAAAGGTCAGAGTAGGGGTCATAACATTCAACAGTCCAATCACCTGGAAAACACCCAGACAAGTGCACAATGAGTTAAAGATTTCATAGATAAATAGATGGACAAGTGGATAAAGGTTAAGTGTTCAGTACTGTGCTCAGGCATATCAATATTTCATGGCCTTACCAAATTTATCTACTGAGGAATTTTTATGACCTTCCAGACAGCAGGCCTTTATAAACAATCCCAATGCCCGACCCACTTCTACCAAAACGTAGAAATACAATTTACAAAAACATATAAATGCAAATACTTGATTAAATGTAGCCACCTCTACCAATACATAGAAATATGATTGAAAACTAAAAACAGAAAAAAGCAAAAATCTGACGGACATGCAGCAACTCTCTCAATGGCTGGGCTTGGAGTACACTCATACAAATATGACAACTCATGGTCATGGACTTGTCCAAAATCACCCTTGAGAAAAAATTGTCCCTCCCAATTACCTCCATGCAAAAATGGATAATTCCAAAGGAAAATGGACTGATCCAATTGCATAAAAGGCACCCCTCCTACTTCCCTTCACACTAAACTACAGGACCTTGGCTCTGATTGGTTAGAACGTACGCACATTTTCATGTTCCATGTGTTTGAGCAGCCTGAGCTCGCGGTAGCTGCGTTTGGCGTGGATCTCGGACTGGAATGGTCTGGCAAGCTTCTTTATTGCCACCTTGTGCTGCAACTGCTGATCAAATGCTGAGCTGTGAAGAAAAGTAAAAATAAATTAATAATACAGTACGTTTTCAACTCAAATTAATCTCAATATTTTTGGACAAATAAATGCAACGTTACACAAAAAGATGAAGCAACTTTTTAAAGAAAAAGGCGCTCCAAATTCATCTATCTTTGCAGAGACTTAAATTTTGTAGTAGGAGGGGAAAAGAGCTTTTTCAGGTGTTTGCACTTGAGTTGGGTCGTGTGGCATGATGCTGATGTCATGAAGCCCCGTTTACAAATCAAGAATTTAGCTCGGCCGAGTTGTCAGCGAGCTCTAAATTACGAGGAGGTATGACCCTGATGCCGACGAAGAAACTCTGCCATTTGTTCGTAGGCATCAGGTTCATGCCTCCTCGTAATTGAGAGCTCGCTGACAACTCGGCCGAGCTAAATTCTTGATTTCTAAACGGGGCTTGATGGCGGCAATGTGTTTAAGGCGGAACCATAAGGCCCCAGGCTCAAATCCTGTCATGTCATCGATCTTGTGCCCATGGGAAAAGCACTTTACATGACTTTCCTCACTTCACTCAGATGGAAATGAGTACCTAACTGCAGTAAGTGATGTCCCTCGGATAGGACATAATGATTAGCATGATGATCATGGGCACTTAAGTATTTAGAAAGATACTTACATAGCATGTATATAGTGGAGATAAAAATCATATTATCACTGTGTCATGATGTCACAGCAATAGTCATGAAAACAAAACCAAAGCAAGCATGTCAAGCATTACAAATAGCTTAATTATTTTTCTACATTTACACATGAAATTTTAGCCTCCTTTGCCGACATCTCTCAAGGTGGCATTTACTCTTGGAGGGAAATTTCGGTAAACTTCTTTTTCCACATAGAGAAATTATCTTGTTTCGATTTGAAAATTGTAAATCAGCAATCCTAAAAAAAAATCAATGCTCTTGAAAGAAGTCTGCGAAGGAGTCTATGCTATGTATGAAATCTAGTGTTTACATAAGAATTAATTAAGATGTCATCCACACAGTCAACAAAATGTGCCCCAGCACTGTCAAACTTCATGCAACAATTTATAAATCCTGTGCACTAAAACATTATTGAACGCTGAATATTGTGAGGATTATTTTAAATTCTGCTCTACAGTCTGCCATGTCATCACATTATACTAGAGGGCATTTATGGCAATTTGTACTTTATACCAATAATAGTATAGCATCTGACAAATCTGAGAAACAAATAGTCAAGAAGGAAATCACACAATAAAGAGCTCAAATCTATTCCCAAAGTAGGAGTTCCGGAAAGTGAAAGGTGTGTGTACAAAAATATGTCCTGTAGGGCGGGAAGGCACAAATACTTACCAAACCTGTCCGTACGCCCCTGAGCCGATCGGAGTCAGCATCTGATAGCGCTCAGGGATCTCCCATATCGTCCGGTTCAGCTCCACACGGTAGAAGTGCGGTTTGATCTTTTCTGCCGGCTGTTCCGTCATGTTTTAGAGAGGCTTTTTAGAGGCTTGACTCCAAAATGCTCTTTGGTTCTCGCTATTTCTCAAAAGGTCAACAGAGGTCATTTCCTGCTTCCGGTTTTTAGGGGAAAAACGCAAACGCACCCGTACCTAAAATTGTTCAACAGAACTTCCGGCTGTTACGATAATAACCATTTTGAATACAACAATCAACGTATATAAATTTGGATTATATTTTTCATATAAGTGTATTTACGATAATACCCTGTTTAGTTGTCAATTCTTTACACAATTTTATAGCATTTTGTACATTTGTATGCTTTACATCGAAATCTCGTGAGATTTTTCTGTTCGAGACGTGATCTTGATGATGATGATGTGTTAGCGCGAATTCTTCGGTGAAATATTTTTCGTAGTGCTGCAACCGCTATGGTGCCGTGTGCAAAGCTCAAACCGGAAGTGACGCGTGACCCGTGACATATGACCTCGTTCCCAGGGTGTGCAGTACACTGTGCCTTGGGAACGACCGAGCAACCATGGCTGCGAAACTATCGTCTGCCGTGGTCGGACCGCAGTTGCCAACATATAAAATCTTAAATTCAAAGCTTTAGAGGAAACACTTGCCAGTTTTAAGAAATGAGTACTGACCAACAATTCAGAAATCAAAAAAGATAAGAAGCTTTTTGGGGAAAATGGTGAGTTTTCCGATCGGGTTTCTGACCAGTTTTCTCGCGAAATGTGCTCTATAACGTTAACTCCAATGCGCTGTATCGTTAGTATAAGTTATTGACGTTATAAGCTTTGAGTGCTCTAAAGCACTGTGTTGGAAAATGCCCCAACCACAGTCCTGCCAATGTACATGTCATTAAAACTTCAAAACTCATGTAAATCTGAATTATACTTTGGGTACCTACTGGCTGGCAAAATACACCAGATGATTAACGTAAGGTTACCAGTTAACGTGCAGGACCAATTAACGGTCAGTTAGCCACATGACTGCATTTCAAGGTGCACCATGCAAAAATTAGTCAATCATAATAAAACTATACATGTTTTATTCACATTTAAAACCCTTGCAATGAATATCGCACAATTTTCATGGAAGGTCATGGGCAATTGGTGCCTGGGTCGACCTAACGAGACGTTCTACTGAGGCAAAATCGGCGGTCCAACCTCATTCATCACTACGGCGCTACTGCAGGCGATGGTGGGGTAGACACAAAACTTTTACCGTGATTTGCCTGTTTACCACTTTCGCAATATTTTGCAACAAGTGTTTGAATATGTATGCTTATAGGGGGAGCACTACAAGGAGAAAGACTCAAGTGACCGTTAATTGGTCACCCTAGAACAATTCTTCACTGCCGACTAGTCCATTATTACATGCTGGTGCGCAGCCAAAGATGGAGTGAAGAAATAAATTACCATGCACTTTTTTAACAGACAAACTACTGTTTCTTCAAATGGGTTAAATATTTAATTCTGCCAAGGCATTTCAGAACAATAATTATTTTCCATAATTCGACCGTAAACTGGTAACCTTACGTTATATCCTAACTGAGTTATCAGAGAAGAAACGTGACTTCACAGCAATCTAATTTATTGACATTACAGACTCATTACATCATTGAACATTGTAATTCTGAAACGTCATTCACAGCCATTGTTGTAACACTACATCATTGTACATTGTACAGCTGAACTTGCTGAAGTGTATAAAATCTTGAGAGCTAGCACACTAGCCTGGCAGGTAGGCATGCAACATGCATTAGAGACCATTAGAGATCTTAGAAATGAATTGGTCCTCATTAAAGATGCATCTATGCAGTTATACTTACACCAACGTTTCCGCATTCATATCACAAAACACCCGAAAGGCACTATGAATAAATATGAAGATTCACATTATGTCCTTTTGTTTACATGTACGCTAGTTAACTACTGCTCAAGCCAAAATGATTGAAAATTAAATTTATCATTCGTATCATGAGCCAGACCTAGTGGCTTTTACAGTTAGTTCTTGATAAAATCCTTGCATCAATGACACTCCTGAATCAGCATTTTTGAATGTACATATATGTCCCCTAGACAAGTACACATAACTTTTTCAAATTTGTTGTCAACCAAAGAGAGACATATTAGCAAGTGTAAATATTGACAAGATACCTGGCAAGCAACTGACTCCAACAAAGCTACCCTTTAAATGTTTAATCTATGTCTCAAAGTTCCTTGAAGCCTTCTTTCCATCTTCTAAATATCTGACCAAGATGACCAAAGTCTAATGTCTCCAAAGTATTGTCATCTTACAACTAACGTTATAAGAAGTTCTACAATGCCAAACACAGTCTCAAAATATATGCTTAATGTCAAGCACAGACCACATCCCAATGTGCACTGCACTATTGATCCTTAGTAAAATAACTGTTACAGTACTTAAGCATAAGATTTCATCTGTTACACAAGTTGGAAAAAAGTTCAACTATCTTCATGGTACAGTGGTGTTTTAGAAGTTTGCGATATATATATGTATATAGGCTACAAAAATCCAAACTTACAAGACAAGCTAGGAATATCATATCAACAAATTGGGTAATAGAAATGCAGGCAGTTTTTAATGAAGGTTTCCATCTTGCATAGATGTTGTCACTGGTACCTGCAATGTAAAAAAAAGCCTGTCAAAATCAAACCGACTGACAAATTATTTTGAAAAGAATGAAATAAGACAAAGATATGGGATCAACCCAACAGGAGTATTTCACAAAAATTGATCAGGGACAATCCAATGTCCACCTTGGAACAGTATAAAATATAATAGTTCACTATAACAAGTGTTGGCAGGTGATAATACTCTCACGACTCAAAAAGTTTGTCAACAATAGCATTTTGTCAATTTGTCCAAATATGACACTGGTAATTGAAGATTGTAACAATGAGCTAGAAGAGCACCTGGAGTGTGGATGGAGAAAAGTGTAGAAACTTACCAATAGTCTTAGCCTCATATTCATGAAGTAACATAATGATTAATTATTTCCACTATTATACAGGTGAGTAAGGTGTCTTTCCTTTGCCTATAGACCATGTAGGGCATTATACAGGTGAGTAAGATGTCTTTTCTTTGATTATGGTTCAGATGGGGAATTATACAGGTAAGTATGGTGTCTTTCCTTTGCCTATAGACCAGATAGGGCATTCAACAGGTAAGTACGGTGTCTTTCCTTTGACGACACACCAGGTAAGACACCGTACAGGTAATTAAGGTGTGTTTCCTTTAACGACACACCAGTCAAGACACCGTACAGGTAATTAAGGTGTGTTTCTTTTAACAACACACCAGTCAAGACACCTTACAGGTAAATAAGGTGTGTATCCTTTGACGACACACCAGGTAAAACACCGTACAGGTGAGTAAGGTGAGTTTCATTTGACTATAGACCAGGTAAGACATCTACAGGTGTGTAAGGTGTGTTTCCTTCGACGACACACCAGGTAAGACACAGTACAGGTGAGTAAGGTGTGTTTCCTTTGACTATGAAACTGGTAAGACACTGTACAGGTGAGTAACATGTGTTTCTTTGACTACAGACTAGGTAAGACACTGTACAGGTGAGTAACGTGTGTTTCTTTGACTACAGACTAGGTAAGACACCGTACAGGTGAGTAAGGTGCCTTTCCTTTGCCTATTGACCATGTAGGTCATTATACAGGTGAGTAAGGTGCCCTTTCTTTGCCTATAGACCAGATAGGGCATTATACAGGTGAATAGGGTGCCTTTCCTTTGCCTATAGACCACATAGGGCATTATACAGTTAAGTAAGGTGTCTTTCTTTTGCCTATACACCAGATAGGGCATTATACAGGTGAGTAAGGTGCCTTTCCTTTGCCTATAGACCATGTAGGGCATTATACAGGTGAGAAACATGTCTTTCCTTTGCCTATAGACCATTTAGGGCATTATACAGGTGAGTAAGGTGCCCTTCCTTTGATTATAGACCAAATAGGGCATTACACAGGTGAGTACGGTCCCTATGGTGTCTGTCCTTTGACTATAGACCATATAGGGCATTATACAGGCAAGTAAGATGTCTTTCCTTTGCCTATAGACCAGATTGGGCATTATACAGGTGAGTGAGATGTCTCTTCTTTGATTATAGTCCAGATGGGGCATTATACAGGTAAGTATGGTGTCTTTCCTTTGCCTATAGACCAGATAGGGTATTATACAGGTGAATATGATCACTGTGGTGTCTTTCCTTTGCCTATAAGGCAGATAGGGCATTATAAAGGTGAGTAAGGTGCCCTTCCTCTGCCTATAGACCAGGTAAGGCATTATTCAGGTGAGTAGGGTCACTAAGATATCTTCCTTTGCCTATAAAACAGATTAGGCATCATACAGGTGAGTACAGTTACTATGGTGTCTTTCCAAATGACCATACTCACCTGTATAATGCCTAATCTGGTCTATAGGCAAAGGAAAGACACTATGAGACTGTACTCACCTGTATAATTCCCTATCTGATCTATAGGCAAAGGAAGGGCACATCACTCACCTGTATGATGCCCTGTCTGCTTTATAGGCAAAGGAAAGACACCATACTTAACTGTTTAATGCCCTATCTGGTCCATAGGCAAAGGAAAGACACCATACTTACCTGTATAATGTCCCATCTGAACTATAATCAAAGAAAGGACACCTTACTCACCTGTATAATGCCCTATCTGGTCTATAGGCAAAGGGAAGACACCATACTCACCTGTATAATGCCCTATCTGATCTATAGGCAAAGGAAGGGCACCTTACTCACCTGTATGATGCCCTATCTGCTTCATACGCAAAGAAAAGACACCATACTTACCTGTTTAATGCCCAATCTGAACTATAATCAAAGAAAAGACATCTTACTCACCTGTATAATTCCCTATGTGGTGTATAGGCAAAAGAAAGACACCTTACTTGACTGTATAATGCCTTATCTGGTCTATAGGCAAAGGAAAGACACCGTACTCACCTGTATAATGCCCTATCTGGTCAATAGGCAAAGGAAAGGCACCTTACTCATTTGTATAATGCCCTACATGGTCTATAGGCAAAGGAAAGACACCTTACTTCACCGATAATGCCTTATCTGGTCTATAGGCAAAGGAAAGACACCGTACTCACCTGTATAATGCCCGATCCGGTCTATAGGCGAAGGAAAGGCACCCTATTCACCTGTATAATGCCCGATCCGGTCTATAGGCGAAGGAAAGCCACCCTATTCACCTGTATAATGCCCTATCTGGTCTATAGGCAAAGGAAAGGCACCTTACTTGCCTGTATAATGTCCTATCTGGTTTATAGGCAAAGGAAAGACACCTTACTCACCTGTATAATGCCCTATCTGGTCTATAAGCAAAGCCAAAACACCTTGCTCACCTGTATAATGCCTTATCTGGTGTATAGGCAAAGGAAAGACACCATACTCACCTTTTTAATGCCATACATGGTCTATAGGCAAAGCAAAGGCACCTTACTCACCTGTACGGTGTCTTACCTAATCTGTAGTCAACAAAACACACCTTACTCACCTGTATAGTGTCTTACCTGTTTCATAGTCAAAGGAAACACACCATACTCACCTGTACGGTGTCTTACCTGGTCTTAAGTCAAAGGAAACCTACCTTAACTACCAGTACGGTGTCTTACCTGGCCTGTAGACAATTGAAACACACCTTACACACCTGAACAGAGTCTCACCTGGCCCGTAGACGATGGAAACACACCTTTGTTACCTTTACAGTGTCTCACCTGGCCTGTAGACTATGGAAACACATCTTACACACCTGTAGAGAGTCTCACCTGGCCTGTAGACAATGGAAACACACCTTAGCTACCTCTACAGTGTGTTACCTGGCCTGTAGACAATGGAAACACACCTTACACACCTGTCGGGAGTCTCACCTGGCCTGTAGACAATGGAAACACACCTTAGCTACCTCTACAGTGTCTTACCTGGCCTGTAGACTATGGAAACACGCCTTAGTTACCTGTACAGAGTTTCACCTGGCCTGTAGACTATTGAAACACACCTTACACACTTGTACGGGTTCACCTGGCCTGTAGACTATGGAAACACACCTTACACACCTGTACAGGGTATCACCTGGCCCGTAGACTATGGAAACACACCTTAGCTACCACTACAGTGTGTTACCTGGCCTATAGACAATGGAGAAACACCTTAGCTACCTCTACAGTGTCTTACCTGGCCTGTAGACTATGGAAACACACCTTAGTTACCTGTACAGAGTCTCACCTGGCCTGTAGACTATTGAAACACACCTTACACACTTGTACGGGTTCACCTGGCCTGTAGACTATGGAAACACACCTTACAATAAGTTACACACCTGTACAGGGTCTCACCTGGCCTGTAGACAATTGAAACACACCTTACACGCCTGTAGAGAGTCTCACCTGGCCTGTAGACAATGGAAACACACCTTACACACCTGTACAGAGTCTCACCTGGCCTGTAGACAATGGAAACACTGTTCAAACACACCTTAGCTACCTCTACAGTGTCTTACCTGGCCTGTAGACGCTGGAAAAACCCTTTAATACACACATGTAACGTTACAGGGTCTGACCTGGGCTGTACTTGTAGACAATGGAAATGCACTTTACACACCTGTACATTGTCTCACTTGGCCTGCATGAAAAGACAACACACCTTACTGACATGTACAGTGTCTCACCTGGCCTGTAGTTAAATGAAAGATGCTGTCTATTAAAGATGTAGTACACCGGTGGTAGCCCGAGCCTCCTTGCCCGAGCGAATCACACTAAGTGTTGGAGTCTGCGCAGTAACATATTCCAAGAAGCAAGCAGAAAGGTCAGGAGTCACGTATACGCGCGTCACTTCCGGTTTCAGCGCACAACGGTTGCAGCACTACGAAAAATATTTTACCGAATTCTTCAAGATTTCCGCTGTTTTTTCTCCCCCTAAAATATGAAATTTAATATTCAGAAGAAGGCTGACCTAATATTCCTGATATGCTAACCTCATTCGTTATGGAAACGCTACTATCGTAGTGTCCTGACCCACAACTAGAAGCCAGAGTTCAGAAATCTTGGCCCGGTTTTTAATTTTTTCGTCCACAAGCTGTTGTTTACTTGCTGAGCTGGTCAAAGATCAAATTTGTGCTGAATTTGTTATCAGCCAAGTCGCCACGTCGGAGCAAATCAGGGGCTCGTGGCGTTGTGCAAGGGAAGAAAAAAGTATTTTACAGTCGAGAAGAAAGTTTTAAGGTGAGTATTCGTGCCCATAGTTGTGTGATAATATCAGAACGGTTTAGGAGGAAAGATCTTGAATACTTGAAATAAATTTGAAGAGTGGTTGTTTTTTTGCAGGCTGAGCCCGAGTCAGCACATAAATTTCTCAGTTGATAAACAACATGTTTTTAAACAAATTATGGACTCATTGCCCTATCCAAGTTAAAATGAAGGCGAATTGTGAGGAAAGATTTTTATTTAGGAAACTAGATTAAATATTTTAGTGTGGAATATTGAAAAAAATATTTTTTATAACATTTTCCCACCCAGCTTGATGAAAGAATAAGATATATGAATGTTAATTGTTGTCACTAAAAGATTCTATATTTCGTTCAGAAGTAGGTGGCCCAGGGGTGCCTAAGCATCTGCACGAACCTTATGAAATTGGTACGAAACTTACTAATCATTATCTTAGTATCTATTTGAAAATGAACAAATCTTATGTGATCTGCGCAAATCTTATGTGATTGTACGAACCTTATGCAAACCAGCCAACCACTGCCAGGGTCACGTGAGAGACGGGAGATATTCAAGATGGTGCCCTTGATCTTTAGCGAAGGGAAAATATGATGTCAGAGCAAAGGAGTAGTCACAGGCTATTGAATATATGTCTATGTGCTTGAAATGAAAATATTTTCATGGGTAGAAAACCTCAGAAACTTGCCTTTTCCCAATGTAGCGGTTGACCGGTTTGCATTAGGTTTATCTGTATCACATAAGATTTGTGCATCACTGTCACATAAGATTTGTGCGTGTCACATACTAGTAGTGATTTGATTTGGTATCACATAAGGGTCGTATGAATTTCATAAAGTTTGTGCAAGTGCTACAAGGCACCTCTGTGGCCCTGCTTATTTATGGCAGTGCTTTACGTGTCAAACCTCACACAGAACCAAAAAGAACACTTATGAAGAGACTACTGGTGACCTGCCAGACCCGTTGTGCTTGGCGGAAAACATGAGCTGTTAAGCGAAATTTAGGTGCAATATCAGCATCACTAGCCTCCATAGCAGGCTCTCTATGGCCTTTTTTGGCACTTTTGCTTTTGTACTGGGTCGCTGATTGCTGGCCTCTCTGATAGCCGGCCATTTTAGCAATCAGCGACCCAGTACAAAAGCAAAAGTGCCAAAAAAGGCAATACAGAGCCTGCTATGGAGGCTAAGCATCACTAGCCACCTGAAAAAAGCATTGTACTTGTACCCTCAATTGAGGATAACAAAAGAAAAAAAAAGTTGAACACATGACACAAGCTTGACGTTACAACTTTAAAATGACGTTTGAATGATAAAAATGGCCACAGAGGTCATTTTACATCTTTAGCTTCCCCATAAGATTTCAGATCAGTACCATTTTTAGGTTGCTTTTTTATCTATCTACAGTATTTTTAGCATTGAACTTAATTAAAGTAAGCTTAAATCCTGCACAAATTTGCAGTGTAAAATTTGCCAAAAAAAATTAAACCAGCACAAGCATATTTTAATATTGATAATGCTTGTCAAACCGTATTGTATTGTGTATAGTTTTGCAGCACCCTTGACATACACGTACATGTAATCCCTTGGACTAGTTGTGGGTGTTTTTGTGCCCAAGTGTCAAAGTCCAATAACACCATGTAACCTTTGATACCTGTTGAAGGTTAAGACCTTAAAAGGTTAAGAAGTACGTTAAACACTCTGATAAAAAGACCAAGCTGCGTGTTGTCGTTTTCTGTTTGATGTCAATCATTCTACTCTACTGTAAATTCTTCTTTATTTTTCATGGGGACTTTATTTTTTAGCTGGAGCAAGGAGTTTTTTGTTTGTTTTCATATAGACCTTTTTGTTGGTTGGAGACAGAGAGAGAGAGAGAGAGGAAACAAGGATTTGTGATTGTTACAGATGTTGAAACAATTCTGTAATCTATAGTGCAGAAACAACACCTGCTCAAGCAATTGGGTAGATTTTGGAAATGGTCAGATGTTTCAGGAAACATCCACTTTTTTAAAAGTTTGTGGTACCATAAATTCCACTGAGAAGAACTGAGAGGTCACCCCAAAAGTAAGGAACACCACAATCACAAACATCTCCATGGTTACAGTGATGAGCTATCTTGCGTCATGACCCATCATTTTGTGGCTATCATTAGTACTGCACACGCCCAGTGGCGTGATGATGTCATACGTGACGTCAGGTCAGTGATGTTGCTAGCGTCAATTGCTAACGCTATCTCTGGGATAGATCAGAACCGATAACGTTTTGTCAATGTTTGTTCATGTACATGCAACATCTCATGCTATTCTACATGTATTGTTACAATACCAATACAGTAGAAGCCGCTTAATTGCACGGTCTATTTGCCAGTGAATTTCGTGCAATTATCCGACTGGTGCAATAATGCGAAGTTATCTAGCTGGACCACACTGGTTTTGGATTTGGAGATTCCGTGCAGTTAACAGAAGTGTGCGTTAATCTGTTGTGCAATTAACTGGCTTCTACTGTACATGATGTACATCAAGTCAGTGTCTGAAAGTACATCAAGTCTGATGTACAACAAGTCAGTGTCTACACAAGTGGCAGAATTGTATTCAGTAATTGAGCGCCAATTATCTTTTGTTCCTCTGATGACGTGCGTTGTCTATTTTCCGCTCCGATGAACCATGAAAAACCAGTTAAACAGGTTATGGTTCAGAAAAGGGGGCTTGCACGTATCAGACTTAGGTTGGCATTTGGTATCTTGTGGTGGTAGTGGAAGACAACAGTGAACATGCTGATTGTAAGTGGTTATGCTTGTACTCTAGCCAGCTTGAACATTTTTTTATGTAGCAATAGATGTTTTTTGCAACTGTGGAACAATACTAAACAAAGTTATAGATGGATTGATATTTTGTTTGTCACGTTACATAGCATCCTTGGTCAGTAAAAGATGACCCACAGGTACTAGTACGTACCTGTTGTGCCATTTAATTTTTATCCCAAGAAGGTTGAAAAGTGTCCATTTAAAAACCCTTTCCCTCATTCTTAACAATCCATTTTTTTACTCCTAGGAATATAGGTAATATGCCAAGGACCGAATCAACAGATTGCCAAGAATTGTTTGAAAATCTGATGTAAAGCATTATATAAATCTTTCTCAAGGCAAGGCTAGCATGAGTGTAACTTGTCTGACATAGTTTGACCTTTAGTCAAGGTGAAATTATGGTCATGCAAGTCACAGTCGCCGTGGAAGTCTAATATTGGCAGCCAGTGGCCTGGTCAGTAGTGGTCAATCTGAAGTGTCCACTTTTGGCAGAATCTGCTGTGGACCCGACAGTTAAAGGGTATACGTATAATATGCAGGAAGTATGAGTACACAATGCCCTGTTCCCAGTCAGTGGTTAAGTAATAAAAAGCATTGTCATAAGTTTTTCATCAGGTTGTCCAGACTTCTGTACTCTTTCTCTCCATGAGTTCCTGTGTTCCATCTATGTTAGCTCAGCCGACATGAAGCTTTTTTTGTGAGGCTTGCATAATATTATGTTTGTGTGGTTGAACCGTTCTGAACAAAAAGTTTTGGATGCTGTTTGGTATGTGGTCAGGTCTTGAGCTATCAAAGAAATGATCCAAGACTTTAGGATCCATAGTTAAACTGTTTTAAAGGTCATATATCATTGAGTATTCATTGATTTGATATAGTTTTATAATTCACATAGAACGTATGGCTCGGCATCGAAAGGTTCCAAGTTCGATACTCTCCATGCCCCGACTTTGTGCCCTTGGGAAAGGCACTTTACAAGACTCTGACAGTAGAGTGACGCCCACCGAGCCTCTTCAGCTAACCAAGAACTGTTAAATTTTTATAATTCACATGGAATGTTTTTGTTTGTAACCTTAAAGTTGTTTTGATTAATGGTATTCTGTGTGTGTGTTTTACAGGAACAGAGCAGAATGAAGGCCCTGATTCTGGTGGGCGGGTACGGCACCAGGCTGCGACCCCTGACCCTGAGCCGCCCCAAACCGCTGGTGGAGTTCGGCAACAAGCCCATGGTGCTGCACCAGATCGAGGCTCTGGCTGAGGTCAGTTTGGCAGATCCAAGGAGACTATCTAGGACTTTGTGTTTTTAACATTAAAGTCACACCAATTTACAAATGTACTTTGCTTGTTCCCACATTAGGACAGTTCCGAATAAATCTTTGGGAAAGATAAATCGATAAAACTTCTGTCTTGCTGTATAGTATGTTCACTTCCGAAACCTTTCTGTCCTGGTACAGACTTTTCCTTGTTGATCTTCCAATTTTGTTAATAGTTTATTTCTAAATTCAAAAACCCAAAAAATTCTTTAGAAAATATTCTTATAGAAAATTTTCATGTATTCTGAAAGATGGTTGTTTTTTCTAATGCTGTCTTATAAACAAAGGGTGCTACTACTCCTGTCCAAAACTCTGACTGTTCTTGATGGTAGTTTTATTTAGAGAATACATGAATTATAATCTTAACATTTTATGCTATAAATTTTTTTAAACTTTTTTCCCCCCATCTTCAGGCTGGAGTGACCCACATCGTTCTGGCTGTCAGTTACAGAGCTGAGATGTTGGAGAAAGAGATGAAGGTCCAGGCAGACAGGGTAGGGATACAATACTTCATATAAATATATATATTATGTTATTTTAACTGTTCATAGTCTGTATTGTAACATGTACATGTAATAACAAAATAATTCTCCTGTTGCTTCTAACTCTTAAAGACTCTGACTCAGTATTTACAGACAAAAGATGGTCATTGCTAATTCTAAGTGCAGACAAATATAGCAAGACCACACTAACTTTCTCTCTTATTTACATAACATTGCTTTAATTGTAGCTGTATGGTTAGACTGTTGTACTGTAAAATACTGTAATTCCTAAGATCTTTGAAGTAGTTTAGGTTTGCAGTTTTTGCATTGACTGCTTTACTGCAAACCTAAAAGTAATATTTCCATTCCTGTACAGTATGTGACTATGGGTATAGCACAATCAGAAGACCACCGCAAACACTGCCTATGGCAAAATTAGACCTTGAAAGCATTTGCAGTGATTTATGTTTGTGCAGACTTAACACAGTACGAGCGGAAGGGAGCATTTGGTTCTGTTCTATGTTTTGGTTGAAACAATACTGTACAGCAAAAACACACCTTCATGGTGTCATGATTTTATGCTTGAGGTATAACTCAAAAACCACGAAATTAAAACTACTGGAAACATTATTTTTTTAAGTTTATAGCATTTTATTGAATCTTTCAATGAGTCTTTAAACCACTTTTCCCTTGTCTGAGTGTGTGAACATTACAACACTGGCAACCCAAGCAAGTTGCTGTGTTTGCTAACATTTCTCCCTTGTCATTTTTTCTTAGTTGGGGATCCAGATTTCCATGTCTCATGAGGAAGAGCCACTGGGCACAGGTGAGGAGTTCGTTTCACATTTTTTGTTGGGTCATGCTTGAAACAAATTTCTAGTACACTGTATTACAATATGTAAAGTACATGGTCAAAAAGCATATTTGGAGAATTATTTATTTATTTAGGTAAAAAAGACTGAGACACTGAGACCAGCACAAATATTTTATATTTATTTTCATGAATTTTGATTTTTTTTTTTAAAGATTTGAAGCTTAGTTTTGGCCTATGATCTGATGAAACATGGGTTTTTCTCCCTCAGCTGGACCACTCGCTCTTGCGCGGGAAATTCTGGCAGGAGACGAGGAACCGTTCTTCGTCCTGAACAGCGACGTCATCTGCGACTTCCCCTTCGAGGAGATGCTGAAGTTCCACAAGAGTCACGGCAAGGAGGGCACTATAGTGGTGAGTGCAAAATTAATTCCTAATATATCATGTATATTGAACTAAGACATCAAACTGTAATGCATTATAAACCTATATAAAACCTATATATAATTGAAGTTGTACTGAATACATTGTTAGAAAAGCTAAGAACCAACTAAGCTGCATGGGTCACAAAGTACTTTCTGAACTTGGTAGTCCTAGAATATAAGGCAGAAATCTAATAAAAGTTTAAGATATTTCACTCATATTTTTATTTTATTTTTTAATTTACTCAGAAATGTGACAAATACATTACACAGACTCACAGGCAGCATTGCTGATAATTTTGCTTGATGATTAAAGGTATTGTTTTTTTTGTTTGTTTTAGGTTACCAAGGTAGAGGAGCCATCCAAATATGGTGTAGTCGTTTATGACAACCAATCAGGAAAGATCGACAGGTTCGTGGAGAAGCCGAAGGAATTTGTGTCGAACAAAATCAATGCTGGAATGTACATCTTTTCTCCCAAGATCCTGGACAGGATACAGGTCAGTGGACAGTCACTAGGCTTTTAGCCTACTCTGACAGTAATATTGCCCCTCAGGCATTTTAGTTCACAGCTTTATATGTAAAACTATCATTTTAGATACGGTCCCTCAGGCTAAATCTCAGCAGTTTCTTGGAAGGTCCTGTGCGTGTGAGCCTTAGGTCTTGCCCAAGACAAGAAAGGAGAAAAGTTAATCATGATTACTGACAACAAAAAGTACAGAGACTTGTGTAAGGTCTTCTACACTTAGAAACACTTGAAAGTGAATACTTTGGCCATGTACAAATATATGCAATGTATGTAATCAGATGTGATACTATACAACATGTAATGTGGGGTATAATTACTCTGAATACAAAGAGGGACATGATTATCAATGGGCCTAAAATTTACATGCCTCAAGCTTACAAACCACCCTAATTTTCATGACTCAATTGGTTTACAATGCACAGTGCTGTGGAGTTTTTGCATCCAGTATATTTCTAAGCACATCGATGGACAAATTGTAGTTAGGATAGACAAGAAAGCTATTTTAGAAGACTTGAAATTTGGGCATTGTGTATATTGAACCATTTGTTTTGAAACACACCAAATATTTGTATTCCTGGTGAACACATGTATTATGAAAAATATAATGAGCAGGATGTTCTTCATTCCCAGTTGAGACCAACGTCGATTGAGAAGGAAATTTTCCCCGCCATGGCTGGTGACGAAACCCTGTATGCCTTCGACCTCAAAGGTACGTGTCACTCAACCTTTGCTAAGAAATTTCACCTTACTTGATAATGTTCATAATGATCATTGTTTTCGGTACCACTTGTTGGTTTGTTACTCTCACCCTCTGGACTTATATTTTGTTTGTGTGTCTGAGCGTGGTGGGTATTTTTGGACAGCATATCTCATGAACCAGTGAATAGATCTTTAAGAGTTTGATGTGATCATTGATGTCTGACAGATATACGATAAGTTCAGCTATGCAGACCATCCAACTCTCTTGATACATGTATCTCATGTTTGGGACACACTACAATCATTATTTTGGGGTGACAAAAAGCTATTTTTTTATAGATATAAGTTTGGGCCCCTGGTGGTTTGGGGAGAAATTGCAAAGGATTTTTTTCTTGGAAACTTCATCATGTTTCCAAATGTGGACTTTCTGACAACCATCTGTATGACCCTGGTTCTGTATTGAGCATGTGATGTACATGTGATGATCATGTGATGTATTAGCCTGATTAAATCTCGCTTATAGTGGCCCGCCCAACATCTGCCAGCTTCTGTGGGGAGGGGTCAGTTACAGCCGTGGACAGCAGAGTTTGTGTTACACAGACTAGCGATGTACATTATGCTTTATTTGGTGCAGGTTTCTGGATGGATGTTGGCCAGCCCAAGGACTTCCTGACAGGGATGTGCATGTTCCTCACCTCTCAGCGACAGAAGTGTCCAGAGAAGCTCCACCAAGGGGACGGCATCATCGGCAACGTCTTAGTGGTCAGTCTTTTTTCTTTGCGTCCAGTAAAAAAAGAAAGTGTGACACCACACAGTTTTATGTGTATGCTAGACACATTGTATAACAAGATAGCACTTCTGTAAATTCATTTATTCTTGCAAGGACTTGATTTTGCGGTAAGATGAAAGATCACAGATGAAACAATTCTCTAGTACTGTAGTACTACAACAGAAACACATGAAACTTTTGGTGTATTGAATTTGCAATAAGGAGCTCGAATGAAAAAGACTCCACAAACATTTCAAGATCAGGCACAGGCCATACTCTGTCAAAAGCTTTAACATTAAGTTCAAAGAAGTTCAGACCACTTGCAGGTGTGACGAGTCGGTCAGTGTGATATAACCAGCTGCTGCTGTGCCGCGTGCCTGCGAAGCTGGTGTGTTATGCCGAAGGGTGGTTATACTGGCTATATTGATACAGATACAGACCAAACCTACTTGTTGAAACCTGTGATATTCAGTAAGTAAAGTTAATTTCTTGGTGAAGGAGACAATATTTTTTTGTAACATTTTTTTTACGGTTAATCCACAGGACCCAAGTGCCAAAATCGGCGACAACTGCCGGATCGGACCCAACGTGACGATCGGGCCGGACGCGGTGATCGAGGACGGGGCGCGAATCAAGCGGTGCACGATCCTGCGTGGGTCGGTCGTCAAGTCTCACTCCTGGCTGGACTCCAGCATCATCGGGTGGAGGTCACAAGTGGGCCGATGGGTGAGTCGTTGTGCTGTGTGTTAGAGCAATCAGGGTCTTATCAGGATCTGGAATAACAGCACTGCACCATTATATCGCCAGCTCAGCACTGCCGCTTTTCAGATTTAGGGTGTTTCTTCCCTGATAAATCATACTGGTGCAATGTCCCGGAGGGTAGAGTGTTCACCTTGTAGTCAGTAGGTTGTGAGTTCGATCCCCAGCCTGGGAACCAGGGAATGTACCATCCAGAAATGGAGTTTTTTTCAGATGTTGCAAGCAGGAAAGGAGGAGGTAATTGATAACATGTCATGATATAAAGTTGCATACTACTGTAACATTACATGGGTCACATATGTACTTGTCAGAGAGGCCTTTTCAAATTTTGGTCCTTAGTGTCAACAAGTTTTGCATCAAGTTTTTATCAGTAAACCTTCTGCAACTATCCATCCTCAAGGTATCCTCAAGGTGTCTCAGCAAGCAGTTGAATTCCGAGCATGGCATAAAGAGATGAGATGCAAGATAGATTTCAAACCCGCCATGTCATTTTATCTTCCAGGTGCGTATGGAGAACGTGTCCGTACTCGGCGAGGACGTGATCATCGGAGACGAGCTCTACATCAACGGCGGGCGCATCCTGCCGCACAAGTCCATCTCTGCATCCATAGCGGACCCACAGATCGTCATGTAGGATCCCAAAACCCCTACGTGATCCTCCTGTCGGATCAGATCCTCATGTTGGATCTAATCCTCCTGTCGGATCAGATCCTCATGTCAGATCTAAATTCCAGCATCACAAAATGTAAAA
Source organism: Branchiostoma floridae x Branchiostoma belcheri (assembly GCA_019207045.1). Classification (NCBI taxonomy): domain Eukaryota; kingdom Metazoa; phylum Chordata; class Leptocardii; order Amphioxiformes; family Branchiostomatidae; genus Branchiostoma; species Branchiostoma floridae x Branchiostoma belcheri. The sequence goes on from CM033027.1 coordinate 11,833,706, forward strand.
TCAGCTGTCACCATGGGTGAATGACCTAAGTGATCTTTGACCTCTGACCTCAATATGGATGTGGCAAATCAAGCTCAGGGGTCGGTCATTAGGGTTAACTTTAACCTATCACCTTTGACCCGTACTGTAACCAATGGGCTTACATCTCATCAAATATCCAAACTTTTAGCAGTGAATCAGTGAAATGTGTTTAGAAAACTACATCAGGACTGATTTGCTTCAAAATAATATGTTTCTTCTTCCTAAACCTTCCAAATTACTTACATATTGAAAGTTGAGCTGGAGCTCAGCAAATTTGATGCATTTTGTAAATGTAAACATTAAGAAAAGATTGTGTTTTGCACAATTTCTTTTAATTGTAGAAATTTGTTAGATTGTAAGCATTATTGCACTAGGCATACACAATGTATTTAAAACTAGTAGCTAATGATATATGATTATTGTGATATACAATGTAAAGGAACCATATTATGATTGTAGTTACAGAACACGATATACTCTGCCAAACTTAGACATGCTAAGTATTCATACAAATTTTTTCAGAATTTTATATCAATTCAATTGTGTGGAAAATGTGAACCATACAAAACCACACTAGACTGCTTGTGACCATCAGTTTAGTAAGCTTCGTATGTTTCTTAGTATAAGGCTATTTCTATTCAGTAATATTTGTTACTTTTAAAGTACTAGATGTACTACTTCAGGGTAGTTCAAATTGGTTCTGTGAAATTTGTATGAATACTAAGGCAGTAAGAAATATTAGTGCTCAAATCTATATTTTTAAGTTTAGAAAGAGAACCAAGAAAATGTTTGATAAACATGCCAGTCTACACTACATGAAAATTTACAGTATTTTTGTGGTCAAGGTCATAAACTACTGTCCAGAACTAGTTCCGACTACTTCATTACATGTAGCATGTTGTGCTCTGGTATTATGTTAATTTCTTATGATAAAAGTGTTGCTATATATTTTAAGTGACCGGCTAATGTTTAAAAGATTTATTGTAATAGGAGGAGTTTTTGAGGGCCAAAGATCCTAAATGTGCCTTGTTTAATACTTATTTCATTGTTAGCATGAAAGCTCATCTGTGTTGACATAGTACATATTGAAGATTTTCCACTGTCTTACAACACCAAAATCAGCTTACCTCAAATTTTCAGTCGCACTTCCATCGACCTTCTTCAGGAGTGATGATTCAGTTACTCTGATCACGTGACTTAGAGACACGTGATTCGAGTAAAGAATCATAAATGCCTGGCAAGCGATATCGGCTCGAGTCTCATGTTTACCGCTCTCATCAACATCTTATCTAGCAACAAGCACAAATTACTGTAAATTCATCAAAAAGCAGTTTCCAAAATCATATCCAGTTGCTTGAGTAACTGCTTTTTGGCGTATCTTATTACCTGGATGTCTAACTTTCATCGACGTACTGTAAATTCATTTGAGTTTGTAGTGGTTTTGTTTCCTTGAAAAGGACTCCAATGTTTTGCAGCGTTTCCAATTTGAGGTAGAAACAAGTCTGTACTACTGTAATGATACGTTGCCAAGACATAGTTGCGGAGAGTTGACTGCAAAAATCGAACTACCGCCAGTTTGAACATTGTCAGTTGACAGTCTGCAGTATTGTGTGATAATTATGATGAAATTGCAAACAAGTGTGCAATGCAGATGACCAAAATTGTGCAGTTTTCTACAGTTCTCTGCTTCTTTTTGTACCCTCGCGTTTGGTGAGATTTTGTTTTTGAAGTTGAAATAGAAGAAGTGCTAAACCGTGATTTTATGATGAAATCTACAGGTGTGAACAAGGTCTTGCCATTGACTGGCTTATCCTATATGGTAGTCATAAAAGAATGATATTCATGGTTTATTTTGGTGAGAAATTATCTAAGCTCAGAACCTTTATTCAACAGAACATGGAAATTGAACCAAATAAAATGGAACATGGAAAGCTAAGATTGGTGCTGAAATCCAGTTGAATGTGGTGCTAGCTTTCTGTTGTTGCCCTTTATTGTCCTGTTACAGGCTGTTGGCATGCTGATTGGTTGAACTTGGAAGAGTCGGGCTTATAAATTTGTATATGCCTGCATAATGTCATGATTGGGTGACTGAGTTCATTTTATTTCTTTATTCAAATTTACCTGGTGGTGACTACATAGGTTAGTCATCCAACATGGCGGACAATCCTTATGTAACAAGTTGAGACAAGTAAGCAGGTTCTTGGTTTGAACTGAGAATGTTCAGTGTGTCAGTGTGATGCATTGTGGGTAGGGCATCAAAGTTGAAGCTCATGAAGCAAACAACACATCTGAACATGTATGAAGCTTGATCTAGTCAAGAACTTTTTACAAGTAAGGGGACTTTGCACATGTGCAATTTAAATGGCAAACTAGCTTGTTTGTGGCAAAGAGTTTGATATCTGGCTACAGAGTAGCAAAATTACACCAATGTAGCAATTGTATCATTAAATCAAATATATTCATTTTATCAATCATTCAACAAGTTTATTTTTATTCCAACATAGTATAACATGTCATTTTATTTCTTGACACTATTTGGTCATCATGTAACGGCACTGAACTTTAATCCAACACATTCCAGCATATTCAAAACTGAACCATGAATAAACAAGTAGGCTTTTGCGCATTCTGGAAACTTTTTAGTGCATTGTTCACTATGTTTCCCTGGCCTTTGCTACACATGCAATTGTCTCCCACTTTCTGTTGTGTCGCGAGAAAATAACACTTTAAAGAGTGTGTAACTGATAGCAAGTCCCTTGGGATTCTATTCCCAGTGGAACTTTAATCCAACACAATAATATAACAAGGCTTTTTATCTATGGATTTCATATTTACAACAACAAATTTGTATCAATCGGCAGGCACTTACTCCAAGTTTAATTGGCAAATCGACATGTCGGTAAACTGCTGATAGCCGCGATCAAAACACGGCTCAAAAATGCATCAACCAGCGGCAAATCCGTTATGCTGTTCCACTACACAGTTATGACGTTCTCTGAAATTTTTCGTCCGTTCCTTGGTAAGCAAATGGTGGTAAAATATGTTGTTTTGGGAATGGCTCCCCAAAAATACACCCGCAAAACACTCTACAATTTTGTACAAACTCCCTACAGTATGTCCCCCATGTGGGGCTGTTGGTATCGCCGGTGAGATCTGTCCTGCTAGCCTTTGGATGTGAGCACTTTCAAGAATAGGGGTGAAGGGGGCAGCTAAAGCATGATTCAAAATGGCGCATGTTCGGATTTCTGCTGAATAATTGTAGCAAAGCCTGGCACTGTACGTGAAAGAGGGACACTTTGAGGCATGTTGGTTGTCTTGGATGGACAGTTTATTAATTTTTTGCCATATTTACTGTGATGATGATTGTGTAATGTGAGGACACAAAGTAGAATTGCTTGAAATTACAATCACTGCCCTCCTCCCACGGCTTGATTAACGGCATGAAAACATACCGGAAGATTGATTAACTTGACGCTGCAACGTGCGATCTTTGTGAGCTCAAACTTACAAGGTTTTAAGTCGTATACCTTACTGGTTTTGTAAAGCACTCAAAAGAATTTGCATACCGGATCTAGTTTTTGACTGACAGATGGGTTCTGAAAAGTGTTGGATTAAAGTTGCGTTGGATTAAGGTTCAGTGCCGTTATGGTTGAAGGAAGAATATTGAATTGCAGGTATTAAATTCCCCATGGTCAAATCGATTTAATATGTAGTGATGTGCTGATGTTGATGGATGTGCTGCCCCTACGGCCGGTGAGGCTATGGGACCGGTGAGGTGTGAGAGGTGAGATGTGCCTCCATGTGTGTGTGTGTATATGCGTGCGTCGTGAATGTGTGTGTGTGTGTGTGTGTGTAAGTCTATAACAAAATGGGAACGTGAGTAAGTCGTTGGGAACGAGAGCGGCTAGTTTTTTTTTTCGGCCGTTACCATTAAAGAGAAGGGAGGGTGAACCCACTGAAGCTCTTCAAAAGTGTCCGAGGCCAAAGGCTATTCTCGGTGTAATTTAGGGCTTCTAAAACACATATAGCCCAAAATTTACTGTTTAAAGAAATGGCCTCCTCTTTCCATTGGCAATAAATGCAATGAATTTTATGCCATTGTTACCCCTTGCCACTTGGACGGCTCCATTTGGTCATGTGATCGAACACCTGTCAGCACATGAAAGAACACCTGACCGGATTGTTTACCTGGTGACGTCACCAGTGCTATGTTTTGAAATGAGCTCAGTGGCCGCCATACTGGTCTAACGTAACGGAGGAGAGTGAGTCAGAACTGGGACTTGACTGACGGCCGTCACTTTGTTTTGGTTCTTACTTCTTCACCCACGTAAAGACGGGGGTGGCCATTAGTTTGTGCCGTTGCTGGGAAAAAAAATCACAAATCAGTTTCAAACGTTCAACCCTTCAAGTTTGTCACGGAAATCTAACGTTGCCTGGCAAGTTATAAAACAGGTATGTCTCGATTCTATTTATATGTTTTGGTTGTTATGATTTTTTGAAAAGTCAAATACCTGGCTCATTCAGGAATGAAAGACGTCATAAGCAAGCAATACATGGCTAACTTAAATGTCAACTGTAACGTTACAGAACGTCATGCAATGGTAACGTAATCAAGGTGAGACAGGTGTCTCCTTTGAAAAATTAGTTTTTGTTGTTTATTTCAGTCACAGCGAATTACAAAATCAGCTGGCGGTGGTTGAAAATCTGATTTTGCATTACGAAATAAACAGTTTGTAAGGTATAGAGTTTGCAAGCATGTGTGCATAGCATAAATGATTTATCTAAAAGCAAACACTCACTTCGCTCATGATACTTTCAAAACATGTTTAAATTTGAGCCAACTGTGTCTACAAGCTGAAGGTTGAAGGTTTGCAGTGCTCAGATTTAGAACTAGGTGATTGTCTAAGAAAAATGACATTTTGTCTTATCAATTGTCTGTTATAAAGGTTTACAATACTAGACGAGGACAACCGTTTCAACACAAAGTATGCCGGTGATTGCTCTAAAATAAGCAGCTGAGTCATGTTAAGTGACGTAAGCATTCGGGCTGGGACTCCGTCTGTCTGTGCGATCAGAGATTTACAGATTTGAAAGCATTAAATAAAAGAAATAAACGAAGTATGGTGAATGATGGAAATGATGTGTTTCTTAATCATTCATTCACTGTTTTGTCGTTGATTTGTATATGCGTAGTTCAAGTTTTGCCGAAAGTCGAAGTACATACTTAGCTGAAGAGCTTTTGTAGCGTAACACCATAATGTGATAAATTAAGTGTTCCGGGTGCGTATCTTTCGACTTGGACTACTTTTGGGCCCGATCACAGACGCTATGAGATTGTGATACGACCACAAACTAAGGGCATACTTGGACTAGTCGTGCAATTGACCTTCCAAAGCTGTTTTGTTACGGAAAAGGTTGTCTTGGATCCTTGTCGGCGGCTGCAGCTATAGTTCTGTCGTCTGAGCTAATTGCCTGGAAATTGTCCTCAACATTGAAACAGCTATCACGACCTACGACGACTGTTACCGCGTCGTTTGTAAAGATTCTTAAATCTTGGGAACTTTTTTTGCTTCTGTTTTGCTAAGCCCGCTATACATTACATCTAGCTCAGACAATATGGGCAGCCAGCACCAGCGAAAACCGACCGGCCGGTCCTTCGTGCAAGCTCTGCGCGACAAGTACTGCCTGGACCCGGACGAAGGTTTCGGAGACGGCGGTACGGACTTCGTAAAGATCATGTTCGTGACGGGACCAAGGACACCTCGCAAGGAGGGCAGGGCAGGTGGCAAGGCGGAGCTTGGGCACCTGAAGACGGCAGTAAGTGGCACATGATAAAGACCTTTAATTCTATAATTATGAAGCTTATTGTTTACATTATGTACAGAACAACAATGTTAGAAACGTAGTGTTGAATGTGATTGTGAACAAGTCTTATTTAGTGTAGCTTAATCTTTAAAAAAGTTAAAATCTTCAGTAGAAAAACGCTCCCCCTCCCCACATACGAAAAAGCACATATACTGCAGCATTAGCTATTGTTTTTAAACCCCAACGGTGGCAGAACGTTAAAACAGGACAATAGTCTGGTGTAAGTTGAGACAACTGTTGTGTCGGCGTGCTGTCTGGCGTGAAAAAAACCCACAAGTAACACTATACCTGTCCGCCTGGCGGTTCAGTGGGGAAAAACAGATTTTGACCTCAAATTTCATCGCTTTTCGCTACGTAACCGCCCAGCGTGACGCAAACAGTAAGTCTCTACTGTTTTCAAACAAAAGCAAACATGCACAGTGTGAAGGTTTGTTCCCGCAGGCCCGGGTCCAAGTATGTTCCCTAGGCTGAGCTGTAACTGCTCAGACCTTAGTAGTACATAATGCGAATGTTGAGCTGGCCTGTCTCCAAATTTCTTCTTCATTCTACTCTCAAATTTCACGTACGTCATGTTGGTAAACTAACGTTTCACCACGAGGTAGCCTATATTCTTTGCTCTTAAAAACAGTGTATTTAGGGATGGTCAGGGATATCAAGTGGCCGGGCGGTGATTTCAAACTGCAATATTTTTGAGACCACCATCCAGTCCGTCTGTCACTTGATATCCCTATATACTCCGGATCCGCTCTTAAAAACACAGGTACCTTGCGGATAAAAGTGAACTAGCCTTAGATCCGATAATATATCTGTTAGATGCGTTAGATCTGTTCAGTGTACGCGTGGATCTTACAACAAACGGTTCTCTTCTTCAGGTCCTGGATCACAGCAGGATCACTTACGCCGGGATTCCGCCAGGGGGCCTCACTAACTTGTGTCCTAACATCACTGACCTTGACCTATCCATCAACTGCCTGTCCAGCTGGCGGGAGGTGCTGTCCGTGCTATCCGAGCTGCCCAAGGTCAAGTCCGTCAGCTTCAGCTTCAACTTACTGCACAACGACAAGGTGAGTGCATGTGTGCCCCTACGTGTGTGTGTCACTGTGTGTGTGTGTGTGTGTGTGTGTGTACATGTGTGTGTGTGAGAGAGAGAGAGACTGAGAGTGTGAGTGCTTATAAGTAAGTGTACTTTGAGTGAATGAGTGATTGAGTGAGTGAGTGAGTGACTGAGCGAGTGAATAAGTGAGTGCTTGAGCGAGTGAGTGAGTAAATGAGTGCGTGAATGAATGAATAGGCGGGTGAATGCGTGAGTGAATGAGTAAATGGGCGATAGGATGAGTGACAGTAAGTGAGATGAATTATTAATTGAGTGAGTGAGTGAGTGAGTGAATCGCTTTGAGTCAAAAGTGATTTAAAAAATTTTTTTTTAACTGTCTAACAGTGAATTCATTATGTCATCTCTTAGAATTTGATTGACACGTGGGCGGAGCCGTTTGGACAGCGCCTGGAGCACGTCATGCTGAACGGTACCGGTGCTGCATGGGACGTCATCACGGCACTGGGGCGACGCCTACCGCAGCTGAAGGAACTGCACCTCTGTAAGAATGGTCAGTAGCACATGTGGTTCAATTTTGTGATGTAGGCAAAAAGTGCATATTTGTACTTACGTGACTATGGCGTCAGTATTGTTGGATGATCATACATCGACGTTGCTGTATAGAAAATGTATACTAAATAGTTATGATTAAATTATAAACATGCAACTATTGAAATAGGCCTTACTATCGTAACACCCAAAAGCAGAACCTCAATGTTTCACGGCATATCGACATATGTTCAATGTTTCACGGAAACATTGAACATATTTTGCTCGTTTGCAAGCGTCAAAAAGTCGTTCTTTTCCATGTTTTATTTTTTATTTGAACGAAAAATAGGTTAATACGCATGAGCTGAAATCTACAAGTTTTCCTAACGTGACAAAACTTGTGTTTCCAGGATACGAGATGATAGATTTCGACAGTGCTGTAGACTCCGCCGCGTTGGCGAGGCTGGAAATCCTGACACTGAGTGAGAATCATATCAGAAGGTAACGTACCAGCAAACTTCTTTCTTTTCGCGCCCAGGGATTTGATTTAATGCCAAATGTCTTGATTTTGATGTGCATGTATCAATATAAACTATATTTGCTATTTTCCATCTACAGTTGGCAGGAAGTCTGGAAGCTAAGGTTCCTCCCGTCCCTTCAATCCCTCGTCCTGTCGGGAAACCCTCTGGAAGACTTGGTCATCCCCGAAGTGATTGACAGCACGGCAGACGACCCGTGTTCCAAGACCGCATCAACACGTGAAGGCCAGGAACAATCGCGGCAAATCTCCGATCACATCCCGAGCTCTGAAGCGGAAAGCCAGTCCGAAGACGACGCGGCAGACATCCACGTGAATTACTCAGAAATCCAGGACTTAGTCCGCGACGTCTTGGGAAAGGTGACGAGATCAAGTCTCGAAAACCTCAAGAAAAGTGTCTTGGAGGAGTTCAGATCAAAGTGCACGGTTGGAGACTCACCAACGGAAGAGAACCAATCAGATGGCAGCAGAGAACTTTCTGGCCAATCACAGAATTCCGGACAATCTTTTGAACAATCAGGTATTATTAAGGAGACCCCTAGCCAATCAGATGGCGGTGTGTCATCTCAGACGCGCCCAGTCGACCACGTCCACCTGACGCCGTTCGCCCAGCTGAAGTCCCTGTCTGTGAGTGACACGTCCGTAAGCGGCTGGAGGGACCTGGAGGGGTTACGGAACTTCGCGAAGTTGGACACACTCAGAATACAGGTGACTTTCTTTTTCCGAGGTACATGTCTGTCGTGTGTGTGTGTGTGTGTGTGCGTTATTGTGTGTGTGTATGCGTGTGTACGTGCGTGCGTGTGTGTCCTCATTTTCATGATTAATGTTTTGTACTTGTTGTATTTGTTCCTTACATTGTTTTTTGTCCGCTCAGGGAATTCCACTGCTTAACGACGCCAGCCCAGAGGACAGGAGACAACTTTTCATTGCAAGGTATGAGCAAGAGTCAAGTTTTCTCAGCGTATAGCTGTCGGAACGGTCAGAGTTGAGTCATCTGGTGGGATCTACGATTGCCGACTTATTGACTATGGCGGCGCCCAATGTGTGAAGGGCACAACCAACAAAAAGTCGTTTTTTATATATGGATTCATGTATTAAAAACCTGTGCCTTCGACAGTCGTTCTTTGAAGGATAGGTGACCAACATTGACGAGCCTATGAATCTGTATCGTTTTACTTTGTGTACTGAAAACCTATACCTACGACAACACCAAAAAGAAGTCACTCAAGCAACTGGATATCATTTTGGAAAATCAGGTAACCGGATAATGTTTTTTTTCCCCAAAATCGATATCCAGTTGCTTGAGTAACTGCTTTTTGGCGTATATTATTACCTGGATCATCTAACCTTTATCGACGTATACCTACATTAGCTACAACGGTTGTTGAATTATCAAATGAAAGAAGCCCTCAGTCCTCACACCCTCCCCACTGTTTCCGCAGTCTGCCCAGCATCACCAAGTTGAACGGCAGTCGCGTGGCCGACAACGAGCGGGAGAAAGCTGAGCGATTCTTCCTGCGCCACTTTGCAGACAAGGACGACAAACCCGCCACCTACCGGTTGCTGAAGGAAAAGCATGGTAAGACGTCAAGTTCGTTAGCCTGGTATTATTCTCTATCGTAGCTAACTGGTCTCTTTCGTCCTCTTCGCAAAAAGATGAAAGAAACTCGACTCAGCTACGAATGAATGGGTACCAGGCAATAGTTTGTTGCCTCAAAATCTACATCTTCTCAATGCTGAAATATTTTGTAGATCCCCTCTCTTTTCAAGCGTATTGGGTTCTTTATCGTGCTCGAGGCGTGGCTCTCCTCAAACACGGGACCCCCAGCTTTATTTTCCAAGGATGCCCCTAGCTATTGCTTAGGTATACTCGTTTTCACCTGCGTCGAGCGTTGGAAATTTGTGTTAAGTGCTTGCATTTCCCAAGAACACAACATTTAAGGACCTGCTGAGGATTCTAACACCGGACCTTAAGATTCTAAGTCAATAACCCTAACTACAAGACCACCTAGGTCCTTGACACCTTCTTTCTTTTTTTATAGAAGGAAACATTTCATATCTTACGTTCACCTAATCTCCAGGCAGATTTACCAGCGGCATAACTTATTAAGATAGTATTAAAGCTGGCTAAGAAGTATAGCTGGCCAAAGGGAGTCATCAGCCGGTAGCAAAACACACTCGTTGGCCGAGTTCACTCCTCTGGCAGCTTTTGGTACTATCTTATGCTACCGTATGCCACCGTCAAGTTCTCCCCCTCTATCTGTTCCCAGGCGAGCTGAGTCCGGTGAGGCAGGTGGACATCCGGCGGGGTTTCCACGCCTGGGCGGAGGTCCGGCTGGTGTACGGCGGCAGGACTGTGGAGGAGGCCACGCTCCGCACCAACGAAACCATCGGCAAACTCAAGAACTACTGCGCGCGCCTGGTCAAGCAGTACCCACCGTGAGTACGGTCTTCGTGTGGGGTGTTTCAAATGTTTGCGCTCACATGACGCTGGCATTTAGTGTATTGCCCTCCATAATGGTTGGTTAAACTTTTAGGTTACGAGATAAATTTCAATCGGTACGCTTCACTCACTCGTTGGTTTTTTTCGGTGGTAGTAATTCGGTGGTGGACCAGGCGTTATGAAACCATATACATATTGGGGAGGATCATTAACTCATACTTATCACACGTGCAGTGCACGTGCAAACATAGTGTTGTAAAACCATCGGAGTTCAAAACCATGGACGGCACTTACAAACACATTATGAACCTCTTCTCCACAGCTGGGCCCGTAGTATAGCTATAAAACCATGGGGAGCACTTACAAAGTTTAACATATTATGACCTCTCCTCTACAGCTGGGTCCGGCTGTACCATGTCGCCAAGAGCAGCTGGGAGGACGGCACCTCCGAGATGCAGGAACTCTTCCTTGACTCCCTCCCTCTGAGCAGGTAATGGTCTGTCCCTATCAACATTGTATGGTCCCACCCACTCTGAAATGAATCCCCCCACCAAACGTCAACATCAGTAGTGCTAGCTCTTTCTCAACAACTGATCGACCCACTCCTTCGGCTCCGAGCAGTTATTGGTCTCCCCCTTAAGACACGTAATGCCCCAACATTTTGACATCTAACGAAGCTTCCCTCTTGACGCGTACATTAAGTTATTAAGTTATTCCTTTTTGCTCAATTACTATAATCAGCTCTAGAATTAAATGGTAATAGTAAAGATTAAGGATGGGGTAGGGGCGGCGGGTTGTTATCCTCTGTGTCTGCCAATAATCAAACCATTGACCTTTCAATATTTTCCCTCACGAGAAGTGAGCCAGTAAAATTTCCGACCACTGCTATCTCCGCGACCCAACCTGTGCTTGGAGAATAACCTATCAATCGTGTCCGCTTGTCTAGTCAGTCGGCCTTCGAAGCCATTTACTCCCAAATTTAAGTCTAACAAACCAAACAAATGCATTGTCGTTCCGAGACGAGAACACGACTTGCCATATTTGCTGTCCTTTCAACATTTGAAAGATTGGAACGAGACCACGACTGACGTGCTCCCATTGGTTGTTGTCTCCACAGGTATGACGTAAAGGATGGGGACGAGATCCTGATTGACGTGTCCCGGTCAGCTGGTCATGACTGTAGGCTCACCGCCAATACCAAAGTCACCAGACGATAATCGTCGGGAGCAACTAAATTTGATTTCAAATCTAGATTCTAGCCTAGCAAATTAAATGTTAAGTAATAAAACACAATTGGAGTTTTTTTTTTATCACTTCTAATATTCCACAACATATGCGGGGCAAGAAATGACACTTTGATAGAGTTATTTAGACCTTCAGAGATTTTTTCTTCATACACAACGAGGAGAAATTTACCTCCGGTTAACTGTCACCTGTGGATGATAATTATTCAGATTATAATGACTGCTGCTGTGCTAGATTTGGTGGTGATTTGCATGATGAAAGTTTTCATGGATCCTTCAATTCTCAGCTTTACATTCATAGCTTGTTTGATTTATACTTTCATATCATGCGATGTAAAGGTAAGCTAAAGTATGACGTAGTGTAATGCAATGTAGCATATCATAATGTACAAAAATGTACCTACGTGCTAAATTGAATAGAATGTGTGTGTTTTACATTTTCATACTGTAACGATGTACCACTATTGATCGGAGTATAAAAATATTTCTAGAAGAGGTGAGATGTATTGGAAGACTGTTTGTTTGTTTGTTTGTTTGTTTGTTTGTTTGTTTGTTTGTTTGTTTGTTTGTTTGTTTGTTTGTTTGTTTGAAGCTTCCTTTATTCACGAGAAGTCAAACTGGCCTGGGGGTAGCTTTCACTGAAGTCATCAGGGAGGAGGCTTGCAAGGGACAAACCAAATATTACAACGACACAGCTTACATGTAAACAAGACTTAAACCAATTACTCCCGCATATTGCCTGTGTGTAGATATAGAACAGGACAGAAAGGCAATGTCACCATGGATGTGTAGTGTTGTATTTGCATTCACATGACCATCAAAATTTCTCTTTTTTTCTGTCTAAGGCCATGCTGATTTGATTATATGGATGACATTAGCAATTAACTTAACATAACAAACCACACGGACAACGATCATTTGCAGTCCTTAAATTGCAGATTTATTGCCATCCTCTTGATTATATATTGAAATACAGCAAAGTTTCATTATGATATTGGAATATTCTTATGAAGTGTTTCTGCTTGTTACATCTCAGCTTCCTAAATCAACATGTACGTAACATCAGCTACGCACAATCATTTATAATCCAGACCATTTACTTCTGATCCAACGGCATGTCACAATCGACAATGTTCTCCCTGGTGTTAAACATCCTCTCTCCACATCCTTGTATGGTTTCTACACCTCACATGATGTTTTCACTTGTCAATTACAACTCATGCATTAATTACTGGAATGGATACTATTTAAGTACAATGTAGCAGGTATAGAGAGTGATTTTGTAAAATCATTAAAATCACAACCGTAGAATAAGCGTGAATCTCAAATATTTTCCGTTGGTGTTGTCCGATCGCAAATCACATGAAGATGCTGTGATTAAACTAAAGCTGTGAGTGAAAAATACGCCATATCAGATTGACTTTGTTTTACTTTTCACTAGCTCAAATTGACAATAAATTGGAATCCTATATTGGATAACACGCCATCTTTGCATACAAATATTTGATTGATAGGTGGTAAAATATTGGTTTAGTGATCGAAGGGTTGTTCCGGTGCTATATGACACGTATCTGAGCTAAAATCTAAGTTTTCAATCAGACTAATAGAACAGAATTCTTGAACAGAAATGTCTAAATACAAACTCTGCTGACTTAAGTTTGTAGCTGATCTGGGCTAAAATCTTAGTTTTTCAACCAGACTACAATATATCAGAATTCTCGAACAGAACACTGACTAAAGTTTGTAGCGGATCTGGGCTAAACTCTTAGTTCTCGACCAGACTAATATGACAGAGTCTTGAACAAAAATATCTAAATAGGAACACTGTAGACTAAAACTTGTAGCGGATCTGGGCTAATTAACTCTTAGTTCTCCACCAACTTACCTTAAAAGTTTGTACTTCTAATTACACACTCCATTGCTGTTTTATCAGATTTCATATGCATTGAAAAGGTTTAGAAGCATGAATCTGCAATTTTTTGTTAGGACTATTTTATCTGCGATGCAAACACACACAAGGCACACCGAGTCGACGTCCGTTTGACGGGTCCTCATCTTACAGCAGCCGCTGCAGACGGGAGCAGTTCTCGGCGACTCCGTCCTGAAATGTAAAGTACAACATGCAGAATTAGATGAGTTAGATGAATGGACGTTGACATGATTACAATTTAGTTATTTACGTACAAAGTATCATTAAGTAAATACTTGATCTAACTTCCCCGTCGGAACCTTGGGTTGTATGATTATCATAATCATAGTTGATATTTGGCTGCAGGTTTGTCATATAAGCTCATGATTTATATTTACTAGATTAAAAGATTAAATTTTAAATGAGCTTAACTAGATACCATGCCCATGGTGCACAGTGTGAAAGAACATAACAAGCGGGACTCTGGAATCACCGTATAACGGAATGATAAGAATGAATTCGTAATCAATCACCGGCAGATGATGATGATTATCTATTTAGTGCACATCCCACAGACAGTTTTGAATCTTTAGACTATTTCTTATTAGATAAAAGTTTCAATGTTTTGAATCGCACGACTGTTTACTTAAGTTCACGATTGCGATGTTGAAGGAACACACAAAGAACTCTCCAACCTTAACTCTATTTAATGGAAGAAAGTTTATTTGCAAGTTCGTGCCCGTAGGCTAACTGCAAGTTTAAAGGCATGGCTACCTGTTAGGCCGGGAGTTCGCCCACCATGGCCCTCCCGGTTTCGTCCGGTATCTCCGGCTCTGCAAAAGAGATCAACTTTTACTTTCAACACTCTTGATAGAGAAAAAAAGTACAACGCGAGTAGTCTTGTAGACGACTGAGAGATGGAGAGGGATAGAAGAAGAGAGATTATAGAGAGACACTAGTATATCTATTAGATTCATAAAGATAGATTGATGGACAGAGATAGATATACTAGATAGACAGATATACTGACACTGTAACAGTGACACCTTGCAGGTTTGGAATATTTGGCGAGGTTAGAGTTGACACATTACCTAATTCCTCCTCACTCGTGACATCTGGAATCTCGGGGCAGGACCACATTCCATCTTCGTCCTTGATGGGATCCTGTTCACCATTCCCCCCACAGTCCACCTTGGTGCACACCGCTTCGTTCATGTCACAGATGCAGTTGTGTTTATCCTCATCAGACATCCAGGCGTCTCCTTCCTATAACATGTATATACATCAATACTTAAAACAATATTAATCTGCCTTTTAACATTTCGTTGCAAAGGAATATGGTGGGAACTGGGAAGAGTCTAACCTCATGTTCTCCACAGCCCTGACCCTCAATGCCTCGTACGTCAGACGTCCTCTTCTTGTATCCACTACCTGCAACAACAACAAAACCGGGCCTCTGGTTGATTTTAAGTCCGACTTAAAACTAACCGGGGCCCCGCCCAAGCCCCCAAATAGCCCGGTAGCCGCCTATGGTCTCACGGGACTCCGCTCGAAAGTGCAAAAATTCAGCCTCTAACCTAACCGGCCGGAATAAAGTCGTGAAGACCTGAAATCTGTAAATAAAAAATAAATCTTTTAGTTTATCGTCATACCTTCATACACTTCGACTTCGCACAGTGTCAGCATACGGCCGTGGCCGGGCAGTCGGATCCCCACATATCGCCCCCTCATTCCGTTACAGTTGATGGCATCCTTGTCCTTGCCGGCGGGGATGGTGTGGTGGCCGCCGCAGCGTGGGTTACTCGCGACGTTAGGAGAGTTCCCAACGTGGATAGTGAAGGGGCTGAGGCGCTCATGACAGCAGTCCTGACGATTGGTAACGACCACCCATTGCACACGCCTTTGGGAACCTAGATCCACGTACCAATAGGGGTTCGTCTGGGCCTGGGTGTGGGTACAGCACTGCTGGTCGTAGTTTGGGTCGCGGCACCCGTCCACCGCTCGGGGAGGAAAGCCACTCCATCCAACACTAGACTGGACTGCAGGTCGTCCCAGAGCTCGGTTTGGAGCTGGAGAGAAAAACATTATTGATGAAGACGGAGGCGATCATCGATATAACATGTAAAACACAACTGACATCGAGTGGGGCTGCTGTCAACGGATTCGTTGTGGTTGGGAAGGTGTATCGCGGAAAGTCTGCAGCAGACAGTCGAGTAGCTATAGCTGTGAGACTGAAGAGGGGAGACAACGCGCAAGTCATGCTGTGTGCTTCTTTGCTAATAGTAACAACCCCCAGGTGTACCTTGTTGCAGTCTCTGGGCAATTTATGAAGGTCGTAAGGATAAGTCCAGGATAAGTGCTGATTATTCTACCACATCTCGATGTAGAAAATGAATGAATCTTACCTGCATAAACCTCCACTTCACACAGCGTCAGGATTCTCTGGTTGCCCGGCAGCCTGATCCCAACGTACCTGCCCCGCTTCCCGTTACAGTCGACAGTCAGCTCGCTCTGTCCGGGCGGGAAGCGGTGATGGTCCCCACACCTCGCATTCCTCGCCACGTCAGTGCTTTGCCCAACATGGACGTCAAGCGGGGTGATCCTTTCGGCGCAGCAGTCCAGCCTGTTGATGATAGCCACGTGGTCTACCGTAACTGCCTTTCCCAAGTCGACGTACCACCACGGGTTGGTTTCGGCGTGTGTATGGGTGCAGGAGTTGTGTCCCCAGTGAGAGCTTCTGCCCCCGTCTACAGCGCGGCCTGGGCTACCTCCATGGGCCGTGCTCGACTGAGAAGCAGGTCTTCCAGCGGCAACGTTTGGGTCTGGAATAACGTTAATGAAAAAAGTATGCCAATTGGTTATCTTCCCAAGTCTAGGATGATTTTTTTCCGTCCCCCGGATTTTGAATGGAAATCCTGTCGATGTCCAAGACGCGACGATCCGAGGGGCTCCAGAGGATATCTAGACCATCTGAAACACTTTTTCCTTAAGTTTATTTTGAGGGGCAAATTTTGCTGGTAGACCCAACTTGGTCCACTTTTAATTTTAATTTTAATTTCAATTTCAATAGCTTTACATGCCGTTTTTTGTCTGTCATAGAGGCTGACGAAATGAGTAAATTGTTTGTCCATTCCGAGCAGCAAAATACCGTCAAAGGATGGAAGGGCGGGCACTGGCTAGAACCCTGGTTCACCATCATGCTCAAAAATAGATGTTTTCGCTATTTCCTCGGGCACAACACCAATAAATAATATCTTAGCCACTGGGACAATACTGTAAATTTTGTCATGCTCGTGGTGATGCCAATTTCGGGGCATTCACATGTGACTTTGAATTTGACTGTGCACAGTGAACTCTTGGCGCGAAGTCCTAACACTGGCTAAAAATGCAAATTATACAGATGAGGACATTTTTGCATAATCAATGAGAACGGAAATTTGATAGTATTAATGACATATGTTCGTTAGGTAGAGGTACTAGAGGCGAATATGAACGGAGCAAATAAGCTCATAACAAAAGAAAGCTCCACTATCCTATGATATACCAACCTGATGAAATATTGTATATGCAATTGAAATGTTGTGCACGATATCGTAACAATATTAATTGCACTCACCAAGCAACCCAGAGGTCCTTTTCTCGGCAAGGACGGACATGTCATCGTTGTTTTCGGTCATCCTTTCTTCCTTGGCTAGTTCTGTGAGACAGTATCATATAAACCGGAATGAAGCAATTAGATATAGTCTACGGCCTCAGACCATCGTCAAATGATGCTAGCCTTTTCGTATTATGAACGTCGTATTATAAATGTTCCTCATTAATTGAACCAATAAGGCCATCATATGCATGACCTTCTTCTGACCCCAAATAAAACAATTTGTTGTACGCATGATATATTTATGTTGGCAAATACGGTAAATGTAAGAATTTCATCATAAATTATGATTTGCAAATTTTCTGTCTAATAATGTTCACCTTCTAAACATCGCTAGATAAAATTCCAATCCTTTACGATCTCTCATTGATTATGCAAATTAGGTATTAATCTGCATAACTTATCTCAATCGACACTTCTCTTTCTCAATTACATATGTCTCATATTTGAGAGTTCTATTAGTGGTTCATACACTTTCCTCATTGATTATGCAAAGTAGACACTAATTTGCAAGATTAGCATTTCATCATCTAAATCATCATTTAAGATATATACATACAAAACGTCATGACGATTCCCCAACCTCTTCATTAAAAGTCCAAAGGCAAATCGGCCCCTGCAGTTCCAAAAAGGCTGCTAGGGGGCTTAAACCTACACAGCGTAGTCTCTGCTCCAAGACAGAGCTGTCTACCACGCATGACCACAGATGGTCCAGAACATGAGTCAAAACCGAAAATTCTACTGTAGTACCTTAGAAAGCCGCAAGAGGAGCAATATCATATTTGACCTTGATTTTCAACATACCTTTACACATACCAGATATCAGTAAGATCCATCCACAACTTCTGGAGTTACAAGCAGATATTGCGAAGAAAACATGTCAGTCCATTATGCTGTCTACTGACACATTTACGCACACAATTGTATCTGCTGACAGGAATTGGAAGAGGAAAACTGATACCTTCCAGTTCTCTCAAGAGAATCTTCGCTTCCTGAAGGTTGGATAATGGCTCATCTTCCTCTGCCGGCAGTTCGTTGGCCTGTTGGTCGTCTGGAGACATGGGTTCTGGGAGAAACATGGTCGATTAACAATATCTTTACAAATATGTGCCATATGTAAAGCATGCGAATATATCATAGAATGCCAAAGTATATTTTAATGTCAAAGAAGAGGATGTAAAATAACAACTGAAGGATCTATTGTTTGGAATACTAGTACCGTACTCTGTGTGTTTAGTCATTTGTTAAGCCTTCCTGTCAACTTTTTAAGATTTCATAATGAAGGAAACTTTTTGCCAAACGTTTTTAATTGCACGCTCGCATCAGTTTTGGTGTTCCCAGAGGATACCATACATGTCATCAAATCAAAATGGCCGAACCGAGTGGTACAGATGATGTCTTCTCTGTCAGTTGAGGCATGCTGTAATCGACGCTGTTGGTACCATCGCTGCCTTCGTCCATGACTTCTTCTTTAGCTAACTCTGTGAAAAAGGTAAACGACTACTTTATGTACATTGAAGTTAGAAACAGTTCGTTAATCAATAACGTAATTTCACGGCATGTTCTCCAAAGTCAAACTGATACCAGGGTTGCATTGAGGAGGGTGACAGGCGGTCACCGAAACGTTGAATGAATAAAACTCTTGGTTGTGTACAAACAAGGAGCTCCTTGGTACAAACAATGTTGCTAGTCATAGTTATTTGATGTGTACAGGGATGCACTGTGTACTTACCTTCAAGTTCCTTCAATAGGAGCTCCTTTTCCTGAAGTTTGGATATGGCCCCCTTCAGCGGCAGTCCTTTGCCCTGTTGGTCTACGGAAGGCACGGGCTCTACAAGAAAGTCAGTCAACATCAAACATTGTGAGTACTTTCACACCAACAAGGAAATCATGCGATTGTGAAATAAATCAATCATCAAAAATTGATATCCGCTTAACACACGCTACTATTCTCCTAACTCTTACCTTCATATCATGGCAAGATACATCGTAAGATACAAAAGTTGCACATTATGATGTCATTTGCATAATGGAAAAGATAAAATGCCATTATGACTTCCAGTTTACGTTGTGTCTCTCCCGTATGACGGGAGGGGCTCGTTCATACCTGAATGGACGCCCCAAGCCAGGATTGTCAGAGACAGGATAAGCGCAAAGTGACGGGTCATCTTCTGCCAGTTCCGTCTACCACAAACTGCTATGTTTAGGAGAAGAAGAAAAAATTACAAACCTACCTGTAGGTAAGTTACGTAAGTAGGGCCACCCTTTCGTAGAAGACCAACCGCCTGGCATAACGTTAAAGAAAGTATGAATTTGCAAACAAAAGGGAGTCGGGCAAAACTCGTCCAACCAACGGGCGTTCCACCGACGATCAATAAGTCGTTCTCTACTCGCCCAACACCTCAAAGCTCTGCGACTAGTCACTGATGATGTTAAGAAAAAGTTTCGGGGCACAGCGGGGACCGGTTACTCCTAAAAATCGCCAACGATCACTAAAAATCGCGCGCTGATCGAGAAAACTCCGGACTTTCATTGAAAATGCCGGAGAGGCCATAGAAATGCAAACACTCCCAGGTTCCAAATACACAGGAAGTTCGTGGTATAGTCGTAGATTGAACGACTCTGACGGTCTGACCTATTATAACATTGAACGGAGAACCGAGGGCGTACTTCAAATCCCCCTTACTGAAAATTGGTCGAAACTTTAGCTCAATACGGCACCGCCTTATGATAACTTTACCCTTGGTAGAAGTCATTGTAAAACCCCTCAAAAATGTCGAGAACACATGGTATTTTCGTCAGAGAGGTCGCTATCCGGGCGCTAGCTTCACGCATTTGTCAAAGTCGAATGATTTATGGTCGACTGGTCGGTTTGTCGTGACTACTAAGTGTGCACAAGTGTCGGAGTGTTTGCACATGTAGCAATGAACCACATAAATTCCAGGGGTGGAAAATAACTTGAAAATGACATCAGCGTCTACAGGCTGATGAAGCCAATATATGAAGTTATAAACTTCGCTTTTTTTGTTTGTCACAGGAAGACCCTCCTGTGAGTTACTAGCGTAATAAGCGCAATACAGTAGTTTCTGCCACATTGTAAAATTTACATGCGTCATAAAATGTGAAGTGCAGATAAGGGAACATGACCCTTTGATCATGCCAAAGTCGCAGATAGATATTGATCTCTGATGACTTTACCCGGTTGGAATAAGTCAGTGTTTCAGGCTATGAAGCTCCCTTTAATATGCACATGTCCACTTGATTTGTGGCACATCCGAAATAACCAATGCAGCCCAAAGTCAGTAGTTTATGATGCCGTCAGATTATAACATTGCGTAATTTTAGAACAAACTACACAGACAACGATCATTTGTATTCCTTAAATTGCAGATTTATTGCCACCATCTTGAATTGATATGTTGAAATACAGCAAAGTTTCATTCTGATATTGGAATTTCCTTATAAAGTGTTTCTAAATTCTACTTGTCACATCTCAGCTTCCTAAATCAACGTGTACGTAACATCAGCTACCCACAATCATGATACATGTCATTTACTTCTTATCTAACGGCAAGTCTCACATCGACAATCTTCTCCTTGATGTTAAACATCCTCTTTCCACATCCTTGTACGGTTTCTACACCTCACATGATGTTTTTTCACTTGTCAATTACAACTCATGCATGGGTCACTGGAATGGATACTATATAACTAGCAGGTATAGAGAGTGATTATACCAAATCATTAAGATCATAACTATAGAATAAGCGTGAAGAACAGATATTTTCCGTTGGTGTTGTTTGAATCACACGAAGATGCTGTATACATGTGATTAAACTAAAGCTGTGAGAAAAAGAACACGCCACTTTTGACTTTGTTTTACTATTCACTAACAAAAATTGACAATAAACTGGTAATCCTATACTGGATAAAACGCTATCCTTTGCATACAGAAAGTTGATCGAAAGGTACTGAAAACATAGGTTTAGAGATCGGTGTTCCGGAGCTATATTATACGGATCTGGGCTAAACGTTTAGTTCGCCACCAGACTAATAGAAAAGAATTCTTAAACAGAAATATCTAAATAGTAACACTGCAGACTAAATTTTGTAGTTAACTTCAGATCACTTGCCTTAAAAGTTTACTTCTATTCACACACTCCATTGCTGCTTTATCCCATCAGATTTTATGCATTGAAAAAAGTTTAGAAGCATGATTCTGCAATTTTTTGGTAGGACTATTTTATCTGCGAGGCAAACACACGCAAGGCACACCGAGTCGACGTCCGTTTGACGGGTCCTCATCTTACAGCGGCCGCTGCAGACGGGAAGTAGTTCTCGGCGACTCCGTCCTGAAATGTAAAGTACAATGTACAGAATTAGATGAGCTAAATGAATGACAGTAATCATGGTTCTTACAATCGAGTTATTTACACATATCATAATGAAATAAATTTAGTTGAGGTAGTTTCCCCGCTTGAACTCTTGCGATCTATGATTATCATAATCATAGTTGATATTTGGCAGCATGTTTGTTATATAAACTCAAGTTTTGATTTTAATATTTCTAACGTGCCATTAGCACACTATCAGTGGAATATTAGCTCCTATACGAGCTTTCATCATTTATTTTCATGCCCGACATATAGTGATAACAATATAACAAGCGCGGACTTTGGAATCACCACGTACATAACGGAATGATAAGAAAAAATTCGGAATTAATCGCCGGCAGATGATGATGATTATGATTATAGTGCACATCCTACACACAGTTTTGAATCTTCAGACTATTTCTTATTAGATGAAAGTTTCAATGTTTTGCTCAGGAAACAATAATCGCACGGCTGTTTACTTAATTTCAAGATTGCGATGTTGAAGGAACACACAAAGAACTCTACAGCCCTAACTCTATTTAATAGAAGAAAGTTTATTTGCAAGTTCATGCCCGTAGGCTAATAGCAAGTTTGATAGCCCGCTTACCTGTTAGGCCTGGAGTTCCCCCACCATGGCCCTGGCAGTTTCGTCCGGTATCCCCGGCTCTGCAAAAGAGATCAACTTTTACTTTCAATACTCTTGAGATAGGAAAAGTGTATCATGAAATCATTAATAGTCTTGTAGACGACTGTTATCTAATATATATATATATATATATATATATATATATATATATATATATATATATATATATATATATATATATATATATATATATACAATACATATGTATATGCATATATATATAGAGAGAGAGAGAGAAAAAAAGAGAAAGAGAGATAGATGGATAGATAGCGATAGAGAGGGAGAGATACTAGCAGATACTAGCATATAGATAGATAGAGATAGATTGATGGACAGAGATAGATAAACTATATACTGACACTGCAGCAGTGACACCTTGCATGACATTACCTGATTCCTCCTCACTCGTGGCATCTGGAATCTCGGGGCAGGACCACATCCCGTCCTGATCCTTGATAGGGTCCTGTTCCTCCCCCTCCTCCCCACAGTCCACCTTGGTGCACACCGCTTCGTTCATGTCACAGATGCAGTTGTGTTTATCCTCATCAGATAGCCAGACGTCTCCTTCCTATAGTATGTATAGACATATGTCAAGGTAGAGACTGCGATCTGGTAGAATCGGCGATTCTGTCGGCAAAAACTCAGATCGGGATCTTTACTGGTAGAATTGTCGATTCTACCAGATTGCTGTCTCTACCCTGACATATATACATCAATACTAAGCTGTCTTAGTCAGGGTCATCACTTCTTATTGCGCTTTGAGTGTCAGTACTTAGTATAAGTGTATGCCATTAAAAGAAATTGATCATTTGTTGTAATATCGAAACATTACTTATCTCGTCTTTTAACATTTAGTCGCAAAGGAATATGATGGGAAGAGTCTAACCTCATGTTCTCCACAGCCCTGACCCTCAATGCCTCGTACGTCAGACGTCCTCTTCCTGTATCCACTACCTGCAACAACAACAGGACACAGGATAGGGTACAGCATAACATCGTCTCCAAAGACGGCCTTAAGGACAAACTACAGCCTGCCCCACCCTGCCTGAGACGCTCACACGAGCAGCGGTTTGTACAACCCGACGGTAGGACACTATACCGCAAGTCTTCTTTCCTGCCACGTACAGTCAGAGACTGGAGCTTTTGTGTTATTGGCCTCCGAACTCATCTGAAACTAGACCTGACCTCACCCTTTCCATTTACAAGTGACAGAATTATTAGCTGGTTGATGGCGGGCACTTCCAAAGGAAGAGGAAGAGGAACAACAAAAAGCTGGAAAAGGGGCCCTGCTCTTTGGTATTTTAGGGCATGGCCCCTGCGTGTCCCCGTGCGATACCCTGCGACTACCCTGCGGCTCCAGGGATACATTTGAGTACGCCTGGGCCCCGGGCTGATTTTAAAGTCGGACTCAAAATCATCCCGTAACCCGGTAAACAAATAAACGCCGGACCTATCCGTAGGTAACACCGAGGGGTGCCACCCGGTATCCGGCAGGCCACCGGGACAAATTTGTGGCCTCGGAGCCCGGTCAGAGCTACACCCGTGACCGACACCGGTGCAATTGGGGCCGTAGCCTAAAGCAAGGAAACATGGGCATGGACAAGCATCGTCTTCTCGGCTCACTGATTCTGTTTGGTTGTCAAATATCCTGCATTTCCTTCATATCTATAGCTAGGAGTGGCTGGATGGAACTACTCACAGCGTTGCATTTGCTTGTAACGCGCACATTATGAGCAAACTTGAATTTTCCGTTAGCTTGAACAGCCTTGCGATGTGCAGTAAATGAAATAAAGTTGCGAATACCTGAAAAGCTAACTTGAAGGCAAAACTTGGAGTTTGTCGTCATACCTTCATAGACTTCGACCTCGCACAGTGTCAGCATACGGCCGTTGCCTGGCAGACGGATCCCCACATATCGTCCCCTCATCCCGTTACAGTTGATGGCATCCTTGTCCTTGCCGGCGGGGATGGTGTGGTGGCCGCCGCAGCGTGGGTTGCTCGCGACGTTAGCGGAGTTCCCGATGTGGATGGTGAAGGGGTTGAGTCGCTCACGGCAGCAGTCCCTGCGGTTGGTGATGACCACCCATTGCACTCGTTTTTGGGAACCCAGATCCACGGACCAGTAGGGGTTGGTCTGGGCCTGGGTGTGGGTACAGCACTGCTGGCCGTAGTTGGGGTCGCGACAGCCGTCCACCGCTCGGGTAGGAAATCCACTCCATCCAACACTTGACTGGACGGCAGGCTGTCCCAGAGCTCGGTTTGGAGCTGAAGGGAAGCAAAACAAATTGATTAAGATGGAGATGATCATCGATATAACGTGTAAAACAAGCTATAGGACAGTTTCTACACAACAGACTGGCATCGAGTGGGTCTGCTGTCAATGGATTCGCTGTGGTTCACCGTTGGGAAGGTGTATCGAGGAAAGTCTGAAGCAGACAGGGCTGTGACGTCACTGGTAGCTGTGGGGAGGAGGGGGAAACAAAATGGAAGTCGTGCTGTGTGCTTCTTTGCTAGCAACCCCTAGTCTCTGCCAAACTCCATAGGTCGCTGGAAAAAAACGTAGAAATTGAACAAATAGAGGAGTAAGCCGACCAGAGAAGTACAGCCGACCTATGGAATCTGGTAGAGACTAAGCAACCCCCAGGTGTAGCTTGTTACAGTCTCTGGGCAATCTATGAAGGTCGTAAGGATAAGTCCGAATCCTGATTATTCTACCACATCTCTATGTAGAGAATAATTGAATCTTACCTGCATACACCTCCACTTCACACAACGTCAGGATTCTCTGGTTGCCCGGCAGCCTGATCCCCACGTACCTGCCCCGCTTCCCACCACAGCCGACAGTCAGCTCTTTCTGCCCGTTCGGAAACTGGTGATGATCCCCACACCTCAGAAAAATATACAAAAAACTTCTTCTTCTCTTACGGTTAAAAGTGCCCTGAAAACCTACCCTAGTCCCTTATAGTAGTCTCAGTTATTAACTTATCTCAAACTAGAGTTCCACGACCCCATACCTTCGCCAAATAATCCTACCTTTCTTTACAACTGCTGTTTTAATTGTTTGTCATTAATTATGCAAATAAGGTTCTCGTCTGCATAAATTATATCAGTTGATTATCTCCTCTACCAGACACCAGACGTACACAATCTATGTTAAGAAAAAGGCTTTTATCGCATTTTCTGATGATTTATGTAAATGAGGATCTCATTTGCATAATTGATGTTCAACGATGTTCATCTGTACATAACTTCCAAATGCAACAAGTTAGAAGTTACTGTCAATTACAAATTACTATAATTTACAACAATGAAATTATAACATTTTCTCATTAATTATGCAAATTAGGTCTTTATTTTGCATAATATATATCAATCAATATTCTTCTCCTTCTCAGTTACAAATGTCACACGTTGCAATGGTCCCACAATGGAACTGAGCGTGTTCATAAAATTTCCTAATCAATTATGCAAATTAGATACCAATTTGCATAATTAATATTTCCTTATATGAAGCATCACTTAAGCTATCTACATACCAAAAATCATAACAATTCGTTAACCCCTTTTTGAGTTATTCCCTTTTAAAGTCTGACACTAAACCAGCCCTGCAGTTCCAAAACAAGCCGCTAGGGGGCCCAAACATACACCACTTACTCTCGGCATCGAGAGCTGTCTACCACTACAAAATCATAGCCGCAGCATGTTCAGAACTTGAGATATCAAACCAGGAAGTTCCGCTGCAGTACTGTAACAAGTCGCTAGGGGACCCAAAATCTAATCATTTTCAGGTCTCATCAAGACCTACCCACATACCAAATATCAATACAATCCATGCAGGCGTTCTTGAGTTATGGTGTTTTCCTACAAACATACATACATACACACACACAAACGCTACCCAAAATATGACCTTCTTGGCGAAGGTAATTATTTTTCAATTATTATTTGATTAATCTTTTGGATTATTATCATATCCCATGTGTTACTTTTTTGTTAATTATTGACTATTATTTATATTGTTTAGAGGAGGAGGGTATAGTATAAGCCGTTTACGGTTTTCCCATCCTCCTGCACCTGTAGCGTTTTTATGTATTCTTTTCTGTATTGTATCATGTATTTTGTGCAAATAAATAAACAAACAAACACCTCGCGTTCCTCGCCACGTCAGTGCTTTGCCCAACATGGATGTCAAGCGGGGTGATCCTGTCGGCGCAGCAGTCCTGCCTGTTGACGATAGTCACGTGGTCAACCGTAACTGTCTTTCCCAAGTCCACGTACCACCACGGGTTGTTTTCGGCGTGTGTATGGGTGCATGAGTTGTGTCCCCAGCTCGAGCTTCTGCCCCCGTCTACAGCGCGGCCTGGGCTACCTCCGTAGCCCGTGCTCGACTGAAATGCAGGTCTTCCCGCTGCAACGTTTGGGTCTGTAAAAATGTTCGAATGAAAAAACAAATGTATGCCAATTAGTTATTTTGCCAAGACTGAAAGACGCACACCATCATCAATAGATGCTCAACAATAGATTACAAATAAAGGCTGTAACTGCAGAAATTTTCGCGGTGGTTTTATGTTCGCGGTTTTCGCCAACTTAAAACCACCGCGAATATTTTTCCATGGTAGTAAGAGTGCATGGTACTATCGCGAACTTAAAACCACCGCGAACAGTCCTTTTCCCGCTACCGCTAAATTAAATCACCGCGAATTTTAATGCATTTACAGTATATGAGGTCGTGGATGGAAATTTTGCGTACAATGTCATAACGATATTAATTACACTCACCGTGCAAAGCATAAGTTCTTTTCTCGGTAAGTACGGACAAGCCATCGTTGTTTTCGGTCATCCTTTTTTCCCCGGCCAATTCTGTGACACAATATGATACCAAGCGGCTTAACACAGAGCACTTTGACGTTCAATAGTGCAGCGCAATTCCAAAGCTATATTGCCAGCAAATTAATGGATTCAGCTATATTCTGACATTAAATGAATCAACATGGAAACGGCATATGCTATCAATGCTACATTGAATTTCTTTTATATCTCCGAACTTTAAGTTAAGCCGCTACATAAGCTCACTAGAACACATTACACAGTGACACTACAATAAAATAAATCAATTAAAAGTAGTATTGACCAAAAAATCGTCTAACCGAATATTCAATTTGGATGTTGTTTCTTTCTGTTTCTACTCTTTTCTTACAGATGTACCATATCTGCTGATAGGAATTGGAAGAGGAAGCACTGATACCTTCCAGCTCTCTCAAGAGCATCTTCGCTTCCTGAAGGTTGGATAATGGCTCATCTTCGTCTGCCGGCAGTTCGTTGGCCTGTTGGTCGTCTGGAGACATGGGCTCTGGGAGAAAGCCCATTAACAATAACTGTACATATCTGTGACATGTTTAAATCATACAGAAGCAAACACCATTTTGTTCAATAAACAAGTCATGGCATTGAAATCAGTGGGAAAGTTAGTCAACATTATAATTACCTTCTGAAAGAAATCATAAAAGGAATGCGACTTTGAAAGGAACTGATAGATATGCCCGGGCTCAATTGATAAGTAGAACTCCATCGCAGCTAAACACTCTCTTAGATACCATTCTGCAAGAGATTATCTTCATATCATGGTAAGATACATTGTAACTTGTAAGATACAATATTTGCACATTGTGGTAATATTTACATAACAGTAAAGATAAAAGGTCATTACTTCCAATTTACGGTACTGTACCGTATGACGGGAGAAGGTAATACCTGAATGGACGCTCCAAGCCAGGATTGTCAGAGACAGGGCGAGGACAAAGTGACGAGTCATCTTCTTTCCGTTCAAACCGCAAATTTCTATAATAGGAGAAGGAAGAAACAAAATTAGAACTTTTATTACCTACCACTTCGAAAATTATCAGCGAATGGTCATCAAAATTGTAATTTAACGTGAGAATGAAAGTGTCTGCAGCAGGTGTACCACAGGGTTCCTTTCGTGCCAAACCTGGAATAAATTAAACAACGCCGCTGGCATACCGGTGTGACAGCGATCTCGCCCCCCCAGCGATCTCGCCCCCCCCCCTGGGGGCGAGATGACTAGCGTTTTCGCCCCCCTTTAGCGTTTTCGCCCCCCCCCCCCAAGAGCAGCTGGTTACTACATATTACAGGTGCGTTACCTGGTACTATACTGCACCTGGGGAGTAACGTATACGGTGTGTTACCTGGTACCTATATGGCACCTTATTACCGTACCGTAAGATGCCATACCTCGAAAGTCGATACTATAATGTTCGGTGCAAACATGACATTGAAATGAAAAAGACAATTTTTGCAGGTGGCATAAAAACAGTGCTACTACGAACGTATAAATCAACACCGTCTATGGTACGGAATACGTCAGCTATATGTTTTCAATTTGTCACAGTGTTTTCTTTCTTGTGCTGGAAACATTTCCAAAGTACTAACAAAAACACACGTGAATAATAGTTTCTCATTATAAACACTATCTACGCGCAAGTTGATATAGCTGTTGCTAAATGCTACACAAACACTGGTAAAGTACCAGTCTTAAGAAACACGGGTGAATGCATCAGTTCCTAAATACATCTTATGTCAAGACTCAGGTATATGTAATAATGGGAATACAAGGGACCCAACCCTCCTTGTCTGAAACAAGTTCAACTATCTTATTACCATGTAATTACGTTAATATTGATACTATGAATGGAGTTATGTATCAAACTCGTGTACTTATATCATTCTGAAACTGCATTTTGTGATTTTTACAAATCAACTTCTAAAATGTCATGTAAACCCGTTTTTTTTTGGGGGGGGGGCGAAATCGCTAAAGGGGGGCGAGGTAGGGGGGCGAGATCACTAGCCGGGGAGGGCGAGATCGCTAGTGATTTCGCCCCGGGGGGGGGGGGGCGAGATCGCTAGTGATTTCGCCCCGGGGGGGCGAGATCGCTAGTGATTTCGCCCCCGGGGGGGCGAGATCGCTAGTGATTTCGCCCCCGGGGGGGCGAGATCACGGGGGGGGGGGGGCGAGATCGCTGTCACACCGGCCTCCGTTAGGCTTTAAAAAATAATGTCCTGAGAAAAATTATAAGATTTTGCTATCACAAACCTGTCTACGTATTCAGAGCCACATACACATAATTTCAGTCTAAAAACAATGCCTTTATTCAGAACATTAGTAACAAATCAAAGGAAGGGTTCGCTGCATAAAACGTGCCATTAAACCCATTCAGGCTGTGTTATTTAAGCCGTATATCTTTTGAAAAAATACCTTTATGTTTGTTTCGACCTGTCTGTCCAATTTTTTTCTGAAAAAAAAATCCGAGAAGCAATGCTTGCATAAATTAGAAGGGTACGGACCATATTGGGGTGACGGTAAGGGAAGGACAAATACCTTGTTTATGAAGACTCTCCTAATATATATGCAAATGACGGAGCATGGCCACTATCCTGCCATGGGGTGTCGAGTTTCACCTCGCGATAGCAACACATTTACATCAGTTCTCCTTCTGATTCAATTCTAACAGTTTATTCATCATTCTTCTAGTTACATTTATGATATTGATAATGAATTAGCAGCTATTTAAAAGGTTAATGTCGTCTTAATTTGCTATGAGATACCATGCGTGAACTTGAACTTGGCTTCTTGCCTTGTTTTGAATGTCCAGATCCAACAGATATGCCTGTGCATGCTACCTCTGTGCTGATCATGATCTGCGCTGATAATGGTAACAAACGTTCGTGTCAGGAATGTGACCACAGTACTCCGGCTGTAACTGCCACGGATCGGGGCTTGAACAACAGCGCACTTGTCAGGGGTTCACAAAGTTATGTTACAAAGTGCCTCTTGTGCCGTGATACTGTACATCGTAATTCTGTTTAGTCACACAGACAGACAGACTGACAAGCTCAAAGGCTGCCCGGGTGCATTTGCCCGCAATTTCTTGATGGCTTACATGGAAAATATGCCAAAAGAGATCCACCGAGGAGCTGGAGAAGGATCTGGGATCCAGAAAATGGGGTTACACATGGCGACATGGCGACAACTGACAGCGGGGAGCTGAAAGCTAGGTAGCCTGGAGCCCAGCCTTGTTAGCTTTGTTCCGCTCCCGAAGGTCGCTACTCGCCAACACTTGCGGAACAAAGCTAACAAGGCTGGATTCCAGGCTAAAAGCTAGGTACGCCTACAGGCCCACCTGTACCTAACTTTCACATGGGAGCAGGCCCTGGCTGTGCTGCGCAGGAATAGCAGGGATGACTACTGGATCAGAGGGAAGAACAACAGGCTGCTGGAGCGGAAAACCAATGAAATCGGAAATTTTTCCCCGAAATAGCATGGATCCTATTTCCAGCTAAGGGGGAAATCTGGCTAACAAAGATTTTTCATGATTTTAACAAGTACAACGAAATTAATTGACTGCATCTTTGGAATTAGAATTTACCTAGAAACAAAGTTGATCAAAATATATCACGCAATCCACGCTGTCCCGACAACTTCGCCCGATGTCTGTCGCGTAAAACTATGTATGAACTGGGCCTTAAATCCACATTCGGTCAGTTAAAGAAGCACAAAGTGGGTGAAGGAAGCGCAAAAGTGGCTAGGCGACTATCCACAAGAGCCACGGTAAATAACACGATATTGGAAACATTTCGAACATCGCAAGATGCTCGGTGATAGCTGATTTTACCAGGGGTGTTAAACAGTTACATGGGTTTTATGAAATTCGTACGAACTTCATGAAAAACTCACGAATCACTATGTGAATGCACAAGTACACAAATACTACACAAAAAAAGAACATCACACGACGCAGGGTCTCCTGATTACAACATGATACTAGTAAGCTTTCATTTGGAATTGCACGGTAAAAAAGTGACGAAAGGGTTTCGGCGGTCCAGGTTTGAGTTCATATCGCTAGTGATACGCTGAGATATGATATTAGGTACAAAAATGTGGCTGAAAAGAGTTGGTGTATGTTTTATATATATTGATTTTGGGATAGAACCTTACTTTTGAGTCAGCGCAATTAATGAAAGTAGCACCGAAGCGACGAAATGAAGTTTCCGAACTTTTTTGAGTTAGGCTTGGAAGGATAAGGACCGATGGATTAAGACTGCATTGAATTTGTTTGTACAATGTATTTGAAAAAGCCTCGTTTGTCTACTCGGAACCTTATACGAGCAACATTAAGCTTTCCAGCGACTGAATTAAGCCATCATTTTGTTTAACTTCAGAGTGGTAGAGCGTTGGGCTCAGAACCAATGGGTCCCAGGTTCGATACGCGCCATGCCCCGACGTTGTGCCCTGGGAAACCATTCCCACCAGGACGGTACAGTGACGCCGACTGAGTCTTTTTGGCTAATCCGCCAAAATTGCGCAAAAAAACACACGGATATGATGCGCCATGGAAGCCATTACATCTGCACAACTGCCACCAAGAGGAGTCATTTTTTTCCAAAACAGAAGTCACCACAGTGGCAGTTTACTACGCCGAAAGGTTTAAAAAAAACACACATTCTGAATCGATTTTGACGTTTGCCCGCAAAGATCGCCATTTGGCACCAAATTTGCGCTAGTTATGGGGCAATGCAGCGGGGAGAATGTCACCAAGAAAGACTGAGATTAGTTCCGACGAAACAAAAACTGCGCCCGAGACTTCCTTGTTAACAGACAAAAGCTCACCGAAAATGGTCTGACACTCATACATAACCTCTATGTTATTGTCAGGAAACTGAATAACTGTTTAAGAAGTCAATAGGGCCGATTTTCTCAACTTTGGTGGAGAGTTATTCCAGACTTTGTGTAAATTGTACGTCAAATCTAAAGAAAAGTACGGACGGAATTCCGAACTTACAGTTTTACTGCTGTCTGTGCGAAGTGAAGGGTTGTGTGGGATGTCACTCTCTTCCCCCGGACCGGCGCGCTCTGGTGTACAGAGGCGAGTCTATCAAATTTATAGCAGTACGTATGCAAATGTCCTGCCCACCATCTACTAGATGCCTTTTAAGGGCAGTAGGTATGGCATATTCAAGCAACGCTCTCCTATGATTGGTGGCGAAAGCGACGTGGGGTATAATTTCGGGGAGGCTCTGCGGACAGATTACATCATTCCGAAGGTACCTTGCGCGAACACGTATTCTAGAAAAAATTATCAGCCGTAACGTCAGTCACTATCTAAACTTCACCGTCTACTTAACAACAATGGAACAGAATAACCGTTAATCTTGCTTTTTTAAACCAGTACAGTCGGTATGCGAAACACCTGCAAAAACTTCTGGAACATTCGGAGCAGTCAGCACAAACTATGACATCAAAGAAAGACTGTTGGAATCAGTCCAAGACGCATATATACCTTGCACCTGCCCCGCCATGACTGGATATCTTCACAACAATTTTTTCTTTAAAACGTCAAAAGTGGTGTTACACAGGGGAGCGTCCTTTCTCCAATATTGCTTATTGCATATCTAGACATTGTTTTTCAACAAGTTCATAAAGTACAGTACAGACTGACATATTCCAAACTTTATGCAGATCGATGCAATTTGACAGTGGGAACGGAGCATGGAGGCATTTAAGACTGTCATAGAAATGTATGATAACGACGATCGCGCGAAAGAAACGTATGAATGAAAATGAACAAAGAAAGTCGCAAAACAAATGTGCTGTTCCGTGTCAGAAATTCCCCTAGAGCTAAGGGCACAACCTGCCATACGTGGAACTGTGCGCTTTCTATGTGCAAAAAAATCTTTTTGGCGTCTTTGAGAATTAAAAAATTATAATGCTAGTGGCAAAATAACCACACAGTGTCCCACAGTGCCCCCAATTTGCCCCCGCCATGCCAGCAACAGTATCAAGGTTGTATTTTGCCTATTTTGCACCAAGTATCAACAGCTATTTTCAATAAATTTCTAAACATTTAACAGCGTTTTTTTATTCAGTGACAACACTGCACTTAATTCATTAATGTATTCAAACTAACTTAAAATATCTTTTGACTTGTTTAATGGGAAGTCAGTCAGTATTTTGAAAAAGAAATCATCTATATGTAGAATGATAACGTTCTGCATGTTCTGGTGAAGTTCTGCATGCACTTAACGTGCTATGGCGTGTCTGCGAGCTCACAAATCCGTTGGATTCCTTGGCATTTCGTACGTAGGCGGTACTTACCACTTAGGCCATTTAGGGATCCCAAAATCTGCCCACGTTTTTGCACGTAGATAGCACGAAATTGCATGTACAGCGGGCTGCCAGTCACTGACCTAGGCTTAACGAGGCTTTCAAAAGAATACGCTCTACTAGTACACGTAGTCTAGTAGGTATAGTAGAACGATATATAAACTCTTGCTTTTGTAATGTCATGGGACAAACTTTTCAACAATTTGAGCCTGCATTGGTGCGTATCTCCTGCTCAGGTTCATTTTTAAGCGTTGTTAATCTTTACACACATAAATACTACACGGACAATGCTGGGGTAACAGTAAAGAGGGAAGGGCCAAGTCGTTTGTCTGTCAAGACCCTCCTGTTATGTGTGCAAATGAGTGGAGCAGAGTCTCGATCCCACGCTCCTACCTATCAAATATCGAGCCTTCGTTCCACAACAAATCCACCCTGAACTGAAAGCATTCAAGGCACGTTTAGCGAAACGTGTTACAAGCTCCACCGGGCCGCCTCAACGTACACAGCGTAACTTTATATGGTTTATAATGAAGCACTATCGTATTATAACTGTTCAGGCATGATTTAGTTGCAACCGTGTGCTATCCAAGTTGATAAAAAAAAAACAAGAAGCAGTCTACTCACCGATATCGAACAGTTCAATGATAACCACTTCTGTGCACTTAACTTTATAATGTGCATATACATAGTGTGTAGCTCTTAAAACTTACCATGGCGTTACAGTCATGTAAAACTAAGGTGCCTCGTGTGTACTTTACTGAGTTGGTCCCCAAGAAAATAATCACTAGCTTGAAAAGTCAGAAATGTAGTAGGCCTATTCTTTAAGCAGAGGTTAAGGTGCCCTCTTACTGCACTTGCGTCACGCGTGTTCTAAAGATACTCAACGAATTTCGGAGATAAAGAACGAATTTTCTTCCTTTTTGTGTGCTTTGTCGTCTTCTAAGTCATACTTTTACGTATTAAGCAATATCTAAATTATAAAAAAATTGGAGAAAATAACAAAACAGTGACGCAGTGAATGAACCCCGCAGTGACGCAAGATTGACGCAAGTGCAGTGAGAGGGCACCTTTAGATCGGGGGGAAAGTAGTGGCCGCACTCTCCGCGGAGTGTTTGAATTCGCCCTAGACGGAATGTTAAACTGGCTCCCAACAAGTGACAATCGAGTTCGAGGGGTTTATTTGGCTTCTTTGTTTTCAGCAGTGCAGAAAGGTAATTAGTTTTGTCACGGGCACTTTGTGCAATGATTAGGTGTGGGGGTGGTGGGTGGGGGTGAAGTTGGCGTTTGTTAAGTGAGGGGTGGGCTGCTGTCTTGTTGTGGTTTGGTGTTGGTGGCAGCAGGCATTTTGTGTCCACTCTGCCAATGACGACAGACTCAGACAGACAAGGACGACAGTGTCATGTCTTCAACATGTACCCAGTAGCCCTAAAAGACAGGTACACCAAGCGACATAACAGTGTCCTTAGAGAACTGGTCACCACCGTCAAAGTGTGGCACTCCAAAGCAAACCCACAGACCATAATCAGGTGCGACCTGAGCCAAGACTACATGTACATCGAAGGAGGCACGCACACCACAGTCCCTCCAGACATCCTGCCGACTTCACTCCGGGTACCAGACATCACCATTCAGGATGTCGATCCTGTACAACAAACACTGAACTTGGTTTAACTTACCGTCCCATTTGAGCAGAACGCACAGCACGCCGATGACAGACAAATGGCCAAATACGAATGTCTGATTAATGAAATAAACTCGCACAGTAGCTACAGGGCTAGCCTTGTTACATTTGAAGTAGGGAGCAGAGGTTGGATTAACGGCGAGAACACTGCAAAGCTGAAGTCACTCTGTCCGGTCCGGTCAGCTACAAAATCCGTGAAGTGAGACATCTTAAAAGCAGACT
The DNA here is from genome assembly GCA_019207045.1 of Branchiostoma floridae x Branchiostoma belcheri. Classification (NCBI taxonomy): domain Eukaryota; kingdom Metazoa; phylum Chordata; class Leptocardii; order Amphioxiformes; family Branchiostomatidae; genus Branchiostoma; species Branchiostoma floridae x Branchiostoma belcheri. The sequence continues at coordinate 11,869,064 of CM033027.1, forward strand.
GGGAAAGTGCGCACTTTGTGCATCTTATGCTATCTACTGTGCCAGAAACACAATCACCTACATGGGACTGTACTTCAGGACTGTTCATCTACAGAAACTAGCTGTGATTCATCAGGGTTTGAATTTTGTTAAATATAACGTTAATGTTTTAAACGCTTTTAACATGTCTGAATACCTTGTATTTCTCTTTATACCTTGCACCCTCCTGATAAATAGACAGGGGCTGTCTTGGGTTTCAGTGTGTACTATATACATATTCATCTTGTGAAGAAAAAAGATGATTTTAACCCCAACCGCTCCCTCAAGACCATTACCATCCCCTGACCCAACCTTTGCTTCAAGTTTGAGCCAGGTGCGCCTAACTTTGAAGTTTTGAAGTAGGTAAATCCCACGTCCATGCACCATGAATGAGGGTCTTGACAGACAAGCGACTTGGCCCTTCCCTCTTTACTGTCACCCCAGCATTGTCCTTGCAGTATTTTTTATGTATGTAAAGATTAACGAGGCCCAAAAAAGAACCGAGTAGGAGATACGCACCAATGCAGGCCCAAAAACGCGTGTCTAAACCAGGCCTTTGTCTGTAGAAACATTTGCACTGCAGATTCGTGTAGTCTTCTGTGCCATGTAGTTTGGATACTAGTTGCTAGGAGGTAGCCTGATTAAATCTCGCTTATAGCAGCCCGCCCAACATCCGCCGGCGGGGAAGGGCTAATTACAGCCCTGACAGTGGAATTTGCGTTACACAGACTAGCTAAGAGGCACTTCAACATTAAATTAATAGGTTGTTCCTACAGATGTTAAGTGTGCAAATGAGTTTGTTGGAGTGGAGCAGAGTCTCTATCCTACGCCCCAACCTATCAAATATCGAGCCTTCGTTCCACAACAAATCCACGTTGAACTCAAAGCATTCAAGACACGTTCAGCGAAACGTGTTACAAGCTCCACTCCGCCTGAAAAGTACACAGTGTAGCTTTATTTGGCTTATAATGAGGCACTATCGTATTCTGATTGTTCAGGTATGATTTAGTTGCAACCGTGTGCTATCCAAGTTGATTTAAAAGAAAAGAAAAGAAGCAGTCTACTCGCCAATAACGAACCGAGTTTGTGCCACCATCTCACAGGTGGGAATGTATCCACTGAATTTTTGAGGAAGCTATTACGAGTCTAGGCGTGTCGTGTGCGCGGCGATTGTTGCTAGGCTCTAATTGAAAAGCCAAGAACAGTTCTTTGCGCTTAATTACAGAGGCTTTCTCTCATGGAATGTTTGGTTCAGTTCAACTACAATATGGCCTTACGTTCGAGAGTCAAGTCATATTCTGTTCAGAAAGTAGTGTACTTTGGTGAGAGTTGGAAAATACATATTACGTAGAGGACGTGGGTAGATGGTACATACTGTTTAAAGTGACTTTGTTGCGTCTATTCGAAGAAATGACTAAATATCGCGTGGCGCTATGGATCCGGAGGCACAACATTGATGAGCTCACGGTCCATTACCGAAAAATAGCGTCTTTTATACCCTGGGTGCCAGGCCGATCGGGTAGCCAGCTGCAGACGGTTTCTTTGGCGTCCTGAGGCAGTCTGCTCGCCGATCTAAAATTAGCACTCGGGGAGTTAAGCTCGAAGGAACGGTTTTCGCTACCAGTACCAGGGGCTAAACTCCCTCGGGCTAAACTTCCCCGGAGTGCTGAGTTAGATTGGCGGGCAGATTGCGTCAGTGAGCCGCCGAACCGATGACACCGCCTGCCGCCCCTGGGTATCAGTCTGGTTCCAAGGTATGTCTTTTAGTGCGCTCTACACCCCGATCATCAGTGTCTTTCAAAATTAAGAACGTAGGGCAGGTTACCAACGGTGTCGTTGAGAAAGCTACCAGCGACAGCAAAAGAAGGACAGACATTAAAAATTGAGACCACTAACTACTCCCCACCGAAACCTATGCTTTGAGAATAAACGCCGGACTTATCTAATCTTACAAACGTTTCTGACAGCATAGGGCACTCTAAACGTAATTTTATCTATTTTTATCAAATACAGAATAGAAAAACCATAAAAAAAGCAAGTTGTTTGTTTATCTGGCTCGATATCCATATGGCCTCTCCCATGCCCGATCATCGCTGTGAAAACGAAAGTTCACTTTCACTGTCCCGGATGTGAAAGTTCATAGTTCAATAGTGACTCACACATATGACTCATGAAAAAAACCCACTGGTCAGACAACCTTTGATTACAGAAACGATTGTGACGCCACTTAACGGATTTAACGGATATAACCTGAAAAATTACCAGGTTAAAATCGAAGGCATATGCTCCCTTTTTGTAGGATGTTTTGGTGCACAAGTATGACATAGTCTGTAAACTTTCATAAGATATCTACCGTTTCGCAATAAGGTACAACAGACTTGGAGTCATTGAAGATGAACGGTCACATCATCCCCTACACGCCGTTCGCTGTGGACTTCTGGAAATCCCGACAGTGTGACCTCACAGGAACCAGACTCTTCTTCCTGACACACATGCACGCTGATCATATGTCAGGTAACTCAGCTCTTAAGCATTTGTTATCTGGCTTATCTATGACGATTAAGTCTCCGTATATTGGAATCATAGTAACTACACCTGATCAAACCAGTTTGATGCATAAGGGTTGGGTCAACACCTTAAAAAACAGGAACATACATCCTCGTCGTCAAATGTGAAATTCCTGAATTTCTGTTGCATTAGATTTGAATTTCTGTTGTCATACTGTTGTATTTGAACTTGTTGGATTTCTGTTGTCATCGTTATTGTTCCTTTATGTACAAGTTCACATATTTCAGCTTCTCGCGGTTATTATAATGTTTAAAACATTAACTTCTGCGAGTATCATATTACCGTCTATATTATCATTTTGCGTAGGATCGTTCACTGACTTGTTGGCAATTTTGTTTGCTATCATACCTTCTAATTTCAGGTAATAAAAGCAAACTTGGCAGGATCAATTCGCAAAGATTGGACGCTAGCCTTTTCACAGAGTACGTCGACAACTCCCGCGGGCTGTGTAATTTACAACATAGAGTATAAAATAGACGATAGGATATATAAGTAACAAACTTGAAATGTAAAATTATACACAGTTGGGCGGTTTTGATCTGTAGTTCTGTCCGGAAATGGATATTGATTATTGTAACAGGCTCTATATAGAGAGAACAAGATTATTTCTGTTTGGAAATGTTGCCGTTTCTGAACACTTGAAGCTTTGTAAAATACCGTGATGAGAAGTCATGTGATCTTCCTTGTAAAACTATTTCAATGCTGACCCTCTTCTCAGGACTATCACCATCATGGAAACATCCCATCTACTGCTCGGAGATCACAGCCAAGCTGCTGAAACAGAAGTTCGACATCACACCAGAACTGGTGCGCCCCCCTGGCAGTGGGGGAGAGCCACATACTACCCCTGGACGAGACGGGACAGGAGACCATAACGGTGACAGTGTTTGATGCTAACCACTGTCCGGGCGCCGTCATGTTTCTTTTTCAGGGGTACTTCGGATCCATCTTCTACACGGGAGACTTCAGGTACGGCCTTGGGCACGAGTCGACTACTTTATTCGATACATTAAGTTTCGCAGACCTAAAACATGTATTTGATTGATAATCGTCAAGTTATTGCATGTTCGTACCCGTAGGCACAAAAAGACCACATGTGGTCTAACTCAATCTCTCTCTCTGTCAGTCAGTCTATACAGACTACGACAAAGGAGACTACAATACAAAAGTGTACAAATTGAATACAATCTACATAGTAATTTTAAACTATAGACTAGATGGAGAATGGACTAAAATATTATGTATTCCTATAAGAAACATCATATACTATATATAGTAATGGCCTCTCTTTTTGAAACACGTGGAGATACATTTGACTTGACTTATGTCGGGTGTCGCTCCTACCCTGCCACCCGAACCACTGTAGCAGCCCAGAAGACCATGTCAAGCATCTTACATTTACATATTGCATTAATGCATTCAACTCCTCCGGGAAAAAGCAACTCTTGCTTGTTTTCTCCAACCTCTCCAGATACAGCCCAGAAATGTCCGAAGTCCTGGCAAACAGACAGTCTATAGATGTACTGTACCTGGACAACACCTACTGCAGCCCGGAGTGTGAGTTTCCATCCAGGACACAAGCCACACAGATGATAAAGGATATTATATCTCATCACCCAGAGCATGACATCGTGCTGGGTGTGTCTAGTAATTTCTTAGGAAAGGAGGACATGCTCGTGGAACTGGCCAAGACATTTAAGACCTGGGTAGTGGTGACACCAGAGAGGCTGGAAACTTTGAAGCTGTTGGAACAGCCAAATGTCTTCACAGACCGTGAGGGTGGCAGGATTTGGGTCACTCTGAAGTACGAAATCACCAGGAGAAACATTGACAGGTGGAACAAAGAGAGACCAACAATAGCCATCATAGCGTCATCCTTGTGTGCCGGGTTGGACGGGATACCGAACGTTCACATCGTCCCATACTCCGACCACTCGTCGCACCGCGAGTTACACGAGTTCGTGTCCAGGCTCAAGCCTAGGTCCATCCTCCCTGTGGTGAAAGCCGGGAACCGTAAGGGTGAGTCTGGGGCATCGCTGCAGCGGAGGGCAGACATGCACTGCTTCGACAACTACCTCGATTCAAGTGCAAAGAGAAAATTCCAGGTTCCTGAATCTGTCGAGAAGTTTATGTACCACGGCTCCAATTCCGCCACAGGAAGAATAAAAGGCACCAGCATTTTTGATGGTCCAAAAAGAGTGAGTCCCAAGCTGGGCGTACATTATATAGATGACGACAATACAGAGCACAGTACATCGGAGAATGGTAAGTGTACCTAGCAGTAACAGTAGGCCCAGAAAATGAAACCATGACGGTCGAAACTTAAAGAACCACGGGGCAATAGACTTACACCGAGATGAAAATTGAGCAATTGAAAAAGATGAAAACATTGCATGGCTGTTGATACGAAAGCACGTGTTCTCCGTATAATGCATCTGAAGTCTGTGTTAAAAACCTGCAACAAAGATAGGGCCTTGTGAACCATTGCATTTAAAAATAGATCGTCATGGGATTAAAATGGATCTTCAAGATGAAAAAAAGCAATGGATATAGAGAACGATTGTTGAAAGGAGGTTTAGGTACCGTGTACAGGAAAGTAACAATAGATAGAGCTGTTTAGAACAGTCTGCATTGTTTACAGACATCACACAGGTGAATTAGGTGAAGGATTTTTCCCAAACTTTTTGTTCGCACGCTCGCATCAGTTTTCGAGTCACAAGATGATGTCATCCATATTATCGAATTATCATGGCCTCATGATAGATGATTTATTAGAGTAAGTTCAACTGGCTACGTAGATATTTGCAAAATGGATTACAAAGATTCGAATATGATATAACATATATAAATACCGGAATCATGATGTAAGAGATGTATATAATTATAGGTGTATTTATTTATGAAATGTATTAGAATATATTTGTACTTCTGTATTTCTGTTGTAATGGACACCAGTTCATGTCTCACTGAGATTGTTTATTATAATTGTAAAGTCATATATCTGTAGGAGCAATCTAATGTTGAAGTGCCTCCTAGCAACTAGTTTTCAAACTACATGGCACAGATGACTACCTGCAGTGGAGATGCCTCTTCAGATAAACTGTGTCAGTCTCTGTCGGAATATTTCCAAAGAATCAACCAATCAATCAATCAATACGAATGAAGAAACATAATACCTATGTGATAAGAGCACTTTGAATCAGCCACAATCGCAAACTTTAGTACGTTGAATCGTTTTGAAATGCCCACCCCCTCCTCCCCCCGACAAAAAACACACTGCGCGACCTGATGAGTTGCGCCAAAAACAAAACTTCGTTACACAACGCAACTAAGCAACCATGTGTTTGGACTACCCTACTCATCTTGTATCCATCAAATACAATAAAAAAAAAAAAAAAAAAAAAAAAAATTGTGATTCACTCTACCGCCTGGCGACTAATACTGAAATGCAAAAGCAGGCCTGGAAAAAAAACCCATCACGGTTCTGATCAGCTATCTTGGGATGTCCCTTGCGTGTCTATAGTGGGCTAAAGTGACATGAATGGCGTTGGTGGTCAATGAAGTAAGAAACATCTACTTCGATGATAGAGAAGATTTTACCACATAGTACGGTGTGCTGAACTGAGAATCGTGATTATTGAAAAGCATGATAAGTGACGCATGCCACTAGGATGACAGAGCATGGCGGTTAGTTGTTTTGATAACGGGTATAACGCACAACTGATATGAGTTAGTTGATTGTTGGAATCAGAGCAGGTCATAAAATCTAGATTTAATTTTGCCCATGAAAATGGAGGTAACATTATGGTTTTGTTTCTAACAACCTTCAGGTTTACAAGTCTCTACCACGAGTACCCGACCATTCTTTGAGCTGAAAAATTAAGGATTCCAGATGTATTTCCAACAGACATTGTCGACATTTACCACATAAGAAGAATTATTTGCCATAGCCGACTAATTTTATCATCGTATTAACAGATCAGTTGCCATCATTTCAACAATTCAAGGGCCCGCCGGAGACTACAAATAGTGATCATTTGATCTCATCTGAGAAAACTCAGACCGACTCTCGGGTATTTTCTTGTATTTAACAGATTTCTTCGATCATTGTTTTGTTACCTTCTGTTCATTTTGAATCAAGGGCCCGCCGGAGACCCTAGTGAAAGTCATCTGAATTTCTGATCTAATCTGAACGAAACCTCAGACAGACTCTCGGGTATTCTCGCGTGACTTCAGCTGACCTACTTCCTACATCCGGGACTTGGCGGGAGAATTTCAAGATGGCGGCGCAGCTAACGGATGAAGAGCTGCGAGCAGAGTTGAAATCTTTAGGCCAAAATGTTGGCCCCGTTACCGCGACCACACGGCGCCTGTACGAAACAAAGCTCACACAGCTTCGGTCGCAGCGAAGGAAATCGTCCACAGCGGCCTCCGGCGTGAAACCGTCGCGGAAACTCATCGGGTTCAGCTCGGACGAGAGCGAGGGGGAAGCCGCCGAGAGGAACGGCCAGAAATTCCGACACAGACGGACACCAAAGTCTCGACCCTCCCGGACCGTGAACAGGTCCGAGAATTCGTACGAAAATGTGGCAGACTCTAGAGGAGCTTCCGCGAAGGCTCGTGTGAGCGTCGACTCCCGGTCCGGCCGGAAAAGTGGTGTTTTGGGGAGTGTTGTTGGAGTGCGCCGCCGAGGCGCCACCCCGCCTGTCCACGATCACAAACCCACGCCAGACGACGAGGAATATTCCGACACGGACGGAGATCTGCCAGACGGACTGGCGAGCTACGCCGCGGCAGGAGGCGAAGGGAGCATCAACGGACAGGACAGTTTTGATATGAACCGTACATTCAACAAGACGGGCGACGCGACGCCGCCGAGTTTCAGCCTCAACACGTGGGGATCCAGCAAAAACTCCACTCCGCGAACAAGCACACCGACAAAAAAAACATCCACACCCGACATGGGCGCGACCAACTCCAGACTCAAACCCATCGCCAACCATGCAAACCACATCCACAGCAATAGGAAACAGAGTAAAATGACTGTTTGGGTGTCGTCTCCCCTTTCCAGACCCCCTCTCCCCACCCATCGGAGACCCCCCAACTCCACCACCCCCCAACAACCGAACGGCGGAACGCCAGCCCCAAAGGACTACAACAACGGCGAGGAGGATATCCTTCAGAAGGAGTTCCAGACAGCAGAGGACCTTAACAGGTAACAAGTTTACCACGCACACGAGCTGCGCTGTTTCGCACGCAATGCCTGTTTTTTTCTTCTTATTTTTACGAGACAAATATACAAGGGGATGCATTATTGGCTGGGACAGCTGCACTGGTTCGTGCCAACCCTTACGTCATCAAACCCCAGCCAAAAAGGAACCTTGAAAGGTCATTGAACTCATGGCCCTCTTCCAAGGAGTTTGTTTTCGATGGCTGTTGTCCCATTATTTGGGACAGTAACAAGCATTTAGCTCTAGACACCAAAAACATTTGACAATCAGATATTTCTTGAGGTAGATGTTGGTAAGAAATGTTGTAAACAGGCCCTGAAGTTGAATCTAGAAGTACAAGTACCAGTACCGTAAATTCATTCATTTTTGCATGGATTTAATTCTGTGCTAGGGCTGGAAAGGAGGTCTAAGCAGTGATTAAAGTTGCGGTCCAAACAATACAGTAGCACAAAAGCACACGGTAGGGAGACACAGCGATAACCACGAAAATAAAACCACAGCGACTATTTCAAGACTTAAAGTATTATTACTCATATCAAGTAGTTGCCACATTATTCAGAAAAGGGATCTTACTTAGGGTACTAATAGTAATACTACTGCTAACAAAGTTATTAACTGCAGTATTTTTAATGAATTTACCTTGGTTTTACTTTTATTTTTATTCCGCTGTACCTAAAAAATTATTGAAATAAATTCTAGTCGTCATTTAGCTCGCTGAAATATTGCAGAAAATAGATATTTGGATTAAAAGATATTAATTTCAATTGATCAAATACAGCAAACACACAAAAAACAAGGATACAAACAAAGAAGGACCATGTTCAATTATAATGAGCTGGCTCCAAGATCAATCTGCACATGTACATCACACTGAATTATCATAAATATGGGTAGTACTGTAGCATGTCAAAAGTGAAGGCCCCTAACTTGTAAACAGTCTGTCTAGATCCTGCTTGATGCACGTCCAGCAGTATTGTATTATCTTAGTACAATTCTAGCCCAAGTTGCACAAGGTATCATATAAACCATGCTCCCTCTGCTCAGAACTTGAATTCGAAATTCTGTAGCTAACTTTAAATTTTTTAACAAGTAATACAACAATGGCTTTGTTATTTCTTTCTAAACATGCCACATGTATTTGTGTACAATACTACCTGCACAGTCCAACACAATGTAATCTAACACTATATGATGCCTCAGTGCATGAGAGTCATATATAGGTGCACAGGTCCAAATTTTGAATGCACTTATCAAAGTCTAAAGTACATATGCACGCTGTATTTTGAGACCTGTACAGTCAGTCTATGCAGGTGGTATTTTGACTTTGAGCCTGCAAGTTTGAGCTAAACCCAGCAACAGCTATCCCTGAGCAGAGTGTTATGAGATGTGTTTGTCCCCAGATTGTTATCGCTGTGTTTATTGACAATGTACCTTAGAATCAACACCTGGCATATTTGCCTGTCTGGTCTGGAGGTGGACAAGCAATCATCTCCAAGCAGATGTTCGAAAAATCAAGTCTTATCTATTTATTCATTTATTTGTTTATTTAGATGAATAAATAAATGAAAATAGAAAGCAAGTCTTCTGGATGTGCAGTTTTATTGAAGAAAATCGTAACATGCTTCAGGGTGAAAGTAGTGAAATGTTAGAGATGTTTTCAATTATAGAAGTTTTGTAGTTTTTATGACAGACTGCCAAAATCTAAGCCTAATGATTTTCCCATTATAAGAAGTCGTTATCGAGTTAACGATGTCAAGCGAGACAACGTCACAAGTTTTCTTCCTATAAAGCATTGCAATTTTCCTCTCCCAGAAATTGTTAGTTTTCCCTCCCTGAAAAAAAATTACTTCTCAGAAAATGTCGCAATTTCCCCTCCCAGATTATTACAATCCCCCCTCAAATCATTACCGTTAAAAGAAAGATTTTCTATCCCAGAAAGCACAACAACAAATTTTCCTCCCAGGAAATGTTACAATTTTTCTGGCAAAAAATGGTCCAATTTTCCCCCCTGGATCTGCTTGGAGTTGAGACAAGCAGTGACCCTTCTTTCTACAAGGTTGAAAACTTGGTCTGAATGTGGGACTCCAGAACAGCTGAACTTATTCACAGACAGCCCAAAATACTGTAGAGGTCCTAAAGTCAGCGCTGCTATCTGGGACACACTCAACTGGGTCATACATGATTGTCTAATGTTCAAGCAGATGTGCGGAAGAAGATCGAGGTTTACTGAAACTCTTGAAACTATCGCTGTGGTTTGTTGTGCAGTTTTCGCTTGCAATGTGACATCCCCACTGTTAGTGTTACTAAAATGATGCCATGAATTTGTCTCGCTTGTGTATATGACTACTGTAGTACAGGATTGTTTCAAGCAAAAATTAAGAACAGCAAAAAAAACTCCTTCCCACTCTAAGTCTAAGGCCACAGCAAGTAAATTTTATGGATGACAGTTCTTGTTTTTTTCCTCTGAAATCAGGCAAAAATTAATGCGCGCGCTGATGTCATCCATAGAATTTACTTCTGTGGCCTAATCGCAAAATAAAAACCCTGCAAAAAAGTGCAAAAGTAAATGAATTTACTGTACATATATATGAAATTTGTCACTGATTACACATGTACAAGGTTTCCACAGGTTTTCTGTTACTGACTAGTACATGAAGGTTTTACATGTGTAGTAGTCTAATGTTCAAGCAGATGTTTGGGGCAAAAAACTGTGATGTTACCATCCATTGACACAACGTTGGACATGACAATGTTTTGAGCAAGGTTCAAATGTTGGTTGTTTGACAGGCTTTCCAGTGTTTTGTACAGAAACACTTTCAAGAGGCCATTCAATTACGAAGAAAAAATTAGAGTTTATATAGTGTACGATTTGTACACGTACCTTTCTGGTTTGTCAACATTTACTTATCATATCATGTTTAATGATAGGTGCGAACTATCCACTATAGCTCCTATCATATTGAAGGATTTTCTGAATGTTAACAACTAAACATATTTATATTAATCTCTATATCCGACAAACAGGGAATTGGATTGATGTAGCCAGTAAGTAACTCTAGACTGGCTGCAGCTTGCATCAGCTGCTAGGTTAATTTAAGCTGTTGTTTTGACTAAGTCTCCTGCTATGTCAACATAGACAGGTCTGAGGTGTAAATATAGGTCAAGTTGGTCCAGAAGGGTGCAGGTAAGGGCACGTGTGCTGTCAATGTGTGACAGCACTGTACAGGTGTGGCAGGAACAGGTGGGACAGTATTATACAGGTGTGGGCATTTGTGCTGACATGTGTCACAGGACTGTACATGTGTGCAGGTGTGGGCTTGTCTGCTGACATGTGTGACAGCACATTACAGGTGTGGGTATGTGTGCTGACATGTGTGACAGCACTGTACAGGTGTGCAGGTGTGGATGTGTGTGCTAACATGTGTCACAGCACTGTGCAGGTGTGGGTATGTGTGCTGACATGTGTCGCAGCACTGTACAGGTGTGGGTATGTGTGCTGACATCAATGACAGCACTATACAGGTGTGCAGGTGTGGGTATGTGTGCTGACATGTGTGACAGCACTGTGCAAGTGTGGGTGGGTGTGCCGACATGTGTCACAGCACTGTACAGGTGTGTGTGTGTGTGCTGACATGTGTCACAGCACTGTACATGTGTGCAGGTGTGGGTATGTGTGCTGACATGTGTGACAGCACTGTACAGGTATGCAGGTATAGGTGTGACAGTACTGTGCAGGTATGGACTGTAATTTCTATGTTGGATAGCACTTAAAGCACCCAGGTTTCAGCTTTCGACAGTAACTTCCAGGTTGAATAGTGCCGTTCAGATGTGTAGGGTACTGTTCAGGCGTGAACAGTAACTTGCAGCCTGGACAGCAACTTACAGCTTGGATAGTAACTTCCAGGTTGGAGTGTACTGTTCAGGTATGGACAGTAACTCCCAGGTTATATTATAAAGTACTGTGCAGGTACAGGCAGTACTATGCAGGTGTAAAGAGTAAGTCCCAAGTTATACTACTGTACAGGTATGGACAGCACTGTTTAGGTGTGGATAGTAGCTGTCAGGTTGGATAGCACTGTTCAGGTATGATGATGCTGTCCATATGTATCTCCTAGGCTGTGTTCAGTTCTGGGGATATTAATTCCCAGGTTATGGATAGCACAAATAATGTATGTGTTTTATCAAATGTTTGGAAATTTGTATCATGTTTGCCTGGTGCATATTTTGAATTTGAACATCATCTCATGGCTTTTTTGCAAACCAGACCCTTTCTGCAGTGTTTCAGGCGGTGTGTACTGGGGCCAGTACTGATGCTGTTCTTCCTTTCTGCAGTGTTTCAGCGGTGTGTACTGGGGCCAGTACTGATGTGTTCTTCCTTTCTGCAGTGTTTCAGGCGGTGTGTACTGGGGCCAGTACTGATGTGTTCTTCCTTTATGCAGTGTTTCAGGAGGTGTGTACTGGGGCCAGTACTGATGTGTTCTTCCTTTCTGCAGTGTTTCAGGCGGTGTGTACTGGGGCCAGTACTGATGTGTTCTTCCTTTCTGCAGTGTTTCAGGCGGTGTGTACTGGGGCCAGTACTGATGCTGTTCTTCCTTTTTGCAGTGTTTCAGGCGGTGTGTACTGGGGCCAGTACTGATGTGTTCTTCCTTTCTGCAGTGTTTCAGGCGGTGTGTACTGGGGCCAGTACTGATGTGTTCTTCCTTTCTGCAGTGTTTCAGGAGGAGTGTACTGGGGCCAGTACTGATGTGTTCTTCCTTTCTGCAGTGTTTCAGGCGGTGTGTACTGGGGCCAGTACTGATGTGTTCTTCCTTTCTGCAGTGTTTCAGGCGGTGTGTACTGGGGCAAGTACTGATGTGTTCTTCCTTTCTGCAGTGTTTCAGGCGGTGTGTACTGGGGCCAGTACTGATGTGTTCTTCCTTTCTGCAGTGTTTCAGGCGGTGTGTACTGGGGCCAGTACTGATGCTGTTCTTCCTTTCTGCAGTGTTTCAGGCGGTGTGTACTGGGGCAAGTACTGATGTGTTCTTCCTTTCTGCAGTGTTTCAGGAGGTGTGTACTGGGGCCAGTACTGATGTGTTCTTCCTTTCTGCAGTGTTTCAGGCGGTGTGTACTGGGGCAAGTACTGATGTGTTCTTCCTTTCTGCAGTGTTTCAGGAGGTGTGTACTGGATCAAGTACTGATGTGTTCTTCCTTTCTGCAGTGTTTCAGGCGGTGTGTACTGGAGCAAGTACTGATGTGTTCTTCCTTTCTGCAGTGTTTCAGGAGGAGTGTACTGGGGCCAGTACTGATGCGTTCTTCCTTTCTGCAGTGTTTCAGGAGGTGTGTACTGGGGCCAGTACTGATGCTGTTCTTCCTTTCTGCAGTGTTTCAGGCGGTGTGTACTGGGGCCAGTACTGATGTGTTCTTCCTTTCTGCAGTGTTTCAGGCGGTGTGTACTGGGGCCAGTACGTATCCAGAGTACTGCTGGTGCTAATGGCTCTGTTCTTCCTGGTTCTGGCCCTGATGTACCTGAATGTGCGCTGGGACCTGGTCACACCCAAGACCACCACAGGTAGGTAATAGGCTGGTTCAAAGTAGGCTGGTATCTATAATCTCCAAGCAGACCCGACGATAGCATAGGATAGTATCAAAAGCTGGCAGAGGAGTGAAGCTGGCAAAGGGATTGTGTATGTGCCAGTTTGACTCCCTTTGCCGGGTATACTCCTTGTACAGCTTTGATACTATCTTATGGCACCGTAGGATCTGCTTGGAGATTAAGTATCCAGCCATTTTATAGCTCCCGAGTATCTTCTGTCGTTGCCACAATGCTATTTGTGGATAGGACAGAAGAGGGAGACTGGGAGCTATGATACGGCTGTATACCTTCACCACACATGCAGAGTGATGCATTGTGGGTAATATGTCAAAGGTGAAGGTCCCAAACAGTTTTTGTCTAGACCACATGCTTAGTCATGTAATGTATTGTCCTGACATATTTATTTACTTTCACATGTTACCCACAACTTTGCATGTCGCGAATTTGATGTAGTTGGAAGGAATCATGAAATATCATTTATTAGTAGCGTTGGATAAATATGTTTTGATATCAGCACTAGTACTGTAAGTGCATTTAAGTTCGCGGGGATTCGATTTTGCTGTAGCGGGAAAAAGGACTTTCCGTGGTGGTTTTAAGGTCGTGGTAACACCATGCACTGTTCGCAGTGTTATTAAGTTCGCGGTGAAGTGGCCACCGCAAAAACTGTGAACATAAAACCACCGCAAACCTCTCTGCATTTACAGTAAATGGTTATAGTAAATGGTACTGAATGTTTTTTTGGACTCTTCCATTCTGAGCCAAATGTAGTTGTTCACAATTGAATACTGTAATTCCTGATTTTTTAAACCATACTTTAATGTGCACGGTTTTCACGGTGACGCCTGTAAAGTGAACTTATCATTACTGGTAACAAATAATTCGTAGACTTTTTTACGCGCACCTGCTGCCACCGTGAACATTTAGTTCAGTGAGCAAGTTCAAGTTTCTCAGTCAGTGAAAGTTTGGTACCAAGAAGACAAAGTGAATTACTGAATATAGAATACAAAAAGCCAGACAGGGACAGCACCAAAATCATGGCCTTCTTGGAGAAGGTAAAAATCAACAGCTTGCAATTTGGCATCAGTGAAAAAATAATAACCTGAGTCACATATTCGAAAAAACAAGAATAAAGTATTTGGAGCCTTGGATTGTCAAATACCCTTCCACACTCACAGGTGTGCATATCAGGTATACATGTTGTTTGCCAGGTATTGAAGAAGAATGTGTTTAAGACTTAAGCCCACAGGCCACAAGCAAACTCTAATGACGGGTTGTGAGAAGAGCTGGTTATTGTCAAGTCTTCCCTTTGTCATTGAGACGTGCCGGGACTGTAGAGGGGTTTAGCGCGGGGACTGGGAACACAGCTGATTTGGCAGAGACACAAACTGGCAAGAAAAGCCATTATCCTCGGAGCCTGGAGAGACGCACCCTTTTGCAGGGAGATGAAGTCAGCAGTGTGGAATGCCAGGGCCAGGAGTTAGGGGAGAGGAGGTGCATGGGGGTTTTGGGTACCGGTAGAGGGGTAGGTGAGGCTGAGAGGATGTGAATGGGGTTCTTGGGAAAGAAGTTTGGGAGAGACTGTAGATGGGATTCTTTGGAAAGAAGTAGAGAAGGGGGCTATGTATAGGGATCCTCAAGCCAGGATTAGGGGAGAGGAGGTGGATGGGGGTTTGGGGAAAAGGGGTAGGTGAGACTGAGAAGATGTGAATGGGGTTCTTTGCTAAGAAGTGTGGGAGAGACTGTAGATGGGATTCTTTGGAAAGAAGTAGAGAAGGGGGCTATGTATGGGGATTCTTAAACTGTGTATGGGGAGAGGCCAGGCTTTTAGCTAGGATTTTATAATAGGGAGTCCAAACTTATTGGTGAGTCGCGGTAAGTGACTATTGTAGGGGGGTCCGGGGGCATCCGAATTCCATGGTGCAGAGTTTTTGATGATTTTAACTTTAAAAAGTGCATTCTAAGTAGGGCTGGATACCTTTTTGCTTGATCAGGTCCGGTTCAGGTTCAGGTCCAGAGGATCCGGTTCAGGTTCGGACCTGAACCTGAACCGGATCCTGTCCCTGTCGATATTCCGCGGAGGCCGAGGTTGGTACATATCGAGCTCGAGTGGAAAATTCCCCAACTATCCTCGTAAATTTTCACTCTAAATGAAGAATCAGTTCACAGAAAAATTAATCATGGGACAAGCAACATTTCTGTCCTTCTTATGAGCATGTATTCAATCCATTTTTCCGAGTTTGAGGCGCAAAATAAGTAGCCCGAAGAATGAAACCTTTCCGCCGGAGAAAAACAAGCGCCATCATGTTGAATCCCCCGGCAAGTCTCGTGGGTTCTCACCAAACCACGCGAGAATATAGCAACTTCAGCCAATCACGTCGCAGCAAAACTCCAAACAACGCCACCTTGCGACCATACTGACAATACATCTAACATGGCGGCTTGTTGTTTTCGTCGGGCGCTGAAGTTTCTTTCTTCAAGGCGACATAGATACGCTTCAAACTCTGAAATATGGATTGAATACACATGCACAAGAAAGAAGAAATGTTGTTTGCCCCATGATTATTTTTTCTGAGCGCTGATTCTTCATTTAGAGTGAAAATTTACGAGGATATTTGAGGAACTTTCCACTCAAACTCGGTGCGTACCTCGTGTCGTGATTGAATTTGTTTTGTTTTTTTGTTATTTTTTCGTAGTGCATTTTTATTGTTGACTTAAATGGAAGCAACAGTTACACAGATCAACGAATATAAATTCATTGTAGGCTAATCTTGTTTGATTCATGGGTATTTTTGCCTTTCATTGCCAAAGTAATAGTGGGATCTCAATATACAATAGATTTCTTGATTTTTTTAGATTCGGTCCAAAAAAACCGGTTCATGACTTTCGGTTTTTTGGACTCGGTTCCCGGATGTTGTACCGGTATAAACCGGTCCAGCCGAACCGGTATCCAGCCCTAATTCTAAGGTATCCCAAGAGGCAAAAATACTGTTCCAGAGGTCACAGTAGAAGACTGTGACCACAGATGACCTGGTAGCATCCCTGGTCAATCAGAATTTCATGCTTGTCAGACAATTTTCCCCCCAGTATAGGGAGTCCAGGGGCATCAAATATCTTGTTATTCTAAGAAAAGGGAGTTCATGCCTGGCTAAAAGCCTGGGAGAGGCTGTGTATGGGGCTCTTGGGAGAAAAGTTGAGAGGATGTGGAAGGGGATTTTGTGAAAGGTAAAGGAGAGTTGTGAAAAAGTTTTTTCAAGTGACTATAAAGTTCAAGAGTAGGCTGTAAATGGAGTTCTTGGGAAAGGAGTACATAATGTATGAGGTTTTGGGGGGAAAATTAGCAGAGTGGATGGGGAAGAATGTAGCAGACAGGCTGTGGATACGGTCTATATATTCATCAATGAAATTTTATTTTACTTACATACATGTATCACCACCACAAACCAACCAACCACCGGAGCGGTTTTCAATGAAACATAGCACGATAAGATAAGAAAATCTGCTTTCTCGGATAAGGGTGAAAAGTTAAATGAACTAAACATGAACTAGAGTAAAAGTAAAGTGAACCACATTGAAATTTGCACTCTTTCAGAGAAGTTTTGTCTTTCTTCCAGTTAAACTTTGCCCACAGTTGGCAGAACCCACCTACTCTAGATCCCATTCCAGCTCTGTTTAATGATGTAACTGTAACTCAAACTCAAAGTTAATGCTACAGAACCCTACACTGTTCCAAAAATAGGTTCAGTATAGCTTTGAATGCAATCGGAGCAAAATATTTTATGCCCGGCCCTCAAAATACCCCTTTTGAATTGAAACGTAAATTTTGCAAAAAAATTTTAGATTGCAAAAATATATATACTCTTATTTTTATAGTTTAAATGTTTTTTTTGAGAGCTATGCCTTAAGAATCTAGTCTTGAAATATATTCCCTACTCAAGGACAAACCCATTCATTTTCTTGGATCTTAGATTTTTGCTGAAGATAACACTGGATCCACAAAGCTGTCATATCAGTCTCGTTAATGTTTCAAACAATGGATTTTTATTTGGAAGTCAATTGATATATAAACTATAACTATAACATTTGACTAGTGGGAGGACTTTCTTCAACTGTTGATGCCAAAGACACATTTTGAGATTACTGTAAATACAGAAATTTTCGCGGTGGTTTAATGTTCGCGGTTTTCGCAATGGTCACTTCACTGCAAACTTAAAACCACCGCAAACATGTTTCCATGGTAGTATGAGACTACAGTGCATGGTGCTACTGCGAACTTAAAACCACTGCGAAAGGTCCTTTTCCCCGCTACCGGGAATTTAAATCCCCGCAAACTTAAATGCATTTTCACTAATTACAGTACTTCGTGCCATGAATTGTACAGGTATTTTTTTCTGATCATACAGAAAATGAAGCAGTGAATTTAACCTTAGAATGTGAAAAAAAAATTGAATTGTTGTCACCTATTACTTGTATTATTATATCTATATGCCAACTACTCAGTAACTATAACCTTTTTCTTGTTTTTCAGATAATTTCCTACTATGTGGACCTGAAGTTAATATCGAGGTAGGGTATCACTTGCTATATTATTATATTATATATACTACATCATGTTTTAAGCCAGTATTCTGTATATTTCTTTGTATGTGCACAATACCGCTGGTTGAATAAAACTGTGAGTGGGGGTCCAGTCCCAGCTCAGATATGTTGTGAAGGATTGCACTCTTCATTTTGGATGGTGACATGGTAACGAGGTTTCAAAACTACTAGTACTACAGAAAGATCAAAAGTTGGGATAAGTGGTCGCTCTGAATTTGAATATAACAAACCTGTTGAAAAATGGTTGAAGAGTTTTGTAGAAAAGTTGAGTCACCGAATGAGTAATACACACTCACTAAGCAACAGAGAATGTGCTGTGGTCACACAACTTACAACTTATGCAAGTCATGGCAGGAGGTGGGATTTTTCTTCATACTTGGACTATAGTGTCATCAGAGGTGTATTAGGGTGTGCCAGTACATAGCGTTGCTCACTATGGAAAGATGTTAATTGATATCAGTGGTACAGGAGAACCCGACAGTTGACTATGTACATGTACAGTGAAACCTGTAATTTGACTGAAGACTTGTGACCATCTCTGGATAAAGACCTCTTGGCCATTGTGGTCACTTTTTTACTGTCCCCAGTCAACTTAAATTTCCTCCATTGATAAAGCATTACAAATCCTGTCTATAGTAACACCTTTCTTCAATCGGTCACAATAGACAGGTTTGACAGACCTTCTTCTTTAATTTAAACTTTGAAGGTTAGTAGAAATAGACAGTGGCCTTATACAAGTAAATAAGGGGTGGAATTAAATGAGTGCCCGAGCAGCTTTTACCCTACGTTTTTGTGATAGAGATAACTCAAAAACGTATTCATAAAATTTTCTCCTTGTTGAATTGTGTGTTTAGGTCTTGACCAATGGTAAATAGAGGTGGTTATTGTATTTTGGATGCCCTAGCAGCTTAACTGTACACTGCAGTACTGTAAGTTGTGAAATATTCACAGAATCACAACCACTTTACGTATGTATGTTCACAGTTTTCTTCAGTGGAATCTCATACCACAAACTTGTGTGTATGTTTTACCCTACTTGGCATTAGGAGAACACTTAATTCTTCAGGGGAAACTTTGTGGCCTTGAAGGCAGCAATGTTTGTCCTCTTGGAATGCGACTTTCCTATTTGGAAATCTATCATGCAATACAGTATGCAATTAGACAGAAATTGTTGGTACTAATAATAATATTTAAAAAAAGATGTTTGTTTTTCCTCTGGAAGTAGAGGTGGGCATGAGTTTGTCTTTCCTGGAATTGAAGGTGAATCATATTCCTGAGAAGTTGGAAGGTGGGCGTGGTTCTGTTTATATTGAGTGGGCGTCGGCTTGTTTTAGCCATATTTCTTGTCTCTGTCATCACTTGGGTGGGTCACCTTTTTTGGCAGGAAGGAAGGAAGTGGGGGAGGGGTCCCTGCTCGTTAGGTGCTGCTCATTAGGTCGCTAACGAGTTGTCTGATGTGGGCACAGCGGTCAGCTGTGGAATGGGGCAGTGTCCTGGTAAAGTCAGGTTGTTTTTCAGGGACTTTAAGCCATAGTTTTGTGGCAGGAGTGGAAAAGACTCTTTCCTGGTGTATTTTGAGTCTGTGGTAGAAACATTTCTATTGGACAGACGAGTGCTGTAGTAGTGCCATGGAAATACATGGTGTTGTAGTTATTCTCTTAGATACATTTAGGATTCCAGTTACTGTGTCATTGACCTGCCTGCCAGTCAGGCATTTTTTGGCCGCCTTATTTGAGAGGTGGACACCTTTTACTGTGTTTTACGTTTGTCGTAAAAATGACAACATTGACCCAAAATGGCTGTAACTGTGTCCAAAACTACACGTGCAGTTCGTAATATTGGTTGTTTTACTTATTCTAGATTAACTGGCAAAGACAATTCCCCTGTTTGCATGATCTTGACATTCCTTTGTTTTTGAAAGTGACGACATAAAAACTTAGCGAGAAGCTAGGAAACAACATGAAGTTACTGGACAGGGTTGAAAACTTTAATCTGACTACGTTTAATCAATACAAACATTTAGTTTATTGTTAGAGTATAAAAGACCTGTTTCTTCCAGATCACTTCAGTGTCACTGACGAAGGATAGTGGATTCTATCCGAAACGTCTGACCGTTTCCAAAACCATATCCAGTTGCTTGAGTAACTACTTTTTGGTGTATCTTATTACCTGGATGTCTAACCTACATTGACGTACATGTAGTTTCATCAGGTTGGCACGATGTAAATAACAGCTGATGTTTCCGTGAGGATTTGTGACAGATGGTCACCAAAACATTGTCTGTTGTTGTAAGTATTAGTTTAAGTTTCTTGGTTGAGAACAAAGAAACTTGTTGTCCAAGGTACATACTTTTCCCTCACACTTAGTTACAGTATATTTTTGTGTATAATTTATGAAAATATGAGAAATATTATAAGTTGGCCCACATGCACATCTATGTGTGATGGTGTGGCTAAAATTTCACACACCCCAAAACACTTGTAAAGTATGTCCCTACAAATGTATACGGTTGGAATGCCTGTGGTTTATACTGTATGCCGTTAAAAACCACACATCACCCTGCACTGAAGGGCAGGGATTACTCGCAGCCGTTAAACCACATAAAAAGCTGCAGGATTAAATACGACAGCTGGGCCATTAACCACAAGAATGTGTGCTGTACGGTACACCCAGACGCGCCACGGCCTTACAGAGCAGAGTCAGGCCTGGGTGCCAAAACATAATCTCCAAGCAGATCCTACAGTGCCATAAGATATATAGTATCAAAGCTGGTCAAGGAGTGTAGCCGGCCAAAGTTAGTCAAACGGGGCTACGGGAAGTATGATACTACTACTAGTATACATTACGCACCGTGGATCTGGTTGGAGATTAGCCAAAACCATGAAAGATTTCTTGACGTCCGATGCAAGGCAAAGATTGCCTGGCCTGAAAGACAAACAAATTCCAAAATCCAAATTCCCACTGATAAAGGAATGGAGTTGGAAAGCAAGCTTGAAATAACATATGAAGGACAAGTTTGTGAAATGTGATTTCACACAGGTTCCACATTTTGAAGAAAAAAGTTTGGACAGGCAATGAATGACTTTCTCCTAATGACCACTCGGCACTGTTTTTCTCATTATATTTACCACATTTTGAAATTTGACATTTCAGAAATGCTTAACAGTCTAAGTTGATTGATTACAATTTAACAGGAAACAAGGGCCACATCCACTTACCAAAACTTGTAACCATAGCCAGATTATAACATCCAAAATTGGAAGTTTCACTGCAGTATCAACTATCCTAGAAATTTAAATCTAATCATTTGAAGGACTCATCAACACCCATCTACATTGTATGAAGACAATCCATCCAGGCCTTCACTGGGTTAACACACAGACATACAGACACACAACCATAAACAAGAGAAAAAAAGCTGACAAAAACATGATATAATCCTCTTGGGCAAAGGTTACTAGGTTAACAGAAGTGACACATTGAACTGGTAAAAGTTGTATCTGGTAAGGTTTACACAACTGTAAAGACGTAAGTATATCTTGGGTCTCAACAGGCAGGGTTTTCTTACATTTTCACTGGTGGCGTCTTTTCAACTTCAGAGAGCATAATTTTGCAATAATTGTAACCAAACAGGCACAATGTCATGGTATGGCAGTTTGCCCTTGTAATGATGCTTTAAGTAAACTGGAAAAAAAAGCTGAAAATTGAGATTAAAAAAAGTGACCAGATGGCTCATAAAAAATAGCATGTAGGTGACCCTGCTCTGAATGGAGCAAATTATTTGAAAGACAGTGGTGGAATAATAGAATTAGAACAGACATAATAATTAAAAGCTCGGTCAAAATCCCTCCTTCAGGGCCCCAAATCTCAGCCCTTCAAACTCCCACGAAAAGAAGTCAAGTAAGAAGTAATTAGGTCGCTTGGTTCCATCACTTGACTGAGCCATCGGGGTCTTGATGAACTCCTCGGAGCCATCAGCTGGCTTGTAGAGACACCAAATTGGACAGGCGGCCTATCAGGGGCAGAAATAGTTGCCAGTCCTGTCAGGGCCTGTGACTGATCGCCCTGGCAGACTGCCCAGTGTCTGGAGACTAGTGCAGGTAGGGTGTGAGGAGGGTCCTAAATAGACAGGAGTGTGGATTGATGGGGGAAAATGTCGCCTTCAGGATTAACGGGAGCTTTTGTGGCATTTTCTCAGTCGAGGTGTGATGATGTATGAAGCCACCATTTGTGCTGTATTGGTGTGTGTCTTTACTTTCATTTCACCAGAGTTGTGCTTTGCAATATGTAGGGGGGGGGAGGGGGGGACATAGACCCCATTCACACTCAGAAAAACGATTCGAATAAAACATGTTATCCGAATAAAACTACCCGATCCGAATAAAACTTAGCAGTATGAACGCTCCCAAATCACTTGGATTTCATCGATTCGAATCCCTCGTGATCCACCTCGGGGAGGTAGATAGAACTCAGGGAAGTGGATAAAACTGCGCCGCGGGGAGTCTCGATTCGTACGATTCGGCAGTATAAACGCGCAAGTGGATAGGATTCACTTTAAGTGGATAGGATGCAACTTATCAAAGGTGAGTTTGCTCAATTAGAAGTTTTTCTGCCAGTCCGACTCTGAAAATGTTCAAAGCACAATGTTGTTCCACCAATCATGGCTTCGCTCCTGCTCCCAGATCGTTCTGTCTGCCGCTGTGGTGGTGTACATTTTAGCTGTACTACAGCTAGCCCAATATGCAGAAGACTTTGTCGGTGAAACCTTCTCGCGATCAAAGACCGTCGATTGCGTTCCCTTCTACGACTACAGAACATTCTCCAGAGGAACAACAGCATCAAAAATTGGTGGATTCCCGCCATTTTGAGCTGTAAGAAATGACGCTACCCTTTGACCTCAACCTAATGTTTCATTCGGATAAGACTGATGGCGCACTAATCGGATTGCCAAAGACGAGTGTGAACACAATTTTGGATCGGATAGAATTTTTTTATTCGGATAAATGTTTTATCCGAATCGTTTTTCTGAGTGTGAATGAGCTCATAATGTCATCAAATAAGGTCAAAGGTATAGGAAATAACAGACTAATTATGCAAGTTCCGAATTGATAAGGAACCACTCAATATTGACAGAATGACATTTTGATTTTTACCAGGGCACTGGTTAAGTTTGTCTTCTCAGTTATTGACAGGGTGCTGTAGCTGACCTCAGTACAACTAGAATGATCAGATGAGGCCCAAAAAAACCAAAGGGTCTCACAGTGTTGTTTGTGTTCTGCAGTTGTGGATTAATGTGTTTAACGGATACACAACCATATCTAAAGGCTAAAGCCACAGTAGTATTTAGGTAGTAGGATTTTACTGAGGCGGATCATATACATTGTATCAGTCTGCTTCATTCATAGTGCTGTAGCTGACCTCAGTACAGCCAGAATGCTCAGTTGAGGCTTAAACTTAAGTTAAAGGTCTAACTCTTGCCTTGGACTATTTTACATATCTATTTGGTATGCTAGGAAAAACTCTTAACTCATCGGGTAATGGAATCATTTAATTTTACCATACTAGACACACATTTGTTGTCATGGTAACTTGTTACCTATAAGATTGTTTTCACTACAATAGAAACATGTCTCTGCTATTGATACTAGCACAATTGGTATTGTTAATGATTTCTTGGGAACACTTTGTAAAAGTTGTGATGTTGTGCTGTTTGTTGCAGGGCTGTTACAAAAGTAAGGACGAGGTGGCAGAAGCCTTAGAGATGGTGCATCACCTGCATCACAAGCTGTCAGAGCTGGCAGGTACGTAACCTCAGTATTCATGCTTCTCACCAGAAGTTTTTCCTTAGCGTAGGGGGAATTTTCGTACGTTGAGGTCATGTCGCAAGCTGTACAGGGGTGAGTCTTGTAGAAGGGCTGGGGGGCATCCTCCCCTGAAAATGTTTAGATTTGTAACTATTTCCTGCATTTTTGAGCACCAAATTTTCTGAATTAAAAAAAGCCAACAGTTTTCAAGAAGTTACATGTTCCTTTGTTCCAAATGAACTGAAAAGCTTCTCACGCTGGTTGAAACACAGCATAAGGACCCTAATCATGGTGTGGGGGCCCAGATCACAGCATAGGAGACCCTCAGTCCTACACTGGCAAGAACCCTTATATTACTAGCTCACCTGATTAGTTGAAAGTACAGGAAACAGATTTGTTATGAAGGATCATGTATGCAATGAAACGTTTGAGACTTTGACATCCTGTTTGTTGATGAGGAGCCACCTAGCAGATGAAGGAAAAACTGCAACCTTACTTTGGGTGCTATTTGAATTTTGTGTCTTGGCAAGTCTCAGAATGTAGGTGTTACCGAATCCTCGGTGACAGATCTGACTGTCAGTGTTGCAATCTTAACCATAGATACTGGTCATTCCGGTGACCTTTTAAAGGCTTTCTCCCATCTTATTCCCATCTAATACATCAGAAATGGGAGGCTAGAAGAAGCTGAAATCATCTATCTCATCATTCAAACACCATTAGGTCCCCAGCAAAGCCATTCCTAAGGATTGGACTCTGTATTAAAAGAAAGCCAAGCTATGTTATCATCCCGATCCCTGTACTGAAATCTCACTGACTCTAATACCCGTCTAGACAGTTGTAATTGTCTGTCATGTCCGTTGCTTAGCAACCATCCGAGGTAACGCACAGGAAATTGATTGCCCAGCAGAGAGACGTTACCATTAGTTAGCATCTTGGAGATGGAAGAGATTTGGATGTAATAGCAATTGATCCAAGCTCCTTTGTTTTGTGGTGCACTTGGATACATCACGTAACTTTGTATTGTGGACAAGATTTTCTACATCCATGAAAATGTGTCAGAAGTTCAAGTTATTATATGAGGTTAGATTAGAAGTTGAGAAACAAATAGTTAAAAAAATTTTTGGAGATCTCCTGGATTTATTTAAGAATCTTCAGGGTGGTCACTTCAGTTTGAAAAATGAGAAAGGAAAATCGTTGAAATTCAAGTAATGACTAATGCCCCCCTCCCACCTTTCCCAGGTGAATACCTGTGCGGGGACCAGGATTTCGGCTTGAGCCCTAACATGTCCAGAAGTGACGCAGTGCAGTTCCTTTCCAAATTTGTAAGTATCCTTTTATCTCAGAGCACCAACTAGAGATTTGTCTCTTTATCATATTTGTATAGAGAACATAGACATGTGTTTATTTTTTTTTTTCATTTTAGATCAAAGGCCTAGTAATAAGGCATTTAGAATATCAGAATTTCAGGTTTAAATAAAGTCTAAGTCTAAAGTCTAAGGTTAAATATCTCTAAAGCTTTTTTATTCATTGTAGTAATTTCAAATAGCTTCAACTGTGCCTTTAACCTGTAATTTCAGTTATTTTTGCAGAGACACAATTTCATAGTATTATACAGTACGAGAAATATGTAAAGAAGCATATTTGTAGTGTCGTTATTTGATGATTGAGAGGGTGCAAAAAACCTCACCAGAATAAAGCAATAGTGTACACCAGAAGTTCTAGAGTACCCCATTTGAATATCAGCGCTATGACCCACCTGTCTCTTGTGTGACTCCAGGACTGTTCCGAGTCTGTGTTTGAGGCTGCCCTGAGACTCATCACTGAGAACCCTCACTGGGGGGTCAGGTAAGTCTTAAAATTAAAACCTTTCTTTTATTTGCGTATACTATTAGGGTTGGGTACGGTGTGCCAGGACAAACCCTTTTTTTCTTGTTGAAACATTAAAACAAATGAAAAAAAAATTAGTGGACCGGATTTTGGACTGATATGAAAACGAAGGGATGATACCGAATTATCGCACATTTGGAAAAATGAATTCCTGTTTGAAATGTTAAATCAAAAGTTAAAAGTCCACCGCACACGGTATGTATATAGGGCAGCACCTATTTTGTTCCTATAACCCTTTGGCCACCTTGTTGTGCAGGGGGTTAGCGGTGATGACTGTCTTCAACTTTCCATAATTTGGTAAAGGCTAAAAATGTAATGTGGTAAACAGATAAGCCTGTAATCAAGCAGTGTTATTAATAGTACGACTGGTCTGACTTATTACTTTTTTAAGAACTTCCTAATGCCCTTTTCTTCTCAGGCTGATGACATCGGAAGGTAAAGACACGACGGAAGTGGACGATGTGCGCTGGCTAGAGTCCACGCAGCCTGACATGCCGCTGTTGTGCCGCCTCCAACGTGCTTTCTCCATCGTATTCCTCAGGATACTAGCAGTGCTCGCCTGTAAGTTTTTAATCCCTCACAAAGCTTAGTCATACAGTAGACACATACTGGGATACTTTTCTATTGTGATTCCAATGTATGACTGAAGGATGCACATGTGAAACCCAATGGAAAACATAGCTAATATCCATGACCAATTGCTCCACCCACAGAAACACTGCCAGTGCTGTCTACTATGCTCTCCTCCTAGGAGTGATTGGTTATCATGAAACTCATGAGAAATACATTGCAATCAGTCTTTTGGCAAAAAGGAAACCTTTCAGATATATATCCTCCAAAGCAAACATTAGGAACCCTCTGACAAGAGAAAAAAGGAAAGATACACACAGGACATATCTCTTCTTCTGCTGGTTGTGTTTCTCCAGTGTTTCCCCTGAATCTCTACTATTGAAATGAGCTTTGGAACTGTCTAAGCCATGGTGTGGAGAAGGGCTAGGTAATGAAGTTGCTGCAAAAGAGCCAGCCATAAGCACACAGATGACAAATTTTACCTGTAGCAGTCTGATTTTCATGGTTTGAAAGTGTTTCTACGTAATTATAACAGTACTATTTTGAATCTTGCTATTGGATGTATTTGAGATGCCACTACAAACTGAAGGCATTTTGAGGTCTCACACAGTGGAACTGATATGTGGTGTTTTCCATGTATCAGGTGTAGCCCTGGTGTGGGGAGGGGTGGAGCTCATGCGCTACAGATGGAGAAGACAAGAGGAGGACAACAGACTCATGTATAACATGATCGAGCGCATTCTAGGTATGTACATAGTACAGAAATTAACAAAGAATTAACAAAAAATTAAATAGTTAATAAAATTGCTGCAAATGAGCCAGCCATAAACACCCTGATGACATATTTTATCTGTAGCAGTCAGTTTTCGTGGTGTGATAATGTTTCTACATGTTACAGTACTATTTTAAATTTAACTGTCTGACGTATTCAATGATGCAATGATCCAATCCATGACATTTTTTTTATTGGGAAGTAAGAGTGTCAGTGACAGTTTTTGTTGGAATTGATTGGCTTGTGTGAGCTCAGAAGATTGTAGAAGCCTGGTATCCAGCAGTATTATAGCTCCCAAGTCTCTTCTGCCCTATCCGCAAAACATTTCTTGTGTTTCCGGAGAGGAAAGAAGAGACTTAGGGGCAATGATACTGATGGATACCAGAGGATATGACAGAAGAGACTTAAGAGCTGTGGCCTAATGTCAGGCTACGATTGTGGCCTGATTGGCATGGCTAGTCTGCAGATAAGTATTGACCATGTTTCATGTTCCAGATGCGCTGAAGAAGCATGCGGAGGCCTGCAGGCACAACACAGACCTGCAGCCGTACCTGGCCATTCCCCACGTCAGGGACATGCTCATCCCTCCCCAGGAGAGGTTAGTGAACCATCCCTACTTTTACACCTTATCAGCAGCCCTCACCCTCCCTGAACTGACAAGTACCATCCCTTTTCTCACTTGACCAAGACTGGTTGATATGTCATTTTTTGTTATCACAATCTACGTCTTTGGTTATTATGGAAACACAGACACACCGAAAACAATACCTTGTCCGTACAAAGTTTTCCCAAAATGTAGCTGGTTACATTAAAAAGAAGCCAGTCTACCAGGCTTCAAGTGACAAAAGTTTTCAACTGTGACCTGTCTGACAGTAATTTTGCCCTTTAGGAAACCTTAGAATGTTACTTTCAATTTAAAATTCTCTAAAGTCTAATAAAACTCCCTCCTGTGGAAACCCCTCTTCCCCACCATCCACCTGCTTGATTGCTCAACTCCCTTACAATGACCCCCCCCCCCTCTCCACATGCAATTTTGTCCTTGCAAAAACCTGCTTATTCCTAACACCTACCCTGGACCTTTTTTCCCTCATTGCTCCGCTCCCTCGTAATGCCCCCTTGCAATTATTTCCTAGAAAAATATCTGCTTATTTCTAACGAATACTCCTGACCGTTTGACCTTCCACCCTGTTCCCACAGGAAGAAGCTGGGCCAGGTTTGGGACAGGGCCGTGAAGTTTCTGTCCGCCAACGAGTCGCGGATCCGCGTAGAGAGCCAGCAGATCTCCGGGGAGCCCTTCACGGTCTGGAGATGGATCAACGTGGACACGCCCAACAACAGACTCTACCCACCAATCAACGAGCTGGTGAGCAAGACTCGTGGTTACTTTCCGTCTGCGCCTGTCATTGGTCAGGGATCAGGTGACCATTGTCAAATCACAGCAATGATGACTAGTTTACCATCAATCTAGTAAACCAGATCCAGAGGCTTGATTCTAGTATTTGTTTACTGAAAAATGTGTACAGTCAAAACTGCCAATGAGACTCATGGTTGCTTTCTGCACCTGTCATTGGTCAGAGATCAGGTGACCATTGGCAAATCACAGTGAAGACTAGTTTACCATAATTCAAAACAGCCAAATCCAGAGGCTCGTATCTAGTATTTGTTTACTGAGAAAATGTATACAGTTGAAATTACCCAAGAAGACTAAACAGAGATCAATAAAATCTTGTCTATGTGGTCACTTCAAGACCAATAGACATGATTATCAATGCTATTAAGTGTGTTAATTAATTGCACATTAAAGGTAATTGTGGTAAAATAATAGTTTAAGTAGAGAAAGTTAGACAAACAAAAGTTGGTCTGAGCTATTACCATTTTTTTACCAATATATCATCTTAATTGTTTGTATAAGAGAAGTGGGGAGGGGGGCACAGTTTTTATCGGTGAGATTTTGTACATTTGAAGTGTTTTCTTACCAATTTTATTGCCATGTGTTTGTTAAAGAGAAGTGGGCAGGGGGCACAGTTTTTACCAGTGAGATTTTGCACATGTGAAGTGTTTTTAACCCCCTCCTGTGTTACTGCAGTCTCAGAATCATACAAACCCCGATCATGAGGCAGCGTCTGGTCTGCCACAGTTCCTACTCGGGGCACCCAGGGTTAGTAGTCCTATTGGTCCGCCACGCTATGGCAACCGTTGCCATGGTGACAACAAATTCTCACCATTTTTAATCTTGTCAACTGTTATTGTCCTGAACTTTGAGAATTTGTGTTCTTAACAACTAAACATGCACACCATGTTTAACATCTTTGTAAAAACTGTTGTAAAAATTATGGTTAGAATTGCTCCTCCTTTTGAAAATGAGGTTTCCATTTGGTAAATTTCAAATATGACTTTTGATCATCGATGATGTCTACTCTGCAAACTTTCTATTGACAATACAAAGCTCCTATTCAGATTGTCACATTGTCCATGTTAAGACGACTGGAGAGAGGCAACGTTACACACTTACCGTTTTGTATTAGGGTAGGAACTGCCCCAGGGAGAACTTAATCAACCATATACAGTCAAACCTGTATTAGCGGCCACCTTTGCATAACGGCCACCTGCCCATAGTGGCCACTTTTTGTCGGTCCCTTGGATTCGTAATGATTAAGAGATAGGCTTAGCGGCCACCTGTCCAACGCGGCCACGGCCACACGATTTCCGGTCCCGCAGGTACAAAAACACTGCCGATTACGGCCACGCGGACCGCTGATCTATGTTTCGGCACGCGTTCGGCCATATACAGCTGCCGTATCGTCACCCTACGCCGGATTTAAAACCTCTTTGATTTATTTTCAAAACAAAACTTCGTAAACTGGCGCTACCCATACCCGCCAACAAGCGAGGTCATATAAGGTCAATAGACGACACCAATATTACAGAGGTAAATTGCGTTAAAGTTACGTTCTAATACACTATCGCTTAGGTTAATTTTTATCACAAAAACTTTCTAAATGAATTGTTACAAAGACAAAATGATATGAACTTCAGACTATGGTGGATTTTATTCTTACATTTATTAAGAGATAAGTCTAAAATGACGAGACTTTTCTTGTGAGTACCACATTAGCATAATGGGCGAACCTGACGTGTGAACGCGGGAGGGAACACACGGACGGCGAAGTATCAAAGGATACAAGACGAAAGATCAAAGAAATATGACGATACCGGTCTCTTCAGACAATATCAACTGTAGAACATTTAAAACTTTTTATAGCTTTTGTTTTCTTAATACATATAGTGTAAAATCATTGCAGTACATGTACAGTACTGTATTATGTGAATAAAGATCAGTGGGTACTAAAACCATGTGTAACTTATTGCTTGTGGTCAATTAATTAGCATATTCTCTATAGTGGCCACCTCTCTATAGTGGCCAATTTTGACCAGTCCCTTGAGTGGCCGCTATAGACAGGTTTGACTGTAATAACAAGATTGAGAAACTCCCATTGCCCATAATAGGAGAGGATTGGTTAGAAAAAATGAATTCCTACCCCATTACTAATATTAGGACAGGATTGCAACTGTCGTTGCCTATATTAGGAAAACGGTTGATTAGAAAGAGAATACAGCCATTATAAGGGCAGGGTTGGAATGGTCAGTGCCCATATTAGGTAATCATATGACATCACTCCTGTTGTGTAGATAGAGAAGTAACTCTTGTCTCCTGTTTGTTGCAGACGGGCAGAGTAAAAGCCTGGCAAGGGGAAGGTGGGTAATGGTTTGGTTTGTCACATGTTGTCTGATTATACATGTATATGCTGTCATTTAATTAATAGTTAGTAGCCTACATGACAGCAGCGTAAAGAGAGTAACCTTTCACAGTCACGGCGTCATGCATTGGTCAACTTGGATAGAAAATGCATAGAAGTAGAAGTGAAAATGCATAGAAAAAAGTCATTTAAATTTCAGGCAAGTAAATTTTTTATGTGGAAAAGTGAATTTTAGAAAATTGTCCTATTCTGGATAATGTAGCAATCTTCAGTAACATAGAGATGTTTGGGTATCTAAGGGTTGTATGACTCATCAGTGATGTAACTGTTTTTTTTTATCCCCCAGCATTTGACGTGGACTCGTCAGTGAACTCCCGTCCGTACAGCCCGACCCCGTGTCTGAAGATCAGGAACATGTTTGATCCTGACATGTGAGTACAAGAGATGTAACTTAAACACTCACCACTGGGTACCCTAATGCTAGCAACTCAAAAGAAAGGCTTACGGGGACCCTCTTACAATCAAAATGAATGTCTGTAACATGTGCACAGGGCTGTGTCAAGCTTTACTTTTTTTTCTGTCCCTCTCATTGTTTGGGAGCTCATCTTGTTTGCTATAATGTTAAAGCAGTCATTTCAAGCCTAGGAAAATATATTTTCTAGCTTGACAACAGTTCTTATTTAGACCATGCTTCATGCATTTGTAGATCTACACACATGTTTTGTTTATGTCTCATCAGAGGATTTCAACTTTTGACATGTTAGCCACAATGCATCACTCTGCACATGTGCAATGTTAACTGTGAACTGGCTTATACATGTAAAGGGGCCCTTTTACTGCACTTGTGTCAAGCTTGCGTCACTGCGGGGTTTGAAAGATACTCAACGAATTCCAGAGATAAAGAACAAATTTTCTTTCTTTTCGTGTATTTTGTCGTCTTCTTAGTCATACTTGATTATAAAAAGTCGGAGAAATTAACAAAACAGTGAAGGAACCCCGTAGTGACGCAAGCTTGACACATGTGCGGTGGGAGCGCACCTTAAGTCGTCTGCTGAATAATAAAATCATTCATTTCTGCGTGTCCTGTATCTAGAGAGACTGGTGAAGACTGGCACGTCCATATCCAAGATGCCATCCTAGAGAAGTGTGGAGACAACAACGGCATCGTGCACATAGCTGTGGACAAGTCCTCCAGAGAAGTAAGTCCCTCGATGCTGTGCCCTTTTGGAAGGCACTTTGCACAACTTTCCTCACTTTACTCAGTTGTAAATAAGTATCTAGCTTTAGTTAGCATCGGATAGGATGTTAAATGAAGGTCCCTTGTTTGAGAAAGCCTTACTTCAAGCATGTTAAAGAACACACCACACTCATCAAAAAGAGTCCTTCCCTGTAAGTGGATCAAACCAACCTTAAAGTCTGGTGATACAAGGGCACGTCTTGATGATTTCTTGTCTTCTTACCTCAGGGTTGTGTGTACCTGAAGTGCAGCTCCCATGATGCAGCAGGGAAGGCATTCAGAGCCCTCCATGGATCATGGTTCGATGGTAAGTATTGACTATGGCAAAGTCATAATAGATATCAGCCCTACAGCTTGGCTATGGTTAAAACGTTCTATACAAGAATGGCATAGGGCACATCTGTAAGCTGGGTCAGGTCTATCACAGAGTTCTTTTCTCTGGATCCACTTTTCTTCTGAAAGGCGCGTCAGTCTAGCTTCCCCTGATTAAGGTACTTCTAATATTGATTTAGTCTCCTATCTAAAAAGCTCTTTTCTTTTGTGATTGTAGAAGGAACAGTTTGAAATAAAATGTGTTTCGTCTTCCCCCATGTTTGACATGCAGTATATACAAGTTCTTTCATTGAAGTTTCTCCCATTTCCCCCAGGTAAGCTGGTGACAGTGAAGTACCTGTGGTTAGATCGGTACCACCAGAGGTTCCCCGACGCGCTGCACGCTGCCGGCCCCCTGCGGCCCTCCAACCCCCTCAAAACCTCCCTCATGCACCTCGACAAGGTGGAGGTGGAGGACCACCTGCTGTAAATCCAGGGGGGGTTGTAGGAGGGGGGGGGGTGTAGGGAGGGGGGGTTGTTTATGTGTTAAGGGTACGGAGGTAGTAGACAACATGCACCGTGTTCGCATTGTACAGTTTCAAAGCAAACCGTTTTGTATGTTCAATCAGTAACAGTCAAGGTTTCAAACCCAAGTACGTCATTTCTTGAAGGGGTACAGAATGCATGGTGTTCAGTCGACAAGGCCTTGATCGGTGCAGAGATGATTTTGATAAAAGTTGTTGCTGTCTGCTTTCTTTAAAAAAAAAATGAGACAGTGTGATGGACAAATATCATAAGTGTCCACAACCAAAAAACGCAAACATGTCCTGTTGCACACTGTACCTCTGAGACTGTTTCTGTGTTAGGTCATGTTCCTACTACCTCTGTACCTGTGTTGGGTAGGGACTGTTGGTATGGGGGGGGGGGGGGGGGGACCAACAGTGGCCGATGCCTTCATCCCTGTTATCACATTGAACATGTATGGACATGCAAGTATAATGCAAACAGTCTTTGTGCAGTCATGGGGGTGGGGGGCACACAACTAAAATGGGGTCTTCCATATGTTCTTAGTCAAAAGGTGGGGAAGAGATCAGTTTCTTAAGGATTAGAAGAATGCCTTCCTGTAATTCAGGTACCCCCTTTCTCTTGATTTTTGGTCCGTCTCGTTCTATTAATAGACTACTACTGCCTATTAATCCTGAATTTCCTTTTTTTTAATGAGCGGAATAAATTCAGTTTATGTCCGCCCCACAATTTTGTCTTCAAAATTAGTCACTGTCACAAAAACTGTTGAACACATGATAGTCCACAAAACATTTTGTCTGGGAAATTAAAGAATTTTGGAGACCGCCACAGGAATTGGGAAATAACCCCTGACTGTACATGTAACTAGGTGGGGCTGGGTTGAGATGACAACCTACATGTCTATAATATTGGTGCTTGGGTGCTTTATATCATTGTTTGTCTCACACACTTTGTATCATTTTGGTATCTGAATATTTCTGCTTCCTTCAAGTAGAAGCAAGATAGAAGCAATGCCCTTTTGTATGGTGAGGAGTTTCCTGCTCATTTGACTTATGATGTATGTATGGTGGCTTTGTAAACTTAAAAGTTGGCCAAAGCGTTGTTTATTATGAAACTATTAAAGAAGCCCTGCACCCAAACTGACTACCCTCTAGGTGGCATTGGCATAGGACCATGTCTGACCAATGAGCGTGCTTCTGTCCTGAATCAGGCCTTCCGATTGGTTAAGAAAATTTAAATTTTGTTATGTTGATGTCCCATACACAGTGCCCATTGGTTCCAAGTGAGGATCCACAGTTGGGTGACATGTTGTCCTATACCGATGTTCAGAGTCGTAGCGGTTGGGTGCGTAGGGACAGCACCGATCTGTACAACGTACAGCGGCCTACTCCTGTAAATGTACAATGTAAATATTTGCTTCGCCGCTGTCCATAACTACAACTGCCTCGGAGGCGTTACTGCTGCGTTCACAGAACGTGATATTATTGCTGTACAGAAATGGCCAAATCACAGCTTTGAGCATCACTCAGTGTACTCTGTAAATGGAGCAAAGGTTTTCTTCAAAATGGCAGAACCAAAACTTGGGTGGAATAGCAACACACATAGATTATTATCTTGAATCCATACGTCCTTGTCAAGTTTGAATTTGTGAGAGAAAAAAAAATTGATCAGAAAGTGTTCCACCACCAAGTTTTTTCCTCAGCCATTTCAGACCGTTGCAGGTATTTTGGAGCAGTAAGGCTACAGTAATGTATATTGTAGATAGGTTCCAATTGGAGTTATTTGTAATGGGATGGTAAACACCGTACTCTCAGTAGGTATGGGGGAGGGGGGCAGGAAGACCAGTCCATCTGACAAGCTTGAGTAGGGGTGAACAGCTAAACTTAAACCTCCTTTTTGATAACAATGTCATTGTATTACCCATTTTCAAAGTATTCCTAAGCAACTTGTTCGTGTCCTTTATTGCTTTCTCAATTTATTATGCCCCTCACCTTTGTTTTCACAAGCTTTGCTCACCCCTCTACCGACTTGACAGTGGACTAGCCCAGACCCCCTGCCCGTGTGCTGTTCCATAATGCTGGCCAGCCTTATGTAGTCGTTTAGAGGTAAGTGTTGCCGACAGTTGTTTCCGACTGTTGTCATGGCAACACGTCGGGCCAGACGTTCTATACTAACAGTTGTAACGAGAAAGAATTTGACTTTATGTATAAGAGGTTTGGATTGAGGGGTCCCTATGTCAGGGTTGGACCAGAGGTCTACGATAGACAAATTCTGACTAAAAAAAGGAACAGCTCGCATCATCCGTATCATTCAAAGCAGAAGTTTTTGTAGGAAATTTGTTACAGTTTCCTAGATGCCTATTTATGTACAAACTTCTTCTGCACATAGACACATTGATCAAGCTTTTCATCAGCTTGTCTTTAGATGTAAAACTATCAGTTTGTTGGTTTTCACATTGACGTTAATAGCCCTCAAGGACAAGCAAACGGTTTCAGAAAAGATCTGTCCTTTTAAGAGCCAGGTCAGTGTGTCTTTCTGCAGAAGTTAGGGACAGTTTTTTACAGGAACGGGCAGCTTGGAACAGGTAACAAGTCTGCCTCCCAGTATCTGCTACACGTACCACATTTAAGGGTGATACAGCATGCTTTAATGGTGAGGAAATAACACCCAACCCACCCCATGATGTAGCCAGTTGTCGCGAGTCTGAATTGGTCTATTATAAGGACTATTCAGTGTGTGGCTATTTTAAAAACACCCCTTGTAAGCTTATTGGTCCAGCCCTGATGTAGTGATGGTGGGGTGGTATGTTCTCTTGGGCAGCCTTCCCAACAGAACTAGTCTCCAAGCAGATGTTAGGAGGATTTGTTGTCTCCAACATTGTAACATGATAGAGAGCTAGAAAAAGAATGTCGCCTCCTAACATCTGTTAGGAGATTACCATGGTACCACTTCCACCCGGACCCCCCTGTGTACATTATATGGATGGTTCCTGTTCTCATACGGGTTTGAGAGAGGGTTGATGAAAGGTTCCTGCGCACAAGTGTTTTCTGGGATGTCCGAGGCTACGTTAGGGAAGTCGCTGTCTCTTCTCACCAGCAGTTTAACATACTACAAGTCCTGTCCAAACTTTGTCAACAATCTGTCTCCAAACTTTTCTCTTAATGTCTTCTTCCTAAAGTCATGTTTAACCCTTGTCCTGATGACTATAGTTGTAAGACTCAAATTGTTGGCAGGTGAAAGGTGAATGTGACATCTGACAGCCCCCTTTTCTATCACTCGAAGTGTAAGTTTCTAAAAAGAGAAGTTGGTGAGACATACTTCAAACTATAAACCCGATGATGCAGAAGTTGCAGTTTCAGATATAAGGAAGCAAAACAATGTTAACTGTGGTGAGATGAGACCGTGGCTCAGATATCCAGGAATTGTTTATAATGCTGTTAGTCGGACACAAAAAAAGAGGTTAGCTAGCTACTGGTTATCCACCAGAGGCACACAGATGACAATATTTTGTAATAATTCCTGCTTTTAATGTTTTTTGTGCCGACACCAACCATTTGTATGTACTCTTTTGATAAAGTGTATCTCCGCAGCTTGGTAATCACACAATAAAGAGAATTATGAGTTCATGGGTGTTTGTTTATCTGTGTCCTGAAATAGACAGCTATACACACATGTAGATAGTGGAAGTCAACAATTATCATTTTTCAACAATTAGTTCAGCAGCCCACATATCAGGATTTTAAGGCTACATGCTTGATATGTACATGTAAGCCGATTGTCTCTGCTGATAAATTAAATTGGGGTGAGTCATATTACACTTTATAAACAGGTCATTAGTTGACTCTCTTAACTGCTTCTCAAATCCCTTACTTCCGTAATGTTTTAATATGCTATTCTCCGAGCAGGGGATGAGTTGCGGCATGCATTTCCTGACAACTATATCTCCGAGAATCAACCTCTGCTTGGAGAATATCAATATGCAACTTTGTAGAGGATATGCACAAAAAAAGTCATGTAGTTCCAATGTTGTTTTTTTTTGTGATGAACAGCCTGCAAATTGAATGTCCACGTATCATTCAGGTCATACTCACTCAAATTCTCTCGTTGACAACTGTCAACCAAAAAGCACTCTACCCAAACTCACAAAGAACTGACACGAAAGAGATACCCAGGAAGTCATTGGACACCATCTTTTCAAAATGTATCAATGTCACCATTTCTTCTGTGTTCCTTATTTATTTACAATAGTTTGAAGAAGTACATGTTAGATTTGTCTGAACACTGTAAAAGACACATCAGGCGTTTCCAGTGCTATAGTCTGGTTGTCAGCCTTGTGAGATTTCTTTATCGTCATGGATAAATGTTCAATCAACAAAATTGTCTTGAAAGATTATAAGCAGTTGACAAAAACTGCATGAGGATACACTGAAAAAGTCATTTACTATAGATTTCATTGTGATGTCAAATAGGACACTTCTAGAAATGGCACATGCTTTCTATGATTTACCATACCCATTGTGACCCAGCTTAAAACTAAAATCATAATGCTGATCAGATTCTATTTGAACTGCTGTAAGACACTGCTACTGTAGTAGTAGACAACATGGAATTAGGTACAACAGTAGGTATAAAAAACAATCTCTTGAACATGAAATGGTCTTGGTCTAAGAGGTCTCCATATGATGAACTATACTGTACTTGAAGAATTCTGAACCAGTAGTTATACATGATGTATACATCCATTAGATACACACAGTCACAGAAAACAATTGATAAATGAAGTCTTGGGTGTCTTGATGACATGCCTGTACCTTTAAGGCATTATGGCTGTTTGTAAGGAACTTTCCTTCTCAGACATAAAATCTTGAGACATCTGCATCTGCAAGTGTCCAGGTCAAGCATGGAGGGGTAAGGGGTTGTATTGGTTCCATAGCATCAAGGCCGGAAACCTGTTAATTAGATGACTTTTGTTCTCTAAACCTACCTACCTACTAATCTCCAGACAGATTTACCAGTGGCATAAGATAGTGTCAAAGCTGGCCAAGGAGTACAGCTGGCCAAAGGGAGTCATCAGCCTCCGGTAGCCAAACACACTCCTAGGCCAGCTTCAGTCCTCTGGTAGCTTTTGATACTATCTTATGATGCTGTAGGATCTGCTTCGAGATTACCTACCTATCTACCTACTCCCTTGACCTCCAGGTCATTGGGGGTGGGAGAAGCTGAACCTGTGTAATCAAATAGAAATTGCTTGCAGGACGAGTAAGCTAGTAGCATTCCTCTAGCCTGCATACCCCCTTAACCCTTGGCTTGACAAAGACGTACAGTACAAGTAGTAAAATGTACAACTTCTGCCTCAAATCTGAAGTATCAAAGATATTCAGTACTTTGATATGACACTCCTAAATATTTGATATGCTGGTTATTAATCTGATATGTTTATCAAGTTGATATGGTATTTGCCTATACATGTATTGTCAATCTACAAACTGTAATGGTTCGTTGCCTTTAATGTCTATGTGCATCAGTCTCTGATGTGTAGAACATAAGGGATATCTATAAAATTATCCACTATGCTGATTTTCTATCTCTTGCGTAGCATTTAATTGTTTTTAACATGTGCAATTTCTGAGTATGTATAACTATAATAATCATTATTCTTTCTCCCACCATGATACATTGTATCTATAAATCTTAGACTCGATAAAACAAAATTCAATCACCAGAAACTCCAAAAACGTCACCTCTATTTGTCTCTTCCAGCACGTAAACCACTAACCCTACATCTAACCCTACAAAATCGTTTGGAAATACACTTTATCCTCTCATTATAGTAAAAAATTCATCCTTTTCTTATCTGCAGCATAGTTACATATTAAACATTAAAGATCAGTTTTGTTACCGTCACCAATTTGAAGTATGCAAACACAAACTTGTGTAGACATTTTTCTAATGTACAGAAGTCCCATGTGCCAATAGCAATAGTTAAAATGGCACAATTAGTCATGTTGTACATTGCTAAGTCAAATGTGATAACAACTGAGGGCTGTTCCACAAAAATATGATAGGGGGCAGGACTGCAAGGACAAGGAGATGATACCATTTAAAGTATATACTAGTTTTCTCTAACCAGCCCTTAGCTTGTGTCCCAAATCAGCTTCACTAGCTGTTCTATTCCTATTCCTATACAAGAAATGCTACTTGACGAGGCTTTTATGAAATGGTAGAAAAACCCTACTACCGTTATGAAATATGTATAACACCTGTCAATTGCTGTTGACTATTCCATTCAAATAATCCTCAAAGGGGCGACATACAAAATTATATTACCAACGTCACCTTTCCAACCTTTAGCAGGTAAATGGCATCTCTTCTTTATTTCTAAATCTGTAATTGTATTAGAAATTCCAAGTGCAGAAATGGAATAACCCACGGAGGGCTTTTCCTGTCAGGTGGCACAGTGACATCTAGCAATTTTCTGAAGAACTGCAGCACAGCTGCAGAAAGACTGACTGAGACTACATGATGGTTGCTTGGAATCTGTAGTTCAGTAGTTGTAGAGTCAGCACCACAGCTAGCAGGCCAGTACTGATGTAGAGCGTTGGAGAACCAGACATACATTGTGTGGTGTCCTCCTGTTAAAGATAGAGAGGTCAAACAACATGGTATAAAACAAGGCATCAAAGTACAGAAGGTGGTATTACAACAGCTGTAAAATCAGCATAATGGCTAATATACTGGGATAGTATTAGGCCACAGGAAGTACATTTTATGGATGACATCTTCTGCAGACTGCAAAATTGAGATAGGGCCAAATTTTCAAGCTAGACATGAGACTTTATTTAGAAAATCCATTAGTGACGTGCCCTAGGGCACGTCACTAATCTTCCTGGACTTCATACATAGATAACAGACACTAGGTTCAACTGAAAACTAGAGCCAAATGGAAGGCTTAATGATGTCTTAGTCATTGTATGTTTCTCTGTATGTTTGGGACACGTTTGAGACAAAATAACAATCCTCTTTTAGAATCTCTTATCTGCCCCAAGTAAAAAACGATTTGTTAACTTTAGATTTTGTTCTTCAAGAGGTACGAGGCTCACACTTTGCTGACTACTGTGAGTTAGACTTACCTGCTGATGTTGTTTGTGACACGACCTTTTGGGCCGTCTCCTGAAGCGGGGCTGGTAGGCACAGAGGTCAGGACCCACATGTGGGGAGGGGGGTCAAGGTCATGATCTTCAGAATGTAGACTTAAAAACACTGTTTGAATATTTATTTGGTTATCATTTGCATTATTGTTGTACACAAGTCTTCAGATATTTAATTGTACTACATTGTAGTATCATCATTCTGTTGGATGGTTCCCTAAGTCTAGATCTCTGTGTTTTGATACTTGAAAACCCAATTTAAAAAAAAAAACACTGTTTCAATAGGCACAATATGCACAGGGTTGATGTGAAATGTCTATAAAGTTTTGTAGTTCAAGCTGTTTCTAATTCTTAAACCAACCAACTATTGAAATCAACTTGGGTGTTTTGCAGAATGTTATGGGGTTATTCAAAGTTTATTCTTTAATTGCTTTTGCATCGAAAGAACATTGAGTATACCCAATGTACAATGACGACTTGTAGAACTCTGAGATAAACACAACAATCAAGTGGATAAGATTAGACCGACAAAAAAAGGATATCGAAGAACTGGCTCTGAGCCAGTCTGGTGGTGTTACATGTCCCACAGTTCTCGTCCGCGATGACAAACAGCAGGTTGGTGTCGGGCAGACGCACCGCTGCAAACTCACTGTAGAGACAGACCAGAGATCAAAGTTAGTTTGTTAGTTAAGGTCCTTCCAGTGCCAGATGGTGCACAGGGCACCTGGTCCACCTCTGTTTCTGTAGCCTTGGGCCACACAACTTTTGTGATCAACTACCATACCTTCTCAAATACAGAGTCCTAAGCAGGAAAAGCAGCATGATAAAATGTTAACATGGAATTCTGCCAAATGAAGAGACTTCTGTGCATACAATATGTGTATTTCAAGACCATCAGAAATAGCATAGATCATGCTAACTACAACCTTATTTGCAAAAACATTTGTTTGTTAGTTAAGGTCCTTCCTGCACCAGATGCTACACAGGTCCACCTCTGCTTCTGTAGCCTTGGACCACACAACATTTGTGCAATTACTACAGCAGGAGGCTAGTCCACTGGTAGCGGTGTATGTGTTCAACTACCATACTTTCTCTCAAATGCTGAGAGCTACATGTATATACACCTTTCTCACGCAGCGGCCATGATAGATCTAAAATGAGTTTAATGAGGCAAACAAAAGACTGTACATCATAATTAGCAGTTCAACCAATGATAGCATGGAAATTAGGAAATTGACCAATAAGAGAATGGCTGCATACCCCTCAAACATTTGCATTATTATGTTTTAATTTTGCATCTCTTAAGGGACTATGGGATCAGTATGCGAGTCAAAATTGCTACATATTTTGCCGCATAACGTTAGTTATAATGTTTATTATTTGTTCTTATATTGTAAAAATTTGTGTGGTCTGGGGAAAAACTAAATGGGAGCTGATTTAAGAAATAAGTTTTGTCTGTTTGCCTCATTGACCTCGTCTTCAATCTATCATGGCCGTCGCGTGAGAAAAGTGTATTATAAGCAGAATATGCAGCATGTTTTTAAGTCAGTATCACTCAGATGGGGATCAAACTCACGTCATGGCCTACTGCATGCAAGGCAAGCACTACAGAAATGCATGCAGGCTAAAGAGTCAACAGGCATGCAGGCATAGCTCTATAAAACACTAGGAAACTAATTTTTACCGTGTGCAGTTACAGTTTGGCACATCCCTCTTTATCTCCTTTGATGATGACCATGGCCTAAAGCCGTCATTGGTAGCAAAGTCACCAAAGAATCGATACTGCGTCTGCTTGGCCACGCAGTGATGGCGCAGCTCATCTGGGTCCTCTGTGTAGATGGAAGTCGGTGTGGGGGTGGGGACGTTCTGAGCACCAGCTGAAAGGGGAGGGGACAAGGGATACACTTTAATGCCTTTATTGCACATTCATGCCCTATATGTTACATTAGGATCATGGAAAAATGCCCATTAAACAGATCTACTGATAGCTTGTTTCTTGAACCAAGTAATGTTTGCAAACAGCAATTACTCACGCAAATAGATTTGGAAACCATCGGTAAAATGTGCTTACATGAGTAACTGCTACAACTGTAACAGTGTATTTGGCTATCATAAGTTAATATACTGATATCTAACATTCATCAACCGATTAAATCAAATGATCTTTGGTCATAATTATGACACTTGACTAAACTGAAACAGGGGTAAGGGATTAATACAATGTAGATACATTTCATATATGATACATCTAAAATATGAAGAAATGCCAATTCAAATCAAACATCCACTAATCTATCAAATGTTTGTTTCTTGAACATATCAATGATTTGTCATACTTGTAAAAATTGCTTAAACTGCTAATTAAAAAGCAAAACTTACCAACACTCAGCCAAGCTGACATCAAGGATCTGTAGAAAGCACAGGAATAAAGCAAAAGGAATGTGACAACAATTTAAAATGGAGCAACACACACGCATGTTATAATGAGGGTTAAAGAGTATCATCTATTAAGAACTTCAAGCTAGACTTATGTTATTCACAAAGTATTGTCATTCCAATTCTGCCATGCATATTTATGCCATAATGCAATTTTCATGAACTGTAATATTATGTATAACATAACACAACAAAGCACATTGTAAGATATGCAATACAAGCATAATTGTACATGTACTCACCCATACACATAGTACCTCAGGTAACCCCTGTGCAAATATAATCAAATTAGCTTTTTGAATCCACTGGGAACACAAAAACTGATCGTTTGACCAAACCGACAAAAGAAAAGTCGCCTTTATT
This sequence comes from Branchiostoma floridae x Branchiostoma belcheri, assembly GCA_019207045.1. NCBI lineage: Eukaryota > Metazoa > Chordata > Leptocardii > Amphioxiformes > Branchiostomatidae > Branchiostoma > Branchiostoma floridae x Branchiostoma belcheri. Next base: position 11,911,861 of record CM033027.1, read on the forward strand.
GTACTTTGTCCACTGATTTGAAAGACCACAGTTTGTAAACATGTCTGTATGGTACAATGATTGTAACCTCCCCCCCCCTATGTATTGATATGCAAATCTACAGTGTTAATCTCACTTAGCATGTAAAGAAATGTCAGGAAAATCTACTTTCTAGATTTTCCTAATGTCATATCAGTAAATAATGGGCCTTTAAATAGTGTAAACAACTTACCAGGCCACAGAGGTGGTCCACCAGCCTAACCTTAGCATTTCCGCAATTGGCTAGAAGGGATCAAAGAAAGTATGTCACTCTTCGATTGGCTGAGGTATAATGTCACTCACTCACTAGTACTCACTGTACTCAATATGCACGTACAAATCATAAAGTGGCTTTATGAGACAGGCTAAAATCATGGAAGTTTTGCGATTCAGCTAAGAAAGTTTAAATTGAAACAATTATCAGCAGGACACTAAGGGTTAAGATTTACATACTAAAGATGCATTCTGAGAAAAGACTGAATTTTCTATCTATTCAGAGAATACTGACCACATAAAGCCGGGGAGCTGCACTGTCTTTCTGCAGAAGTGCACAGGCATCGTCATCCACAGGATGGGCAAAGTCATACGACTCCACCCTAGCAGGAAAGAAATGAAATGTATAACTAGAGATCCACAGAACATTACATGTACTAGCCTGGTATCCACCCTTCTCTTAATGTGAATTGTGACAATGATTGTTTTTCAACTTATTGTACTGGTTTTGTATTCTAGTTGTGCATTTGAGTGGGTCAGTCATAACAATACCTGCAAGCTGTCTTGACTGATTTCATTTCCAACACATACAAATAGAAATACTCTAGCTGTAGTTTGCTCCTTTGATCACCTCTCTACAAAGAAATTGGTCCCTGTCTCTGTTGAATTAGTTTTGGTACTAAGTTGTATGATGTACTGGAATCAAACATTTTCCTGCTGCAACATAGCTGGGATTAAACTTCCAAATACTTGTTCAAACCCTTTTACCATGTTGTTACAAGGACCATGTGACTTAAAACTGTCCTTATTTTTCAGGTCAACATGGAATTGCCAATGATTACTCTACCAAATTGTTGAATAGAATAACTGTTACATCAGATGAAATAAAATGATCCATTTACCTCTCATAAACTTCGTGCTGTAGAAGTGACATCATCAGGGAACCGTCCCTATCTCCCAAAAATGTCCCGATCTGCAGGAAAAGTAACAACCTACTGAAGACATATGGATTGTACATACCATAGCAAAACATTTAAGGATGTCAAAAGAAGTATGTTAAAAAAATTGTAATGTTTACACTATGTATGTTTATTGCCGTTCATTTTTAAATTGTAAAAGCATACTGCAATTTAGCCAAAGTGGGCTGCCACTGTATGTTGCTGTATGCCCCTGTATGACTGTATGGCGTAATAAACCATTCTAAAAAACAAAACATTGAAGCATGTCAGGGGGTTCAAACTAAGTACCAATGGATTCTGGAATAAACATCCTGCTAAAACACTGCCAATGTCACCAAAATATATATCTTCAGTGATACAATAGGTCTTCAGTCACACTCAGGAAACTATTGCTGGAGGATACAGGTTTGCAGGCCAACTAGCTCTGTGCAATCATGCTGGACAGGACCATGTGGAGACACTGGCGTCATTTCTAAGAGTATGAACTGAACTGAACAAAGCAGACATACCACATCCTGGCTGTCGTCTCTGGTGGTGGCAATGACAAAACCTCCATCATCCAACAGGAAACATTCCGCATCCTGCAGACACAGTCAACACAGCTTAAATGTCATACAGAAGTATAACCTTAGGATAACGCTAGTTCACCTTTATCCGCAGGGTAACCTTTATCCCTTGTTTGTCAAAATAGTGTATTTAGGCACATCAATTCGAGGAGTGGTAGTTTTAAACTGCAATGTACTGAAAATATTGAAATTTTAAACCAATGTCCTTCAACGTGACATCCTCAAATACCCTGTTTTTAAAAGCAACGGATATAGGTTACCCAACGGATAAAGGTGAACTAGCGTTACATCCACTGTTGTTTCATGTCACAAATAAATCAGTCTGTTGTTACATACGCTGATACAACAACAACAAACCTAAAAGACTGCAAAAGCCCTGTTTCTTTCCTATCCAAAAATTATGCCTTCACAGAAATATATGGCTTTTTAGTGTCTGAATGTGTAAATATCATACAAATGATTTTTTTAGCACCTCAAAAACTGATCATACATTCTTATTTTTAAATTTTCCCCTCTAGAATTGATTCTAGTGTGTTTTCTACTACAAACAACATTAAGTTAATAAACACTTACCATATCTGCACAGGTCATACAGGATGTTGGTGTGTATGTTTGACATCCCTTCTGCAAATTTACAAGACAAAAAAACAACAACAACTGTCAAGTCAGGAAGAGAAGAAGGCATTAAAGTTGACCCTGAACACAAATATCATTTTGCATTTGCAATCTGGTAGCAATAACCTGATCCAAGATCCAAAAATTTCCATGTAGTAATTAAGAAGAATATGCCATGAAAATGACAGAAAAAGGACAAATTTACTCACGATTTCTGAAATATCCTTCATTTTGTCAGAGACTTTATCTGCGTTGATGTTTGCCCCTGCAACTGTACAGAAAAAGAACCACATATCATGATTGTGCTATACACCTTTCTCACGCGGCGGCCATAGTAGATCTAAAACGAGTGCAATGAGGCAAACAAAAGACTGTCCATCATAATTAGCAGTACAACCAATGATAGCCTGCCAGTTAGGAAAGCGACCAATAAGAGAATGGCTGAATGTCCGTCAAATATTTGCATTATTGTGTTTTTATTTTGCATCTCTTAAGGGACTATGGGATCAGTCTACGCTACTCTAAATTGCTACATCTTTTGGTGCATAACATAAGATAAAATATTTTTTATTTGATCTTGTATTGTGGAAATTTGTGTGGTTTGGGGGAAAAGTAAATGGGAGCTGATTTTAGAAATAAGTTTTATCTGTTTGCCTCATTGACCTCGTGTTCGATCTATCATGGCCGCCGCGTGAGAAAGGTGTATTAGATAGGGGGTGCAAAAGCACTAAATATAGTATCTACAAAATGTGGATGCACTTTGGCACTAAATTTTGCACCAGGGAAAAATAAAACATTGCATATAACATGTAATTGGTAAAATCAGCACCATTTATTGATTTGAGATCCTCTGCCTTAACACTTGAAGTTTAAATGAACATTCTATTAACTGTATATTCATGTTCTGTCATTTATGGAAGGCCACAGGATACTTTGCTAAATAGTTCAGGTACAAGTACAGGTCTGGACTTTTACCTAAACCTTAGTACCTGCACTTGTAAATGATGTTATGTTCAGGTATCTCCACTATCAACATATCAATCACGATTAGACATGGGGATATTGCCATTGATGCAAACACTAAATATTCATCAGAGTGGATTGACAATTGGGGCAGCATGATGTTAATAACATTGTAAGCATAAAAAAAAGTAAATTTCACAGTTTAAACATGTGACATTTTCAATGGAAAATAACTATGCAATTTTCAGCACCAAGGAGAGCAACAATTGTGAGCATGTCATTTTACACTGTTAATGTCAATGATGGGTTAAAACAGCGACAAATTTCTTTTTCTTTTAAATTCTTATCATCATCTAATGTTTTGGGTGCTAGCACTAGTCATGTATTAGGTTTTGTTGATATTTCTTTTATTTGTACTGATGTTATTTGAAGAGACGGCCTCATGGAGGAATAGTAGTATCCATTATTTGATTATACTGCCGAGGGGGCCACTGATATGAGCAGGCAGCAGTTGGCTAGTCTTTATACTGCTCTTCCAGAGGGTCTGTCCAGCAAGTCTAAGCTGTTTAGGCTACACATGTCCTTACCAACAAACTTACACCAAGATCTTCTTGGTTTACCATAGCTTCTGTTGACTTCAATTTGTTTTTTAATCTGGAAAGACCCCTTAAAAAAAAATATGTAAAATCTATTTACTTCCTCCTGAGATTTGTTTTTAACCTTGACATGTCGGCTTACCTGCTGGTAAAACATCCTGTCCCTGTACAGGCACTTTCACAGCTTTAGCTCCAACAATGTTCAGTGGGTCTGATGGTTCCATATCTGAAAAAATACATGCCATTAGGTATTATGTTAGTGAAAAACTATGTAAAGATAAAAACACATTTAAAAGAACACTTTTAATGTCGATTATGTCACTATTATTTTTTTATTTTCCATGGAAGTCAAAATACAATACTTGATGATGTTTAATGATTTTCCAATAGCTGGTAGTGTAATGTGGCTTTGTTAGTCAGCTTACAGTTGTACCCATGTGCTTTGGAGTAAACTCTACATGTACACTTCTCAATAAAGTGTAAAGTTATTATTGCACGTCCAGTAATTCTTAAAGCGTCCCTAACCAGCGCATATTGGTGCTGCAGTGTAACAACCACTTTTGGTGCATCAGGCTCTTTTACAAGCACAAGTTTTCATGCTGAAGACCATTGCCTGAAGGAGCCCAATACACACAGCCATTGACTTGACACCACCATCTGAATCAATGAATGCAATCCCTGAACTGGGATGAAACACCCACTTTCAGGCTACACAGAATTCGATCTCTAGAAACCTACCTTCCTCCCGTGGGGTGTGGAACATGTACACATCCTTGTTGCTGAGGGAACGGGTGAAGTAGGTGGCAGTGAAGCTGTCCCCATGGTGGAAGGGGGTTTCCCTAGAAGACAAGACATTAATGATGTTAGTAATGCTACAGTAACAGTTGCAAAAAAGGGAGTTAAAGCATGTTTCTGCAAAACCCTTAAGTGGCCCTGTGGGTTATTTTGGGGCCAATCAGGCCCCTGGATTTTTTAGATTCAGAGTTAAAGGGGCATTCCACTCTAGAAGGGAGTCTTGTTTACCAATAAATAATGTGTCAATGAATACACAATCAGCCGAATTTTGTGGAATTCACCTTGGGATGAATTACGTGATGTGTGTTTTATAAAACAATAATGACACTCACTAAACCCATGCAGACCCTACCCATGCATTCCCTATACGCATAGACATTTTGTTTATCGTACATATTTTCGGAATAAATGAGGTACGCTGAGCACACCGAGAAGGCAAATTTCTCTTAAGATAGCAAAGAATACAAGAACAATACGAAATTTCTTAGCGAACCTAAAATTAGTTTGGTAACCTTACCTAAAAGTTCTGCATTGTATTCAGCCATAGGATTTATTCAATTAGAGGGTACTTGGGGAGTTTAGTAGAAGACTGAATGCTTTTGAGGCATGCAGAGCAACTGGGTACTTTATCGTATAATGTGAAGTCGTATGCATTTATCACTTCCTAAAATGAATATCTATCGGAAAATAACACTCCCGTGTGGAGTGGAATGCCCCTTTAAAATCCACCAGCTGCACAAACTTGTGGCTTCAGAACCCTACTACCACTACTGAATTATATAATATTGTTGCAATCTACAAGACCCTTGCAGATAGCCTCAGAGAACTTAAGTTGTGAGCCAATACAGTCAGCTACATACATATTTGTATTTCACAAAATTGGACAAAAATGTTACAAAGCAGAATGTCCATACCGATCATGAAATATCCTTGTCAGTCTGGACAAGATAAGAAACAGTGATGGTGTTAGTTAGTAAGGGCACAATCTGGGCAAATTAAGCTAACCAGGACACAACTGAAGTTGAAGATACTTGGTATGAATAAAGGACAGACAAAAAGAGGACATCGATGAAGGTTAGACATCCAGGAAATAAGATACACCAAAAAGCATTTTACTCAAGCAACTGGACAGGATTTTGGAAACGGTCAGACATTTCAGGCAGCCATCCAGTGTCTTTTGCCAGTGACACGGGAGAAATCTTGTTTTGAGATTTCTCCAGTATCTGTGACTTCTAAAACGTCTGACTGTTTCCGAAATCATATCCGGTTCCGTCTCTACTTTTTGGCGTACAATAAGGGTATCATTGTGGAGCTGCTGATCTTTCTGGCTACGTCTTTGTACTCATGTTGTATTCTTGTGATCTGGGAGACCTTTACAGATGACTTATCTCTAAACCAGGTAATGGCCAAGCTACTACATGTAAGCCTACAGATTTAAACTTGCACACACTAAGGAGAATATCCTTACCCATCATGAAGTACTCTTGTCAGTCCGGATGCTCCACTGATAAACAAGGAGTCGATCCCCTGACTGTGAAAAAACAGACAATTGTCAAATAACAAGATTTACTCCCAGAGCTATAAGTATTTTCATTGCTATTATAAGAACACACATGTATAGGCTTGTATGGATTTGAGCTGATGATAAAGCTATTTGGATCACGGTAATGAACTGTGAGATATCCTCTTTCTTTTTTTCTGTAATATCAGTATGATTGTTATTATGGTCACATATCATTGGTAATGATGCTAATATTCAGGCCTTTTTGAACTTGATTAAGAAAAAAAAGGCAAGTAATTATCTACTAAGCTAAAATCATACAAAAGAGGAAGGAAGAAAACAGAGAAAGACGAACCTCTGAAACTGCGGAGCGAGGCTCTGCCATTGGTTGGTTGCGTGGCTGGCGGTGACGACAGCATCGAGCATCACATGCTGTATCATCTTCTCATCACCTGGGCACATCAACAGATGATGATGACTACTTGCTCTGTATCGTTTTGTATCTATAGAGCTACTATAGAATTTAATGCCCTTCGGCATAATACACCAGCTTAGCAGGTACATGCCACAGCAGCAGCTGGTTATATCATACTCAACAACCTGTCACACTTTGTACATCTGACTGCAAAATGTTCTTTTAAGCTTACCTAGTCAGGTTGCTCCTACGTACTGCACTTGACTGCAACAAGTTTCACTCTACAATTATTAGTTCTAGGAAAGCATTACAACCTTTGATTGAAAACTTTGGTACTTGAAGACATGACTGCTTCTTATTGTCTGAGCTGGTATTAGATACTTGATAGTTGATACACCCGACAGTTAATCTTAATTATGAGGTGCCTTCCATCAGTGTTCTCGCCAGACCTTTTCAGCATAGCGGGCTCCTATGCTGTGATTTGTATCCCCTACGCTGTGATTTGGGCCCCTATGCTGTGTTTCAATCAGCATACTGCATAATGGAAATTACTTCCAAAGTTTTTCTGTTTTGTACTAAGAAAGCTAAAAGAAATGTTGCCTTTTTTTCATTAAATGTGGCCCGAAAAATAGTGTTTCTGAGGTTTATAAATTAAAAAATTTCATGGGAGGATTCCCCCACTGACCAATACAATACTCACATCTGCATCGCTTATGTGGCTTTGCTGGACTAAGATGTATGGCCTATGCTGTAAAAAAATCCTGGTGAGAGCACTGACCAGGTGTACTTACAGTGTGAGAACACTGACCAGGTGTACTTACAGTGTGAGAACACTGACCAGGTGTACTTACAGTGTGAGAACACTGGCCAGGTGTACTTACAGTGTGAGAACACTGACCAGGTGTACTTACAGTGTGAGAACACTGGCCAGGTGTACTTACAGAGTGAGAACACTGGCCAGGTGTACTTACAGTGTGAGAACACTGACCAGGTGTACTTACAGAGTGAGAACACTGGCCAGGTGTACTTACAGTGTGAGAACACTGACCAGGTGTACTTACAGTGTGAGAACACTGACCAGGTGTACTTACAGTGTGAGAACACTGGCCAGGTGTACTTACAGTGTGAGAACACTGACCAGGTGTACTTACAGTGTGAGAACACTGACCAGGTGTACTTACAGTGTGAGAGCACTGACCAGGTGTACTTACAGTGTGAGAACACTGACCAGGTGTACTTACAGTGTGAGAACACTGACCAGGTGTACTTACAGTGTGAGAGCACTGACCAGGTGTACTTACAGTGTGAGAACACTGACCAGGTGTACTTACAGAGTGAGAACACTGGCCAGGTGTACTTACAGTGTGAGAACACTGACCAGGTGTACTTACAGTGTGAGAACACTGACCAGGTGTACTTACAGTGTGAGAACACTGGCCAGGTGTACTTACAGTGTGAGAACACTGACCAGGTGTACATTGTACTTACAGTGTGAGAACACTGACCAGGTGTACTTACAGTGTGAGAACACTGACCAGGTGTACTTACAGTGTGAGAGCACTGACCAGGTGTACTTACAGTGTGAGAACACTGACCAGGTGTACTTACAGTGTGAGAACACTGACCAGGTGTACTTACAGTGTGAGAGCACTGACCAGGTGTACTTACAGTGTGAGAGCACTGACCAGGTGTACTTACAGTGTGAGAACACTGACCAGGTGTACTTACAGTGTTCAGGTGCATTCTGCCCCAGGTGATGTGCATCTGCTATCTTCTCCCTCACCTTACAGCGCAGGTTGTCCTGACAGTTGTGCGGACTGGACGAGTAATTAGAGCAGTAAAATCTGAGGAAAAAATAGAGAAACGATCGTCGTTTTGTTTTTGCAGAACAAGAACTTTTGACTTCTATCAAGTTGCTAAGATGTTTCTCTGCAGTGGCTAAAATATTTATTGTGGTTACAGTACACTGTTTACATGCAGTTTACATTTACAATGTATACATTTACAATGTAAACATTTACAATGTATACAGGATAAGAAGTTTCTTACTCGCTAATAGTTTAACTTACATGTTTGAGAGTCCTATCACCAAATGAGTTTACAAATCTTAAGCAATCAAATTTTTACTGTCAGCCACTAAGTTCAGAGAACTTCAGACTTACAGTGGTGTCAGAACCAACTTCCCAGCCGAGTTGCTTTCAAAGGCCCGGAACCCTGCAAAACAGTGAAAACCATCAGGTTGTAGCTACAATTGGTACATGCACTATGAAACTACACAATATTTGCAAATTGCACATTGAATTTCATAATATAATAATAAGCATGCAGTATATCAAAGTACAGAAAATTGATATTGTTAATGTTATCTTTGTGGCAGCACAAAACAAAAATTAGCACTAGCCATGTTTACATGCATGTGTTAGCTTAAAGGCTAGAGGTCCCCAGGGTTATGCTACAAGCTTGTTTATAGAGTATACAATACAAACAAAGATCATTGCAGTAATCATGGCATCTTGATTTTTAAGAGTCCTAGAAGAGACTCCTTTTTCACGCATATTCAATTTGTATAAAAATTGCCAAAACAAGATGGCGGCCCCCAGATAGGTGTGTTACGGTTGAGGTGCGCTCCTGCCTACTTAAATCTCCACGCTATGTCTAAATAGAACTCAAACCGCATCAATTTCTGAGGGTCTAGGACGTTTATATTTGAACTGTTGAATGGGAAAGAGAACTAGGCGCTCCAGGGGCTCTAGCAGCACGGAAGAAGGTAGTCCGAATCTGAAACGCTGCCCCCCACCCAAGACACCAAAGATGGCGGCTTGTACGGGGAGCGACGAGTTGCAGTCTCTTTCACCAGAGCTTCAGACGCTCGCGCATCTGATCCTCAAACAGACTCAAAAACAACAGGAGACTCTACTAGGTCAGTTTCAGGATGTTGGGGAAAAACTGTCTGGCCAAATTCGTGCTTTAGACAACAAGGTCCAGGGTTTGTCAGCCGACTTAACCAGTTTACGCGAGCGGGTGGGAGCCAACGAACACGCTGCGGAATTCCAGTCGGAGGAAATTCAAGACTTACGCCGAGCGCTAGACGAGGAACGACGTGCGAGACTGAAGGCTGACCTGCTGGCAGAGCGTTATTCGAGGAAAGCCGACATAATCATTAGAGGCCTGCCATGCAACAAGGAGGAGGATTCACAACAGGTATTTGCTGTCTTTTTGTCGGAGAAACTTCATCTTGCGCCCGTGCCTTTCGCCGTGGTCCATCGCCTCTCCAGACCTACAAAAACGCGCCCGAACCCACCCCTGTTGGTCAGATTGTTGAACTTTCACGATCGAGATCAGATTCTACGGGAGGGAAGGAAGTTACGCGGGAACAAGGAGGGACTGGCTGTTTACGAGCATCTCCCCCCTCCCCTTCAAGCAGCGAGGGCCAGCCTTGTCCCCGATCGAGACGCTGAAGCAGCAAAAGTCAAAGGTACTGATACTAGGGTTTCGATTTGGGTGCCTCCTAAGGCAACGTACGCAGTGTTACTTGTGAACGGTCAAGAGAAGAAACGCGCCGATGCGATTGACCTTATGCTATCTACAAAGAACACATGATGATGAACATGTTGTTTAAAATGTGACTGCAATTATTAAACGAACATCTCATCCCTTTGAGGCACTGGTGTGTTTTTTATGAATGTGAAGACAGTATTAGTATATAGGAATCAGAATACCTTCCTGTCTTGTTTGTAAGTCACAGGAAGTAAGAAATATGCGGCGGCATTAAATTTTGGAATTGGCTTGCAGGCTTGACAGGTGCAAGCATTCGTTGGAACACGTGTTGATCAGCGTGCACTTAATCGACTTGAAATGTCAACATACCTTGCGTAACCCACAGCCGAGCCGGTGTATTCCGTTGCTGCCTGTTCTTTTCTTTTGTTACAGTATTGTTTGAGTTCTGAATCGGCCCGATTCTCCTACTTGTGTTCATTCATATCCAGATGTTATATTCTGTTATTTTGATTTCTGACTTAGTTGGATTATAGAAAACTTATGATCATGTTATTTTTGTTTCCACTTACTTACTTCATACCAAAATGTTGATTATGTTATGTGGTTTTGAGTTTTGAATCAGACTGATTCCCATATTTATGTTGTTTGTTTTGAGCTCTGACTTTGTTTGTTCTACTCCAAGGCAGAGATCATGGGATTTTGTTTATGATTTCCTATTCTGCTTGATTTATGCCAAAGTGGTGATCATGTTATGCTATTCTTAGTTTTTGAATCGGACCGATTCCCATAATTACTTTTCTTTATTATATTAAGACGATGATCACGTTACGTTGATATGCGTTCGGTTTGATTTACACTAAAGTGGTGATTTCGTTATGTACATTTGAGTTAAGAAGTGGACCAATTTTCTTACTAATGACTGATAGTTGTGAGTTCAAAATGAAGTTTCAGAAGAAAGGTGATTTAGCTTACAAAACGTCACTTTCAGAAACAGAGCTACTATTCTATAATATTGAAGTGTAAGATTGGTCCAATTTTCTTATCTTCACAATGTTTCCGTGGAATTAACAAATGCAATACTTTTGACGGAGCCAACGAGATGGAAGGGCCACCAAGCTTTGTAACTCTTGTGTTCCGTTGAGCTTTATTTTGTTTTGTTCTAATGTTCTGTTATTTATTATTTTCGTTATTACTGCATGGCACGATGTGTTATGTTTTCATGTGTTTTATACCTAATTTTGAAGTGTTACCTATGCTATGTAGTTTAAGTGACCCCAATTACCTGCAACAGAATTATGCTACTTTGTATACATTAGCTTTGCCCAACTTATGTTTTGCATCCTGTGGACGCCCCTTTTTATCAAAATATTTGACAACTTATATTACTTTTCAAAGGTCTCATGGTATTGCCAAAACTTAAGATATGCAGTTATAATTGTAACGGTCTGGGCGACCACAGGAAACGCAACCAAATCTTTACATGGCTAAAGGATAAGTCTTATGATATATATTGCCTGCAAGAATCCCACTCTACACCTTTGAATGAGGAGAGATGGAAATCAGATTGGGGGGGTCCGATTCTATTTAACCATGGTTTAAGTAATAGCAGGGGTGTTCTTATTTCATTTAAGAAAAATTTAATCTTTACTGTCCATCAAACTCAGAACGATAATTCAGGACGATGGATGTTATTGGATTTAACTATTGACCTATTCCGTTTTTCTTTAGCAAATATTTATGCCCCAAATACTGATAATCCATCTTTCTTTGTCGATCTTGAAAACAATGTACAGTCTTTAACATCTTCTGGTTTACATTCTATAATAGTGGGGGATTTCAACACAGCATTGAATTCTAACCTGGACAGAGCTGGACACCAAACTTCTAATTATCATCCAAACTGCCTTCAAGCCATCAACTCCCTTTGTGCCAACCTTGACTTAGTCGACATTTACAGATACCACCACCCAACAGCCGTCCGCTATACATGGAGACGCCGACTTCAGGCCAGTCGCATTGATTATTTTTTAACTTCTTTTTCATTAACCCCTTCTATAGAAAATGTTAAAATTGAAGATAGCTTAAGATCGGATCATTCCTTAATTAGTATCTCTTTACTCTTATCTACTACACCAAAGGGGCCTGGCTTTTGGAGACTTAATTGTGATTTGTTGAGTGACCAGCTGTTTGTGAAAGAAACCTCAAAATTTATTACAGAATTTTTCCTCTTTAATGAGGGATCAGCTAACCCACACATCGTATGGGAAGCCTTTAAGTGCACTGTGCGTGGTCAAATAATCAAGTTTTCATCTTGGAAGTTTAAACAAAATAGAAATACTGAAATATTGCTTATAGATGAGATCAAAAGGCTGCAAGAAGAACTAGACTCATCTCCGGATGACGACATTTTTGACCAGTTACAGGGTAAAAAACAGGAGTTGGAAATAGTTTATCAAACAAAATCTAATAATCTGATAATGAACAAAAGAGCCAAGTGGATGGAACAAGGAGAAAAGTGTACAAAATTTTTTATGAATTTAAATGATAGAGGACATGTAAGAAAGAATATGACAAAACTTGTAAAGCCAGATAGTTCAGTGGTAAATGATCCGGAAGAAATTTTAAGACAACAAACAAAATTTTATGCCGACCTGTACACTTTCAAAGACCCCCCTATGTCTCTAGACAGCGATGTCTTTTTGCCTTTCTTTCCGCAACCACCACCAGTAAGTTTATTTGATAGTCAGCGCGATAGCTGTGAAGGGTTTATTACAGAAGTTGAACTAAAAAATGCTATTGAGTCATTTTCTGTTGGTAAGTCACCCGGTTTAGATGGCCTTCCCATAGAATTTTATAGGGTCTTTTTTCAAAGTTTAAAACAACCACTGTTGGCTTCCTTTAACCATTCGTTTCAGGTTGGTTGTTTATCAGACACACAGAAAACTGGACTCATCACGTTATTACTTAAACAGGATTCCACGGGAAAAGACAAAGAACCTTCGCATATAAAAAACTGGCGCCCGGTGACCTTATTAAATTGTGATAACCGTATACTGTCTAAATGTTTGGCCCTCCGAATGAAGAATGTTATCTCATCTCTTGTTTCGTATGATCAGACTGGTTTTATGAAAGGGCGATCCATTAGTGACACTATACGGAGACTTTTAGAAATCATAGAATACTATGACCGAAATGAAATGCCGGGTTTGATATTTTGTGCAGATTTTGAAAAAGCTTTCGATAAAATTCGACATGATTTCATTTTTAAGGTTTTGAAGTATTTCGGTTTTGGTGATTCATTTATTACATGGATAAAAGTTCTGTATAAAGACACTTTTAGCAAAATCATCAATAATGGTTATATTTCCGAGTCGTTTGCCCTTAACCGTGGAGTCCGACAAGGATGTCCCATTTCGCCTTACTTATTTGTCTTAGGTGTGGAGTTACTAGCTATGAAAATTAGGAGTAATATTGAAATTCAAGGTTTAACAACATATGGTCTTGAAACAAAACTTTTACAATTTGCCGACGATTCCAATTTTCCCCTGGTTCCAAAGCTTGGTACCCTGTATGCCTTGGTAAAAGACATAGAAGTGTTCTCAACATTGTCAGGTTTAGTGCCAAATTTTGATTAAGTGTATGATAGTACGAATAGGTTCGTTAAGAGACACCAACTTCTTTATTCCTTGCTTACTACCATTACAGTGGACAGATGGCCCTGTAGACATTTTAGGAATCCATATCCCCAAGTATCTATCAGATATTGTTGCTTTGAATTTTGACCGAAAAGAATCAAAGATAGATATTAAGCTTTTAAATCCCTGGAAAGGAAAACTACTTTCTCTTCTAGGTAAGGTTACTCTAATTAATTCCCTGATAGTGTCGCGATTTATCTTCTTGTTTCAATCCCTTCCTTCTCCACCTCCCTCTTTCTTCGAGAGGTTTGAGAAAAAAATATTTAAGTTTCTGTGGAATGGTGGACCAGAACGAGTGAAAAGAAAAACAGTTTATAATCTCTACGAATATGGCGGTCTCAAACTTAGGAACTTGCAGGCTGTTGATCTTACCCTGAAGGCTTCTTGGGTGCCCAAATTGTACCATAATGATAAATGGTTCTGCTCTAAACTGCTACTTTGCTCAAGTGTTTTATTTACAACTAATGTATTTCCCTTTTCGCAACTCACACTTCGTGATTTCGAAATAGTTATGAAAGAAAAGGCACAAATCAGTCAATTCTTTAGGCATGTCATACAGGCGTGGCTAAAGTTTCAACTGCGCCCTCCAGAGACTGCACAGGAAGTGAAACAACAGCCTATCTGCCTAAATTCACACATTCGCATATCCGGAAAACCATGCTTTTTGATGTCACTATACAACATAGTCTTTGTAAATGATATTTTAGACTCACAAAATAAGCTTTTAACTTTCCAAGACTTACTATTAAAATTTGGGGACACATGTGCAGAGTTTAAGTATAATCAAATCATATCAGCAATTCCTAGCAATTGGAAACATTTACTACGACAGGTGTCACCAGAGTTAAGGGTTTGTGTTCCGGCGTGTAGAAACATAAACTGGCTTCAATTTCCAAATATCAATAAACATTTGTATTCATTTTTCATGTCTGACGCCAGGCTATGGGATATCTCTGACCGGATCCAATACTCGTGGGGGGAATACTTAAACACACCCATACAATGGAAAATAGTATACAGTTTACCCTATAAAGTTACCATTGATTCCCAACTACGCATGTTTCAATACAAATTACTATTTAAATTTCTAACTACCAATAAGGTATTGCACAGGTGGGGGGTAATAGATACATCACTTTGCAGTTATTGCACAGAAGAGGAAGAATCAGACATTCATTTATTTTGGGATTGTAGGATTGTTACAAAATTTTGGATACAGGTACAGGATTGGTATTTTAAGCACACTGGGAATTATTTACATCTTACTTTGTTTAATGTGTTATTTGGTATTATAAGTGATCGTGTTCCAGCTTTGTCCAATTTTGTTATTTTGTTAGGTAAACATTTCATTTTCAAATACCGCAACAGACGTCTTAGCCTAGAATCATTTATTGCATATATGTCATATTATTTTAAATTAGAAAATATCATCGCCATAAGACTTAACAAAACTAAAAAGCATATTGGTAAATGGGGTAAATTGATTGGTTATATATAATTTGATATGTCTCATGTACTACTGCAACGGTAATTGGGGTATAATTTCTTGAACTTCATTTCTTATTAAGTTCACTGTGTTTTACTTATCAGTTCTATAGGTTCACACATGTCTCTTTCTGTTTACGATTTACGTGCCATGCATGTGTTTGTATGTGTTTCGTTTCTTTGAAAATCAATAAAAAAATTTAAAAAAAAAAAAAAAAAAAAAAATTGCCAAAACTACAGTGTGAGATCCCTGAAGTGAAGAACATCATGATGAGACCAACCTTCCTGGTATGAGACCCCCGACACATCCAGGGATCCAGGGTGGTACTGTGGAATACCCAAACCAATGCTGGAACAAGAAATGTCAGGTTTTCCATGACTCTGATGTACCATTATGCAAATCATTTTTAACCAATGCAGAAGGTTAAAACTGTGTGATTACTATGATTTCTAAGCCAATTACATTTTATTTGGAATGAATGGCCAAAACATGTCACACATATTAGATATGTTAGATTCATTTGAAGAAAAAAATTTGTGTTCATTGAATTTCATAATATTCTAGGGTGTTGACTTTTTCGAAGGCATTGGTTTAACTATGTCCTATAATTGCATAAGAAAGTAAGTGGCTGTGTGATATCTGCAGACATTTAGCTTTTCGAGTACTTTGAAATTCTATTATAATTGTAAAATCCCAGGGACGTTATTGCAACTATTTCAAAGAAAAAAGTCTATTCTCTTTATTTTTAGTAATGATATTAGTAAATTGTCATATCATAATTTGTATTCATTTCATTTTTAACTGCATACATTGTTATGTCTATGATCATATACAATGTACCTGAATCCTGTGCCCTTGACTGGTCCATAGTGGTAAGTCATCTGAACCTCATCAATGTAGTTCTGAAAATGTCATAAAAAAAGTTCATGAAAATAATATGAGACTTGGTTTTACCACCCATATCAGGAATGGCATTATGTAAAGTTTTTTTTTTTCTTATCTCACAACATTTTATGTATGGCCAGCAATAAAGCACTTTCTGCAGAGTAATAATCTTAAAAGTGTTTTTGAGACTTTAAAGGTCCATCTTCAGCTTTTTTGTTGAATATGCTTGGATAGAACTTAATCTGCTTGGCAGTAATAAATTAGATGGACACACAAGTACACTTTGACTGACAACCCGATTTGCAGGGTGTTAATAGCCTAAGTTTTGTAAGCTGCATTACATGACCAACTTTACTTTTTTACAACCTGGTATCACCCAAGAAATACAACTCTGCACACTATAAGCACAAAATCCATAGAGTAATTTGCTGCCCTCAACTGTGGGTCAAAGCAGGCATGCCAAGAAAGCATGACCTTAAAATGTTGTAAGCTGCATCACATGACCAGCTTCACTTTTTTTACAACCTGGTATCACCCAAGAAATACAACTCTGCACACTATAAGCACAAAATCCATAGAGTAATTTGCTGCCCTCAACTATGGGTCAAAGCAGGCAAGCCAAGAAAGCATGACCTTGAAATTTTGTAAGCTGCATCACATGACCAGCTTCACTTTTTTTACAACCTGGCATCACCCAAGAAATAAGACTCTGCACACTATAAGCACAAAATCCATAGAGTAATTTGCTGTCCTCAACTGTGGGTCACAGCAGGCAGGATGACCTTAAAATTGGGGTTGTGACTCCAATACCCCATCTGCAGGAGTGCATGACATTGTAGACTTGACTTTGGGGACTCAGAAGTAATCTGTTCTTCGATTGGTTCTGACACCATGATGGTCAAACAAATTTGTTCTTTGATTGGGGTTTCACAAGGTAAAACCAGGGTTGGACAAGTCCACTAGCCTGATTGTCCTGAGCAAGGGAAAGTGCAGATATGGCAAGCACATGTCCGACCCCACTTGCCCGATCGGGAAAGTAAGATTTTTCTATTTTTCTGTTAATACTTCAAATTGTTACTTTTCATAGTCATTGCATCAAGCATTGGTCAACACAGAAAAATAGAGCCAATGATAAAAGAATTCAATTGCTGGAAGTGAAAATACATAAAAAAATTTGTCATTCTAATTACAGGCAAGTGAAAAGTTGGTTTGGGCCAGTTATATAAATTTTCATGTACTTGCCCAATAGGACAAGTGAATTTTACAAAACTTGACATCCAACCCTGAAAAGTAAGAGGTTCTTAGGAAATAGGTGAATCAAAATGTCCTCTGACTGGTTCACATACACAGTGAAAATGTTTTAATACTCGTTACTCTAATTGGTTCAAACTTGGCTATGAAATCTGTGTTGTGATTGGTTCTAATATCATGATGGTAAAACTAATCTTCTCTGTGATTGGTTCTCACATGGTCATGTGTCTTGTGGAGAGTGTTGATGACATCTCGGCCAGTTTCCAGTTTGACCATCTTGTTCCGCATGGCCTCCTTGTCTGGGTTCGTGAACTCAATGTCCAGAAGGTCGATGGTGGGGGGCTTGGAGTAAAAGGCATCCTATTGGAAAATAGAAATACAGAATGTAACAAACATATTGTAATCCTCACCTCACCTCACCTCACCTCACCTAGTCCCATCCTCATCAGGAGGGTCGGGGACCATGGTTGCCTCTAGGACATGTTGTAATATTGGGGTTTAAATTTGGTATTAATGATACAGTTGCACCGTAACCTTTTGTTTCACAATTTTATGGGAATGCTTGATCTACCCTAAGTGCAAGGTTGTTTAAAAGTTTGATTCTTGGTAAATGTATTTTAGCACATAATCATAATCATGATTAAAGATTTGAAGCACTGTCACTAAGAAAGAAAAAGGAAAGATACAATTATAGTGCTTAAGATTAAACAAAACTAAATTGTACAGTCTCAATAGATTCATTACTTAAGATTTTTTACTATCAATGACTATACCTCAAAAATCGAGTTAAAGGTGTTGTCTGAGTTGACTTCTCAGTCCTTATACATTCAAGACTATTGATCTCACTCAGTTCTCCTTAAGGTGTAGAGCAATGACAGAAATCTTAAAGTTTAACTTACTTCAGGTGTGAGATGTGGATGTAGAACAACAAAGCCATTGTTGTTGATGATGAAGGCATAACCTCCATGGCCAAGCTAGAAATGAGGGCAAAAACAGAAAACAAAACAGAATTAGACGTCATGATTTGATAATCATCTCATAAATGACTGTATTTTCTGTATAACCTACTTTTAAACCAAACCTCATGTTACGGTGAACACAATGTAACCTTTTATACTGCACATTATCCAGTTACAAGGACTAGCCCTAAATAATAGACTCCGGCCAGTTGGAGTCAAATCAAATCAATGATAACTAACAGAAGTGGCATAGTTCTGGACTATAAAATATCAATATAGCTTCAATTTAAATTTCATTCAATTGATGTAGTGCAAAGAATATACATTGACATCTCTTAATGTTTTTACTGCAGAGATCTGAAAACAGTTCTGCAAAGAAATGAGAAACATGTCCACAGGTATATGTGCTGGACAAGGAATATGTGGTGTGCTTGTTGTAGGGAGTACCTCTGGAGAGTACAAGCTTCAAAGTGTACTTTAACAGTGCACTAAAAATGTGACCACAAACACTGATGGAAAGTAGTACACCAAGTGCTTGTGGATTAATATGCATCAGGAGGTGACAAAGAAGTCTGATATGCCCTGAAAAAAGGAAGACAGGCTTTGCAAGAAAAGTAGTATGTGATGTGCCTGTAGACAGATATTGGATGGAGGTGCTGAAGGAAAGTGAAGAGGCATGGCAGTGCAAAAAATGCAGGACTGGTGCTGACGAAAAAAAGAGACAGAACCAAGAGAGAAAAATGAAAAGAAAGTTGCCGATATTTACCCGCTGCTTGCCATGTTGTATAGGAAGAAGGGTGTAGAGAGCAAGAGAGAGAGAGAGAGGGAGAGAGAGAGTAAAGAGAGGAATCATTTTCTGTGTAAAGGTTAATAAAGCTTTTTTTGTACTTCTTACAATTATTACCAAAGTTAAGGGATGAAATTTATTCTATTAGGTCACTATTATCATAACTACGATTTCATTTAATGAGTTTACAAACTAAAGTTTTATTTAATTTTTGTATTAAAGTGTGACCAGTTTTTCCATGCAAAAACATGGGCTTGATAGATTTGTGTAAAGTTGGGGAATACAATGTACTGTGTGACAGTTCTTCATGAGCGTATACTGCTACTAGACCCTTGGAAATCAGTTGAATAACAAAAAGGACTACCATTAAGATTCCTAAATAAAGAAACAAATGATATAGTCACTATAACTTAATAAGTCTTTCAAAGTTCGGCTCAAGAAAACATACCTGTATGTAGGAAGGACATAAAGAAAAGCATCACCACAAATTACCTCTCTTAATGGAAGTGACTTCCTCATTTCTTTTACAGGCCATGGGACGGACACAACTCCAAGCACTGCCTGGTTCTGGGAGACAAACAGACAGAAAACTTCAATGTTCGGCTTGCAATCTAGAGGTCCCGAGTTCGATACTCGCCGTTCCCCCAATGTTGTGCCCTTGGGAAAGGCACTTTACATGACCTTCCTCACTTCACCCTGGTGTAAAAATGGGTACCTAACTTTGGTCGGGGAGGAAAAAGAAAAAGTCTACTGTGTATGTGGCACTGTTAATATAAGTTACAAACTTCATTGAGTGCAATGTCACATTTTCCTCATCTGTCCAAAAGCAAAATAGAAAAAAAGTCAGAATACAGGATTAACCATTAATGTACATGTACTTACAATGCAATCTCTACAACTGGATAGAAATTGGATATTTACTTCAAAACGTTTTGAATGACATTCATCACTCTTCTTACGTGTCACTAGAGTTCAATCGATTGTAGACATTGAATTGCTTTTAGATATTGTGTATCTTGACTTCTTTCTTACCTTTGTAAAGGAAATAACCTACTAGATGATGTATCTGCATAAACAAAAGTCTTTGTGCAACATAGAGAAAAAGACCCTGGAAGCAATGCTGTTTCCAATCACCATCACAACATAGAGGCCACACCCATATAGAGATCAAATTTAGTTCCATTCACCATGATTGACACGTCAGTCCCATTACCATGGTTACCCTACAGAACCCACCCACATATGCCCATATTAGTACATGTTGATCACCATGGTGATGCCAGGCGGCGTGAGGCTCATACACAGTACTTACAGCACAAGCACTATCATCAAGTTTACATGAGCCATCGTTTGCAATATAGGGCGGATTATCCTAGGGAAAAAGAAACAATATACTGGTGACTCAATAGGCATTTTTTTCTTATCAATGAGACTTAACTTTGATTCGTCTCCATGTAAACCTATGCTCTTTTTCCGGCCTGGTTTGACCTAATAAACCTTTTTTGAAATATTGCATAGTACAAACCTTAGACATTTTTCTCAATATGAGACAGTCTTTATTGGTCAAAATGATGGCCAACCAGTTTGGCTAGTGCTAACTGATGTTGTCCCTCAAGCTAACAAATGCAATAGGCTCTTTATTGTGTTTGATGCTTGCCCAAAACATGTGGACCTCTGGGCCCTCCAAGCAATGAGCTAGTTAGTGTTCTGGATGCAAACATCTGACATCTGAGTCCACAGAATTTGATCCATATGGCAAAAAAATAGAGTCACTAGTCCACTATAGCATAGGCACACCTCTACAACCTATCCTCACTATATTGGTAACCTTTTGATGGTTTCTTTATATGATTATGCAATATTTCCTGACCATCATTCCTCAAGAGCAGACCGGCAATTTTTCACACCAGGTCCTTCAAAACAAGATCCCCATCTTGTAAACATGTACATGTAGCTATGCCATGTGCCTGTCATGCCCATTGAAACAGATTAGCTTAACTAGCTAAGTAAGACAAGTTATCCATACCATGGTGGTGTTGATGACTGGATAGCTGACGTACACCTCAAAGTCATCGCCCTGGCAACAGATACATATGGTTACCAACAGTGTATCAGACATTTGTAAAACACTACAAAATAATATACAACGAGTAACTGTTTCATTTGAGAAAAAATAATATGTGACTTTCTTTGCACAATTTTTGTGGTAGTATATTCACCAGCACAGAACTAGGTGACAAACACTCACTTTTTCACTCATGAAGATTTTGGAGAAGGTGACCTCCTTGGAATTCTCCAGGGCAACTGGTCGACTCAGGACCTGGCCAAAGTCCTGGAAAAGTTGATTAAAACAGTTCTGTAACTCAGGAGTAATTTTGTTACAACAAGAAGAGATTGAGATGCAGTTCTGTCTATCTATGTCAAGATGAGTAGCACTCCATCAACCTCTGTGACTTAGCCATGTTTTTTCCTATCCAAATCAAAATGTATAGAAATCCAACAATCAGATATAGACTAACCATATGCAAATGTAATACAAGAAAACAAAGTTATGTATGTAACAGGACTGTCTCAATGCCATTTCTCCAGTGGTTGGAACAGACAAGAATTTCACCTGGTCTGTCAAAAAAATTATGACATGAAATTCATGAAAGCAGATTGAACAATAAAAATTACTGACATGAGGTCCTAAAGAAGAATAGGATTCTGGAAGAAAATATCAAAGCTGGAGACAGCCCTGGTATGTAACTCTAGCAATGAAAGCTGCAGTTATAGTTACATGTGGATTATGATGATAAGATCAACAACTGAGTGTGTATTCCAGCTGTGAAGGAAGTAACAATGTGAAGAAACGTTTAAGAAAGGTTAGTAAAGGAAGCAAGTATGTGGACCAAAGCCATCACAAATAGGTACAGGTGATCCTTCCAAGAGAAAACAATTCAAACTGTTTAATCTAGTAACTATTTAAGGAAAATTGGTCAAAGCCAGCAAGAAAAATCTTAATGTAAGTGATTAAAATGCTCAAGATTGATTAAAAACACACTGTGACATCATATTCCATCTCCAAGCTTTTGTTTGGAACAAAAATGTAAAGCTTACAGCCACTGTACCACAAACAGGGCACCTAAAGTGAGACAGCCACAATGTGAGCAAAGGTTTTATTTTTACCTGTTACTCTAACAGTTTATTTGCTAACAGTGCTGTCCATGGTACTGAAACTGTTGTTATAGTGTAGAGGCATCAGACACTGCATGAAATGTGATTGTTTGTACTAGCATGGAATGATTTCAACTGGACTTGTTTGAAACCCCTATGTTTTGATGTTTATTCTTAAAAAGTGCTGTCCATGGTGCTTAAATTATTAGTATAGAGTAGAACTGTAAATGCTGCATGAAATGCAAGAGTTTGGACTTTAATGGAATACTTTATCTTTTAACTGTTTATTTTCCAACTGTGCTGTCCCTGGTACTGAAACTGTTTGTGTAGAGTAGAAGTATCAGATACTCCATGAAATGCAAGAGTTTGAGCTTGACTTAACTACTTTGAAACCTTTAACTGTTTATTTTTTAAAAGCACTGTTCAATGGTACTGAAACTGTTGGTGAAGGGTAAACTTGTCAGATTCTGCATGGAATGCAAGTGTCTGAACTAGACTTGACTGATTTTAGCTGGACGTTTTTGAAACCCTTATGCTTTACTGTTATTGTCATAAAGTACTGGCCATGGTACTGAAACTGTTAGTGTAGGGTAGAAGTGTTTGTACTGGACTGAACTAATGTCAGCTCCAAATACAGTACCATCCTAGTACAGGTGCTAAGGATCTTGTGGCATGTGTTGTCTGGTTATAGGCAATATATGTTTCTACAGGAAAGGATAATCAAAGAGTTCAGTAGCAAGAGAGGTGTAAGAAAACATTTAGCCATAAACATTACCATAGGGACAGAGTAGAGAATTGTTAGTACATTACGGTCTGAGATTAGTTACATGCACACCTGAGCAGGTGAATGACATAGCACACCTGAGACAGGTTAACACACCACCACACCTGTGTGTCCTTAGTCATGAGTCCCCACCA
Source organism: Branchiostoma floridae x Branchiostoma belcheri (assembly GCA_019207045.1). NCBI lineage: Eukaryota > Metazoa > Chordata > Leptocardii > Amphioxiformes > Branchiostomatidae > Branchiostoma > Branchiostoma floridae x Branchiostoma belcheri. The sequence continues at coordinate 11,935,137 of CM033027.1, forward strand.
CCTGTGATTCGGATGTGAAAGTTGAAAGGTGAAAATTCAACAGTATCGTAGAGAGATTTGTCATATCATATGGGGTGACCATCTTAACCTATTAGAGTGTATGTTATGCTTCATTTATTTCCATGACCACTCAGCTCATTCATATTTCCATTGATCCAATAGAATGGAATGTTTTAAGTAATAGCATTGATAATTATACTGCAACGTACATGATAGTAGAGTTTTCTCTTACACTACCAGTTAATATTAATTGCTGATGTTTTGATGCCTATCAGACAACATCCTCAGAGCTTTTAAGTGGAGTTCTGCTTTTTGCCGCTATATGTAGCCGATGTAGGTGGCGCTTTTGCAGCAAGAACACAATCCCAAACATGGCTCTACTATCCTATATGACCTAACAACCTGATGAAATTATTTTTGACTGTACCGTACAGTTATTGTGGATTTTCCAATGGCTTTCTTGTTTGAATCCAATGGATATTTCAGTTTGAATCTAATAAAAAGGTTTTAATTATGATTGATGTTCTTACCCCTGATGCCTCCCTGGCTGCACCATCGCTCCTGACAGTGGAGAAGTACCCTGTCAACAACAAACAAACAAACAAACAAACACATCAACTGATAGTTCAAGGCATTGTTATTGGCTCTGCTTTTGAACGCAGATATCTAATTCATACACACTGTTACAGTAACACATCATTGTATTAGTCACAGTTACATTGCATATTTGGATTAGGAGCAAAAACTTATTACAAGTAAATATGAATGAAGCCATAAAACATCTCTGTAATGAACAGAGTATTCACAATCACAGCCAGTTTTACACACAGTCTGTCATAATTATGTTTTGGGGCAAATTAGTGACAGGCAGTATCCAGGCTAAACAACATCTACCTAGTGGCACACTAAAATTCGATTCAAGGACTTCTTGAATTATGTTGACCACAAATATCTAGAAACACAATCAGACACACACAAAAAAAAAAAAACATCTCAACTGTTTGTGAAAGAATGATGAATGAAATTAGGTACTGACCTCTGTTGTCACATGCCATTTTCTGCAGCACGCTCCAGTCGTGGATAGGTTCTCCCACAACGATGACAAACACACGGATCTACAGTACAACATATGAGAAACCAGATTCAACAGATGAATCAATTGTCATGCTCAGCTACTTGAAAAATTCACCAAAACCTATTTTCAAGAACATAGACAGCATGCATGTGCTACAAACTGCCTGTTACTTTTGACCAGTTGTGTCAAGTATGCCATAGCAACAAACTGTATTAACAAGCATGTACTTAACAGAGGATGAGAAATGATAGTTACGATTTACCAAAGGTTTCTGATCGATTTACATCCCTATGTATAATATTGAACAAGGCCGCATCTAAAAAGTCTTTAAAAGTTTGAGAAAGGTTCATCGCTACATTCGAAAGATCAGAACTATCAGTTTGATTTTTCTTACATTCCTGTCTGGGTTGTACTTCCGGAAGACAGCCTCGGGATACAGCTCAGCATTCTCCGTTACCAGGACGATGACCTTGTTGCACTCCGCCCCTTGGTTCTCAAATCGATCCTCCATTTCAAACTGTATGGACAAAAGTCATATATCAATTGTGACAAAAATGATCTTATGGTTTGGGTTGTTGACTTTGAAGTGAGAAGGGCACTTTACACTGTTTTATTTCCTCACAAAATGAAATTGAGTATTGGTCTGTTTACACATAAAGCAATGTATCTTATTTACATCATTCTCCTACTGGGTTAATGAGCAATAGAATTTGTCTTAGTTAGAATGTTTCTGACTTTAATATGGAATGTCCTGAGTGAGTAACAGTGGCATTTGGGACCTAGTGTATGTAGTAAGCAAAACTAAGCTAACTTCATTAAGTAAAAAAGTACATTGAGTAAAAGAAAAAGAAAAAGCTAGATTTCAAACCAAATGCTACATAAATGTGTGCCACTCACATTGTTGAAGATCTTGAAGGCATACTCCAGGCCTGCATAGTAGTTTGCCTGGTCAGCTGCCTCCAGGTTGTCCAGGGACTTGTGGATCACCTGATGGGGTTAATGGCAAACTCTCAACTTCACCATCTCTGATTTAGTGCTTCTTTTTTGTTGTCAAGAGTTAGTTCAAATCCTTCCAAAAATTGTTGGTGCATAGAACAATGCCATTGGACCTTACATCTGCAAGCCCTATAGCAGGGGGCTAATCTACTGATAATGGTAGGTGTTTAACATTCATACTCCTTCACATAAAGCAAATTACTAAAATCTTCCATGATTTCTTGTTGTATACAATAAAGAGAGTACTAGAACTGAAAATATCATAATGAGTAAAAATCTATACATATATATATTCACGTAGCGTCTATTCTGTTCTAACAACTCTCCAAATGGCAGAAACAAGTCTAACTTATGATAAAACAGGACTTGTCCAATGATATGAAACATCAAAATCTTCTACAACAACTCAATTCATGCAGTAAGATGTGTTGAACAGTCAACAATAAATGAACAATGTTATTTAGATTCAGATCCACAGGTTCTTACCTCCTTGTTGTGAGTGGTTGCCTGCACAAAACTGCTCAGACAGCTGACAGCCTGGGCGTAGGCATTGAACTGCAAGAGGAAACGATTATCTATGAGCCATCAGAACTTACATCAAATCAGGATATATACAAACCTACTTGTTCTCAGATACGGATCAATATCATGTAAGATCTCAAATCAATGACCTTAGGCTGGTTAATTAAGTGTAACGAGATTGCACAATTTGATACGATAAACTCATATGAGATTATATGTAACCCTCTTAGCAGTGCCAAATTCATGTGCCACCTGTATATCCACACCTCTGTGCACTTACATGTACTGTTAAGTAGTGCCTCCTAGTGGTGCCTACACAAACTGCACTGACCATGAATGCGGACTATGGGTTTGTTTGAACTTTCATTTATTCACGAAAAGCTCAAATTGGCCTACAAGCCGCTTTCCCAAAAGGTCATGAGAGAGGTAAGAATAATGTGACCAACCAGGCACATGACATACATTGATGACTTGTGGAGAAACGAATTGGTCATGGAAGGAAGAAGAACTCACGTATCCGGTGGCCACGTAATCGTCCTCGGTCAGCCTGTCCAGGAGGAACCATGTGGTGTGCTTCATCAGGCTGAGGGAACGCCCTTCTACACTGCCACTCCTAACACAGGGGAGACATACATGAGAAGTATTACCTACTGCAAGAAAGTTATGTTTTTATTTTGTGTCTGTCTGTCCTTTAGTGGGAAGCATAACTGAATTTTAGTATGTATTGTAAATTGGAGGCACTTATGCTTTTACATTAGTGTGTGAAACTTTGTGAACCTCGCAATTCAGCCGATTGGCTGCGATGAGTTTCGGTTAAATAAACCATTACCATAACCCATTAGAAACAGAAGAGCAAATTCCTGCACAACTGGAATTTTACCTAGTGCACAAACATTCATTATTGCAGGTGGATTTTGACCTAAAAGTATCCCAAGTTCTAAGTCAGAGCACAACCAGGATATCCTGTACGCACTCCAAAGCACATGGCTTCTGGGATAGAGGCATATCTCAGACACAAAGGTTCTCAAGCCATAGGCCTGCTATGTCATATATTGATTTGAAAATTTGAAAAACATTTGAAAAAGATTCCCCCCAAAATTACATTTCATTACATGCTATCTCACACACTCTAGCACACTTCACCTAATGCATATTGATACAAACCATTAAAATTGAATGGTTCTACAATTCAGACAAATGAGTTCTACACGCTCAGTTTGCAGACATAATGGTGGTGGCAGAGCTAGGGGATTTTAGGCACACTCTTTAAGCCGCTAACGGGTTACCTCGACTCTACCTCTCAATCCCTTAACACCGAAAAATATCTCTTCCCAAGCCTCTTAGAGATGGGGATTTCTCTGATGCCCCATAAATGATGCGTTTTTCTCAGAAAAGTTCCCAAATTGCAAGAAGTAGTACAAGAAAAAGCACAGTGAGTCACATCCATCCTGTTTTAAGTGAAACCAACGGTGCTTAATGGTTCAAAAGGGCCCAACAGCCAAACCATCTGATTTCCCAGAGTGACATCATTACAGCGCTGTGTCTTCAATGATATTATTAAACATTGGAAAGGGTATAGTGTGTTAAACAAGATCCTCTAAATGTAAAATGTATTTGCACTATTTTTTTAAAGGTGGCAGTCTTGGGGTACATATAACTGGCAGAATTTTTTAAATGAGATTTCTGATATTGAATTATTATGAAAGTTCAGATATTACATGCCTCTTGCATGTAAAATGTTATGTTAAAAGAATGCTAGCCTATAATAGAATAAAGAATTTCCACCTTAAAGAAATTCCAAGATTTGTAATCGAGAGCAGTTCATCTCCTGCAAGATCATTAATGGGAGACTGACATAGACAGGCTCAACGGAAAATAAATCTAGCCAGATTTTCCATTAAGGTCATCACCATTCTGTGTAAACACTCCTTCCACACGCCTAATGGCCATGGAAATGTTGCATTCCCTGATTGCTTTCTAAAGGAAGATTGGTTTCTAAAACCCCACGCTGTCTTCATTACATTGTATGTCTAAGACTCTGGCTCCAGAAGTCTACAGTCATTCTCTAAGGATTGTCAAGGACAGAAGTAGGTAAGAAAGTGTCTGTGCTTTCTTTTCTCAAAGGATTGACTGGAGACATGATATTAATCCAGCCTTAAAGTGTCACAGTTTATGAGTGATACAAACATTGCACAAATAGGTTTCTCAGACACGCAGCATCAGAGATTAGAAACTCAATGTACTTTTAACCATTAATGCACCACAGGTGTCCATGTTTACCATCAAGACTGGTAAAACAAAATGCATTTGTCAAAGAATGTCTTTGAATTCATTTATACCAGACTGTTTAAGGTAATAGATTTTTTTTTTCATTTTCACCTAAGTAAATAGTAAGTCCAAAACAATGTGCATTAATTCTGTTGTATTTTCTCATCTGGTTTATTTTTATTTGTCACTGCGACTATGAATGGTCGTTACTAGGTCAAGTTTAGTGAGGGAATTTGGCTTCCTTTTCAGAAATATTTGAAAAGATCATCAATTCTGCATAATATGTGCAGAGAGTGTCTGACCCAGAACGCAGAGGTCCTGAGTTTGGATCCTGTCATGCTCCCAATCTTGTGCCTTTGGGAAATAAGCACTTGTCACAGACTCTACCCAGGTGTAAAAATTGGAACCTGACTTCAGTTAAGCTAAGGGTACAACCCGACGTACGTGTAAATACGTGCTGTCTACGTGCCAAAACGTGGGCAATCTTTTGGGATACGTAAGTGGTAAGTACCGCCTCTGTACGAACTCGTAGAGAATCTGACGGATTTTGGAGCACGCAGACATGCCGTAGAACTTTACGTGCAGGCAAAACTTTGTGTGCCATCGGGCTGCGAATTCGCCCCCCGTACGTGTCAGTGCGGGCAACGCGCCTGCCCTATAAAGCCTGAATGTTTTCAGAAATACGTTGCGGACGTGGCCTCCCCAAAAACGTACAGACAAATTGTACGTACAGCGGGTTGTGCCCTTGGCTTTAGAGAGGTAAGAGGCAGTGGGAGGTGAGGTATAGGCTACGCCTTCCAATACCGCGCCCTAATATAAACCCACTGCTCCTACAGCCTCAAAAAGGCTTTTGGCACTATCTAATAGTACATATTAATATAATAACCATATACCTCACATATGCTCAACTATCAGCGTGGGACCGCGTGGTGTAATCGGCAGCAGGTTTGACTCAAGCCCAGAAGGTCCTGAGTTCGAACCCCGCCGTGTCACCGATCTTGTGCCCTTGGGAAAGGCACTTTACATGACTTTCCTCACTCCACTCAAGTGAAAAAAATGAGTATATAGGCTACAAAGGTCTTCAGCAAGTTGAAGTTGGTAGCCTCAAAACGAAAGAAGAAGATCAGGAACTTACGTGTCTAGAAGGATGAGCATGTCCTTTGGGGAACTGATGGTCTGTTGGTACCTGCAAAATTCAAATCAATCTTCAATCAATCAATCATTGACAATTTTTGACAAGCTAAATGGCACAATAATGGCACTGTAAAATTTTATACTGTTGCAAAATTGCACAAAAAGAAACAACAGTACTGCAAATTAGGATGTGCAAAAAACTTATAACCACTACCTTAAAGTTTGTACCACCACCAGCTAAAGAAGCAATAAAATTGTAAGGTAAAATAATTTTTCAAATTAAAGTTAAGTCTTTGTAGCAGTTAATAAAGCAAAAGAAGCTCTTCCTGTTACAAGAAGGTTGGGATAAACCAGAATTCAGATGTGCACAGTTATGTAGGTGTGTGAGGATATCTGTGGTTAAAGTGAATGTGTGGATTCCAAAAATGATAAAATTTCAAAGGGTTTCAACAATAGCCTCAAGTTTTCAATATCCAGAAATCGATCATTCACTTTCAATTTTACACTTTCAAATTAAAGATTTACCTTTTCTGCTTCATTCAGAAATGAAATTATGGCCCAATAAATTATCGTAAGAAAAACATTAGTACACTTAACTGTATTATAAATGACATTTTCCCTTTCTCCAAAGCCAAGTTTAATTTTAGTTCAGAGTTCACCTCTGTGGTTATTCTTCCCCTCACCAATTGTTTGTCCATTTTTAGTTACTCCTCTTGTTAGTATTACCCTCAAGAGGAAATGTGCCTTTGATTTTCTTACCACTGCGAGATACGTGGGTCATAGCTGGCGAACTGTCTTCTGTCAGCAGTGAATGACACTACAGACAAGCAAAACATGATTATAGAACCCAGGTGATCTGATATGTGACAACTGTGTTGGTGCTTAGCCTCAGTGGGCACCATGTGGGTAGTAGTTTGCTCCTATGTTTGCTTCTGCTACCCGTCTGGAAACTTGCACATTCAAACCTTTTGGTGGTGATCTCAGCTAATGAACAAGTTAAGGGATGGGTTCAAGAGCACTTGTTCAATGACAACAGGCCTCCCATGAGCGGTCGGGGTGGGTGGGTCTTGTTCGGGTGTTGAAACGCCTGTATCGAGCAAGGGCTTGAACCCTTCCTTTATTTGCTGATGTGTAGGGGCCGATCAACACCCTCGTCCAAAATTTGGACTATTCTAGAAATTAGAGATGTCAAGGTTCCCACTAGCAGATGGAATAGCAGAGAAGCGACTGTATAAACATGTAGTGTATAAATGCAGGAGCTAACTACGTATCCAAATGGTTGGCACCCAGGCTAGTTGGTGCTTTGGTTGTTAATTAGTGCAGGATATTACAGCTGCTGCAGGTTCACCAGGTGGCCACCTGTAGGAAAGGAATGCAGCTGTGCAGTAGCAGGTAAGTATGCATACACGTAGGGGACAGATCATTATGCTTCAAGTAGTATAAAGAGGAGGCTGGCGGCATAAAATGAAAAATAATTGGAATCACTCCAAATGAAATTGGGAGCAATGTACAAGTTGGAAGTACCAAGCGATTAACACCACAAACAGTTCCTGTCTCAGTGTTGAGGAACAGAATCTGATGTATCTTTTTTTTTTAAATAATGCTCAACCCAGCATCCTCTCAATTAAAACTAATGAACAAGCCCCTATGTGTACTACTGTGACAAGAAGATTGTCTCAAAATGTTCCTTTTCCTTTGATCTAAAGAGACTCTGTTGCCTTAGGTTAGAAAGACAAGAAATATTAAGAATGTTTTTGTTCACCTTTTCACTGAAGAAAAAGGTGTAGGTTCCTTTCAATTTTAGAATTATAATTTTGATTTTACATCAGATTTGAGACAACCCAATAGTCACAAACCAGCGTTGGATCTACGTACTTACCACTGAGTCATACGGGCATCAAACTCATCAAACCTTCGTGGGACATCAGCAATTGTTAGAGTTCCTAGTGGGATACAGTACAGGGGAGGGACATGGGGAGGGGTTAATGTGTTAGTGTTGTAAATAAATTATGTTAACACATACATTAAGCACTGTTTACTACAGATCACCACATGACTATTTGCTGAATTCTGGGGGAATCATTGATAGTCAATCAATTTATTTCCCTTCTTCTTAAAAATTCAGCACGAGAACGTCAAGAGGACGAAAACATATAGGGCAATGAAAAAACTTGAATCAGAATTAACAAACAATTTTGTATTGAATTTCTAAAATACTGACTGGTTACCATGAGTCAGAAATTGCAGAGAAACATAATTCATGTCCTGTGCACAAACTTTTTGAAACTCAAATTGTATGAATAGTATTACCAGAAACATTCATGCAGTAGGTAGTGATCTATAGTAAACAAAATGAGTAAACAAGGACCACTGCGACAGTAATATCATACTGCCTAATAGCTGTAATAGACTAACAGAGAGCAAACAAATTACATCATTGACAGACAAACAATGAAGTAAATTAGAACTATAATAAAACTATGAGTCTACAGCACATTAACCATGCTATATTCTCATTCCCCAAGACTTGCAGAATCTAAAATATCCCAATTGTACACAATGTATGACGTGCAATAAAGAATCTACAACACATTAAATGAATGCAATAAAGATCAACTGTAACTTATCATCTGAATGTTAATGGTAGATATTAGATTTTGATTTAGATGTTTATACTGCATGACTTGTTTAGAATTATACCAGTAGTAGACTAACTATATATTAGTTTAAAAAGACAAAATTAGCTTTTGTCCTAAGGGTTTTCGGAATACCCTGTCCAGTCCAGACAGGGAAATGGGGTGGAAAACCCTGTCCAGTCTGAAAAGAGGGTCTGCATAGGGGTTCCTGGCAATGCTTAAAACTATTACTTCAGACAGCACTTACACTAAACTGATACACATAACTATAGAATAGGCAGCAAAATGAGTCACCCAAAGGTGCAATATGCATGCACACAAAGTCAGTTCTGTCAAATGCAAAGTACCCAATTAACACTCATCTGGTAGGACATGAGGGGAAGAGAATTACACCCATTGTCCATCAAACAATGGATGGTGAGTGTCCGTCAATTTCGGGTTATTAAATAGTGCCAATACATTACAAAGACAGGCTTTGAAAGGTTTTCTTTAAATGATAAGTGTGCAGCATTCACTTTGAGAGCTGGTCTGTTTATATCCTGGTTTAATAGAATGACTGTGAAAGGTTTCAATATCAACACGACTTTAGTACACAATATTATAACATTACATATATTTTACAATGCACTACAATAAAGCTGACATGGCATTTTTCAAACCCTAGTACAAGTTGTGAGCTATATAGAACTATGTATCCTTTTAAAAATAATGTGTTTTATTTGCAAAATTATGCCGTAAGGCTAATAGCATGTTCAGTCTCAAAGAGTAGAAGTTTTTATATGATGTACAGAAGTAACAATGATGGGTGATTTTTGTTAAGTTATAGTTTTTGTATGACATTGTGTCACACTTCAAGTTGATTTTATTTTTGTGATTAGCCAAATTAAAGGTAAAAAATGTTGTTGTATAGTAGCTTATAACGTATACCCCCATGCAGACCCTCTTTTCAGACTGGACAGGGTTTTCCGCATTCCGGACTGGACAGGTTTTTCCGAAAACCCTTTGTCCTAAAACTTTTTATTTTCATTGATGCAAACTTAATATTGTTAAATTGGGAAAGAGGGAAATATTGATATTATTATTGCAAAAATGCACATCAAATCACACAATCATGCACTTCTCAGATTATTAGTTTCCTTCAAAGCTAGTCCCTCCTTGTATTATGCAAAATATCAATAACATTTTCTCTACAGTTCTTAGTAGTAAATGTGCAGGTATTTGTTGCACCAGATCTGTGTGACTGTTTTTTTTTGGCACCCTTTGGATAGAGTTGTTCAGGGGTGTCAGTCCATCATTAGAGAATTAGAAGTATTAAAAAAACTTGCTGCGTATCCCAATACGACAACATTGGGGCATGGTGAGATTCAAAGCCGGGACCAATTGGTTATGAGTCCAATATTTAGAATTGTACTCAATAATCTGTATGCACATACAATCAGTTAATCTTTGTATGTTAGAATTTTCAATCACTCCATGTATTTGATTTTGTTCACTTGTAATTAGCCCCATGGGTATGAATTTGCAATAAAACATTTCAATGTTCTACACATTGTTACTGTAACCAACCATTAGGCCACTCCAACCCAACAATCTTTAATTTTGAAAAGAAAGCATTTTGCTAAAAGAAGACAGTTAACTTTTTCACTCCTAAGCTTGTGAACACCACACCATGTATCCGATCCATAACGTAAGAGTGTTGAATGAATTTCTCATCCGAGATTCAATTTAAAACCACAGAGCGTAACCTGCAGATTTCCAGGGAAGGTAGTTTTTCATACTGTCAGACTGACCTCTGCACTGTACAGATCAATAGCACCAGCTGAGACACGCTTGTTTTGACAACTCCTTTTGTACATTCTGAGTTAAATTCATTCCTTAGGCCCCCTTTCCATTGGATAAGGAATTTTGACTGTCACCACAATAGTATGACCTATGAATTGATTAGATTAATATGTAAAAGTATGATTTGGAAGATGAAGAAATGCGTAAAAATTTCAAAAGACACCTCATCCTTTACTGGATTCCCACTTTTAAGCCATATGTTTGCAATGCCAGTTCTCAGTCAAAAAGAATTTTCCTTATAAATCTCAGAGATTGACTACCTATCTTCAAATAGAAAGTGTAATTGTAGGGGTCAAGGGTCAGATCCAAGATGGCCGCATCCTTGGATCCTGCTGCACATGGGATGTGTATCCATCTGAATCCTTTGTGTGGAGGGCTCTTGAAGGCCAATTTTAGTGTTATTGGAAGTAGATGACAGGGTTTAATGTGTCCTTATGTTCATTTTTTGTTTTGTTTACATAGTTATACCGCATGACATGCCAATATCCAACAGCCTTTCTGCCCCCCTCCCACTCTTGTTTATTATATTTTATTGACTTTTTCTTCAATTACTTTGACCCATCAACATTTCTATAACCCACTTTAGCAGTTTTTCCGTCCCTCTTCGATAAGGGACAGGATCTGGCAGCCCTACCCCCTCCCCCTACTCAGGGTTACCGAGTTGGCCAGACAGGGGTCATCAGCTGGAGTGGAAGCAGCCTGTCTAAGGGATGAGCCCCCGATACAAAGCTCCTACCTGACCTGGGGTAGCTTCATCGCGGCAGCTGGCGATAGACTGACAGACTGGTGTGATGGATGAATGTGATAGCCCAGTTAATGCGGTTACAGGTTGGTGTCAGGAAGGATATCCGGCCGTAAAAAAAAACCCTATCCAAACTGAAATGGAAGGTTCTTCATACAGATAAAGGCACAGGCGGTGCCGGTAGCGGCCACCGACGAGCAGCCGGTAGTGTCGCGGGCTTGGCTAACTTGCGGGTGCGGAAGGTAGGGTCCGGCCATCGAGGTAAACCATGAAGTTGAAGCCCAGAGCTGGACCCACTGGACGGATCAGCCACATGGAAGCACAGTGTGAAGACTATCCGACTGCTGCCTACCCCTGTGACAGGGATCCCAGCAGCAGTATAATCAAAAATGGATACGACGACGACGGATACGACGAATTGGTAGTCTGTAACATTAGAAGTCACGTTTTGCGTCAGCTGAGCAGACAAGTCATTATAATGCTTTTTGTGATGAATTCTTTGCTACCAGCCCAAAGCTGCCTAGGCAGACCCATGGATGTAATGACTTGTCTCATCGTCAATAAAGTCAAAGTCAAAGACTCCCTACCCTGATGCTAATCCCTCTGACCCGATGTAACCCTCTGACCTTTCACCTATCTCCCCGGTGAGCTCACTTACCTATAGTTAACGGTGTGTGTGCTTGAATGTGAAATAAATGGAAAACTTAGTTCTCTTCGGACCTTGTGAAGAAGAGAACTACTGTAACATCTTACCAATCTGTCATTGCTTCTCTTATGACAGTAAATTGTTTCCCTAGACACTGGTTGTTACTGGCTAAACAACACTAACTCACACTACCAAAAATGATTTTTTCTTATTTTGCTTACCCCATGGACAATTCTTATATGAAGAAAAATATTCTTGCAGGAAGAAAATGGAGAATAAAATTCAAGCAAAACGAGAAACCCAAAATTTTTTTTTAGACATTTAAGCAAAATCTTCTTATTTTTTCTTATAATGCAAGAAAAATATTCTACAAATTCTTGTTTTTTTCTAACCAGTTTCAACTCTTAAGAAAGACAAGAATTTTTTTCTTCATGGAAGATAAATTTTCTGTGAGGAAGCAAAACAAGATAAACAAGAAAAAGCATTTTAAGAAATACAAGAAAACAAATCTCAAATTTTCTTTAAATCTTGACAAGCAAAAATTTGCTTGCCCCATGGACAAGCACATTTTTCTAAGATTTCTTGGGGACAGAATAATTTTCTTCCTGGAAGAAAAATTTTTTGTGAGGAAGCAAAACAAGATAAACAAGAAAAAGCATTTTTGGTAGTGCAGACTTATCGGTAACGTTCATACTTCCGTTTGGTACCCTCAGGTGGCAACTGTGACTAGCACAAATTGTTAACAAGGCCTTTTCCTAGACACCTGGATATCTTTGGGGATTTCTGATGCTGCATTTAAGTAAATTACTTGTCACTGATAGTTTTAACTATCAGTGACAACTAATTTACTTAAAAGTTCTCCATTTTCTTAATGTCATGCCTGAACATGCCACAAAGGCCTGTCACTGCCACTAGCCCCAGCTATATGTACTCATTTACACTTGAGTCAGGTAAGAAAAGTCATCATAAGAGCCTTTCCCAAGGGCGCAAGATTGGTGACATGGCAGTATTTGAACTCAGGACCTCTTGGGCCTGAGCCCAACACACTGCCGATTGGCTGTCGCAGGGCTCTAGCCAGCTCAAATTTTTTTCCGTCAGCCAATTCCCATTGTCGCAAAAACTGCAAAAACACTATTCCAGGAGTTAGAGAGACTGAACTGAGACCTTGAAAACAGGTTTTTAATGAGATTATCGTATGCAAAAGGGTGCCGACACACATAGTCAACAATCATAACAATAGCAAAACAAACAGTGTGTGGCTTTTACGGCCGTGGACGGCGTCCCCAAGCTGCCTGTAACTTCCTGAAGGATTTTTGTCTGTCAAGGTTGACGGACTGGTTTTAAAATTTTCTGTCACACGTAGCAAATTTCCGTCAATTGACGGAAAAACGGACGCTAGATAGAGCCCTGGGCTGTCATGACATAGAGTGCCCAGCAAAATCATGAAACTTTGAAGTTATGTTGATGTTCAATAGTTTAACAGAATCTTCTTAGCTGCTTCCCCAACACAGCTCCTCTCTCTTAGCCACTTTCTCAGAAGTGATCGTCCTTGACTGTGCAGCTGGCACATTAATCCTTGACAAGAAAATAGGGCTTTAACAATGATCAGCAGCCAAACACACCCAAAGAAACTAGATCCCCTGATACATCGCTACCAAAACATCCAATCTCCGACGACTTAGAACCCAAATCCTCCCGACACCAGCTGGCTTCCATAACTACAACATTTCCAATTAAGGCAATCTCTCGCCATCGATATGAGTCAATGTGGAGAGGCATTTATATTCATAAAACTGTTCCCACAGCCAAGCTTTAGTTATTTCATCCAGTAATGGGACATGCGGCTATCTGATGAAAGGCGAGATGTATTTTCTATAGTATTGAGCGCGTACCGGGTGAAATATCACTCGAGTTGGTGTGGGTACCGCACAGCTAGTTCCCGGCAGAAAAGAATCTGGGAGAAGCAATTATGAGAAGGAGGATTGAAATATCCTACCATCAAACTTATTCTCCCACTACATACATCACTTTGTATGTTCAGAAATAATAGCTAAGTTACTTTTTCTGGGAGAAGTAATTATGAGATTAAAGATTGAAAACATCCTGCCATCAAACTTATTCTCTCACTTCATACATCACTATTTATGCTCAGAAATAATTGCTGACTTAAAGAAAGTTACTTTTTTTTTCTTATCTACTAGCCGAGAAACCATAGTCTAACTATTCACTACTAGCTCTAGTTTGGCCTGCAATAATATGTATTATTCATTATATTTCAGCCATACATAGTATGGTGAAATATATTGTATTCGTAATGTTTCTTTCTTCTTCTTCTTTCTTTCTCCTGTCAAATCTTCAAAGTGATTCATCTCCGCCGTTCCTGGACCGAATGACCTGAAATTTGGCACAGGGGTAGAATGGGCCAATACCTTGATGCTTTTTTCTCAGTTTTTTCATATCTGCCTCTAAAATGATTTTATTGAGATTTTTTGGTCAATTTTAGACCAAAACTGTATATTTTGGCCCCTGTACCCTGGTATTACAACCAAATGAGCTGAAATCTGACAGAGATGTGCCTTGATAATGCCCCCATATAAATTCGATAACACTTTTGGTGTACACTACAACAAAATGCTTATTTTTGCGATTTTTTGACCAATTTTTGACCAAAAAAGGACACTTTTGGCCCCTGTACCCTGGTATTACAACCAAATGAGCTGAAATTTGACGGAGATGTGCCTTGATAATGCCCCCATATAAATTCAATAACACTTTTGGTGTACAGTACAACAAAATGCTTATTTTTGCGATTTTTTGACCAATTTTTGACCAAAAAAGGACACTTTTGGCTCCTGTACCTTGGTATTGCAACCGAATGAGCTGAAATCTGACACAGATGTGCCTTGATAATACCTTCATATAAATTCAATAACACTTTTGGTGTACAGTGCAACAAAATGCTTATTTTTGCGATTTTTGGCCAATTTTTGACCAAAAAAGGACACTTTTGGCTCCTGTACCCTGGTATTACAATTAAATGACCTGAAATTTGGTATAGATAGGCATTAGATACTTGGTAACAAGATTCCAGTCAAATTTTTGACATAAACAACTTTAAAATGATTAATTTTGGCACTTTTCTGAGGGGAAATTTGTTTTCTTTTGGCCTCCTGACGTGACCTTCCGTGACCCCGCACAGAGCCACACCTGTGTGCGTCAGCCGGAGAGTTGATTGAATCAAAGACCTAGCCAATCAGCGAAGAGGAGGCCAAAGGCTAATTAATATTCATAAGCGGGGCCTCATGATCCCGTGTATAGCAGTGTTCCCGCCAGGGGGAGCGAAGCCCGCCTAAGGCTCTCGCATTTTACACTATTCAGAAGGCTTTATATTGTATCAGTTCTTAGGGGCATATCTATGATAATCGCAGCAGTCACTTAACTTCTCTTCAGGAGTTTAGCGTAACACTATTTCAGGTCAAACCGTCAAAGGCAACTAAAAACAAACTTTAACGTTACTGAGTTCAACAGTACTTATAACTTGTTATCCGAAGTTGAAACGCTAGCGATGGTATTTTCGCTGCGCTGTTAGCTCCGTGCGACTGTTGTTGACGGTCTTATAACGGTATATTTTGCACCCCTGTACCCTGGTATGAGTAACATTTGGTATAGATAGGCATAAGATAGTTGGTAAAATGATCCAAGTAAAATTTTTGGCTTAAAGTACTGTAAAAGGCTTAATTACAGCACTTTTTTTAGGGGAAATTGGTTTTCTTTCGTTCTCCATGCCATGATCTTTCGGACGTTCACCCCACAGAGCCGACATCTGCACCTGCGTCTAGCCGGCAGGAAGAGTTAATTCAATTAATGGTTCAGCCAATCAGCGAAGAGGAAAGCGAAGGCTAATTAATATTCATAAGCGGGACCACACAATACGTTAACTTGAAGACTCAGGCCGTACAGATATCTCGCCAGGATTTTTTCAAAGCGTCGGACAGGGGTCCGGGGGCCGCCGAATGTCCCTGGCGGGGTCCAGGGGGAGGGCCACTGTGGGGGGGGGGGGGTGTCCCAGGTGGGCGAAGCCCCCCCGGAAGCTCTTGCATTTTAGACTATTGAGAAGGCTTCTTTTATCAGTTTTTTTAGGGCCATATCTACGATAATCGTAGCAGTCACTTACTTCTCTTCAGCAGTTTGACTTTAAGATATTTCGGGTCAAAGCTTCAAAGACAACTAAAACCTCATAAACAACAAACTTTACTTAGCTCAACAGTATACAAAAATATTGTACGGGTTGCCATCCTTAGTTGAAGCGCTTATTTATAGCGCTAGTATCTTCGATGCGCCGTTAGCCGCCGTGCGACTTTTGTTGACGGCCTGATATCCCTACGTCGCCGCCTCGCTGATATTCCCACGAACATGTTTCAAGAAAAATACACAGCAAAAAACGCTGTTCTGCGTCAAATTCTATTCTATAAAACATGTGGGACTCAGTGTTACAGTCTAAATATTTTGTAGAAGCACCGCTGTAGGAAAGAAGGCCCAAGCAATGTAAAACATCACGTAGCATGAAGTTCGCTGTCAACTGGCACACAGCACATGGCTGTTTGAAACTCTAAGTCTAATCAACAGCCGTGTTTGATTGATAGCCGCCGGTCCTTTGATGAAGTCGGCGAAAGGTGCGTTAGTTAGAAAATCTGCGTTTAGTTTTGATACGTAATTATAAGTTAGACAGTGGCGAGAATGATTATTTTCTCATCAATATTTCTCTTCAGAATTATTTGAACTTAATTGTACATCTAAACAATTGGCTTACCTGTGCAATGTTTATATGATTAATGATCATGTGTAACGTATGGCTCCTAGTCAATAGATCAGCATTTTCTCTATAGTGACCACCTGTCTATAGTGGCCACATTTCCTAGTGCTGTTGTTGTTTGACCTATACTTTGAACATTTAAAGTGTAAGTAACTTTAAACTGCCAGAGTTTCAGCCCAATAAAACACTCTCAGCGCCAGCCTCGAGGGTATGAACAGACTGACCAGACAGACGAAAATAAATCCTCGAACAAGGTTCAATCGTATCTTCCGGGTCTGGCAGGAAGTTGTTAAACTAAAATAAGAATAGGCTCGATTGCTGATTGCATACAAAGTAAAACAGTTTAACAGTTTTACAGCTTGAAGAAAACAAACGCTCCTACAGTACCTGCACCTGCTTGATAATTATTAAATCGTATGCCCTACTTGAATAAAAAAAGTTCACTGCAATAATAAATGTACCCACATCACAAGGAGCTTATACTTTTTTAAACTTACACCTAGTTATCGTACTGAAAATTGTTAATGACATTACATGAAGTCATTCAACAATTTTCAGTCATGATGAAAATTTTCTGAATGGAAGGTGTGATTATTGTCATTTTCTGAAAAATAGAAGCAAGCTCTGTTTTTACCTGGAATCAATTCACAATACCAGTCCACTTTGGGGGATAATGTACTGTTAAGAGGATGTTCCATTTTTGCGCAGGGGTGATTTGGAACAGTCCAATGTTGCGTGGGAAGGGGTATGGCTGAAATATACTGTATTTGCTCTTAAGCAAATGTCGGCCTTTCTAGTCTGGTACATGTTTTTTCTAGATCTGTAGTTCTATGATTATTTCTTTCTTTTTGTTTTGTTTAAGATAATGACTGAATTTCTACATAAGCCTTGCAGCATATAGAGGAACTTCACAATTCCTTAGCTTTTTTCAACTATTCACCTCTTACATTTCTAAAGAATGATCCTTCTTTGTGCAGAGTTGTCACTTTCACTAAGACTAATTGAAATTGCTTTTGTAGTATATTGTATTACTAAGTCTTGGTTTGCGAATCCCCGATCTTTTAATTCATTGCCATGTTACTGTTGTTTTGTAATTAGCAACATAAGGATCATCTCACCTGATAGAGGATATACCCATGTTGAATAATAGTTTGCTCAGTAATTACTATAAAGATTGTAAATTTCCTAAGCAACTAATTGACTTGTAAATTGGCTCATAAATAGTTGTGTGCAATTAAAATGGTCCTCTATACTTCATCCTGAAGCTTTAGTTGAAACTAGTCTTACGAAATCCTATGAGTCAATGGTTGAAAGTAATGTTTCTCAAAGGGGAAACATATGTTTTTGCTTTCTCCTTTCTTCTTCATCTTCCTTTTTCTTCTGCCATGAACCAATCAGAGCTTAGAACTACTGATGGTATCACACGTAGGGTTTCAGCAAATATGAGCAAAATATTATCTGTTTCAGCAAATATTAACAATTACATCTTTGTGATGGCAAAATCTGCTTTCAATTGGAAATAACAGGTTTGCAATAGCACAACCTGCAGTTCTTGTAATTATAGGTTTGCAATAGCAAAACCTGTGTTAGTTTCAGGCAAATTACTGGAAGGGAAATATTCCACATTTTTGCAAAAATGTTGTCTTTATAATATTATTATACTTTAAATAGATAGATATTCAGTGGTTTTCAGTTACCTTTAGAAATGACGCTAGGAAACTATAACTGCTACTACTGTTGTAATCTCAGGTGAGTAAATATTTACATTGAATCAGGGCTGTTTCTAGCTGTCGATTTTTTCTGAGACTAGACAGTAGACCAACTTATTGTTTGGGAGCTCATGCTGTTGATTTATATTGTTTTGAAATCTGTCATATTTATCTTAGAGAAACACATTTTCATCAGTTTTGTGTCATGAAGATATATAGGACAGGCAGGGTGATTTTTTTCTGGTCCCAATAAGTAACTTTATATCCTATGATGGAAAGCATGGTCCTGGAGACAGCTCTGATTGCAACACACAAACAACGACTAATAAAAGTATATGAAAATTATCAAAATAAAACAAAAGTATAGTGAAGCTCTTACTGCTGCCGAATCTGTGTGGCTGCATGGGTCTGGCAGGGTACATGCGGAACACTCCGGTCTGGCTGGCGAAGGCCTGCCAGGGCAGCGTCTCCTGGTTCTGCTGCCAGTTGTCTATAAACACTGAGTCCAGGTGGGAGGACCAGGCAATCACATTCAGCACATGTGCATCTGGTAGGAGAGAAAATGGAAATTAAAACATGGAAATGTTGGATGTGAGTACTATCCTGGTTCTGCTGCCAGTTGTCTATAAACACTGAGTCCAGGTGGGAGGACCAGGCAATCACATTCAGCACATGTGCATCTGGTAGGAGAGAAAATGGAAATTAAAACATGGAAATGTTGGATATGAGTACTATCCTGGTTCTGCTGCCAGTTGTCTATAAACACTGAGTCCAGGTGGGAGGACCAGGCAATCACATTCAGCACATGTGCATCTGGTAGGAGAGAAAATGGAAATTAAAACATGGAAATGTTGGATGTGAGTACTATC
Source organism: Branchiostoma floridae x Branchiostoma belcheri (assembly GCA_019207045.1). Taxonomy (NCBI): domain Eukaryota; kingdom Metazoa; phylum Chordata; class Leptocardii; order Amphioxiformes; family Branchiostomatidae; genus Branchiostoma; species Branchiostoma floridae x Branchiostoma belcheri. The sequence continues at coordinate 11,954,389 of CM033027.1, forward strand.
CTGGTTCTGCTGCCAGTTGTCTATAAACACTGAGTCCAGGTGGGAGGACCAGGCAATCACTTTCAGCATGTGCGCATCTGGTGGGAGGGAAAAGAAAATTGAGACTTTAGGTAAAACAAAGAGCACAACCAGGACAGGGGCAACATTGACTTCTATTTGACCTAATGTTGATACCATCACACAATCCAGTAATGCAAAAAGTCATGTGTCCTGGGCAATTGGATCAGGAGTGAAAATTCCAGTGAGTCCGATACTGTACATGAGTAGATTAAACGTGATGTAACTTGCTGAATATTTTGTTACGGAATAAGGAACATGTCATTTCCACCATAAAAAATAAAAATCTAGCATTGGAAAGAGAAGAAAAGATTGCATACAATTGTGTCGAAAACCATAATGATTATATGATATTTTATTTGAGATCTTTTTGAAAGCCTGATAAGCTGCATGAAATACTGAGCAAAGTAGTAACTTCTTACGCTTTGAGCAGTAACTCATCTCTCTAGTAGTTAGATCATAGAATTTAGTAATGTTTCTTTTGATTGTACCTTGTTCATAGATGTTGACAGGGATGTGTATAGAACTGTTTGTGCGGTTAGTCTGTCCCCCCAGCCACTTGTCATCAGCCAGCCCAGGCAGCCTGTGTTCAGGGATGCCGTCCATGGCACTGTAGTACGGTACATCTGCAACCTGAGGGGGTGGATGTGTGAAGATGTAATGGTCTTCAAATACAATACAAACATACCATATAACAGCACATTTCAATTCACTACATTATCAAATAATGTTCCAATACAACACAGTATAATGCAAAAAATGAAGCATGATGCAATGTTATTACTTTGCAACCTGACACATTGCAACACGACACAAGGGAACACTTTACGGAAAGAAAAACACAACTAAACAGCATGTACACAATACATGTCTGACGTAAACTACTCTTGAATATGACCACTCATGGTAATCATAAATCTACTGAACCTTAAATTTACTAAGCCAGTGTTAGACTGTGAAGGAAATTTGGCCAAATTTATTGATCATCAGGTCAAAAAATTCATTATCACCAAATGATTACTTTATTGGGCTTGGTGACCTCCAAACATCTCCTGATCTGTGAAAGTTAAGGAATGATTGAGGGAACAGTGGCCATTTTCTGTTAAAACATTGTTCTTTGGATCTCAGCTCAGACTTGTCAGACCAGCAAAGAAATATTATGTATTATTTTGCTCTTAGGTCCTGTTTTGTTATTTCACATCCAAGCAAACCCACCATGGCCTCCACTTCCTATACACGGGGGAAAACAGACACACACATTCAAGCCCGGACAAGTCTCATCTTTCTTCATTAAAATAAATGGGCACCAAACAATGCCTTCGATGAGCATAATCCGCTGCTGGCACCCGGGGCGCAATTCATAACACTTGCAAATCACATTACATTGTCATGATTTAGATCTGCAATTTGCAGCTCGATTCATGTGTCACATAGTGCTTAGGGCTATCATTGATTTTACAACCTCTCCAATTACGGGGACTCAAGGACTGCCTCGTGGCTTTGAAAGTGTACTGTGGAAGTAATTACATTGATTTCCAGATGTCAATCAATCAATACTGGGCCGCGCCGATTGATTTGGCCGGCTCCCGGATTGGAATACGTTACTTGGATTAGAAGATCTACATGGAAATTGTAATTAAGGAGTTCTGTACCTTGCTAATAACATGTATGTGCATGTAGTTTCAGATAGTGGATTATGTAAAGATGTAGTCAGCAATTTTTAGAGGGTGTGCATTGGGGTCCTAAAAATGCTTTACCCTAAATTTGGGAGCACCACAGTTGTCTACAAATCAAAGAATCTAAATTCAAGAGGGCAGTTCTGCAAAATTTGACCAAATCCATATTCTTAACAGTAGTTTTTCGAATAGATAGCCTTCACATTATGCAAAATGGAATGTAGGTCCCTTTATACTTATCTTTGCTCTCTTCCTCAAATTTTACATCTAGCTTCAAAATAAGAAGCAGGTACTAAACAAACCTGTGTGCCCTTGAAAAACAATCCATTTCACCATCAGAAAAGGTTAAGTTTACTCAGTTCTTGTTTTCAGGTCTTTCATAATTGACTTTTAAAAGTAAAATCAAGAAAGAAAACAACAGCCAAAAAAAAGCCCTGTCCATGGTGCTGATCCATGCCTTCAGGACTTCAGAAGGAATTGAAAAGTTGACTCCCAAGTTTATCCCTGCACACAGGGTGTTCATTCTCACGGCCCTGTTATAATTGACTTTTAAAAGTAAAATCAAGAAAGAAAATAACAGCCAAAAAAGGCCCTGTCCATGGTGCTGATCCATGCCTTCAGGACTTCAGAAGGAATTGGAAGGTTGACTCCCAAGTTTATCCCTGCACACAGGGTGTTCATTCTCATGGCCCTGTCCCGGGGCCTTCTTCTCTACGCCTTTAAACCTAATCCCTAGAAAATTACAAGATTGTTCCGACCTCCGGGGCTGGGAGGGAGGAAATTAATCAGACACGAGGAGCGACTGGAAACTTGCTGCGAGGGCAGTTAGCAAATGTTACACTTCGTATGCTTCATAATAGATGTCTAGAACCCAGACCAGTTTTCAAGTGTTTTTTGATAATAAAAATAATAAAATACTAATATTAGAATCAATCAGACCCGAGAAGTGACCTGAAATTTGCTGCGAGGGCAGTTAGCAAACATTACACTTGATATTCTACATAACAGTCATCTAGAACCAAGTCTTCAAATGTTTTTTGAGGATCTCACATTTCAAAGTTCTTTTTGATCACCATATTTTCAGGTTTTTCATGATTGTCAGCATTTTGGACAAATGCTGACTCAGAGGAATTTCATTTGTCACAGAGGAAATGACATTAGTTTTCAGCTATGTCATCAGCTTGGAGAAGCTTTCACCTTTGTCAACATTGATGATTAATTGACCTTTTTATAAGCACAATGTCAATACTAACATATGTTACAGAACAGTCTGATGATTATATCATGTATGCCATGACTAATTTAGTAGCATTCAGAAGCTCTCATTTATTTTCAGATTTTGTATTTTTGTCTCATTCTCTATTTTTGGCGACTTTCTATGAATCTTTTCCAAATACTTCATGTCTTTGATCTTTATTTCCAAGTGATTAGAATTATTTCAAACAAAAATATTAAAATGCTAATATTAAGATATATTTCATAATTCTTGTTTTAATGAATTTCTGTTAGGTGCACTGTACATTGTAAATCATGGGTAAAAGTTGATGTCAAAACTTGTTAGGCTCACAGATAACCTGCTGACACCACACTACTGGGAAATTAAACCGCAACCCTAGGCTTAAGCACATTTTGCAAGTATTTAGAACCAGGGCTCGAAATACCACCTGCATATGCAGATCAGTGCAGGTAAAATTGGAGCTGTGCAGGTATGTCTGATGTCTAAATACACCTAACCTGCACTGGTTTGATACATAAATGTCCTATGATGTAGGTGTATGTGGACTGTTATTAGCTGCATTGACTGTTACCATCTAGACAGTATAAAAGAAATTATAGCAAATGGTTCCTGAACAATTTTAGTATCATCCATACTTCTTAAATTCAAAGTGGTGCAGGATTAATATGTCTGGTGCAGGTACTTTGCAATGTTACCTGCACCAGTGCAGGTATGCAGAAAAAAGGATTTCGAGCCCTGTGAAAGTATTTAGAACACTTTCCTAACGCTATCGCACACCGGCAGCAGCCATTGGAGGGAATAATTGATGAAACGACAGTCACACTAATCTGCTCAAGGATCACGGCACCATCAATTCTAATCAAGTGCCAATCCGGCCTAATTCAGGAAGAAGAATTCATCGCAGTAATTTGATTACCACTCTGGATGGATAATAACAGATGGCAAAAATCAGATGCCTTTGTCTCGGTGATTCACATGCTATGAATAGCACAGAGCCAAAAGCATTATTACATATGGTATGATTAGAAAGTTGGAGACTTTCCAGTCCTCTGTCTGTCAGCATTTTTAGATGGGAGGAAAGTAAAAATTGGATTTTCTGGGTCAGTTGGCTCACCTCAACCCATCTACATGTGATTAATGCTGGAATTGCTCACTAATGACAAATTATATGCCTTATTTTCTAGTACTTAAAACTCTTTGAGCGTAGCTCAATGAAAAAAATGACATCATCTTTCAGCAGCAAGTAAGAATTCTTTCTAACTTCAACGGAAGTCAAAAGAGTCTTTCAACAAGAAAAGAACTAAAAGCCCCCACGGACAATCTAGGATTTTGGCGATAAAACTAAAAACATTCTCTCTGTTTTGATGACAGGTTTCATTTATAACATCTTCTTGAACATAATGTTTGTTATTCAATCACATAGATGTGTGAACAAAAAGGCAACTAGATCAGTATATGTTGAGCTAGTCTGAACAAAAACAAAGCTGCTAATTTGTAAACACGCATCCGAAGTTCAGAACACACATCACATCTGTACACATTTAAAGACTGTAAGAATCGTATTTTGTAAAGAAAGATAAAAACATTGCTTTTTTATTGTTCCAATCCTACAATTTGGGACCGTCAACTGGATAACATTATACAAAGGTAATTAGCATCACAGGCTGACCTGAAAATGTTCCTGGCTTCTTTTAACATCCATCAATCAAACTAAAACATGCCATAGTAATAAAGTATTACCTTGATACTCTGGTTGTAGTTGTGGTTGGCAACTGCAGCTTCTGCCGCTTCAGACAGGCTCTAAAGATTGGAGAGAAACAATAAATGCAAAATATTAACACTCAGGACTACAATCTAGCAAATGGAAACATTTTCAATTAGAAAACTTGCATGAAAAAGACAAAATTAAAACAGTTTTCTATTTAGCAAAAAAAATCAGAGCAATTTAGTATAATTTCAAATCACAGACTACAATAAGCAGTAATGTTGTTTCATGATTTTTGAATAATGATAATCATTGTACAATAAGATTCTGAAAATCAATACAAAAATGGCTTATTTTTAAATAAAAGGCTGGCACCATGGTATGACGTTGGGTTACTGAACTTTTGATAAATGAAAGATATAGAGAAAGGCTAATCAAAATAAATCTATGCATGGCAGATCTATAAAAAGTGTAATTTCCTTTCCTATCTATATTAGGCATCCTGCACAGAAGGTGCAGAACTAAAGCTCTTAATCGCTTGTCAGCAGTTGATCTCCAGGGAACTTCTGAGGACTGCAAACTTCAGCGGTAACTATTGCTGATCAGAACAGCTGATTACGTTCCATTATCAGCTTAATAAGGAAGCAATGCTTGTCCTACTAGGGTATACCAAATCTAGCTGTGCAGTAGGGGTGTGTTAAAGAATAACACAACCTTTGAGGACACAGTGTTTTCTTAATTCCTTTTAAATGAACACAAGTTTCCAGCAACCCTTTTTTTCCAGTGAACAACTTTCTCTAGGAAGCCTTCTGTCTAAATAACAATTGCTGCAAATGTAATTGTTTTTGCCAAGTCCTCATTTTGTGGTAGGAGGAGAAAGTAGGTTTTGGGCCATGTTTGATGTTAGCGGTTGAAAAAATTCATTTCCTTGTCCTTGGTGCTGAAAATAGAGATATTGTTAACCTATATCTGTGGTTCAGAGACAAGCCGCCGTCAGTCCCTACATGCCAACATTCCAATACAAACCTATGTTAAGGTATGGGTTAGCGGGTATTGGAACAGATGGGAGTAACCATTGTTTCTGTATCTATCTCTTTTTCATCTCACTCTTTTTTGGGGAGACTGTTTTGTCAATGTTTAATATCAATTTACATCAATTTCTTATCATATAGTGCAGCTTCTTGAACTGATGAGGTAAAACTTTTGTCCATTCCAAGAAAGAAATTTCCATCCCAGGATGTAATGATGGGTCCTGAAGACAACCCTGAGTCACACCTAACCTTTGCACATCTAACTGTAGGCGCTGTTTAAAAGCTAACTCAAGCTCAAACAGAAACCTCAAACGTAAGCAGGTTATTTTGTTGTAAAGTTTAGCAAGTAGCAAGTCCTCTGCACGCCTCCAGGCCACACAGTAAAATGCAACATCTGTTATCTGTGATTACACAGATAATAATCTTCCCCAGTGGCCACAAAAATCCTCCCCTTCAGCAACCATTCCCACCTCCCATAACACAACCACTTATTCCAACTCCCAGGAGGAATACATTAGGTTTAGTGTGATTTGTTGATGCAGAGTTTAAAATATGCCTAAGTCCACAAACCCTCAGGCTGCCAGAATGCAGTAACTGTGATAATTTTGAGTAGAGTATGTGGGAAAGACAACCTCAAGCCAATATGTGACATGTTCAGAAGAGACGCTGGGCCCACATGTTCCCTGTATAGGAACTTTATGGCCGACAGGCTGAATAAAAGTTCAAAACTTGAACTATGCGGCTCCAGATGTCCTTCTGAGGGACGACTGCAGTGTGCACGATGTCGGTAGCTTGAGGAATGATTCTACTCTACTATAACTGTGATAATTGCGAGTGTCACTGTTGGTAACTGATACTCTGGAATGCATCCTATTCTTTACACCCCTCTAATTGCTTCCCAGTAGAATAGTCTGGAATCCATTAATACAGGGATGATTGGCAATTTGAATGCTTTCCTAAAATATATCGGCAAGAGTTCCGTCTAGCTCTGAGACACACGGTCATCGGAATGGTGATTGTTAGCAGGGATTGAATATTAAGCACTTGGAAGTTTGATCCACATTATATTGCTTCTGGGAAATAGTCAATACCTGAAACAATACAATACTAAACAGGGCTCGAAATTCATTGTTGGATTAGGCGCACTGGTGCACCCAGCTTAAAAAATTGGGTGCACCAAAATTTTTTTAGGTGCACCACTTAATTAATATAAATTTAAGTAATAGCCTAATAATAAAACTTAGTTACAAGCTATCAAATCCTTAAAGAAGTACCATGACAAACATCTTTCTAACACTTAAATGTCAAGAATATGGTGTATACTAGTATATTTGATATCTTTACATACATGTGTCAAAAAATATTGGGTGCACCCACAGAAAATAATTGGGTGCACAGCTCCAATTTTGGGTGCACCTGGGTGCACATGCACTCAGTATTTCGAGCCCTGCTAAATGTGTATCTTTTACTGACTTCAAGATACTTAACTTGGCTGTGGTCATATCAAACCTTCTCCCTGCTATTTCTGTGATACGTACAATTTTAGTTCCAAGTGATACCTTCAGCAGGAATGCGGTTGAATTACATTTCCAATTATTCTAGTACAACTTGTAAGGCAGTACCAGTACACTTTCAATTCTCAAATAACTAGAAGTTCTGATTGATGTCCAAATATAAATAAAGGCAAGACCAGATAACATTTAGTCATATCAAACCTTCTCCCTGCTATTTCTGTGATACGTACAGTTTTAGTTCCAAGAGGTACCTTCAGCAGGAATGCGGTTGAATTACATTTCCAATTATTCTAGTACAACTTGTAAGGCAGTACCAGTACACTTTCAATTCTCAAATAACTTCAAGTTCCGATAGATGTCCAAATATAAATAAAGGCACGACCAGATAACATTTAGTCAAACATTAGTTTGCCCAACTTCCGAATTAAGTTATTGATTGTGAAATCAAATAATTGCTTCCGCCAAAAGCAAATATCAATACTTTCCATAATAATAACATTCCCACAACAAGGTGTTAATCTAACAAATGCTTTGTCCATTTAGGTTGCTGGTGGCCTACAGTGATGAAGTTACTGCAACAGAATTTAATGTGCAATGCCCACACAGATGCAGCTATCAAGAATCATTACTCTCTGCAATACAAAAAATGTACCATAATTCTAACCCATTAGCTAAATGGGAAGGACTGAGGGCATAGTTTATAAAATAAAAACATTGATTCATTGTTCCTCCGATATTTAAAAAATATGGCTGAAAGCCAATGCATTTACTGGGGAAAAAATGGCAACTGACTTTGAGATGAAAGTAATAACTATGTGGTACACACTGTTTCAGGAGAGCAAAAATTTCAATTGGAACAGTTTCTGTTCCCTCCAAGCCATAAGATTGTTTTTGTCTTGGCCTCTTTAATACCAAAGCTTTGCTAATAATGTTTGAGAATGGAAAAAATGCTGTGGCCTTAATTTCTTCTTCTAAAAAAACCCCAAAGTATCTCCTATAATATCTCATTATAATTCTAAGATGGTTGCCTTGGAAAGTGACACTTTCTTCAATTACCCATGTCTAATGTCCTTACCAGTTAGATGTGTATGTTGCTTTCAACGGGTCAAAAAGATTGTGCATTTCAATCAATAAACATATCAGTCATTTGGAATTGACTTATCTTTCTATTTCACAGTAACTGTTTTAATCTACATATAGAATACATGTAGCCATCAATTGCATGCAAATGCAGAGTGAGAGAAAGAGTGAGAGAGAGAGATGGGTTATTTAAACACATACAAAGTGAATCCTTTTCAAAGTTAAAATGCATAGTTCAAAATGTTTGAGCAAGATAAATGGCAATGCAGTAAACTAGCTTTAATCCTTTCATCAGCGCATTGCTAAAACCACTTAATAATTTGGAACCTGTAATTTTCTGCTTCGTTAAAAACATTAGAGTGTAATCAGGTTTCATTTGGTATAAACCGGTTCTAGCTGAATGCATTCCTTGCAGTCTTAAACTAGTGGCTTGCAGCATTTTTCACCTACTTTGATTAAAGAAATCAGAGTTTGTTTCACCCAAATATTTCTCTGAAGTATTCCAGTTACAAGTACTTCAAGTGCTATCCTTTGTCAAATTTCATTTTATTTCGATTAGAATTTAGCTTTCAAGCCCTTAAAACAATGATCAGTCTGTCTGTATTGACAAATATTGCTTTACTTAACTGCAGCTACACAATCATATATTTTCAACTCTCAGGAGCCTACTTTGTAAGCATGTGTGCACCAGTTGTTTGGACCAAAGCCTGGAGAATTTGATGGAACACTAAATAGATTGTATAACGCTCCTGATGAAACTGATATGGGCCAAAAGGGAACGTTTAACTGAAGTCTCTCGATATCATCACCATCAACCTTTCAATTTCCGCTTCAATCGCAACAATCTGGCCGTGTGGGACGGCGTACGTGACGCATGAGGGAGATCGCTGAGCACATTTTTCTTCCGTAGGATGGATTACATCTATAGCCCTGAGGAACTGAAAGTTTGTCAGTTTTGCTTCCTACATAAAGTGTCATGTGGCTCTTATCAACACTTTGGAAAGGAAATTGAATATCCTACTTCTTTTCCCTGTTTTGTTTGGACTACCAAGAAACTGTCTTCTTCCCCTTTTTGCTTATTAATTCATTGTTAGGATAAACCTGTTCTCCAACTAGATCTCTTTTGCATATCAATTTATAGCTATAGGGTATAACAACTGCTCTCTAACTGATCTCTCCAGTGTCACTCACCTACGAAAGACATCGGATGGTGTCTGAAACATTTGACTGTTTCCAAAATCATATTCAGTTGCTTGAGTAATTACGTTTTGGTAAATATCCTACTGGTTTAGTTGCAAAATACAAAATTCAGATCCCTTAAAATTAGAAACTCAAGAAATAATGTAATTTTGATCATTTTCACAGAACTTTGAATGCAATAGAATGGGCAGAAAGCATCTTTTATATATTATATAATATTAAAGAAGTTATGCACTGTTTTAAGTTCTGAGTTGACCTTAAATCTCTGTAGATGTACAATGGAAATGCATATTCTTGTTGTTTGGCATAAACTATGATAAAGGACATCTAAATCCGTTAGAATAGAACCATTGGGAACATTTCAAGAATTACAGATCAGAAACAACTCAAAGAGACTCAATATCAACAAATCTTTTTATCTTGTTTCACTCATTCTTTGTGCCATGACGGACTGAATATGGGACAGACAGAACATAAGAAGTTCTATCCAATACATTAGAGTTATCTTAAGTTTCCAAATGTGATTTGACAATTACATTGTACAGTCAGACCACTAAAATCAAGCTTTAAAAAATAGACCTGACATGGCTTCTGAGTTAATTTCTCCAAGTTAATAACAAGGATCAACAAGATTATGCCGTACCAGTTTTCCTGATCCTTTCAGCCTCGAAAGTCAATACAACACGGCAAACAGGCACACAAAAGATAAGCAGATGTTAGGCTTAGGAAAAAAAATGTTGTGTTTCCTTTTTCCCTACCTTCCCTAGAAAAGCCTGTCTACCCTACTAGTAGACTTTTTTTGGGAGGTTGGGGAGTGGGTAGTGGAGTCATGCACATAGCTTCCTGTTAGAATTTTCATTTTGCCTACTTCCTATTGAAGTAAAAACACTGCTTGCCCTATCTAATGAAGGAGAAATGTATCTATTATGGACAAAATCAAAGTTTGACATTGAAAGAAAGCATCCTCATGCATTTCAGTTTACTTTGTTTAACTGTATTTATTAGTAATATGTATCACTAGAGTTTTGGCCAGCCTAAAAAGATTAAAAGAAAAAAAAAAGATAATCCCTACCTACCAACCCTAATTTTTTTCAAGACTGAAAAAGGAAACACAACATTTTTTTTCCTTGGCCTTATTACAAACTAGGTTGTTATTCACTCCACTTGTCTGCTGAAGTGTCTATCTGCTACATAATCATTGGCTGCTCAGCCGGGCGATCGATACTGCGACCATGACACAACCATGTCGGGTCAAACACTGACGAGATTATCTCTGTGATGTTTGCGCTCCGGCACAGATGAAGGACTAGTCAATCCAGCAGATAGTTGATGAAATCAGCATAATCATGAAGGGTTTACTTTCATGTCCTCGAAAGGGTGTTTGGTTGTGAACAAAAACCTGGCAGGACAACATCAGAGATTGGACATCCCTCAACCTGCAGGAAAGACTGGCTGTAGCAGAAGACAGATGGTCATGGAGACAACTCTCCATCTTCTTGTCTACCTTGTCCTCCCAACGGCCAGGAGGTCAAGGGACTAGGTAGGTAGGTTGTGAACAAGGGGTCAATGATTGATAGGTCAATGACTTTAGCAAAGGAGAAGACACAGAGATCTTAAACTGTTTCAGCTTTGCCTGCAATACATGTAGCTTCCTTGTTTCATGGCAGCTTACAAGTTCTAATCAAAATCCGAAACAAATATGTAAAAATGTGCAGTTTGCAGCTTAAGTGCAGACCTACACACTGAAGATATAGATGTAGGTGGGCCTCAGACGTAAATCAGCCTTTTCTAACAAATTTTCTGAAGAATTTTGTCAATGCCATACACATTTAGTCTTGCTAGAATAGATAAAAAGAAGAAAAGAGTGATCAAGAGAAAGTTAATCTTTTCCATATGAGCTTATCTTATATTACAACACTTTTGAGCACTAATTCTATGGAGTTTCCTTCACACTCAATGCTAGACATTTTAATGAACAGTTAAACCATTTTTATTTTACTCCATGACAGCTGGTGCATTTAATCCAACTCCTGAGCGATTCCCAGCGCTGCACCTGTGAGAAACTGACGCAGCAGACAGGAGGGTCTCCCGAGGCTAAATATAGACACGGTTGATCAGTCCCCGCCGTGCGGATATCTTTCCACACAAATCAACGCCGCGGCGCTCCGCAAGGAGCCTTCTAATATCCCTACAGGGAAATCATGAAACATGATGCTGGCTTTTCACAAATAATCTGTTGCGCTTTCTCTGCTATAATGCCTCGATGTGTCTCTGTCGATATCATTTGTGAAGAACACGCAGTAAATTTGCTGAGTTCATACAAGTGCCTGTTAATAAGATCATAAATTCTCATCCAGGTAATGCTCTGTTGAATTGCGATAAGCACGGCGGCATAGGCGGTGTCAGTGGGAAGGCATTTATGATATTCGTTGACGGATGCTTTTGTCTATTGTACTTAATGTGTTACCAGTGGGCTTATTCTTCAACTTGGGTCCCATCACCGTGTACATTGGGACTAATTCTTGGAAACAGCTTGGTACTATAGCCATATATGGACTTGTTTCTAGGAACTGAAACACTGAATCATCAGTTCCTATTGATGGGCAAGTTGTGGAAACATTCAGAAGAGTGATTGACTTTATCTTACATGAAACACATTTGGAGGGTGCAGATAGCAATAATTTTTTCAAAAAGAGTGCATGTCATTTGGCAGCCTTACAATATAGATTCACTTCTGAATCAGTTATTCAGAAAATTGTTTGAACTGTGCTTCATGACCTGTGTATTAAGACAACCTTTTCAAAGGGTCTTTGACTAAACTAAAACATCAGCTTATTTGTCTGATGTCCTTTCATGCACTGTACAGATTGAACTCCAAGTTTCTAATTCAAAATATCTTGCTTCTTTGATTTGCTGCTTTGTTTTCATTTGATTAACAAAAATAGAACAAGACTTCCAAGTTGAGTCCCTGTGACTACAGTCACCTGGTACCATCCTTTAAATATAGTGCTTCCTGCTAAATTTATAGTCTATATAAATCCGTGAGCCAAGAAATCTAAATGGTATGGCCTAAGTGGTGGCATTTGAGAGGGACTGGTGATCGAGATATTTTCAGTCCTTTGTGTGATGTGACTTGAGGAATGGGGTCTTTTCTTGAGTTGCCTTATCTTTTCTTCCCAAGATGGAACCACCGACCAAGACAGCTCCCAAAGATTGACGGCCTGAAATCCACCGCGTAGTTAAGCCATCCCTTGAGCTTACGCAGTTCCTTATCAATTCTGAAGGACAATGGGCATTACATGCAAGAGTGAATAGCAAACATGGGAGATTTAGAAAGTACTTTGCACGGCTAGATAGAGCTCTTTAGTTGTCAAACTCATTGCTCATAAACTATAAAGTATGGCATATCTTGCTAATGCAGAGAAGCTGGATGGCTCCATAGTGCTAGAATACTATTACCTTTGCATGGTCTACTCTGACAAAGTCAAGAAATGGCTAGAGATTCGAGCATTATGTTTCCACTGGCAATATATTCCATCACATTGGACAGGGCTTGGGGTCCCACTAACAGCAGTTGACCTTTAAAAATTGTGCAATAGTAGTGCTGTTACAGGACCCATACTTTCATCCTGGAATGTAAATCTGCTTGTTGGGTCACAGATAAATATTTCATTTTGTCCGTCCCTACAATTTAAACTTAATGACATGAAATTGATAAAAAAAGTAACTCTACAAGCTTAAAATGACAGATTTAACTACGAAAAGCAATAACATGGGCTATCACACAATGAGTGAGACTGGAAAAAAATTAAGCTGGAGACAGCCCTGTGCGATGATGAAGAGAATTCAAGACAAGCAACTCAAAGTGCTCAACTAATGCAGCATCAATCCTCAAGGTATGCAAATGTCAGATGTCCAGGTATTCAAGACATTCTGAAGAGGGTCTTTTAAAGCTTCATAACACGGTGACATTCTTAGGGTACCTAGCGGAAACCATTACAATGTCACTTAAAATTATAGACAACATTTGCCAGCAAATAAATACCTTCTTATAGTCTAACCTAACAAACTACTGCTCTATTCACTCTTACTCAACACATTCCTATTATTGGTGACGAGCCCCTCCGGCCCTATCCTGCAACTAATGTAGCAAAGCCACGGAATGTAATCATATACCACAGGGTATAGTTCTGGTCCAGGTCGTTGACCTTACTTGTTTGGGAGAAGAAGAGGAAACAGAGCAAACACAATATGTTTCCACTCTTCAGGGTAAACATAACATAATTATACAACATAAAATGTACATGTATATGTTGGATATTGAAGAGGAGGAAATGAAAATGAGCCCAAGATGGAGACTGCTATCAGTATGTAACTTATAGAGAAGTGTATTTATCTTATCTATTGAATTACAAAAGAGACCAGAAAGAAAGAAGGAAGGAGTGATGAATGTATAAGGGAATGAATGAAAAGATTAAAGAAAGGGGAAAAAATATTGTATCTTACCTTGAGTGCCTTGGTGCGGACTGCTATAGAGCTGGCCATCTTATTGGTGGATGTCTCAATCAGCTGGGTACCGTTGATGGTCTGGAGGCTCAGTCTTCCTGCTTGTACCTCATTAGCATAGGCCTGTCAATCAAGTACAATATGGACTGTCAATCACAATATAAACCCTTGATAGAATTCTTAGATAGCTTGTGGGAGTAAAGAACTAGAAATTTAAAACTCAAAGAGAAGCAAACTAAGTATAATGCTAGGGATGAGCTGCAGAGTAATAGGGAAAATACTACCACTGTCACAGCTTACAACTTAGAGAACAAATTGAACTAACCTACTAGTAACTAACAAAGAAGAGACTGCTATCAAATGAAACTTAATGATGTCTCTTCTAAATCAATGAAAAAAACAGGTTCCATCGTTTTGAAACAACCATTGACCCTGAAGTATAGGGAATAAGTACTGGTTTTTCTCCATGGTGCTGAAAATGCTGCTGGTGCCATTATTAAAGAAGGAAATTTGCTGATTTATATGGTATAAAATGATAAATGATTGTTGTTATGATAAAGTATGGATCATTTGGGTATGTCAGATTTCCAGATCAAATATATCCAACTTTTATTTTGCTCTTTCAGAGGTTTGAGGCTAGCAAAATACAAACTGTGTGCATCAATACAATTCTACATTAAATTTGTACATTCTATATGATTCTGGACCTATGTAAGATATACTTAGTACAAATAGGCTTCTCATTATAGAAACTTATAAAGAGAAATCAATATTCCAGTCACTAAATGAGAATAGAACTTTTCAAGTTCCCACCTACGGCCTTTCATTGGCAAGTATAGAGAACAAGTACTGGTCTTTCTCCTTGGTGCTGAAAATGATGTTAGTGCCTTTCAATTGATAAAGTAGGGAAATATGCTGATTTATATAGTATAAAATGATAAATGGTTGTCATTATGATAAAATATGGAGCATTTGGGTATGTCGGATTTCCAAGTCAAACATATCCTACTTTTATTTTGTTCTATCTTTTCCAGATCCAGAGGTTAAAGCAAAATTCAAATTTTGTTCATTATCACTATTTTACATTACATTATATCTGATTTGGGATATTTGTAAGGTATACCTAGTACATATATTAGGCTTTTTATTATGGAAACTTATAAAGAGAAATCAATATTCCAGTCACTAAATGAGTATAGAACTTTTCAAGTTCCCACCTACGGCCTTTCATTGGCAAGTAGAGAATATAATAGAGAATAAGTACTGGTCTTTCTCCTTGGTGCTGAAAATGATGTTAGTGCCTTTCAATTGATAAAGTAGGGAAACATGCTGATTTATATAGTATAAAATGATAAATGGTTGTCATTTTTTTTTTTTTTTTTTTTCAAGGCTTTATTAGTAAAACAAATAATACATTTGTCAACAACAGAGTATCTAAGCTACTATTGTACATGGAGTAATTTGAAGTACTAGTGAAATACACAATAGGTAATGCGCATGGAAGAAGTATCATTGTCTATATAAGAATTTCTCTCATGTTCTTATACAGGCTATTATGTATAACCAATATACACCACATGGTTGCCACAATTGTCATGGAATAATTATGATACATGTAGATGGTTATCAAAAACAACAAGTAACTTTTAACATTCGGGACTTTTTCTTTCATAACAATGTATAGTTTACAGTATGTTATAACACAGTAGATCTAGACTGGACTAGAACTATAGTTTACATACTATGGGTTTAACAGTTGTTGTTGCTTTTTATGAGCTTAAAAATTATTATTTAAGTACATAGAAGTAAACATTACAGAACATGAAGTCTGTTTTTGAGTTCACAATTGAAGATGTTAGATACGTTATGGCCTGAAATTGGCCGTGGGCACTTTCTAGAAAAAATCCATGTTTTAAAGATAACCCACTTTGCTATAGATATTATTCGTATTCTTTTCTTCAGGATATTTTCGTTTATTGGCTGGTTTACCTTTCCCAGTATCATCTCTTCAAAATCAATATAAGGGTTACTGGGGCTAAATGGTACAGAAGTATGTACTAAATTCCACAGGTTAGTTAGCCTTTTACATTCCAGGAACATATGTTTATAGTTGTCAACATGACCACTGTCACATAATTTACATACAGGATCAATTACTTGACCATCTTCATCTTGCATTCTCCATTTGCTTAATTTCTCACCACATGGTAAAATTTGATGAAGTAGTTTGTAATTAAGCTCTGCTATTTGTGTTTCTTTACATGAAGTTGTGCCTAGCATTTTCCAAATCTTCTTCCAATTAAGTGAGTATATATCAAAATGTGTCTGCCATTTCTGTTGGCAGTTTGGAACTATAAATATTCGTAACATAAGGTTTTGGTATATCACAGAAGTTTTTGGAAAATCTAAGGCTGGTGTTTCTAACGTTTCTCTTTCGATACAACAATTTTTACGTATGGCTCTTTTTACAATGAGCAATTCACACATCCAGTTATGTTTCTTGGTAAGTTTTCGGAACACCTCTCTGTCACTTATAAAAGTACCATTTTGTAAAATATCCTGTATATAAACAAAACCAGAGTTAATCCAATGTGGGTACAAGAGTGTTTTCCCCCCTGATACAATATGCTTGTTTCCCCAGATAATCTGGTTTGTGTCACAATTGCTTTTAGCTTTGTACCATGCATAGATAACTTGCTTATAAAAGAGGGGTACATTACACAGGTATTTGTCTTCAATGCAACTCATTTGAAACACAAAATTCAAGTCTATATCTAAGGAAGATAAGTAGTGTAAAGGGATATATCTCCAAGAACCCTTACCATTAAGTAAACGTTTAACCCAAGACGCCAAGAGAGCATCTTTCACACTATGTATGTCTAGCATTTTTAAACCTCCCTGTTCATAGTTGCCAATGAGAGTTTTCCGTTTAATTTTGTCCTTTTTTCCACTCCACACAAAGTTAAAAAAGGCAACTTAGAGAACAAATTGAACTAACCTACTAGTAACTAACAAAGAAGAGACTGCTATCAAATGAAACTTAATGATGTCTCTTCTAAATCAATGAAAAAAACAGGTTCCATCGTTTTGAAACAACCATTGACCCTGAAGTATAGGGAATAAGTACTGGTTTTTCTCCATGGTGCTGAAAATGCTGCTGGTGCCATTATTAAAGAAGGAAATTTGCTGATTTATATGGTATAAAATGATAAATGATTGTTGTTATGATAAAGTATGGATCATTTGGGTATGTCAGATTTCCAGATCAAATATATCCAACTTTTATTTTGCTCTTTCAGAGGTTTGAGGCTAGCAAAATACAAACTGTGTGCATCAATACAATTCTATATTAAATTTGTACATTCTATATGATTCTGGACCTATGTAAGATATACTTAGTACAAATAGGCTTCTCATTATAGAAACTTATAAAGAGAAATCAATATTCCAGTCACTAAATGAGAATAGAACTTTTCAAGTTCCCACCTACGGCCTTTCATTGGCAAGTATAGAGAACAAGTACTGGTCTTTCTCCTTGGTGCTGAAAATGATGTTAGTGCCTTTCAATTGATAAAGTAGGGAAATATGCTGATTTATATAGTATAAAATGATAAATGGTTGTCATTGTGATAAAATATGGAGCATTTGGGTATGTCGGATTTCCAAGTCAAACATATCCTACTTTTATTTTGTTCTATCTTTTCCAGATCCAGAGGTTAAAGCAAAATTCAAATTTTGTTCATTATTACTATTTTACATTACATTATATCTGATTTTGGATATTTGTAAGGTATACCTAGTACATATATTAGGCTTTTTATTATGGAAACTTATAAAGAGAAATCAATATTCCAGTCATTAAATGAGTCTAGGACTTTTCAAGTTCCCACCCACGGCCCTTCATTGGCTTGATTTCACCTATTCATCATCTTGACGTAATCAATGCCCCGTCTGACGAACAGTCTATACAGATAACGCAAAAGGCCACGGGAGGTCAACATCAAGTTAGCGTCCTATTTCCCAGCGCTTGATGTCGTGGCGCAGTCATCAACAGAGATGGATGGTGGATCGTGTTGTATTGACAGTTGGAAGATGAGGAGTATTTGCCGTGAAATTGTGGTACCAACGCCTTTTGTGTGCTGTATAAAGCTGTACATCATGCATGGTTATGGGGGGTGTCTTCTTGGAATGGGTAATTATGGAGTATGATATCATTTCTTACAAAAGAAAATCTTCTATTCACTTTTCATAATCTCAGAGACAAGTAAATCAATACGTTCCACCATTCCAAATGGCAAAAATTGCATTACTGTCAGCAAGTATAACTTAAGTAGATCTTTGTACACTGATACAATAGTAGCTGTTGTAGAAATAACAAACATCATAATATATATTATAATGTTCAAAGATGAATAAATCAATAAAATGTCCAAAAAATCACCACCACTATACTTCAACATCTTAAAAATACATCCAACATTCAAAACCTTGTAGATATTCACAGTCACGCAAAAACTTAGCTAGAAAACCCTCACAGATCTGGAAAAGCATGAACAGAGTTCCGACAGAAAATAATACATGTAAATTGTAAGTTGAAAAAACCCTGTTGGGAACCTCTAGAAGTGAAGGCACTTAAATCTCAATCACCTCAAGTCAAAATGTATCTAATATACTAGTCAGCAAGTGCACACAGTTATAAAAAAGGGCTTCTTATGTATTCGGGACTTATACAAAGAAAATCTCTCTGTAAGCCCCTCTGAAAACCCCATGTTTATTCCACCCCAAAAGCACTCAGATTTATCCATATAGCCTAGAAGGGGGGTTACAACCTCCTACATGTACTCTCACCACATGCTCCCTTACTCAGCAGAGCAGATTCCTGGATATGAAATTAAGATTGACCAGGTATGCTACATGTACTTGGTGAGATGTGGCCAGTCTTCTACTGCATCCTGTCTGAGAACATGTTTACCCCAAAAGATACCATGAAATGCTCCATTTCAATTTAAGATTCTCTGGAACTGCACACAGTGAAAAGCAAAAGAATCTACAATGTCTCCCCACACTGCAACACCTCGCTCAGTTGCGTACCCAAGCAATTACTTTTTGTCTAAAAAATCCCTGCACAGACTCTGCTATTACATGCACCCCACAAGGCAGAAGATGTATTATCCTTATCAGTTTCTGTCAACTGTTGGGCTTCTCTTTTAAATTACACCAGTTAAGCCCCTCTGGAGGCAACACCGTTTACGCTGTCATTTTGTTCTTTTTCTTAATGCAATGGTGCCTACATTTCAAATACACAATGTATGTGACAGTGCATATTTCAAAAGTTTCTTGCAAATCAGTTTCCTTTATACAGCAAATGTTGAAATTTTTGTGGTGGTTGTTTTATACTTCCAAATTTGGAATAGTGACCTCTCTTAAACCATCGCATAAATGCTTGTTCTGTCTTCAACCCTTTGTCTCAAACTTGAAATTACATCTTTGCAAACATTCCATTTTCTCACTACCAAGAGATAAAATTCCAGCAAACTTAGGGGCATTTCGATTACTTTGATTCTTTTCTTTTTTGACGCTTGATGTGGGTTATACAACAAAAAAGAGTTATTCTGCCATTTTGCTGCATCTCAGCAGAAGCGAGAATGAAACTACTGCCTGCAGCCCGTGAAATCTTTAACCACCCTGTACGGCTTTCTTCAGGCTTTAGTACCTGTCAGCAAGCAATGGCTTAGGGCCAGGTGTGGTAACTTAAGAGTTATCTCCTGAAAACACCTGGCAATATTCTACTGCATACTGACAGTTTAAAGACTATCTAGAGTCAAGTCAAATCTTACTGTAGGGCTTCAACAGTTTGATTGGCTGAATGACTCAAATCTGTAGATAGAGCTGAACTGAAATAGGCACACAGCAGGTAAATTCTTGGGATGAGGACAGTGCACACATTGATTTTAACCTGACATGGTTTCATTGAAAAACAAGAAATTCTAACTCCTCCAGAGATGGTCAAAACGATGAGAAAATAACAAACATGGAAATATATGTCTTGTTATGGCCTTGCAGGTATGGTAGTAAAACTAGGTAGTTCCGATTCGGTAGTCGAAGAAGAGACACTAGAGCAACAGTTAAGCTTTTAGCTTTTAGTACATTCAAGTAGTTTCTAAATAAAACTGAGGCTACCAACCTACTGCCACTTTGTGCACTTCTTCAATGCACACTTTTGGGCTGTGATAAAATCATGTAGTATGTACATACCATGTTTACAACATAATAAGTGTATATTACTGACAACAACAAAAACTGGTGAAACAGTCAAAATATACAATCCTGTACATGTACTAAAATTTGGCAACTCTTTCCTGTGGGAGACTAAAATTTTGTAACAAAATATGTGTACAGCTTCACAACACAGTCATCTCTTAGATTCCCTATTTTGTTGAACTTCTCTCTTTTATGTATACCTAGAGCTATGGGTGTAATATATCAAGTGTAGAATGAAAATAAAGCTAAGAAACCACTTGCATTGCAAGCATACAAATGTAGAAGGTTTTGTGTGAAACTTTTAAGAGGTAGCATGTGTTAAGATATTATACTATATACCATGAAGACATATTCTTTATGATTGTCAAAATGTCCATTTAACAGTTGAGATCCCATTCTATTACAGTTGTATTATTTCCCTGAATCCTTTTCTACTCTTCTCCTGGATAGGTATATGCTGTGAAAGAGCGATCAATAAAAATTCAGAAAGAGGTATTACACTGCAAGTGATAAAACTTTTAAAGCCATACCAGATCGATGACTTTACAAGCTGGCGGTGGGATATATATGCCTCTGCAAGATTTTTACAACTGCACAAAAGAATGGAACTAAGTCATGAAACTACAATGTATGGAAGCCTTAAAGTCCAATATAACATGACAGAGAGTCTGACTCAGAATTTTATACCTGCAGGATTTTGTCGCATTGCAACCGCAAACAGCATTCTCAGTTTCCAGGATTTAAAATGTGTCTGTTCAACTTACCGTGTGATGATGCTAGACATGAATATATCAAACAAATAATTTTTCAAAGCAATGCAGATAAGATAAATGAACACAAATCCAAGCAACCACTTACTAATAGGTTCTCCATGTATTGTCTCATAAAAAAAATAGATAAAAGAATGACATCATGTATCTTCCAAATGATTGATTATTAAATCAAGTCTAAAAAGACAAGCAGCCATCTTGGAATCGACTCAGGGAACTGTAACTGGTATATTCCAATTTGAGATTTTGAAACTGGCGTGTAGATAACCTGAATGACATTAGGACTTGGAAGTTAGGAAATGATGAATGTAGCTACATTTCCTTACAACCTATCAATGCCAACTTGACCTTTTGGTGTCTGAGGCACTGATTTTCTGCTCAGACATGTCGTCTGACCCTGCGAGATATATCTCTCCACAACTTTATCTAATATTTAAGATTGCGATGTTATGAAGTGTTCGCGGTCAGGTCACGATCAGGATTTTCCCTGTTGGATTGAGCGTGGAGTGAGATGAGTAGCTTTGCAGAAGAAAAAATCCTACAGAGAGTGCATGCGGAATGGAATTGGATTATAGCCATCTCGATTTTGGCAATGAAAAATGTAGCGGTAAAATCCCCCGTAGAGATAGAATTGAGCTGAGGGGACAATTTGGCAACATTGGTGCTCACTTTGTCCTTGGTTATGGCCAGGCCGCAGAATCCTGGTGGGGTAACGGCCTTTAGTGCAGTTTCGGCTGTATTTTTCCTCTTGGGGGCTTATTCAGTAAAGGCTGACCACGCCATTTTCTTTGGTTGAACCGGAGAAACATCAAGCAGGTAGAGGACACAACATGCCTCAGGAGTCATTTAGTCTAAAATGTAAAAAGCCAGTTTTGCCCAGAAGATAAATAAACCAGTGGCACCTGGCTTAAAAGGACATCAATTTATTAGGCTGGAATACTGTCAGTGTCCATTCAGTCACCCACAAAAGTCCCCATTCCTTTTAAGGTAAAAAGTATCCTATTTTCTCCAGACTGTTTTAGGACTCTGCAGAGAAGAGAATATCATTGGAAGGGAATTTAACATTCATTACCAGAAGGTGATAAAAGAATTTGGCTGAAAGTTTTTGACAATGTAAAACTGGCTGAACAAAACGTAGTGAAACTGCAGCCTATCAAAAGCACTGTCTAGAATAGAGTCCAAATGGCCAACGCACGCATTCTGTGAATAATATACCACTACCAGTCTAACTGATCATCAAATCCACTACCGCAAAATTGCCCATTTGCGGATGTTTACGATTTGTGACGAGCACGGCCATAGATTGTAATCAAGTGTCATGCTACAAATGGACATGAGGCCTCCTGAGAGTGGAATAGTATTACACATTGTATCCGCAGAATTTTATCAGACTAGTTTATGTACCAACACATTCTAGGTGCTAGATCTTGCCAAAACCTTTGTAACAGCATGCATACCTGTACATGTATCATTGTACACATTGGCCATCATATAGATCTTCATGTGGTGTATTAGGAGGACTACAGAATTAAGTAGGAATAACTAGGAAGTTAGATGCCTAAGAGCCATCTCAATGACTCAGGGTCAGGTTTAATTTTGTGATTGGAATGTCACATTCATGTTCTATGTTATTGCTTAATGTTATACCTGACATAGGAGTCACTCTAGCTTGTCGGCTGGAAAATTGATGAGCTAACTAACAGAGTAACGAATGCCCTGTGCACTCCTAACGAGTCGTCTGGCCCCATTCCCGTATCACCCCGAAGTTTCCCGTGTCCTTGAGTCCAGCCGTAAACGACCTTATTAACGTAGACGGATTGATGGCCGTAGAACGGAGCGTCGTGGCAACGGCATTTATCCGGTCCGCCATGCCTGGACAAATTGATCGCGAGAAGCAGATGCATCAATTCACATCAGGCAAACCGACGTTTCATGCCCAACAGGTGCCCGCAACCATGCCAGCACGCCGTTTATCTCTCAATTTGACCGGAGGCGAATTAACTGTGTCATTCGTGTCATTGGAGAAGACTTTCAATCCGCCTCAGAATTAGATTTGTGGGCCGTCGGGAAGTAATGGTGGCAGGTATATAGGGTAAAGGGCTTTCAAGGGCCTTTTAATGTCGCATGTATGCAAAGGATGGCATGTGAGGTCTGCGTCATTCTGGGAGGCACGGCTCATCCAACCTTGTCCAGTCTGTCAAAGGGGATTTAGAACTTCAAACTCCTGAAACGGGGGGGCCTAACTGATGTGCACTGTGTCTTTGTAATGGGTCCATACTATCAGCATCGGCAACGGTTTTCAGGACAGTTGATGGTCCAGAAAGCATTCTGTTATTTCTAAGTGGACCCAATGTTCCTAAACCGTTTCTTCTGGATAAATGGTCTGAACGTCCTAATCTTATGTGCCCATTGGTCCTAATGCACATTGCAGTAACTGCTACAGTCTATTGCGTGGTAAATTTAAACTTGTGCAGTGGTCATTCAGGCCTAACTGAGTGATTTGAGATAATGTTAGTCATGTACATTTTGTATCCTCCATATCATGGATGCTGGTATTGCCAACTAATTTTGTAAAACATACTTTAGAATATTCAGAATGTGTACTTTTACGATTCTACAAAATGCTTCAAATTAATGACCACTGTCTATATTATAAAAAAAAATTAACTTCAATATCCCAATCAGCAGTTTTTAATATACTGAAAGAAAAGGACTGTACAGAAGCTGCAGAAATTTCAACCTCCAAATTACTGATTTAACAAATTATAAAATACAACAGCATATAATAACACATCAATTTTTAAATGTTTGACTTTGAAATAAATCAGTCAAAATCATGAAGTATTCAGATAGAAATGAAGGCACTAAGTCTTGTATTCCAACACATATCAACGTACACACAAAGCTGTTCACATTATTTTGGCAATGACAGGACCAATGAGCCATTGTACCATTGGGCCATAGTACAAATGGACTGTAAGGCCATTGCATATATAAGATATGGGACGAAATAGCAGTAAGACAGTAGGACTGCATATATTGTCAGTCAGCCCCTAGTACAATGCTATTACATTATATGTCTGAACTGTTAAATCATAATTATCAGGGTTCTTGCCAGGTAAGTTGAGCATAGAGGGGCCCTATGCTCTGACTCGTATCCCCTACACTGTGATTTGGCCCCTATGCAATGTTTCTACCAGTTGCAATACAGATTGTATAACTATGTTGAAGCATGAGAGTTGACCAGTTGATCCCACTATTCATTATCCATGTACAACTAAGGCTCATTAGCGATAGGAATCAGCAGCAAGTTCGTTAGCTAATCTTGGGAGATTCATATCTGTATCTAGTAGTACAATTAGCAGTGTGGTGTAGACAGAACAGATAATTACACAGCTGACGTTTGGCAAGCTGACAGAGAAACTTCACCGACTCAAATTGTCAGTGCTAACAAACTGTGTTCTATAGCTGCTATACTTAGCCTATAGCATTGATCTATGCATGCAGCAATATAACTTCACCCCACAGGACTTTTTTTGCAATAGTCACTAAAATCAATAAAAAATAGTTTTGTAAAATTGATTTTTTCTTATTTTTCAAGCAATAAAACATTTCCTGTTATGTATGGACAGGGGTGGCAAGAAACAATGATTGTAATGCTAGTTGCAAAACATATTACTTCCATGTACATGATGTATGTCTTCCAAGACATGCAAGCTAGAATTTACTTAATACCAAGTTCACAGTTCTCTGTACAACCTACCTTTAATTTGAACTTAGCAACTAGAATTTAGAAAGCATAGGGCACGATGAATATCACCAAGCACCAAATCAATGACCTATACCCACCTATATCATGACTTGTGATTGGCCACTTAAAAATGCTCCCTTATACCCTTTACTTTTACATCATTGCTATTGATTACAGCACTTAAGGAAAGGGCATCTGAGGCCTTTCATTTATTTATTGAATTTGGCTGAATGGAATGCTGAAACCCCACCTGTCCAATAATTGTTCTTCAATAATGGTAAATCTCATCACTGCAATGTATAATCCTATTTTTTTTCTATAATTATTGTGGCTATAGTGAAAAAGCAATGCCCGGGCCTCACAGCCAGTCTTAAAATAGCAAATGGTCTGCAATTCATATTGTGAATATTAAAAGGTTTGCGGCAGTTTCATCTTCATCCGTTTCGAAGTGCCTCTGAACAACGGACATATCTAGGGTTTTCTCTAAAGAGGGAAAGAGGGGCACTGCATAGCCTACACCAGGCCTTCCTATGGGTGTGCAGGGATCGTAGAATTTGGCCAAAAATTGGCCGGTTGAGTCAGTCCACACTTAGATTCATATTTTGCCTCCAGCTGTACAGCTGACCAACTCCTCTGGTAGCAAAACTCCCCTGGCAAATTATTCTCCCTATATAATGGCCAGCAAAGTCTGGTAGAGACTAGGCACTGCAGCCTCATGCCCTAACCATGTGCCCCCTTACCCTGGGGAGGAGATGCCCTAACAAGCATAAAATTCTGATTGACCAGGGATATTATTGGGTCACATGTGGCCACACTCTTCAGCTGTGATGGTCTGACAGTAATTTTGCCCGTCAGGAACATTAAATATTCTCCAAAACTCCATAACATGGAAGAGGGGGACCACACTTACACACCAAGCCTCCCTTTGGTCACTCCACTTCCCCCCACAATTGTTCCCCTTGCAAATTTTTAACACAAAGAAATCATAACAATGTCGTCCCCCTTGCAAATTTTTCATACTATTAGAAAGATGCTTTTTGTTCTTGTGCAACAGTTTTGTGTTCCACACCCCTAAAATTTCCATTCCACTCCTGCTGCAATCTTACTAACTAAATCTCCACGAAATAACTGAATCTACAGTTACTGCAAGTAGAGATTGCAAAGAAGATCCGTCTGAAATATTTGGACTTCTTGAAAGGCCGAGGACGTTACGTGGTAATCCTACCGTCAAATGATCGCACAAGTGACCCAGGTGGTCCCATTTATCTGGTAATGACCAAAGTCTATTCATTATCAAGGGTGCCCGGGTGAGGCATTTCACTCATAGACTTGGACTTCATCCAAAACGGCAGTACTGTAATTCACTTTGTCTTTGCTGTACCAAACTTTCACTGTCTGAGAAGCTTGAGCTTGTTCTCGGGACTAAATCTTTGTGGTGGCGTAAGGTGCGCAAAAATGGGTCAACGCATCATTTGTTATCCGTAACGATAAGTTCACTTTACAGGCGTCACCGTGACAACTGTGCACATAAAAGGATGGTGAAAAAAATCAGGTATTACAGTAACTCTGCGGCGTTGCGCATAGACATGAAGAATGCAACCTGCAGACTCACATTTCAACATGGGGGTGGTGAATAGACTTGCCATGAAAGGAGGCACTTAATTAGGGCAATCTTGACCAGGCTTTTTCATTACATTCAATCATTGGAACTGCAGATAGATTGAAGGCATGGTATGGCATATTTGCAAAAGAAATTGGATGGATGTGCATTGAGTGATCGTTATACATGTATGAATAGCATGCTGTAGCCATAGTCTGAACTCTTTGTTGGATTAGACAGGGCATGTATAGAAATTTCTGGGGAGAAATTACAAAGTTGTGAATGTAAAAACTAAATCAATATTGCAACATTAATGCAGTATTGAAAAAACACACTGTGAGTACAAAAGTTGGTTAGACAACCAACTTACAGGATGGAATGTTAAAAGTTAGAGGTGTAAGATAGCACCCACTACCTTTTATGACAGAGGATACATAACCAGAAGTATGACCATTTACAAAATCTATCATCAAGTTCCTCATGCAATTCTTATAATGTGTGTCTAATTACCTAAATGTCTTAAGTTCGTTGAAGTATTCAAACATGATGGAAAAATACTTTTAACTGTGTTACCATTTATCCTCTATACCTTGCTTGTACAACAACTGGTTCAACAACTGGAGCAATGCTATAAAAACATGTTTCAGAATATCATTTGAACCATCATCTGAATATCATGTTTCAGAATATCATTTTCAACCATCATCATTCTTTCTTAACATAAAACATCTGTTGAATCAACTACCACAATATAATGATCACTCCCTCCTAGTCATGCCACTATCCCAGGATATCAACTGAATCTCCCTGCCACTATCCAAGACTTCTTTGGTCAGCAAATATACCTTATACTTACTCAGCAGAATAACAATTTGAATGGTTTTTCTCCTATATCGATTCATGCATCATAAAAACATAATCAACAGTCTCCTTTAAAGGCAACCTAAGCAATATCAGATGTGGAAATATTCTGCGTAAGGCAATCTGTATGATATTAACATCTACTGGCACTATATTCTCGAAATTGCATCATTATTTCATACTCTGAGCAGTTACAATGGCGTAGAAACAAGCCACAAGAGGATTCCTTAAATATTGGAACTCACAAAAAACAAGTAGATGTCTTTTTTTTATCACACTCATTCAATACTTTAGTATAGGGTAAGCCTATGGTCTGGTATTATGTGCGAGTAGGTAGACAAAAGGCTACAGGGAAAAATAATCTGCATTTTGTGGTAAATGTGGACTTACTACTTGTTACCCTATTAATTACACGATAAAAAAACATAATCGAAATTCTTTGACAGTGATTATCTTTAAGAAAAGAATTGTGGTAGGAAAGAGAATTGTGTCTTACAGTTGATAGCTCGTCGAACTTGGCTGTGTCCACCATCGCCTTCAAGTCTGTGGCAAGTACTCTGGCCCACTCTCGAACACTGCAAAGAACACATTTGAAATCAGCATTAAACTTTATGATTGACATGTTAGTCTTTAGTGCCCCCATATGTTTTTTGCACTCATGTGGCTATGAGATATTGTCAGCCATGTTGAATGGTTGAACCTGGAAGTCGTTAATTGGAATAAATATGAACTTGTATGGCATGTACTGAATACCTTAAAATGATCTAATGGGTTTTATTTTTGTGTTTATTGCAAGGACAGTTCCACCACAAAATCATGATACCACATTATACTGTAAATGCATTTAAGTTCACGGGGATTTAATTTCGCATTAGCGGTAGTTTTTGCGGTGGTTTTAAGTTTGCGATGAAGTGGCCACTTTTTCATTGTTCAACTCAAAACTAAAAAAAAACCAGCAAAATTCAGTCAAAGATGCCTCAGATTCTTCCAGGTTCAACGGTTACCAACTAGCATTGCGTTGTAATGTCAAACACCCTGTAAAAAAAGCCAAAATGTTTACAATTATTTTATCAATGGATTCATATGAATCAATGAATCAATGAATTAATGAACAAATGAATGAATGAATGGATGAAGAAACTGGTGAATGTCATATGAATGAATGGATGGACAAACAAATTTTGAAGGAACAAGTTAAAGAGTGAATGAATCGGACTTATACTGTACCCTAGAATAGCTGATAACACATTGTATGTCATACCTGTGACGCGAAAACGTTCGATACGGGTGTTCCGGACCGGGCCGTAACTTCCGTATCGCACAGGTTCGAAAGGCGTATCACACAGGCTCCATTCGAATAAATCGAACTGTTTCAAGCGGGCCGAAATTGGCAATTTGAATACCTGATTCGGACGTTGGAACATTGATGTTGCAACACTTTTTTGTTCGAGGGCACCAAATTTTTTCAACTTCTGGCGCATTTCGCATCAAAACATGGGTTTTCTCAGGTCTCAGCCTTCGGCCATCGGGCGATCCGACCCGCGGTCGGGCTGATACCTTGGGTGATACGGAATACACCGTGTTGTATTCTATATATACATCACTCCCTATCCCCAATTGGCCCACTATTAATGATTCTCCCCAGGAGCCCATAGATAATGGTGCATCCCTCCCACTCCGCAAAGTACCTCAGTCCCTAATGGACTGTCTTCATGCCTTTAGAAGTCAAAAGCACAAGGCCAAAACACGAATGGAGCAAAAAGGAAATCCACGTCACACACATACGTACTCATCTAGCTCCACGTCTATTTACAATTATAAAAGGATTCTAAAAGCTTGTCAGTACCATGTTACTCCTATTCGAATTTTGATACTCAGAGTCACTGACTGGAAAACTTAATGGAGTAGAAAATAAGGGAAAACACTTCTAGTCTGAGATTAATTGCTCTGTTATACATACTAAAATATCAGTCAGTGTCTGACACACTACTTTGTAGTTCTGCAGGCTTTGCAATTCATTTTTGGCAATAGATGCACTGGTGAACCCCTACTACCTAACAATAAACATAAAAACTTAAGGAAAACTGCGCAGGAAAATTTAGGGTACACAATTAAACAAGATAGAATTATGTAGAATGTCAATTTTAGTAAATTACAAGTCATAACTTTCTTGGCGGGTTGGGCGGGCTGCTGTAAGCAAGATTTAATCAGGCTATCTCAGAACCAACAAACTGCATGTGGGTGGCCTAAGGTGCATTTGCATCCGATATTTCAAGCCTCCGACCTGCCCTGGAGGAAAATTGATGAACCTTTCACACGGGGTGGCGAGGGCGCCGTGTAAGGTTTGTGCAGGGCCGACGCCTCCGTGAAAATGTGCATGTACATCACAGGGCACTGACAGGAGCGGAATGTAAGATACAAACACGGGAAAGGGCAAAAATCAATGACTCAACACCTGAATATCTACTGCTTATATTATGCGCCTGCCAATAGCTAAAAATTGCAAATCCTTCAGTAACCAAAGTCTATTTTTGGCATACAATTGTTCCCTAGCCGCAACTGACTTTAATGTAAATTGACCAAGGCTCAAACTCAAAGATTCTGAATTGAAATCTTAAAAAAACAAGACTTAGTAAGAACAGGATAACGTTTAAATGAAGTTTTATCATCATGAGAGGTGAATTCAGCATTTTTTAAAGCTTGCCTTTTGTCTGTCATTGATTTTACTGAGAGCCAAGCTGTGGTTTTAACCTGGGGTTGGGAGCCATGGCTGAACGTTAACTTACTCTAATGTAAATTGGTCCCATTGTTCAAACACTAACGATAGCGTGGAGTCAAAATGGCCCAAGCAGACCACTCAGCGGACAAATAAAATCTGGTCTATGTGTAGACAGTTGGTTGCTACAGAAATGATTTTCAATGTCTGTGTCAATCAATGGGAAAAGAACCACTCAGGTTTAATGAAATTTAATGTATGAAATGTACCAGATGACATTGGGTCACCTCCATCAGTTGTGGAGTTATTGAATGTGAAGTCTATATTATGTATGCATGTGTTCACAGGGCTCGAAATACTGGGTGCATGTGCACCCAGGTGCACCCAAAATTGGAGCTGTGCACCTAATTATTTTCTGCACAGGGTGCACCCAAATATTCTCATGGGTTTGTGTATGTTAAGATATCAAAGTATACTAGTATACATGTACATCATAATCTTGACATTTAAGTGTTAGAAAGGTAATAAAAATGTCTGTCATGTTACTAATGTTTAAGAATTTGATAGCAATTTTTTTGTAACTAAGTTTTGTCATTCGGTTTTTCTGACATTGAACTTAAATCTAAGTGGTGCACCCAAAAACTTTTTGGTGCACCCAATTTTTCAAGCTGGGTGCACCAGTGCACCTAATCCCAAAAATGAATTTCAAGCCCTGGGTCACCTCCATCAGTTGTGGAATTATTGAATGTGAAGTCTGTACTAGTAATTTGTATGCATGTGCTCATAACTCCTTCAAGCGCATTATTTGAAATCTATTTCCTAAAAAAATTCAAAGCACTCAAGAACATTTTGCCCTCAGAGGAAATAAGTTACTAACAGTCTAGGCTGTGTAATACCTCAACCGAGAAAGACAGTAAAATGGGATTGTCAATATATCCCTGTTCCCTTTGGCTTTACAACTCTTGCGGCGATAAAAAAACACTCCGAAACCAGATCAATGGACTTTGCGGCCTGGATGAAACTTAAACCTTGCTAACAAAGTACTTTAGACTGTTGCTTTAACTTTCTCCCTACTGCCTAACCCGATATCCAATACAGTTTATTTATTTGAACTTCACCATATGTGTTTAAACTAACAGTACATACCGATTTGGTCCTAAGGCCTAAGGAAAAAAAATGTTGTGTTTCCTGTTTCCCTACTAACTTACCCTTACCTTAGACCTTAGTTCCTCCCGCAACACTGTTGCATTGGTCGACTCGTCGAGCATATCTTCTCCAAAGCGTGCGGTCTTGCGCTGCTACTGCCATGCTCTCCATACTGTTTAAACCCATTTTTCTTCCATCATTCAAGATTGTCCGTCTTAGTGTAGTTTTAGGCCTGCCCCTGGGGCGGGTGCCCTTAGGAGCCCATGACATAGCTGTTTTTGTTGTTCTTTTGTCGGATAGACGCCATACATGTCCAACAAATCTCAATCTTCTTCTTCTGACTGTCTCACTGGCTAGAGGCACCTTAGCTCTTTGCATGAGCTCTTCATTTGTGACGTGGTCACGCCAGGAGATGCCTAGGATTGTCCTAAGGCATTTACGTTGGAAAGTGTCTAGTGATTGCGTTACCTCTGCAGTGCATTTCCACGATTCACATGCATATGTGGCTATTGGCATCACAATTATATAATAGTCTGGAATAACTTTAACTTTAACGGTACACTGATTTGCTTAGATAGCCAGAATTTTCTCAAGTATTGCCACATACCAGTAGCTTTGCCAAGCCTAGATTTGACGTCTTCTTCTGTGCCACCAAACATAGTAATAATGCTGCCTAAGTAAGTGAATTTGTCGACATACTCGATTACTTCATTTTCAAGCACGATTGGTGCTGCATTATGGATTGTTGTCATTGCTTTGGTTTTTTCTCCACTTACTCTGAGTCCAATTTTCGCCCCTGTGGTAGAGAGTCTTTCTGTGAAACCTTGCAGATTCTCACAACTGTTGGCCAAAGCAGCTAAATCATCTGCGAAGTCGAGATCACTCAGTGACCCGTCACCAAAAGCTATGCCATCTCCGACTTGTTTGGTCTTCTTCAAAAGGAAGTCAATGACAATAACAAATAGAAAGGGGGATAAAATACATCCTTGTTTCACTCCTGTTGCGACTTCAAACATTGTAGTAACTCCAGTCTTGGTTTTGATGCAACACTTAGAGTTCTCGTACAAGGATTTAAATAATTGGGAGGGTCTGCATGGGGGGGTCTTGGTAACGCTTAACGGTGAATTCAAGAGGCCTGGTAACGCTTAACGGTAAATTCAGGAGGCCCGGTAACGCTTAACGGTAAAGTCAGAATGAGTTACAAAGCATAACAGTCACATTGACGTGCATTTCTATTCATACAACGCTAGAGTAGTTATATCAATGGGTGAAAATACATTGCGAGAAGCAAAAGGTGCCCAGAACCCGGAGGAATGACAGGGACAATGTCCATGACATCTGTAAATTGACGGAGGCAGAGTTCCCGGCCCACCACAGAGACAGTGGCAGTAAATTTCTTATGGGGGGATTGAACTATTGTTTCAGCACATGGAGCGCCGAGAGACGCATTCCAGGGGGGTCCGGGGGTTGCTCGCCCGAAAAAATGTAAAAATAAAGACCCTCTTAAATGCTATTTCCTGCTATTTTTCATCAAATTACACATGATTATACTCGTGGCTTTGGCATCCACCCCCCGAGAGCCCCGACATATTTTTACCATTTCGAGCTCGGAAGGCACGAGACGTTGCAATATAAGTCCGAGAAAATTTTAAAATCTGGACCGTCTGAAACACCATTTACTGCATTTTGAAGGACAGATTTTGCCGTAAGACGAAGCTAAATTAAATGACAATTTATTGGAGAGAAAAGTTTTTTTTTGTGTGCGAAAACCCACGCACCTAACATATTTTCGCCATGTCGTCGTGAGCGCCAAAGGCGCAAGCCGTCGCAATGGAAGTCCGGAGAAACCTCATTTTCTGCATTCTAGGAGAAATTTTTGTCCGAAACTAACTAAGCAATGTTTGACACTGAAATCTGTATGAGTGATAAAGTTTTGAGGGCGACGCTTCCGCAACATATTTTACCATGTTCAGAGCCCGAAGGCCGGGAGGCTCGGAGAAATTTTGAAATCTGGACCCTTTGAAACGCCATTTCCTGCATTTTCAGGGGTTCTATCTGGCATTTGACTTCGTGTGTATAGTATAACGGGTTACGAAGAATTTCTTGGTAACGCTTAACGGTGAATTCGGGATAACAAATAACGATTAACGTTGAATTAAAACGACCAATAACGCTTCACGAAGAATATACCGATAACGATTAACGTTGAATTAGAGCGGGTCGGTAACGATTAACGGTGAATTAAAATGGCTCGTAACGCTTAACGGAAAAAGGCATGCAGGCCCTCAATTGGATATACTTCTCAGGTATGCCGTAAGCTCGAACAATCTTCCATAGGGATTCTCTATGTACAGAATCGAAAGCTTTTCGAAAGTCAATGAAGTTGATTGCAAGTGCTGTTCTGTACTCGTGCGACTGTTCCACTATGTTACGAAGGGCGAAGATCTGTTCTATAGTTGATCTACCTTTCCTGAAACCTGCCTGCTCCTCTCTTAAAACTTTGTCCACTTCGTCTTTTAGTCTATGCAGGATTATACTGCAGAATACTTTCCCTGGTACAGATGTTAGAGTTACTCCCCTCCAGTTATTACAGTTGCTGGGGTCTCCTTTCTTGGCTATTTTAACTATGACCCCGTGTCTCCAATCATCTGGTACCTCCTCTTTTTGCCAAATCAGGTTGAACAGGTAAGATAGCTCATCGAGTAGCTTTTCTCCACCATGTTTGAGAAGTTCAGCCGAGATGTTGTCAAGCCCTGCGGCCTTGTTGTTTTTCAGCCTTCCTATAGCTGCTTCTATCTCTGCTTTTGTGATGGGTGATTGGTCTACTTCTACGCTATCTATGATGTCATTCTCTTCTATTTCTAGCAGCTCCTCTGGTATTGGTTGGTTTAGCACTTCCCGGAAGTGTTCGACCCATCTGGCATCCTGCTCTTCATCTGATGTCAGCACTGTACCGCTTTTGCTCTTAATGGGTGCTGTTGTTGTTTCTTTGCCTTTCGGGTTGGCTATCTCCTTTACAATACGGTATAGTGTACGCGAGTCATTTCTATCTGCGGCTGCCTGTGCTTCTTTATGCTTATCGTCCAACCACTTCTGTTTGTCTTTCTTACAGGCTTTCTTTACACTCTTGTCTAAGGAACGATAATGCACATCATGCTCTTGCCACTCACTGTTGGAATTTGTTTGGTCCCTAGCAGCTTTTGCTGTCTTACGTTCATCAATCAGTTCCCAAGTTTTTCCAGAGATCCAACGTTCTCTCTTTGTGCCCCTTCGGCGACCGACCTGCTTCTCTGCGGCCTGCGTGATAACTGAGCTAATATTCTCCCACTGTTCTTCTATGTCATCACTTCTTTGTAGCACCTCAAACTTGTTTTGGATATCAATTTGGTACTGTGTATTTACTTCACATGAAGAGCTCAACTTTTTTACATCAAAAGGTTTAGGGGTGTTGTTTTGTTTCTGTAGTTTCTTGAATTTCACTCTGAATTTTCCCAATACTAGATTATGGTCAGAACCAATGTCAGCCCCTCGATATCCACGTACATCTAGCAATGCTGACCTCCATCTCCGGTCAATACAGATGTAGTCTATCTCATTTCTAGTACGCCCATCTGGAGATGTCCACGTGGTTTTATGAATACGTTTGTGGGCAAAGAATGAATTTCCTATGCTCATGCCTGTCACACTAACTAGGCCAATAAGTCGATTTCCATTGTCGTTTGTTTCTTTTGCACTTCCAAAGGGCCCTATACAGCTTGGCATGTCTCTCCTGTTCGCGTCGATCTTGGCATTAAAGTCACCGAGTAGAATTTTGATGTCATGACTATGCACATTATCAATCACACCCTGCAGTTGACAGTAAAATCTATCCTTGGTTTCATTACTATTCACCTCTGTCGGAGCATAAGCCTGTATAATTGTCACTTTGGCATGTGCTGATTCAAATCTAGCAGTTATGATTCTGTCACTAATAGGGTTCCATGAAATCAATGCATTTGTGGCACAACGATTCAACAGTATTCCAACTCCTCTTCTATGTTTATCTGACGTTCCTGGTTCGTTTCCAGAATACAGAAAGGTACCATCTTCATGGTTATGTCTGCCTTGACCTGGCCATCTAGTTTCACTAACACCCAAAACATCAAGTCTGTATGCATTCATTTCCATTAACAACTGCTCAAATTTTCCGGTTTGGTGCAATGTACGGACATTCCAAGTCCCAATTCGGGTTGTTGTTTTAGCGGTGAAGACCACACTTCTTGAGGCACTTACTTCTCTGGCGCTGTTCCTTCCAGTAAACTCCGTCATACTTGCATGGCAGTAGCTGACCCACCTTTTTGGAGAAACGTTCTGCTCGACTTACCTACCCTAGAAAAAACTGCCGACCCCAAAGTAGACTTTATTGGGAGGTGGGCAGTGGAGTCACATAGCTTCCTGTTAGAATTTTTGTAAGCCTGCTTCCTATTGATGTAAAAAAAAAACACTGCTTGTCCTATCTAATGAAGGTAAAATGTATCTATTAGGCACAAAATTAAATTTTGACATTAAAAGACAAGTGTCATCATGCACTTCGATTTACTGTGTTCAACTGTACTGTCATATGTATCACTAGAGCTTTGGCCAGCCTTAAAAAAAAATTACAAGAAAAAAAAGATAATTTTTTCAGGACTGAAACGGGCAACACAACATTTTTTTCCCTAGGACCTAGCAGGCTGAAGGGTAAGGCTAACAGAGCAGCTCTGTATCTGTGAACCCAACACCAGGTGTGCTTAGCTAATGACATCCAATCATCAATATCTCCTCCATTCTTGCTGCTCATGCAAAAAATTTCATCTTCAATATCAGTCCCGATCATTATTTTGCGGTTTCCAGATTCGAACGAATCAATAGCCTTGTCACAAACAATTCCTCTCTTGCTGTATCGCCACTCTCAGGGACGGGCAGCCGTAATCTGACCGGCTATATTTAGCTAATATTGCTAGCAGCGCCCGATAAACCCGGCGGACCGCATCTTGGCAATCAATTTCTCTTAAGGATAGTTAAGTTAATTATATGCCCTTTGTGTGCTCGCGGGGAGAGGGTAGTTTGATGGAGTGCATGTGACTTGTAATTTGCAGAAATGCTGCCCGCGTCGACTGAATGGGCGAATACGTTGATTAACGATGGCTGTAAAGGGAGATGACAACACCAAGATTTCAGCCAAGCTGCATTGAACAGTATCTGATCGAACCACATCAAGCCATACCTATAGCTAGTCTGCCAGCTGTGATAGAAAAATCCATTATGCCACTGTGAAAGCAAAACTACGTTACTTAACTCTTCATGCTTTTTATAATTTTTTCATACACATAGTGTTACTTATGCAGAGGGTGAGCTCAGACGTTTTATCCCCATTTTACCATCAGTAAATACAGACCATAAAAAGAGGTGTCTTTTATGCTTGCCGTCAATCCCTGATGGGAGCGGAGATAGTCTCCCGACTGATCGATTGCAAGTGTTCAGCTGGATAAGTGCCCGATATGGGGTGGTGATAAACGGGATCGTTGTCGTGAGCGCGCCGAGATTGGACGCGGCTTTGGCCTCTACAGCCAAGTGGACATCTGATTTCTCTCTGTCTGTGTGGTTTAATTCATATTCAATTGTTTGAACATATCTGATCTTTTTGCTTTAAAAGGAAATTTACAAAGTGACGGTTTAGAAATGAAATATGACACAAGAAATAGGGCATGACAAGGTGGCAATTCATCCTGTTAGTGATTCAACCCTATATATGCTAGATGTGAAGACAGTTCAAGCGACAAACCAATGATGATATCTGAAATTCATGCACAGCAATTACAAGAAATATGTATTACTCTTTTTAACTTGGAAACTGGGCTGTCCAATTTGCTAAATGTCTGCAGTTATTAATAATTTTTTTTGTTTTGCTTTCATTTCTGCAAAAGCCAAGTGCCACCCCCACACAATAATGATTCTACATGGTATGTTCCTTATCTCTTTCAGTTCTAATACAGCTATTTGTTTTGTTCTATCAGGAATAATAAACAACATAAATTCCATTTTTCATTGCCAGGTCTAAGTACCTCCCTAGAACTGTTTTCCCCAACACAGGGTATGATTTGAATGGCATGTGTACATGCACATCTATTTAAGTATCACTCAAATGCTGTCAAATGCTTTTCTAATTGGTAATTAGGACTGTGTTTTGCCAAAGAGTCTGAGAACTCTTGCTGATGACTGGGAAAAAATACTCACTTCAAAGTTCAATAGGAAAAATATATAGCTATACAAAGCACCCAAAAATCACACAAAAATCCACCCATATGCACAGTGTTACTTAACGCAAATTTGCAGGAAAAACGCCCTGAAAACTGCCAGCTCAGCTGAGATAATTTACGATGGAGAAGAGAAAGAGAAATTGATCAATTTAACCTGAAGGTTTTATCATAAAAGCTCATTGATTTAACACTCAACACCAGCCTAAAGACCCGTTATGAATTACAAATAATAGCATTCTTTTTCCACTAGTTTGAAGAGAAATCAGCAGTTTTTGTGGTGTTTTGTTTTTCTATGATAACGTTAAAATAGCCTGAGGGTTCACGTGTTGTGAGGATTAGGGGTTTCAAAGTTCACCGCACAAAAAAAGTTCGTACAGAATTGCAGTTTTTAAAGAAAATCTCACATCCAAACAATTGGCAATCGAATCGTGGCTATTGACAACACATTTTTGGCGAATTTTAGCGGCTAAGTCTGAAGGTACGCCCCGAGTTTTCTAAAGCTCTTAGGACTGACAGTTAGTTTGCACACCGCACAACGTTGCTTCTAGCAAAACCTTCAATCAGCTGGCTACGGCCTTGGATTTTTAACCAAAATTCAGCCGCGCGCGGTCGATTTTCCCCTCGGACTTTTGTCAAAAAGGGATAAGAAACCGATTTATAAATGATTCCGGGAAATTAAACCAGAAGAACCTTCTTAATACGCGACACATTCAACGATCGAAAACCTTATATTAGACGCCCTCTTGGCGACTTCCGAAGACTCCTTGCAGACGACAGCATCGCCAAATCCCGGCCGCCAAAAAGCAAAATTTTGACGACGAGAGGGGAAAACCGTCGTCCGATAACCATTCTACCTTGGATAACAAACCGCTTGGAAAGAATTTCTATAAGGAAATTTTGAGACATGATCTTAAGCAACACACTTAACGTCTTAAGCAAGAACCTTACAGACGCCCCTTCGCGACTTGCAGACGACATACCATCGCTAAAAAAAATCCCCGCCCGCCAAAAAAGCTGAGGCAAAACAAAAACGTCGTCCGATAACCGTTCTACTCACTCTCGGAGCTGCGGGAAGGGTCGTTTGGCGGCCGCCTCGCTCAGAATCACCGCGGCTGTCAGCGCCAGTAAAGCCCAGCCTGCTAATCTGCCACACGGCGCCATTTTTTGCCCAGTGTACGGCGCATAGTTAGTGCAGACGACTGAAGAACCGGTTTGGCAACATTTGTCACGCTTTCCTGAATTTTGATTACCCGCCATTTGAGGGGTAAAGGTTAAAGAGCGCAGGTCAAGTAGACTGGTCTATATTTTTCACAGGTACACAATATCTTTATTCTCTTATTTTGATGTAATATAAAACACAATATATAATTAAATGTTAAATAATCAAAATAATAATGTCTAGTATAAATGATATATATCTAAAAAGATGTTGTAATTGTCAATTTTTCTTCTTAAAAGACAATTTTGCTATTTCAGTCACCCCTACTTTGGCATTAGTTTGCAACGGTCCGTTATCTTTCTTCTTTCCAAATGATGCATGTGCCGTGGAATTAGATACACGCGTTGTTTAACGTTATCTAAATGAAAATGCCGAGTTTGCGAGACTCTCTGGCGTACGAGGGATTTCCGCAGGCGACCAGGAGGGTTCTGGAGCACGTTGAGGCGTCGTGCTCGGGCGGGGAGGCAGGGACGAACCTGGGAGCGCTGGTGGAGGAGTTCGTACACTTCAGACCGCCTGACGCCCTCCCCCACCACACGGGTATGATGAACTGGCCCTAGGTTCTGTATACTGTAAAATGGGAAATGTTCGAGGTGATTTTATTTTCCGGGGACTTAAGAGAACACGCTGCACAATCAGATAGGCATTGTGGCCGTCCAATCACGGTGTTGACTGGACTAGTAGCGTCAGTTAAGATATGTGTGATTGTCAGATTATGATAGTTTTCATTTAAAAGTTGCCTCTTTTTAGCTCCTTGGTCAAATTAGTGCATCAAATTCAAAGGTTTACACTTTGATTTATTCCCTGGCTGGATACCTCTCTGATCAAAGTCTAGATTTGTGCTCTGTGCCACCACTTTCTGGATGACATGCCCTTAACTAGTACCCTTGACTAGGGCTGTGTACCTAAATACCCGTACCTGTACCGTACCTAAAAAAATGTTTAGGTACAGGTCCGGACCTAAACATCTGTGTACCTGTACCTGTACCTAAACAAACTAAATCATTATTAAACACTACTTTTTAAGACTGCTGGACAAGTAAATCCCGAATCAACTATGACAACGGTGATAATCTTGCAGTTGAAACTTGCAAAGAAATTGTTTTGAGATTCAAATATGTAATTGCACATACAAAGATGACAATTTATCACTAGAAAAGATAGTTAGCTACATGTTTAACGTACATATACTTGGTTAAAAATTTTTAGGTACAGGTGCAGGTCCGGACCTGTACCTAAACCCGTGTACTTGTACCTGTACCTGTACCTGAAAATTTGTTTAGGTACACAGCCCTACCCTTGACTTGAGGCTATCAGAAATGTGGCTTTACTAAACTAGTTTTAGGGCTGTTTAACGTTAATGCTTGCCCTAACTTAAGTAAGGTAATAGATATTAAAGTTTAACTTGGAGTTCTTAAGCCATTCCCTCATCATCATCGAGCAGAAGAAGAAGCACATTGCTTTTCCTTTATGTCGCAATTTCGTGTCCTCAAATCTTTTGAATATCACTGCTACATGTATTTGTGCATTCTTAGTCTCCCTAACACCCACTCAGGTCTTCTAAATGTCACCACTACTTTTACAAGTCCCCCTAACACCTGCACAAATCTTCCAAATGTCACCACTATTTGTACAAGTCCCGCTTACACCAAGATAAGCCATCACAAATGTCACCATAGCTTACACAAGTCCCCCTAACACCCACAAGATTTCTAATGTCACATTACAATTACTAGTATTATAAATTTATATCGCTGTGCTTCATTGTTATTATAATATACAATCGTGTACAAATCAATTGAGTTCTTAAATGCAACAAATGGTAAAATGTTGTTTAGTCAGCTACTGTGGTAAGCAGAAAAATTGTACTACAATTATATATTTCCTGCTGTACCAATCTGTTTCTTCACAAAATTAAAGGTCATTCAAATTAATATCTCAAGCGCCAATAACCACAGTTTTCTCTCATGCCCTTGTTGCTTGTGGTTGTATAAAAGAACTTTCAGTTTCAGATGACTTAGCAACCTGGCCATTTTGCTATACATACATACAAAATTTGAAATGCTCTTTTTCAAACCCCAGACAATGACTGAATGAGACAGTTTTAAGGATTCAATGATAATCTTAGAAGACAATATCCAGGCCCTTTTATGTATTGACATAAAGCTTTACATTATTATTATTATTTATTGCCATGGTAACAGATTGTTCTAATGTCTACGTATGGAAGATATCAATGAAATGATACCAATCAGAAAATTAAATGATAGCCAAGTTTGATACGATTACAAAGAGGGTCATGAATATTAAATGAGTTGCACGTCTGTAAATGACACATGTCGAGGTTAAATGCCACCTTGAGGTTACTCATGATGACATGAATCATAAGAAATTACAACCCTTAAAGGCTTAAGACTTATTTCATTCTTCTACTAGTAAGCTAGTTGTTATTTCTTATCAGAGTTCTGTAGCCAGTTCCAGACGGATTGTGTGTGCCAGAACTGTGTAATTAACTGCGACTTAGTCAATATAATTTGTTATGCTTGCTGCTAAGTGTTGCACTTGACTTCAAGTCTTGTTGTGTGATTGATAGCCAAAAACATTGCTTCCAGGCATTCATCAATTTTTGTCAAAAAGTGTGCCAAATCAAGGAGGTTTTATTGATCCTTGGCCAAATACAGTACAATATCATTGACAAATTTGACTGGTTAAAGTTAGAATTGTTGACAGTTTAATGACGAATTTTCTGATTGCATCAGAACCAGAACATGCTCATAATAATAATGATAATAATAATAATAATAATCATCTGGTGTATTTTGCCAGCCAGTAGGTACCCAAAGTATGAGTAATGAGGCTGTTTAACGTGGTCGAGGCACCTCCTCGAGCACGGGACCCCCGTTTTACGTCCCTCCCGGAAGACGATTTCGTGGAAAACTTCGTGAGGCTACAGCAATCCGGACATCCTTGGTTGGTTGGTCTCCCATCCAAGCACTATCCGGACCGCGCGTTGCTTAACTTCGAGATCGAGGGATCGGGTGTACCAACACGCCACACGGCCGTCATCAAAGGCTTTTTTTTTTAAATCAGAAAGGAAAAGAAGTAACTCAGTGTAATAATTCATATAATTAAGGATGGGTATTTCTTTTTATTCCTTACACTTGCTCCATGATTTTGCTGCAAAAGTACAGAAAACAAGAAACAAAATTGATACATGGTTTTAAAAAGTTTGTTATCCACTGCTGTATGCCACCTTCGGTGGCCCCTCTACATCGTTTGGAAAAGTTTAAGAGCCAAGTGATATCTTCTTGATGTGGGCTGATGTATTGCACTTCTCGTTAGTCCCAGGAGGGGGCGTTGTGACGGATCACTCCTGGATTCTGGGCCTTAAATTTTACTCCGGGCAAATACAATAAAGCCTGGGTAAAGACGCAGTAAACTATGACGGATGGTGCGTGGTAGTTGGCAGGACAGGGATGGATAATTCAGCAGTTCACTCTAGATCTAGACTACCATCCACTGCTGCTAGTGTTAGGCCTGGGAAACACATGTGGTGTTTTCAGGTACTTTATGAAAAATGCTGGCTCAGCTGCCTTTTTCCTTGATTTTATTCTGTGGTAAGAAAAGAAAAAGATTGAGCTATGAGTTGTATTTCGGAAGATGGTACTCAGGCTTTTTAAAGGCCGCTACATTTTTTCCCTTTTTTGTATTAGAGTTTGGCTGAAGCAGGGCTTTAGCCAGCGTCCGTTTTTCCGTCAATTGACGGAAATTTGCTGCATCTGACGGAAAAATTTTAAAACCAATCCGTCAACCTTGACGGACAAAAATCCTTGGTGGAAGCTACAGGCGGCTTGGGGACGCCGTCCACGGCCGTAAAAGCCACACACTGTTGTTTTGCTATTGTTATGATTGTTGACAATGTGTCTCGGCGCCCTTTCGCATACGATAATCTCATTAAAACCCGTTTTTCAAGGTCTCAGTTCAGTCCTTCTAACTAATTTTCGCGGTTTTCGCGACGGTTGTAATTGGCTGACGGAAAAAAATTTCGAGCTGGCTAAAGCCCTGGGCTGAAGTGATCAAACAAATTCAGTTTAACTGAAATTACATCAGGACACTGATTTTGAATGCCATATTGTAATCAGAATATTAGTATAATGTACAAACACAAGTATATTAATGAACTGAACACAGGGTACAATATTTAGTATACATATTTACATGAACGTAACCCTTAATCTGTTAACAGAATGTTAATGTGGAGACACTAAGGGCATTACGTTAAATAGCAATGCTTCGATATCAATGTTGAAACAAGTGATACATAGTAATTGTTCTCTTCATGCAGGTCTGAATGCACTTCAGGAGCTGCAGCTTCTCCAGATTCTGTCTGACTACTTTGGAGCCAAGACAAATGTGGGCCTGGCCAGACAAGTCTTCATGGTGCTGTTTGGCACACGGGGAGGGGCAGACAGACTAACCGACCATAAGGTATAGTCTAGACATACTGTACTGTACATTCATCAATTTTACTTTTCGCTGGAACTTTATCTAGCATTGGGGAGTTTGAAGGAGCCAAAAGTTTTTGTTATGTCTACGGTGAAATGTTAGGCATTAATACTGTGTAATACAAATTAGCAATTGTAAATGCACATTTACTGTGAAATGATTTTGCAACACAGAGGTACTAGTAACTGTAAAAACATTGGAAATAAAACCATCGCAGAGTTAGAGCAATGCAATGATATCAGGCATGAGCCTTCTGCTGTTGGCTTGTATGTTTGTGTCCATGTGTGCTTCTTTGATTGTACATGTAGCTTGGTTGTTCTGGATTTTTGGTGATATACATTGTATCTTGGTTAAACTGTTGGACTTAACCCAAGGACTGGTGAACTAGATTACCCTAGCATCTTCCTATGGAACTGCAGGTGTTTGTATCTTACTATTGTTTTACGACCTGGTAGCTATAGCTAGGTTCGTGGATCACATAGTGACTAGAGTACATTTGACAGAAATGGACTGACACTGACTCCTTTTCTTTCCTCCA
Source organism: Branchiostoma floridae x Branchiostoma belcheri (assembly GCA_019207045.1). Taxonomy (NCBI): domain Eukaryota; kingdom Metazoa; phylum Chordata; class Leptocardii; order Amphioxiformes; family Branchiostomatidae; genus Branchiostoma; species Branchiostoma floridae x Branchiostoma belcheri. The sequence goes on from CM033027.1 coordinate 11,998,041, forward strand.
GGTGAAGTTGTTAGGAAAGCTGGTGTCAATGTGCATCGCCACACAGCACGAGATGGTGCTGGACTGCACTGCCTACTGGATCCTGCAAGAGGGCGCTTCTTCCCCACCTGTGCTGACCCTGCTGACCTCCATCATACAGGACTACTGCATGCTCATGCCGGGGACGCTCGACACCCTTCAGAGGGTCGACAAAACCTCGCCTAGCTTCGCCTGCCAGTTTGTCACCATCGTAACCAGTTTGTACCAGCTGAAACCAGACGCTGCGTCCTCCAGTCACCCCCCTCCCTCACTCCTGGAGGTCATAGCAGAGTGGGTTGCTGGTAACCCCCGTATCTGCCTCGCAAGTCTGAAGGACACCAAGGGGACGGTGCCCGTCACGCCCATCCCAGGTCTCTGCCACTGGTGCATAAAATCACCGCTGGTCCGAAATCCAGAGAGTACGCAAGAGGACGCTATGATATATTCCAAACTGCATCTGGGCGTACTGCAGTCACTTCTCACCGCGCAGAATGTCGCTCCGAACACAAAACTCTTACCGGTGTCCGCCGTAGAAGAGATGGTGTCAGACTTACGCACGCTGGTCCAAACGTCTGGAGGCCAGGGGGAGGCCACGCAGCTAGCCGTGGAGAGGTTAGCTCAGGTCATGCAGGTTGCCATGGCAACAGGCTCCACCCAGCTGAACAGGAAGCATGTGGCGGGGCTGTACGGACAGCTGCCGGAGAACAGACTCCTGTCACTCATACTGAGCTATGGTGGGGAGAGCTGAGTGGTCTTTGTATGGTCTTTGATACATGAAAGCAGTTTATACAATTTCAATCACTTAATATCAGGTATAGTGGAAGTGGAAAATTTCTTGTAGTACTCTGAAAGATCACTAGATTTTTTTCATTGAATTACTGGATTTTATTTCAATGGTTTGCACCTCTCCACTTTAGAATCATCAAAAATTATGACTGTCACATCACAAATGTGTATTTCGTTGTATTACTACTGTGTTACAGAATTGTTTGAGCTGCGAACACCAAACACTGTGAAAAACTCCTTTGTCAGTTTAACTAAGTTCCTGATAATGCTAGAAATGATAGATTAATAGTAGCAATAGTCAGAACTGTCCAATTCCCTTTCACTGATTGATGATGCTACAACTTGCCCTTCCAAGGCACCAGACACCGATATGTTTATCTCCCGGTGATCAATGTCCTCATTTTGTGGGAAAATTGTGCCGATAAATCCTCATCATTGTATGAACTATCGGAAAACCCTTCCCATATGCCTGTAACGTACAACCTTGATACATGCCCTGCCATGTATTACCTGTACTTATCTATCTTACTTCTGTCAGTACAACAATGGAACAATTGATTAACTGGACAGCTGTTAGAATAGATAATACCAACAACAGACATTAAACTGGACCCCTGTGCCATCCATTGTGCTATTGATTACAGAAGTAGCCAACATGCAGATCAGGACGATTTTTCATGTATCGAGTAACTGGGGTGATATCTGGGCGGAAGAGTCAGATAGATCCAATAGCTCCGCAGGTGATGATGACATATTGGATGTCTCCTCTGACCCAGCTGTGCAAAGATAGATGCGTGGAAATATCTGTGTTGGCTATAAATCATTGGGATTGTGGCACTGATTTAGTAGTGCTTTGTAAAAGTTGATGTAGTAGTTTAACATGTCAAGGAAGATTAGACATCCAGGTAATGAGATACGCAAGGTAAACTGTTCCTCTGTTATATTATTTGTCTGACCCTTATATCTTCCCTAGGTTTTCCTTGATATGCAGGGGTTGTCACTACTAAAGTACAATGTACTAAAAATGTACTGATGATTTTGTTGTTATTTTCATCGTCGTTGTATTTGAATGCACCATAGGTCAAGTGTAATTGTTATGAGCACATTTTTCTGTATTCCCATGGTATTCTCTTCTGTGAGCTACATATACATGTATAAATGCTTCATACAGGTTGTTTGATAGGGCAAGGATGTTATACAGAACTTGGATAGGGTCATAAGATCGCAGGATCCTGCCAAGTTTGCATATATACTACATTGGGCCTCACTTTAACATTACATCCTGTGCTGTCATGATTCAAAAACCTCAACAGAAAAACCTGTTGAAGCTGTTATCAGTCAAGTCTTTTACAGCCTCAGGATGACCCTAGTGGGTGGAAGTAGCAACAGCACAGCATTCACTCCATCTTTGCAAAATTCCTCTCAGTCAAGCCCCCATAGGGTATGATGGATGATACCTGAGTTAAGTGGACTTGAGGTTTCTACCATATCCTACATGACGAAGATACTACCCATCACCAAGTTCTTTATTTCTCCATAGGCTGGAATTTTTACACCCAGTTCTTTTTCTTCCCATAAATCCTGTCAGTCAAGCTCCCATAGGCCATGATGAATGATGCCTGGTTAAGTGGACTTGAAGTTTCTGTCTTCCCCACACGACAGGTGGATATTACACCTGTCGCAAAGTTCTTTATTTCTCTATAAAATGACATTTTCCATTCAGTTCTCTGCATAAATCCTGTCAGTCAAGGACCTATAGAAGTTTATATGGCTTTTCTACCATTCACACACATGACAGGAGGATCTAAAGGCTATCTCTAAGTTCTTTATTTCTCTATTGGTTAGCATTTTTTCCCAGCCATTTCTGGCACTGTTTTGAAGAAATCTTCTCAGTCAAGCTCCCATAGGCCATGATGGATGATGCCTGGTTAAGCAAACATGAGGTTGCTATCATCCCCACATGATCATAACTGGCTGATATAGCTCCTGTCACCAAGTTCTTGATTTCTCAAAAGGCTGGCATTTTCCATCCAGTTCTTTATCTTCTCATAAATCCTCTCAGTCAAGCTCCCATAGGCCATGATGGATGATGCCTAGTTAAACAGACTTGAGGTAACGTTATCTACCATTCCCACACGACAGGCAGATATGACTCCTGTCACCAAGTTCTTTATTTCTCTACAGAATGACATTTATCCTTTCAGTTATTTGCATAAATCCTGATCAGTCAAGCTGCTATTGGCTATAACGTAGGCCTTGATGGACAATGCATGGTTAGTGCAGTTGAAGTTTCTACCATTCCGACACATTCATTACAGGATGATTTAAATGCTATTTTGCTAAAAGATGACATTTTCCCATTTCTGGGTGTTTTGCACAAATCTTCTCAGTCAAGCTCCCATAGGTTATGATGAATGATGCCTGGTCAGGTGGCCACATGTGGCAGGGGGATTTATTACCCATCACCAAGTTCTTTATTTCTCAATTGGTTGAGATTTTGCCATCCAGTTCTGGCTCTGTCTCATTTTGCAGAAATCCTTTCAATCAGGCCTCCATAGGCCGTGATGAATCGTGCCCAGTTAAGTGGTTTCGAAGTTTGCACCCTTTCCAAGCGACAGGAGGATACCAGTCATGTCACCAAGATTTTTTATTTCTCTGTAGGTTGGCAGTTTTCCATTCCTTTTCCTCAAAATCCTCTCAGCCAAGCCCCCATAAGCCTTGATGGATGATGCTTGGTTAAATGGATTTGAGTTTTCTACCACCGGCATGCGACAGTAGGATTTCATTCCTGTCACCAAGGTCTTTATTTCTCAAGAGCTTGGCATTTTTCATTTGGTTATATGACACAAGAGATTCCACATCTAGCGTTTACAACTCACCAGATGAAGGAGGGACGTGTAAGAGGAGGGGGACACAAGGTTTTCTACTCGCAAAAGTACATGTAGGTTACAATTGCAGAATATCAGAGTACTAGTATACACAGATTATCAAAAGATTTATTCATGATCAGTTCAGCTGTACTAAACACAAATAAGGTAATTGTATTTCACGTTTTTGCACATCTTCTTGTACTAAAGCTAAGCAAAGAAAATATCATTTGTCCTTTTGTGATTATGCCTGGTCTCAACTACACATGGTGGCCGAAGGATGCATTGTGCACAAAGACAAGTCAACGATCACATTGCATAGATCTTTGTTACATTTATTGAAGCTCTGTATCATGTCAGGTACGCCCTATCATCGTAGATTGGCATGTATCATCATCAAAGTTTTTTGATGATGTCCTAGACAGTATACCAGTAACTGATAAACAACAGGTATGTTAAGATGAACTAGAAAGGTAATATTTGCAAGCAAACACAGAATGTTACCTTCACATGTTGTAGTCCAACACTGGCAACTGTTTTGTTCATTCTTATTTGAACACATTTCTAAATGTAGTGACCCGAGCCCCTATAGATCTGACATTTGCTACATTATGTAACCAAACACCACATGGTGCCTGCTACTTTACCGGTTACCATGGTGACAGCCGTCTGGTCCAGGTCATTGACCTTATTTGCGCGGAAAAGAAGAAGAAACAAAGCAAAAACAATATGTTTCCTTCTGTGAAGGTAACATAATAAACCATTATTGCATACTACACCACACTTTGATGGTATCTGGTTGGATTCTCCAATGTGTCCTCAGCCACATCACGGCAGTGGCGGAGGTATCGGCCAGGACGGTGCATGCTTCTGCTGCAGCAAGTTCTGTAAGAGATAGGACATGTATTCTAACATTACTTGCAATGCCTCAGTCACATTTCCAGACCAGTACATTGTATCATTGTACTCTCCTATAGCAGAGGTTGATGTGGAAAATTGCAACCTTTCTCTAATATGCCTTTTTTCCTGCTGACAGAAAAAAACAGCTTATAAGAAAAAGGTCACAATTTTCCACATCAACCTCTACTTGGAGAGTAGCATCATTGGGTAGTTTACAGGCTGTTGTTTTGTGCTCATGGGCAGGCCTTGTGTAACTCCCAGGAACTGGCAAGCCAATTTGGGCACCAGTTTGATATTCCCAGTTGATATCAAATCAAATCAACCCTGGTCATGACAGTATAGGCAAGGTCTGAGCCATAAGCTAGTGATGAAACATCAGTAAAGCAATCACCCAATATAAGTGAAAGAAAAGCCTGTAAACTACCCAGTAAGGCCTTGAAACTGTGACTGACTGCAAGTAAACTGTAAAAGGTCTTCCAGAAAGGAAAAACTGATTAAGAAGGAATGAAACTATGTAATAAGAAAATCACAGCAATCACTCTACATGTGCCTACAACTCAGCATATATATCAGAGGATCAAAGTGAATGAAACTGAAAGTGTTTCAAATAAAAACCTTGGTGCCATTCCAAATGTCTGTTGGTAGGAAGTTGTAAACTGAAAACCATTTTTAGATTGCTTTTGTTTGGCAAGTTATGAGTGTTTATCACATGTTCTGGCAACCGTTTACTTCTTGGATGTTTTCTTGTTTAGCAATACATGAAGGCCTTGATTGTTTATACCCCCTTTCCACTAGACCGGGCTCTCGCCGCACTCTCTCTGCGACCTAAAATTTGACAGATCGCTCAACAAATTCTTTAGAAAAGAAACTAATCTTTTTACACTTTGTGTGTTTTGTTGTCTTCTCAGTCATACTTTTACATTTTGTATGATATACCCAGTGTGAAAGCAAAGGTTACACATGTCCTATTTAGGTTGCAGTGATAGCGCAGCGCGATTGCCGTCTAGTGGAAAGGGGGCCTTAGCAAAGCTTACCACAAAGCAAACCTTACCAAGTAGTCAGTGTCTTTGGGACAGGGAGGACTGGGCACGTCAAACACTGACGGGTCCTTGATGCCAAATGCCATGTTCACGTATGCCAGGGTTGCAATGCTGCCCTCTGGAAAATGAGGAAGTAGCTTAAAGTACTGAAAATTGTATAGCGTGCCACCTCACATGAACAAAACTGCTCTTCGATACTTGTTAATACGTATACTATATGGACCAGGTTTCCACACAGGTGTAAACATGGGTACCTGACTTCGGTTTGGGGAGGTGAAAAGTAGTGGGGGAGAGGTTTTGGCTCTGACCCCACTCTGCCCCTTAGGCCCACAAAAAGTGTTTGTGACTTCAACAGCTGATGATGAGTATGTAAGAGTATGTAAGCCAATGATGACATAATCTAACCTTTTACTTACCAGTCTTTAGAATTTGTGAAAAAGGAACGCAGCCCTCTTGGTTCAAAGAGAATGTTCCCTTGAACAGGAGCCCTTGCCCGGGGGATATTTTCTCAATGTCGTATACATCCATCATGATGCCCTTGGGCCCTCCCATGAGAAGTGACGTTGTAACTGTTGCATTCGCTATAAAAAAAAGATTAGACAGTATGTCACTTGTTAACAGTTGATTGTTTCACAGTCACAGTAATGGTAAAATACCTCTGAGTGCAGGTGTTTCGTCATTCTACAATTCTGCAAGCTGCATTTATAAGACGATGCAGATACATTTGAGATAGACCCCTTATTTTTTCAGTGTGATGGGTTTTTGATCTTCTCGGGGTGTGGCTCGGTGTCTACCATAGACCGGTTTATTATTAACTACTAGTAGGAACTTCAAGGTAACATTTGCCAGCAAATACACACTTTTTAACTTCACATGGTCCAGCCTACTGCTGCTTTGTTCATTCTTTAATACTTAAACACATTCATCCTGTATGTTGACCAGACCCTCTGCTCTCTTCTGGCTGCCAGTTGCTACATCATGTAATTGAACATCATCAGATGGTGTCAGACCAGTAACCATGGTGACAGTCGTCTGGTTAAGGTCATTGACCTCATTTGTTGGGGGAAGAAGAAGAGGAAGAAAAAAAACATAGCAAATACAATATGTTTCCATTTTGTGAAACTTAACATGATAATATGCTATCTATACCATGCACCTTTTAAATGATTCTCCCAACATGTACAAGTACCTACCAGGCATGCAGTCATGTATAGGTGTAGTCAGCTTGCTGACCGTACAGTACCCAAAGTTGATGGTATACTGCATCATCTACAAGAAGAGGATGCACAATTAGACTCACACTATATAATAACACATTCTGATAAATACCTGTGTTTAGGAATATGCAAACATAACGTCTTGTTAAAACAATTTGAAATATGTAGGGTTTAGTAGGAACAAAAAATTCATCTGAAGATGAATACAAACACACACAAAGTACTTTTAGGATTAAGATCTTTGTGACTATTTTAGTCTGGTTCAATCATGATGTTTCAGCTGCTGGGTGATTATAAATGTCCTGAACATTAGCTCCTCATTGCCCAGAAGAGATCCATTGACCTTGACCTCATGAGCAAATTCGTTACAGAACAATAAAAGTAATAGTCTTAATATCTCATTTCAGCTGACCTTGTTGAAATCTTGCACCATCTTGAAACCTTGTCCAACATAGGCAACTTTCTTGTTGACCAAATCAACTGAATGCTTAAACATCGTCGATGACACATCTGTGGGATAAAGGATATAGTAAGTGGATGTTAGGATGCTTGCGACTTATTCCATACTTGGCCACAACTTCTCTGAAATTCATGGAAAGCAAAAATTCTATGTATGGCAAATTGACAGCTAAAATCCAATGTGAACGTCTGAAGTGGAATCTGAAAGTAATTAACTATCGTTTGCATCAAGGTTCTAGTGCTATATAAAGGCTCCGCCTGTGTGGCCTCGCCAAAAAAGTCGTCTTACGATAATACGTATTAGGGTGCGCACCACAGAAAAGTACATGTATGGTGTACCTGTTACTGAAAGTTCGTCATCTGTTAAGGGGGCCCATTTAAATCTATAGTTAAGAGACTTTTTCAACGATGCCGTATCTTAAAAAAATCCCGGGAACTGCGCCTATACAGAAGGTAAGCATGTACCATATGGTCTAACATATCTGATTTACAAGAAAATTCTAGTACTATAAATCTCACAATAATGAATATTCTAATGCATGTCGAAAGCCCATAGCGGTGACGTCATCGGTCAAGCGGTTCCGGCTCCTTCACTGTTTGCGTTCTGGGAGCGATACCAGGAAGCCAAGATTCGGCGGCAAAAACTTACCGAAAACAGCATATAGGGGGCCAATTTTATACTACCAGCGATTTGGATCCGTTACTTTACACTGAGTAACTGGGCACAAAACGGATGCTACTCCGAAACTAATCCCTAACTAACTACTCCGATGCTAATCCCCTTACTCCGAAATAAGTTGGGTCGCGGAAGAACTGGCGTGTGCACCGTTAATGTGATTGGTACGGATTGTGATTTACAAGTCCCACAAACTGAACATGATGTACGATCGTGTAAAATGTCACCAAACTTACCCAGCTTCCCGCCTCTGAAAGTGGCGTTCTGAAGACCAGCGGTGCACTCAAACTGTTTGGGAAGACAGCAGGCCTCCACCACCACCGAGCACCCTCCCAACAGGAACGCTATATATGATAGTGGTGTCATAAAATACAACATTGATTACCGTAAGGACGTTTAATAATGTTGAAAACCACAGCATGTTCAAAGCATATCACAACTGGGCGTCTTGCTGAAGCACCATGTAGGAAGCTATTAGATGGCCCATAGTAGAGCTTGTCGAAATGTCCTTAAGATCAATATCAACATAATATTAATTCTCGATTTATGTTGTTCACAAATGGATAAAGCGAAAACAGAACCTTATTGTCAAAGGTAGCTGGCGCTCCGAACAAGAGGTACGTGTACGTATTTATTTTAGACACTGAATGACACTCCGTTTTAACCGAGCAAACAGAAAAAGTGACAGTATTACAGGAGCAAACTTCCTAGCTGTATACTATAGGAAGACAAATGGCAAAAACTATGAAGTTTCTAACCGATTGCGAGGAACCTCAGCATGTCTCTGGTGGTACCGTGTTGTTGCAGACAAAGATGAAAAGGCTAATAAATGACTGGCTACACACGCCAAATGTTCAAGACTCTTTATATATCCTACAGGATGTTGCCCTGTTATTAGTCAGAGTCATATGAACGCAAAAGTAAACTTTCTTTAATCATTAACCATCGAGAGTTCATCTCCAAGTAGATGCGAGGTTAGGGTCTGGCTCGGTGTGTGCGCGCCGCAGTGTTTCCACGGCGCAGCGTTTTGTACGCGCGCGCGCGCGCGCGTGTGTGTGTGTTTTGTACGTTTTTCTAGTTATCCACCTGTACTGCACGGGTCACAGAAAGACATACGACACGGAGTCTTCCGTACATATGCTTTCAAATTGAAATATATAATATTTTCCATGTGATGAAACTATACTGTTGTGGTACTTTGAATCTTGTTACAATACAGCATTTTGACGTTGAGCCGTTGTCCAGTGTCTATTGTCACAGTACTGTCGAACAGAGCTAGAGAAATTTCCCCATAAAGGAACTTTAAATACTGTACAAAGCATCTGTCTTCTCTAGCATAACCAGAGGAAGAATAGTTCTTCATGACTGAGGTAAACTGGATCAAGATCACTTTCTTCCATTTCCACTTGCACATTCATATTAATGATTGTGCCCCAAAATAGGCAACAAATGGTTTCAAAGATAATGCATGGAGTCCACGTACGTCTCAATCGGAATGTTATCACAACTTAAGTCAAAGAATGAGAAGCGAGTTTACTTCGTTCAACGACAGCCGATGTTCGTTTGAAACAATCCATTTGTCCTGTATAAATTTCATTTATTTTACAATCACACTCAGGCTACTGCCTGCTTTTCATGGGTGTAAACAAACAAACAACATAAACAAACAACATAATAGGGACATATACTAAAGTTAACTTAAGAAACGTAATTTTCAGACAGGATTCTATCATCATCGGTTCAGAATGTTTCCCCAAATAAATATCATGGTCTTTGACAACGCAATTGTATGGATAAAACTCTGCATCGCGCCAGTGTATAGCGATTTTAAGTACCTTTCCCCACACCATAACAACATGCTAGAGCGGTCACTTATGCTTGCATCGAGAACGTGCTTAAAAGCTTAAAAGTGCATGCTACAAGTCATTTAAGTGTTTGTAGTACGAAGTAGATGATTGTTTTCAATTTTCATTAGTTGTGGTCTCTGCTTACTGGTCAATCCCTAATTGTACCCATAAAACAAACGAGTAATCCACAAGCAAATGTATATAAGGGTCAAGCTTGTTTTAGAATGTCGAAAGCGATATCTTACCCCCGGGTCTCTGCTTACATCTGCTTGGAAATTACATTAAACACTGACATAGAAAAAATAATGAAATCTAGCTAAACTAGACATAAGGCTTGCGAGGTTGCATACAAATTCTTATGTTGAAAATAAAATTTGCCAACGTTAGATGTCAACAAATAAATGAAAGATCTTTTTTAGGTCAAACGCAGAAACGGAAACGAATGCAGGGTATCTCTCTTGTCCGTCTGTTAATCGTTCACTTTTCAGTCTTTCACATGGACTGGAGGGCTCTCTTGTTGGCGCCCTCGACTGGTCTGAATCAGAGTCCCGCCTTTTTCATGTTGACGATGGATTGCACAAAATCCTATCTCTAGTCCTAATCAACATCTTGTATACCTGCTTTTGTGTTTAGGCTTTTCTCCTTTTGCCCCACCGAGAGAAGTAACCAAATACGAGACGGCCTATATGAGTCCCTCCACCCCGTATTTGCATTTGAATGGAACAGTCCGCACGTCGCTATGGCGACGGAGACGCTGCCGCCATGCCTGTCGCCTGGTGACTGGACCGTACTAATGCGCCCTTCTGAGTTGGGATGGCAATTGATTTAATTGGTTAATAATGTCATACGCCAACGAAATTATTTTTGTTTATACAAAGGCCTTGAATATATAAATAAAGTTGGTGATCATAGGGTTGTATTATGTAATGCCATTGTATCTACAAATAATATTTTCGTAAGAATTATTGTCTGATCCCCCCTCCTTTGCCGTGTTGGTTGGTTCCGTCTGTAAGTGCCGGGTTGCAGGTCTAAACAGGTGGTTGGGTGTACTTCTCCCCGCACTAGTAGGTAATTGACCTGGGTTGCACCTTTAGGTGACCGACTGTAGTTGTGGTAACAAACTGAAGAAAAATTCCCACTTGCTTGTAACATTTACACATCGACTTGGAGTTACACGACAGGTGTGAATAAGCCTCAAGACAGGTGCCAGGACAGGTGTATCGGCGGCCAGGTAACAGGTACGTGGTGTTATGTGTTCAGATTCGATGTAGGGGGTGGGACGGTATGAACATTGGACTCACTGATAGTGGTTGTCACAAACAAATTGAATGGAGAATCACTAGGAAAGAGGATGGTTTTCAGACTATTTTGTAGAAAATAAACACATGCAACAAAAACACAGAGTATAACAATAACAACTACGATGTGTGCTAAATGTAATACAGCTGGGGTAGGGATACACTAAATCTAAATTAGACAAGAGGCCTACAAGTAATATAAACTAGAATTTTGCATATGAAAATTTTAAGAAGGGAAAGGAAAATTATGTATACCTCCAGCATAGCTATTTGTTTGGTATTTTGTAGTGGGACTGGTCTCTTTACAAGCGCTACCTCGTGTATTTGTGATGGCGACTCTTAAAACAACAACACCAGACAATGTGTCTTTAGTTTTGTACGGCGTTGACTCAAGCTCGTATCTCCATAAGAAAACGAACAACAGAACAGTTGCTGTGTTGTTAGGCTACTTGTAGCCGTCGTGGTTTCCCCCTGGTAAATTTACCCTTGATGTGGTAAGTACCTCGGATACGTTGCCATGCTACTAAAGCGTTTGCCACAGTACCCTGATCTTTTAAAGGGTAAAGGTTGGAAAAGTGCAGATTTCAATTGGCAGATAGGTTTTACAAATGGGGTATTTTCATCCTTCATTACACACACATGTAGAGTTAATATAGTGAGCTGCACTTGTTAGTTTTATTCGGTAAATGTATTTTGCGAGTCTAAAAATGCAAACCCTAAAGATTTAGCGAGAGTAGCTGTGACTGGTGTAACGTATGTTTTGTTTCTAAATCTCAGCTGGTTTATAGCGTGTGAAACAGCCATTCTTGTAGCTCGCTTGTTTCCTCTCAACGCAACCCCGTTGAACTTTTATCATGTTCACAACAAACATGGCTGACATGCGGACGTGGGTTTGCATACACATTAGACGTTGGTAAACATTGCAGATTGACCGCACAACACTGAGACATTCTGTTCAAACCTCCCATCAGCCTGTATTGAATTATCTGCTACTCTCTGTAAATTTTATTAAACACAATGATACACTTCGTGTGTTTAGTGACGGGGTTCGAATTGTTCACTAATTTTTGTTGATTTTTCAACCTCATATTATATGTACTAGAGGGACGCGTAAATGGCGAAATGGGAACAGACAAGGATTGTCTGTTCTTCTGTTTACCTCGGGTGATTTGTGTGATTAGTTGGTACAACTCTATAGAATGGACCTTGTAAGTCCTCCATGCTCTATAATTACTCATGATTATATGATTGCTATAATTATAGTATCGTTATAATTACAGCACGCATCTGTGCATATGGCCATGTCATTGTTGTCTGCCTGCGATCTGATTATGGGGAATACTTGGGAAAAGAAGTCCAAGGACTTTGCTAGATAGCAGTCTTTCTCCGTCCGAATGCATTGTGACAAATAGCTGTATCAGGATGTAATGTTCCTTCCCGGTCCTAACGCACAGTGGGAAAAAATTGAAGAGTTGACAGGATTTTTCCGTGTAACAATCTTTCCCAGTTGCAGTGCACGGCGGCAAATGATTGAAATGCTGCCTTCTCAAAGGTCTTGTAAAACGCTTTCTTCTTTTCAATACATAGGTTGATACCTGCATACATAAAGATTATACTATCTACATTACCTGTGCTTCTTTATCAACAGGCTACGAAATTGTGCCAAAGAAAAGAAAGCTTTTATCAACAATTTGTTTCCTAAATTTCTGCGGCCGCTAACACAAAAGCGTGCCCACTGTACCATACCATTCCTCAGTGTGCTGGCATGTTGTGGTTAGGCGGTATGATTACACTCATTAATATTTCAAGCCTCTATTTTGTGCCTGCCAGTCTCTGTTTCATCGCTTTTGTGACATCGTGTCATACACTGTCAATCTCTCTTTCTTTATTTACTAGCAGTTTAAAAGGGTACGGATATTTTTGGGTGGGCTAAATGCCATGTCAGCGCACAGTATACACAGTCAAAGTGTTATGGAAACTAACGTTGGGCATTGTGATTTCTGTTGTGCTGGAATGTATAAACATGTAAGGCTAGAGGTTGTCAAATGACAAAATGCAAAGTAATTTATTATTCCATTGAGGTCATATCAGATACATGAGCCCCCAATCTACAGTAGATCACCCGTTTTGTACCATAGAAATAATAGGTAGAATGGTATGTTGGGTAGTAGACAATTCAACCTAGAGGGGGGAGTGCAATGCATAAATCACATAGTGATTACTTGTGCATGCACAAACGAAGAATACATTGGCGTGCACAGTATACAACCTCCAACGCGTTGTCTATAAATTTTGGTCTCCTGTGTTACATATTTCTCTTAAGTCGAAGATTTTTTTAATATCTAATGAACAATTGGATCTATAGTGTAAATAGAGTTCGTGACATCATATAACTGCAAACGTTGCATTTCTTTATATACTCCTTTGTTATTGATTATTGGAGATTGATTTCATATGTAACTGTTCTGTTTTAAGTCATATATTTTGCGCTGCGTTGTTAAAAGGTACTACATTCAAATGTACTAAACAAGAAACAGTACAACAGTCTTATTAATGACGCTCGTCTGTGAAGTATGACATTACAAAGTCTAAACGCTTAAGAGAGGCTCTTGTGTCGCTAAGTAAGATGGACTTTCATATTGTGACATAGTTTGAACTAAGAAAGAAATAGTGGTCATTTATTATCATAAAGGTTGATTGTATTTCTAAACACATGGGGCCCATAAACCGAATAGCTTGTGTCGTTTTCTTGGCAAGGACCGAACAAATTGGCGGTTATAATCCCCGTGAGACGTCTAGACTTTGGTCGCCTGGGAACACAGAAGCTGATTGACAACTCTACTTGGAAGGACTTAAACTTCTCCTCCCAACAATAAATTAAAGATAGAATAGTGAGGTCTCCAAACAAACAAACAAGCAAACGAGCATTCATCTTCATGTGTTCGAATCCTGGTATAAAATGTAAGGTTACTAACGTTACTTAGATATAAGTGTTTTTCTAATGTCAATCTGACTGCTGTCCTATGTGAATTGTTTTGAGTCAAAATTTTTATCGGGCTTCACCGGAAAATAAAAGATTTTTTGATAGATTGGGGGCATGTTGAACCCCTGTGTCATCACAAAACTGCTTCGGATCGAGAATTTTTCATGTAACCTTTGTTCAGTCAATAACTGATAAAACATCGCCTGACACAAGTATGCTGACGTCATTATCAAACGATAGATTTGAATCACTGAACAAGTCTATGTCGACAGGGCGGTGTTGCACGTTGATGACGATATGTACAAATAATCAAGTCCTGGCATGCAGCGACTTTCTAACCAAGGACAACCTGATGTAACGCCCTTGTCCTAACCAAACGACAAATGTAAAACAGAACAGTACAATACCATTTATGATCTAAATCTCTATTTTGTCCGTTGCCACATCGTCATTGGATATCTATTCTAGCTAGTCAGGCTATCGTAAGTATGCACTGTTGGCAGTTTGAGCGCTCAAACCCCGGGTTAGGTTTGTTGTACAAACTTTTTGCCCTATCTAAATTTGGTTCGTCATTCTCCCTACAGACTAGGTAAATAGACCTGCCCATACCTGCTGTAATGTTTACCAACCCAACACTTCGTTATAAACGGGTTAACTGATCGACAAACATTAATTCTGCGTGTGTACGGGTAAGGCGTGAGGAAGGAGATTAGGTGGATGGGGTGTTGCTGCGTTTTCTTGATCAACACTTGTCTTCTCACCAAGGTTACAACAGTGACAAAGACTGCGTGTCGCAACAAGCATATACTGATGCCGTGATGACAATGCGATCAAACGGCAAGTTTGAAGCAACGAACAAATTCTCCATTCGTCAGGGATTAAGATATTTTAGGGTGAAGTATCATGGCAACGGAAACACAATCTTTTGCTTTCTTCTGCCTTTATGACAATGTCAGTTCTAGCGGTTACCAAGTCAAAGCGAGACCTGTCATAGCCCTACATAGTAACCATTACGGACCATTTGCACTGAATGCGCGGCTAACGTTACGGTCACGGTACGTCACGACAGATCGGGTTGTACCATTCAGGTGAGAGGAACCCGAACCACCTGTAAGTCAAACAAGTGACCGTAGGTAACATAGTCTGTGACGTCGGTCTTGTATATGGTGGTTGTTTTGTCTTCTTTGGTGTGTGACGTTGTGCTTATATCCTATAATGATTCTTTCCATGGTGTTAGATATATCGTTTTATTTAAAGTTGTTTAATCCACACTGTAAATGAGTTCGGACAAGAGGCTGAAGGTACAAGTATATATGAAGACAGCATTACCATAATAAAAGTACCAACCATGTTCCTTTAAAACGTAAATGGCCATTGGCCCACAGCTACATAAAATTACCATAAATAGATGCTGCTGTCATATTCAAAGTAGATCGAAGTTATCAAACATATCATGACCAGCTGGTCGCAGCTGTCGACTATATGAACAGCTGGTCACAGCTTTTGACATATTTTGAGCAAGGTGAACAACTGTCAACTTGTGTGTATGGTAAAATCATAATCCAACATATTTCGAGAAAGGTGAACAACTGTCAAAGCGGCCCTAGACCAAAACACCGAAAGACGAACAAACTGTAGGGGTGATATTTTTATACATCCATAATAAAACCAGCATCCGCGAAAAAAAAGTGCATCATCGTCAACCTCAGTGCAGAGGACTTGCCAAACAACGTACGTATGCGACAACGGGAACATGCAGTTACAGGTGCGAAAAGGGAATAACTTTGACGATCAGATAAAACCACGCATCTGCTTGACAATATCCCGTTACATCATGAACCACATACAGAGGATCTGGACCAATACACCGCAAGACGAACATTTTGTAGGGGTGTTATTTTTATAACATCCATAATACAACCACCTGCCGCCCAAAAAAAACCACGTGCATCATCGTCAACCTCAGTACAGAGGACCTGCCGAATCACATAGAATTCAGACAACGGGAACATACAGATACAGATGCGAACGCGCGTAAACGTGACAAAACTAAAAGTCTGTCGCCAGAGGTTACCCTCTGGTCACAGACTAACCAGGTATTAGATTGGTCTCCACACATCTGAGCTCATTCAAGAAATGCGCGGTATAACGTTATATGCGCCGGTGCAATTTTATGACCAATGTTGTGGTAGGCCCATTTCTGTATCTGTACCTGCATCTATTTAGCCGGTATAACCGCCCTTCGGCGTATACACCAGCTTTCGAATTCTATCCATATCACGACTGAAACATATCTTGTCTACGTTTTAGATTCGTTGCCAAGTGTTCATTCTTTCTAGTCCTACAGCTTTTGTGAAGTTCCGAAGAATATGAAGGCTTAGAGGCTAAAATGCGACTCTGTCACGGCAGCATCGACGTGAATATTCTGTTCCCTAAGTACAATGCTTCTTGCATATTAGTTGCCTAGTCTAAAACTTTATCTTGGAAAAGAGAGATATTAAAGCGTAATATAATCCTAAGAACTGAAATTACTTTTCAACCCAAGGCGCCAAAAGAGCAAGCAACGCTTGAAACCTTCACTTCTTGACTTCTTGGCTGGTTGACCATTTGGAATATTTTAAAACAAGCTTTCAACCCATGTTGCTGTTTAGTATTGGAAATAACCAGTCTACATACTACATTTGACAGGGATATCATCTATCTACCAGTAAGATATCCGTACTATATGATACAGTAAAGTTTAATGTAGTTAAGTGGTGGTGTATGACTCGTATAACTCACTAGCAGAGGCTCTAGCTGTGTACTGAAATGTCATAGTAACGTCTCCGGACTGTTGGATGTGAATGTGCGGCTATGGTTACGCCACGTCACGATAGATTGAGTTCAACATACAAGTGAGAGGAAGCTGAACGATCACACACCACACAGGGAGCAATGTCATAATAGGCCGTTTCTCTGTACTGTTTCCAACTAATGTTTAACCAGTTCATCAAATAGCTAGTAATCGTAACTAGGCACCCTGGGTAAATCCTGCACAAAGCTTGGCGGAAAAAAAGAACAATGTTGTTTTGAAGCCGACGTCACAATCAAACAACAGGTTCAAACCCACGGACATACATGCAATGATCATATTCTTCTGGCACTCTATTGATGAAGCAACTTGTTATTGCTGTGCTACGCTAGCTAGAATAGCACAAGAACAGGATAATCAGTGGGAAATTGATCTATCTAATACTCGCGTTTTAGATACATAAAATGACGCTTCACATTTTGAAAACTGTTCTGTACAGCCTTACAATATATGATGATCTGCGTTTCCGTTTTAGTTGATCACCTTTTATTTTAAGCTTGTTACATAGTAAATACAACGTCACATATTGCTACCGTAGTCATAGAACATTATTGTAGCGTCTAGTCGCATGCAGTCTAGCAACGTTAACACTAGGCTGAAACACAGCTTTCGCATCCCTCTACTTGGCGATTTCTCCCGTCAGCATCTCTTTTAAATCCCGCCGTTTTTTTGTGCCGAGGAAGTGAAAACTCTGTAATCTTGTCTACGGGCGGGTCTTACCTCTCCAATTACGGTGTCACATAAGTAAGACTCTGAACTTGGGGCGGAATTATATCACCTGTCACGCGGTGATTGTTTTAAACCTCCTCCGCTGGCGGGACTGTCGCACGTTATTGTGGGCTGGGTAAAATCTTACACGTTCTTCATCACAGACAAAAGAAGAAAAACTTACGTTATGGATATAGGAGGCAGCTCAGGTGATGTCAGGAATGATCATACACTAATACTCGGTTTAGTAATGCTATAGGAGTGCTAAATTTGGGGACGGACGAAGTAAGTGTCATGTCGTATTATGCCCGAGGCGGAGCCCGTTGAAAACTTCACAATCTTAAAAGTAGTTCAAGTATTTTATTGATAAACGTTTTGCGGTCAAAAATTAGCATCATAAATCACTTTAAATGTATGAAATCATGATCGGTCCTCCGTATCCAATTTTGCTTCCTCAACGGCGTCTTTCCATGAGAAAGGAAACCTTGTCCAAACAAGATAAGGAAATAAATTGACATGAATTTTATGAGTAATGTATCGGAGAGGAGAAAGATCTTGATAAAAAATTATGTAGTCCAGTTATCAGACCATACCTTAGGGAGAGATAAGTCCTAAAATGAATACTTGTAGCGTCCCCCAAAATCAAAGAACAGCAACAGAAGCATATGCGAGTCGGTATAGGAGAATCAAGTCAAGGGCAAGAAATAACATATCAGTATGTTCATTGTAAGTGGAGTATACACGAGGGTGCCGCGAAGAACAAGGAAGCGCCATCGGCGGCAGGATTTTACTCTCAGCGGCTCATAGCGATTATATTGGCGCCATACAGTTTATCGTTTCCCTTCAGGCGCTATCATGATTTATTATATGTTACAGACAAGAAAAATCATACAGTGTGTTATTGTGAACAGAAATAAGGCAGTAGCTACTTCAGACATGTTTTTATGATACCTTTATGGAGATCTTCGCCCGGAACCTACCTCTGTCTGAAGATTTTCCTGTCTGCTGGTTTACAAGAAATGTGATCGATTTCCAATTATGTGTCTTTACTGTCTTTCAAGTCAGTGGTATATACAGGGCTGGGCGGAACTGGCAAATGACAAGTTTAGCTTCTGTATTCTAGATATTCTACTGGTAGTTTGGCGATTCATGTGACGTCACAGCAGTCATTTTGTTTGGTTAAACCTATGAGTCAGACCTTTGAATTTTTATGCGTATGATGCCATGATCACACGTCTGTAATTACACTTGCAAATTCTAATTTACCTGGAACTTTCTGGTTTGACCATCCAACATGGCGGACAGTTCTTAAGTCACAATCACGTAAGTGTAAACACCGGCTTTTAAGCACTGCTTCATATTTCTATACGCATTTCCTCCTTAAGATTAACATGAATACATTTTTTTACAGATGCCCGCCTTCTAGACGTTTTGCTGCTAAGGTGACAGACTTAATAAAGACGTCTCGAGATGCCGTGGCCGCCAACAGCGATGGAGTCTCCTCCCAAGTACCACACGAACCGGAAGGAGAGGGTGACGACCCGGAAGGTGTTACACGGCATCCTCACCAGGACAGGTAAGGTGGTGGAGGGCGCCATCCGTTTTCATGGCATACAGTACTACTATATTGCTTAGTGTATATGATTATATAGACCATATTCAAAGACGTATACATAGATAGAATATTTTCTTCTTTCTCATACACTATTCAATTCATCCCAAAGTATATAGCGACATGGCACACCCATATCAAAAGCTTCTCTGCAACTACTTGAGAGTTTTTTTCAAATGCATGATTTATCGCCTTTCGAATTCAGGATTTTTTCTGCGTGTAGTTTGCTACAACTCCGCAAGGGTGCTCCAATGATACGCCATACCATTGCTTGTAAGGAGCCATTCAAGTGACCTACCAGTCCTTTACGTTCTCTAGATGACATTAACATGCGATAACTATTCGTAATTATTTGTGTTGTTGTTGCCATTTCCGTCAAGGTACCGCCGCGGTGCGCCAGTTCCTCCTGCGGAACCTGCCCCCTGCTCCGTCCGGCTCGCTGGAGCTGTCCGATGTGCTGATCAGTAAGAAGCCGCTGCTGTCCCGCCTGCTGCACGGCACAGCCGGACAGCCCAAGGCGCTCAGGCCGTATCAGTACAAGATGCTGTTTCCTGCTATGGGCGAGCCTGATATAGGTAAGACAGAACACAGTAGTAGCCTACTATACGGAGGTTAAAAGCGATTTTCATCCACTCTAGCTAGACTACATGTATATAACCTCACTTAACACACTGAATCTTGTTTAAAAGTTACCCCACCTCCCCAAAAAAAATCTTGAGGTGTATGGGGTGATGCCCTTCGCAGTTTCTTATTTTATAATAACTCTTTGGCCGTACAGCTCAATCTCCATAGCAAGGGACTAGCACACTATCAAACTCTTTCTCATAAGGAATGTTTTTAAAAGTACAATTTTAAAGTCTTCGGTATAATATGGGTTTGAGCATGCGACCGTCCGGATTTTAGAAAAAGGTTAAAGGCAGAGAGGCAAGACGTCAGTAATTTGAAATCAGAACAACTTTTTTTCAACTTGATAACAGTGTAATGAGTCTTAAAAATAGGATTTTTGTAAAGTTTGTTTACATGGGCCAATTCTTCTATCCCTTAGGATTGTGGGATATCCCCACCATGTACGCGCTGATCCGGTACCTATGTGACGTCAAACCTCCCCACTGGCTCGGCTGGGAGCGCTTTCCGGACAAGCACGACACGCAACCGGTACATGACGTCATCCGGATCCGCTTCTTGCACCGCGCCATGTTCTCAGAGACCCACGGCCGGATTCCGGAGGAAAAGCTCAACTCCTATTGGTCTTGTCTGAAGACGGTGCTGGAGAGACTGGCCAACTATTACGGGAAGAGTTTCTCGGATGAGGTCCTGTTCGGGATACAGAGCCTGAGCAGACCGACCAGCACCGTGGTGAGCAGTACTCGGTCCTCCGTACCCTTCGCGCCAAGGAGGCTGCAGTCCCGACCACAATCGGCAGGGGCGCCGTCCAGGACGAAAGGTACACAAATAACTTTGTTTAAAAGCACCCCCTATTGATATAACATAATGCACGAAATTTACAGTTACTGATTGTAGATTAAAGTTAATTAATAGGGTCTCACACAATTTCAACGAAATACATTGTGTGAGTGCTGACGTATACTTACAGAGAGGAAATGACGTCACATTAAATGTGGTCGCCATGGTGACAGAAGCAAACTACTTGAAGTGCACCAAGTGTGACGTGTAGAACAGTGAGGCCAGCCTGGGTATGGCACAGAAAGTACAGTAGCCAGTGCGTTAGTTTAAATCGTTTAGAAAGAACGAAAGAAGGAAGCTTTCCGTTGTCATACCTAGTGGGTACACGTGTCTGTGTACTTGTGGATTTTAACCCGTGTTTTCTACGCCCCACAGATACAGCCATGACCAGTGTGATCGGCACGCCCGACCTGCAGACCCCTGGGAGTTTAGACGCACGGGAACAGTAAGTAACGCTCATTGTGTTTCTACATTGTGTTGCCATAAGTACACAGACAGTGCTCAGTTGTTGGCTTCTGAAGTCAAGAGACTAGCTTGGATCAAAATACGGGAACTTTCTTAGAACAGTTGATATTCCTATAATTATGAAATAGACATTCTGAGTAACTGGGGACAGAATCCAACCCCAATAAGAATTCATAAGAGTTCGCCCGGTTAAATTGGGCAGGAGGACAACACTCCAGTACCGGGGAGATCACTATAGCCTGGTTCCAGGTTACCGACAGATATGTAGCTCACCCGAGGCTAGAACATGGTTAAAATGTACGTCATTATCAGACTTCGAAACACACTGTACTGTCGAGT
The DNA here is from genome assembly GCA_019207045.1 of Branchiostoma floridae x Branchiostoma belcheri. NCBI lineage: Eukaryota > Metazoa > Chordata > Leptocardii > Amphioxiformes > Branchiostomatidae > Branchiostoma > Branchiostoma floridae x Branchiostoma belcheri. Next base: position 12,019,571 of record CM033027.1, read on the forward strand.
AAAATGTGTATACTTAAATTTAGGGCCCATCGAGACACACTAGAGACAGTCACGAAGGCTAGATTGTAAACTACAGTAAATTCTCATGATAAAACTAGATTGTAGGCTTGAACTCTTTGTTATGATTCAGGGGTGGTCTAATTTACACCGGGTGTTAGAGGTTACGGGCCGTGAGTGAGTGAGTGAGTTAGAGGTTTGCTTGTGTTATGTGTACACATCACGAGTATAACCTGGTGTTTTGGACGCGACCGGTAGTCAGTGAAGTGTGGTGAGCTACGGCCGCCATGTTTGTACAGGAACACCTGAGCACTTTCAGTCACACCCAGTTTAATGGGGGTCCGGTTAAATACTGGGTTATCGGAAACATGGGGGTGGTTTATACATTCTCCAGACAACCCCAATATACCTGGCATGAAGTCAGAAATTGTCGCCCCTTTTGCAGTTTACTAGTAGTCCTTTCATGACGATCTGTAGGTCCGTTGTTAAAACGGGGGGAGGGAGGCGAAGAGGGGGCTCAATATTTTTCGGGTTAGCCAAACAAACTTTTAGAAAGTAGTACAGCTATATTCAGATGTAATCTTTTAAGGCCCTGTTTGGTATATATATCTTGGGACACCTTATTGAATTTCCCAATATTTCGTACGCATATCTAGTGGAGCATTTTAAACCCTTTAGTAGGAGGAGGCGAAGAGCTAAAAGGCGCACTGCAACAAAGAGATGCATGTACTGAATATTGAAAAAACATATAAGTAAGATAGACGGAGCCAGATACACACACTGTTTTCATAAATGCTTTGAGTTGTATGATCTGCACTTTCTTTCTGATGATAACTCACTTCTCGGGCCCGTGCAATGTTCCCCCAGCTCACCCCTCTCACTCCAGCTCTCTCCCCTCTCCCCTCACAGCTCGTCGTTCCTGGATCTCGTCCGTTCGGGAGACACCGACTTCTCCGTCGGGCAGCTGGACGGCGCCGAGGGGCACTTCGCCTCGGCCCTCCGCGTGGTCCACCGCCGGGACGACGCCGTCTCCCTCACCCAGCAGGCCGCCTGCCTCGAGAAGCTGGGTCTGGTTCACCTGCAGCGCGCGAGGGGCACGCGCCACCCCCGAGACTACAAGACCGCCGTGGCCTTATACAACGCGGCCGTGGCGCGAGGCAAGGAACTACCCGCTCGTGAGCTCATGAACAAGCTCATCCAGTGTCTGGACATGGCTCTTAAGGCTGTAGCGGTAGAGATGGCCGGAGCCAGGACTCAAGGTGCAATAGACAAGCTAACGTACTCCGCGGACTTACCTCACAAAAGGACGGTCCAAAGTCTACGGAACTACGCCATGGAGAGAATGCAGTACCTAGAGAGTAGATACACGTACACGGTCTCCTCAGACCAGGACCCCTTTAGGTCACTCGCAGAAAAACAGCGAGGTGAGACCGTCCGGATTTTGTACAGAAAGATGTCGGACACGATCAAGAGAGTCGTGAGCTCGATGGTGCAGGAGTGTGTGACGATACAGGGAAAACCGCCATGCCCATTCGCAATAGTCGCCTTCGGATCGCTGGCTCGTGAGGAGGCGACCCCGTACACGGACCTTAACCTAGCGGTGCTGCTGCCGGAAAGTTCGGAAGCTGACTCGGACCATCTTAGCTACTTCGGCAAACTTGTCATCCTCTTGGACCTTAAGATGCTGAACCTAGGAGAAACTGTCTTATCTAGCATTGGGATCAAGACCTTGAATGACGCTGGTTCTAGCAACCCTCTAGACGACTGGTTCTTAGACACTGTGACGAAGCGTGGGTTCTGTCTGGGACGGTGGGAGTTGTCAGGCAGGGAGCCCGTCCCTATCACCACCCCCACTCGCCTCGCACAGTTCCAAATCAAGGAGAGCCGCTGCCAGCCCAGCGATTGGACAAAAATCACGCTCATCGAAGGCGAGCAGGCATTGGTCGATGCGTACGAGGGGAGCTTGAACTCTCACCTCAGTCGCTATAGCAACTTCGGTAACAAGATCCCCGTGCTGGCCAATGATAAGGCGTGTGAGGAAATCCTCGAACTCTCGCGACGTTTCGGCTCGCCCGTGATCGACACCGACAACGAGACCATGATTCATGACGTAGCCAGGGAGCTGCAGTTCCTTCCCAGCCGCATGGTGTGCGTTCTCGGGCTGTACTACGGCGTGACGTACAAGAACCCGTGGTCTATCGTGGACGAGCTGGGCAGGCGCGGAGTGCTGAGGCCCAATGACGTCCACCATCTCAAGGTGGCGGCCAGTATAGGAGCGGAGGTGCGCCTGCGTACACAGTTCGCTGCGGGGGGTAAGAAGGATGCCGTGAGGTCCCTGTCCCAGGTGTGCGGGAGAGAGCTCATCTTCAGGTTCTACTTCACCATCTCACCGCTACAGGTGAGGATTTTACATCAATGTATCTTAAGATTCACATCAATCGATAAGATGGTATAGAGCGTTTTCATTCACATAATATGCCAAATGAAGCAGGCAGGTGCTGACTGCCATGTTTGTGTCTTGCATTTGCATTTCGAAGGACCGTACCTCAATCGTGCACGGTGTTTTGGGGTCAGTTTTCAAAAATGAATTCTTCTAGTATTGTCTTATGTGAACTACGCACACGTCCTATGGGTTATTTGAGGGGTTCAGAAGATCGCTGGATGTTCAAAAACGATTGAGCCATCATTCACTGAAATACAAATAACTGTTAACGACGTCCCTATCACGTCACCTAAAACGCTCTTACAGTTAATTTGTGTCTAATATAAAGGTGATGTAATAACATTAAACAAATTTGAATTAATCTGTGGTAACGTCCAGGCTTAGCTAACCAGCATGGTGGATAACACGTCATAGTCATGTGAGTGCAAACAACATCTGTAGCTGATTTCAAATTTGTAACGTATACATGCTCCCGTTCTCGTCCCCAGGACATGCTGCAGAAGTTCGCCCAGGACATGGTGAGCAGACGGAGGAGCGGGCCCCGGCAGCTGAATCTGTCACGGACCGTGCTGATCGACGATAGTCTGCGCGTGCGCGGAAACATTCACCTGAAGCTGCTGGAATATGGAGCCGCAGAACAGGTAACGATGATGGATTTTTGTCAAGGCGCGTTAAATCATTTGTAGTTCATGCTCCTATGGACGACAAACAAGTACAAACGAACAAAGACGATAAAGGTAGAAGATAATAATACTCGTATTAGTAACTGGATGAAATTTGGAAACGGTCAACCATCCGCTCTCTATTGCCAGTGACATTTGCTCTCTTTCGTCCGATCACTGACGAATCACACCCAATGCTGTCTGAAACGTCTGAACTTCTCCTAACTTTATTCAGCAGTCTCTTGAGTAGCTGATGCCTTGCATGTAATATCGCCTTGATACCATTGACCTTTGAAGGAGATATATAGTCGGGCTTCAACTTACTGGATTATGAATTGATTTCCAGTTCCCATCTGGCAGTGTTTTATCGTTGATAAACACTCGCGAGATGCACGGAAACGAGGCTATGGTTGCAAATTTTTGTCGGGATAAGAATGCCAAAAATGTATCTTTAAATGTATCATCTACTATACTTAATAAAGTTTTTAAATCTTTCTATATTTTTCTCTTGGTTACAGTCGTTTTCAGACATGATCCACGAAAACGTGACCGACGCCGGCGCCATGGTTGACTACGGCAGGACGCTGCTCGGCGTCGGGAACTACACAAGCGCTATCTCCTTCTTTGATCGCGCGCTAAGCATGATGGAACTGATGTACGGGGAGGGCCTGGTCACCCCCATCGCCATCAGGGCGTTGTATTACTCCGCCGTTGCTGCCTCCGACCTTGGTGACTATGCGGTGTGCATGGCGTACCTGGACAAGGCCCTGAAGATCGCAGGTAAGGAATTTAAGAGAACTATTCATCTGGCAGATGCAGAAGCTTTTCTTCGGTATTGGGGACATAGAATATTTAAAGTTTTAGGTGATTGTCAACAAGTTTCACGCTATCAAATGACATTAAACTATTTGTCAGACAGGTATGAATAAAATTGAACGCCCCTCTACAGTCTTTATTGTAACAAACTACATAGCGTTTCAAAAGTACGAAAAGGAATCCAGTTGCACAGGAATTAGACTTTTGGTTTTCTTGAACTGGAAATAGTACCATGGGATCTCTTACTCTAGTTTGCAACTTTCCGACCTTGAAAATGCCCTGTTTTACCACTGCTATCTAAAATAACGACGAGAATTTTTATCTTTTGCAATTGACAAAATGTTTTGTTTTCCTCAGGAACCCTCTACGGTAAGGACGCACCGCATGTCGACGTCGCCGTGATCCGGCAGCGTCTCGGAGAAGCGCAGGGGAAGACGGGAGATCACTTCGCCGCCATGTCACAGTTCCAGACCTCCTTAGAGATACGCAAGTACCTGCACAGGAACGAAGGAAACCACCCGGCTATCTCCAAACTCATCATCGCATTGGGAGAAGCGTTAACGAACTGTCAGCAACACGAGAAGGCCGCGGCTTGCTACGAAGAGGCTCTGCGCATGCGGCGAACTTTGCATGGCGCGCCAGAGAGCCATCCATCGGTCGCCGGCGCGCTTAACAACCTGGGGGCGTCACTACAGTCTTCTGGAGAGAGTATACGGGCGATAGAATGCCACGAGGAATCTCTAAGAATCTACAGACAGCTGTATGGAGAGAGGTGTGACCATAGAGCGATAGCGGACACGCTAACGCACCTTGGGGTCGCGCTGTTTGGGGATCAACAGTCGGTAAAGGCGGCTAGAACGCACGAGGACGCGCTGGAGATGAAGAGGAGAATATTCGGTGAGGAAGCGCAACAGGAGAGCATCGCGGAAACTCTCGGACATCTCGCGAGAACTTACAAGGCGATGGGTGACGAGAGCAAGGCGAGCGAGTACACGGAGCAGGAGTACAGCATGACCCGTGCCGTGTACGGGAAGGCGCACGGCAGTAACACATTCATGACGGACGACAGAAGCAGCACTGTCTCTCCGGACGTAGAATTCTACCGCTAGAGGGCGTTACAGTGTGGTACTGAGACTTGATAAAAAGGTGTTTTACTGGACTTGGCGGCATTTGTGCCCACTGTAAGAATGCCTGGCGCAACTTGGCGTAGTTTTGTGAGGTGCCCGATCTGAAGAGACAACGACTAGGAATCCAAGCTATAGACTGTGGATGAAAGACGAGAACAACGATCTTTGCGACAGTTGGCGCTTCAGATAATCATATTGATGGACAATCTAGACTATTGAAATATGTATGAAGAACAAATTTGCGTATATGTGATTCCATCGTTTATTGCATTGAACAAAATAACAGCATACTCTAACATTTTATGTCTTGCATGCTACAAAATCATCAGCGCGTCGAAATACACGTACATTCAATGTGCTGCAAAAAGCTCACAATTTTACTCTTATGTCAGACACATTCATATTTTTCTAAACTTCTGGAATTAATGTTGACACTAAGTTAGAAGACGGATAACAATTGCTTGTGCGAATGTTATCACTAATGATGAATGCACCATAGTCCCGAACTTACTTCTTCATGTGCTGTGTTATACAGAATTAATGTAGCGTAGAGACCGATAAGACTTAGTACGAACTTTTGGCACAAAGACGATATGACTTTGAAGTGTGTAATTTGCACTGCTTATAAATGCATTTGCTGCTCAGCGAATACGATCATTGATAATCAAACGAAATTGTGTACAGTTTGAATTTACTATGAAAAATGTTGACCAAAGCAAAATCCTTAGTTTGGTCAAATGGTATTTCGGTGCAATGAATTTGCCATACAGCAATTGAATATGGTGCCACTCTGATGCTAAGGTTGTATGAACGAGGAGCATGTCAACATTAAAGCATTTGAGAAAGAACGATCTTGTGGCAGATGCATTATTACCTAAGTGTTGGCAATAAAAGGAAGTAAATCATTATTTAATAGCCAAAAACAAAGCATAGTTCAAGGCAGCTTCGATTTATTCTTAGGCTACTATTGCTACATGAAAACCGTTTATAGCTGTCACTTTCTAGTTTGCTAAAATCAGATTTGGAATCAAAATTGACAGAACAACTCCAGAGAGCTTGTCACAAGGCACAAGGTCATTTTGACGAAGGTGATAACAAGTGACTCATCAGCCACGGATGCAGGAGTAGCCCATCGGACCATCCTCAATGCAGAACAAACCGGCACCGCAAGAGGTCGCTGTACAGAAGCCAGATCGGGTAGCCTTCACTCCAGCTGGTACTGAAGTGGAAAGGAAAAACAACAACAACTGAGCAACAACAACAACCAATATAATAGCAGTTAGTAAAACACCTATATGATTTTGAACAAAAGTTACTATTTCACATCATTAAATCGATGTCTATGAAAGCATAAAATCAAGATCATAGAAAACTGTAACGGCAAAGAACGTTTTCAAATTATCATTTTTTTGTTTCAACATAATGTACTCTCAGATTTCATATCATTCCGGAAGTTCTGCTAAAAGTTGCTGTGACACCATTTAGATGACTTCATGATTATAAAACATTTGGTTCGATAGTATGCAATAGAGGTGAACCTGGCAATAAAATAAGGTCATAAAGATCTGTATTGAACATGCCTGGCATTTCAATACGTGGACATGTCGTGAAAATGACAAAGATAAGTAGATTATATTAACACACGAAACGGTGTATTACCTGCACAGTGGATCCCTCCAGCCTGGATCGAGCAGGTCCAGTCAAACGGACAGGGGTTGGGAAGGCACAGGTCGACTAAAACATAAAGAAGTATAAAGGGATGAACCGTCAAATATTCTTATGTCACTTAAGTTAATGAATGAAATTGAACGATGTACACAAAGAGAAGACAGCAAACAGAAGGTTACTAGTATTTCCTCCTTCCTTTCCCTTATTGATTCAACACAACAGAGTTGGAATTTACAACAGACAAATATCATAATTGATCAGCATGAATTATGTACATAAAAGCAATTAACAATACATATAAAATAGTAAACAACATCCTCCAGTCAATCATTAGAAGAAGAAGGACCTTCATACTTCTTAGAACATACCTATCTCACAGCGGGGTCCGCTGTATCCCTGAGGACAGATACAGAAGATGCTGGATTCCCCGAAACAGGAGACGCAGTACCCTCCGTGCTGACACACGTTCGGCTGACATGGTCCAGCGGCTGGGGAGATACAACATGGAAGAAAAGACTGGAACAAAGGCATAGATACTTCAACGTTGAGAGCTTACATACCGATGACATTAACTCAACCTTTTTTCTGATTATACTTATCCATATAACATTATAGGTAATTATCAATGTTGTGGTTCTGAACCTGGCACTGGGGCTTACGAGAAACCCTCGTTTGAGGGGCATAAAACGACTTGGACATAAAAAATAAAACGTAACGCACTACGGATAGAAGCTACCGTGACAAATATTATTGTAAATCATCTGGCATTGAGAATCCACTCACAGGACTCGCAGATGTAGTTGTGTTGCTCCTCACAGCGCTGGTAGGTCCCCTTGTAACCATAGGCGCTGTTCAGCAGCACGCAGATGTCGAAGTTCATGGAGCCGTTATTGTACATCCAGGAAGACGTTGCTACAAAAGAAATGTATATTAGAATTAAATAAACTTAAGGTCAGAGAATAAGCGAGAACTCGAGGTTCGAAAAAATGGCTCAGGACCGGTGAAAACCATCATCTCAACATTCCTAATTCTTACAATCTTCACTATCATTATTATCTACAAGATATCAACAAACTATTGGTACCAGATCCATCCCCCAAACCACAGGAAGATGACGAAATCTTGTTGGCGACCCAAAAAGACGCGTCATGTCCGGAGTCCATGTAGCCAGCAAGCAGCTGCTGCTGTGCAGTGTCCTGGATATCCGCTAGGTGGCCGTTAATGCTGACACAGATACTGGACGCCTCCTGATTGGACATGCTGTCGTCCGAGAACCGATAGCACTTGTCGGACTGCCAAACTGCATTAGGACAAAGAAAACCTATTGTACAGGATACCAAAATGACTTTTATGAAAGATAGGTTTCTTGTATGTTTTTCTTATACTCAATTTGTCTGTACAGTGATTCAGAAATTTTAGGTCACCATTTTTTAAACGCACTTTTGTCAGCCCCTCTCAAGCACATGCTTAAAAAGCGTGTTTTAAAGAAAGAAATATGAAAGCAGAATTTTGCAGTGGCTTGCAAATATTTTCATTCGTGTTTATCAGTCCCAATTAAGTGTCATGTAATTTGCATGTAAGATAAGCCTTCTGATCTATTGATGTGAAATTTTAGACAATTAAATGAACAGACTTATGAATTAAAAGCAGACCTGTTTCACAGTTACTCCCGGCAGAGTAAGGAGGACAAACACATTTGTAGCCGTTCACGTTGTCTTGGCAGGTTCCTCCCGACCTACATGGACTGCTCGAGCAGCTGCCTGCCATTGCAAAAAAATGAAACTAGATTACACATACATATATATTTCAAAAATGTTGCTGCATCGTCATAAGTTATTTCTCAAGGAGCATTTCGGTGGGCCAGTGCACTCAAACCTTTATAGGGAAGCCTTTTTACGGCTGTTCTATGTCTGATCGCATTTAGCTGTCTTGTACTGGGTGCTGTGTAGAAGCTACATCTCTTTCAACAGTTCCAACAAGTTACCGCGAGGGTGTGCTTTCGCAAGAACACTTTTTAAAACCGCTGCCGTTGCTTTGGAATTGAGCCTATTGGGGGAAGTATACTGCCTGTACAACTCAGCTATTGCCTCAGACTCACCTGCAGGCTTTGTCGTAACCTCGACAGTTGCACCGAGAGGGGTCGTCGGTGGAAGGTTTGCTGCTGGTACATTTACAACTGTTACAGCTGTTGGCACGTCAGGGGTGGAAGCTGGGTGGATTGCATTTACAAGACAGTCAAGTTTATTTAAACCATAACCAGTCTAATTAGTCATCGGTATGATTTTACTGCAGCTAGGTGCCGTTGCAGTGCAAATGATGCAGTCCCAAAACGTGTTTGAGATTAAATCCCCTCAATGTCATGACATGATGCTTTTTCATTTATCAGCTATAGACTGAAAAGTATAACTTCCTAAGTACACATACTTACAGATGGTACATGTAGATGTCAATGTGCAGACGGACAGGTTCCAATCAAAGAGCGTTCCTGGTTGACAGGGCATATGCACGGGAACCGGGTTATTTGGGTCTCCCGTGCACTGGTAGAACATGGTACAGTCCTGAGGGTCCGGGTACATGCCGGGCGGCTTGCCTGTGCAGTCTACGATGGAGCCTGGTGCCAATGATAGAGAAGCAAAGCAGGACAAAATAGGTAATTACAGAGTGCTTGCTAATGGTTAGCGGTTAGAACAATGCAGTATCTTAAAAATTACAGCATCTAAAACATCTTCAACACTCGAGATTAGAAAATATATCATAAAAGAAAACAATTTATTTATGATACTACAAATCCTACCTCCATTAAACTCCTTTCGACCAGAAATCAAGGCGCGGTGTACTGAGAGCCATCTGGTACACAGCTGATCTATATGTAACTATGTAGTTATGTGAAACTGTATATAGCATTGTCGTGAAGGGTACTTTAAACGCGATATTCATGTCAATTTCGGATGGTTCTTAACAATCGCCATTTTCGGCGCTCCTGTACACGCGTAATCGACATTTATATCACATAAACAGTCTTCTTGTATTTGTTACCATACATTCTCAACTAATTTGCTGCCAAAAGCTGTTGTCAATCCAACCAAATTGAGAATTCCTTAGCACCGTGTCGTGGAATTAGGTCTATGGGGTTTGAAATCTTTTATTTTTTTGCACATTTTGAACTGAACACAGACTTCTCATTATAGCTTCCACAGTATTGTACCGATCTTCGTAAAATCTTAGGAGAAGATATAGCAAATATTAAATGACAAAGTCACGGACAGAATTTTTCTTCAGATCAAAAATGTTCAAATGGCAGCTAAAAATTTACGCCTGGGGTCCCACTCGGGCGTTTGAGGATTAAATACACAATGTTACCCGCTAGCGCTGTGCAAGACAGGGTTGTTTCCTCCAACGTTTGAGCTTGTTGTTTGTGCATGATTCCAGTCAAGTTGCGGGCTTCCACGTTGTTCTTATTCAAACCCATCGTCGACTTTGGTCAATAGCAATGTCAGAGGAAGATCCTGAATGAATATGTGTGACACGGGGCTTAAGACTCACCTGTGTGTACTTCACAGTTAGCTCCATCCCATCCAGGTGGGCAGCTACAGGTGTATGTGTTGGTAGTCAGGTCAGACATACACGTGCCTCCGTTAGTACAGGGAGAACTGTAGCACACATCCAGATCTGTGAAATGTTAAAACATATAATCAAATCCCTAAATAATGAACAACAGTATCTGACAATATTCAGCACAGCCAGCTGTTTGGGGAATAGTAGATTCTATAGGTGCAGTTCACAACGTAACAATTATTGTTCACATTTTAGTGAACTTTATGATGTCTGAGTTTATAACCTTTCTAACGTTATATAGTGTAGCGTGGTCATTATTATTATGGTCGATATACAAATGTATGTGGTGCACAAAATCAGCAATCTGACTATGCTCCACTTGAATCTCAATGTGGCAATCTGAGTAAGATTACAATAAAATAATCACAATTTGTACTTGACGTATTGTTATCGTTACCAGTACAATCATTGGCGTAGGTGTTGTTGCTCACGTTCCTGATCAGTCCAGGAAATGAAGATTACACTTTTTAATCACCGAAACCGAATTCATTCTATTTTAAACAATCCTTAAGATGATTACCTATTTAAATATCTTTTCATTTTCAGAACCGACACATTGCAAGTGGAATCCTTCGTCTTCCACTGTTTCAGAAAATGAAGTCAAGCCCAAAAAGTTAGAAAATGGAGTCAGTATTCTAACTAGAGTAGACACATATTGAACTGTTTGATCTTTATTGTTTTTTTTTCACTTGCAGTTAGCGTCCGGGTACGAATTCACAATTAATTTAAAGTTAAATGTACACAACGAACCTGATCTGTAGACCAGTTGGAACCCTGCCATTTCCACGTTCCTGTCTGAGTACAGGTTCACCCACATCTGCCCGGTGCCCACACTCTGTGCTGCCGGGGTGCTGTTTCCGCAGAAAAAGCCGATAGAGTCCTGGAACGGGATGTTCCCCTGTCCTATCTCCATAGAATCCTTACACGATTCTGTCCCGTCATTGTCCTCGTTGATTTCCAATTGAAACTCACCCAAGAAAGTGACGCTTATGGCTGCAATGACAACAGAAGTACCTTCAGCACAATCTTGAAATCGTATTGATTTTAATGTTGTCTTTAGAATTTGTTAATGGGTAATTCCCACTATTGTTAGAATGACCATTTGAAGCAATATTTTTTAGGAGAAATGCTTTCTCTCTCTCGTCATGTCATTATCTACCGGTATTGCTTTGGATCTCTATCCTTTTTTCTATGTTCTCATCTCTCTGTTTATATCATCTCTTGACACCGTCACGGCGCCACCAAACAGCATACGTGCTAAAGATCCATTTATTGGAACCTACATGTAACGTTATATAACCATTGTGGCAACATTAGCCCCTCCTCAAAAGAAGCCCCAACAAACCTTCCGCGTCTTGCGTCACGTTACCAGTGTAGGTGAAACGTTTGCAATGTACACTAAGGCTATGAAGACCAGTACAAAACTAACGTGTTACTTCCAGATAGATAGTTTTGTAGTGCTTGCCAATGATCTAAGCATATGGCTTCTTCACGAGTCTGCCGGCTAAGCAACAATGGCATTGACTTCATTGTTAGTGTCTGCAGTGTTCCGGGCTGTTCGCAGAGCTCTACAGACTATTTGCATTGTCTCATGGCTGTATTGTACGAACGACATTCACGACCTCCGGGAGCTACTCCATGAAGGAAGAATTATCCGTATTGTGGGGACGCACGTGACCCTCCCATACGTACCTGTAGCACCCTCTACATCGACGCACCAGGTGTAGTCTACTCTCGGTGGGTAGTCGCCAGGGTACCCCGGCGAGGATATCACGCCTGCCGTGGACCTTAGTGTCTCATCGCATTGTGCACTGCCGGAATCTAAACAAATACAGAAAACAACTAAGCATATTGTACCTGTCTTACTTGTAGGCTAGAATACATTTAATTCCCTCCTGTTGAGCCTAATATTTATACAGTTTTATAAGTGTCTCCACAGTTTATAAATCTTAGAATTTAAGTCAAACCATTGATAAAAAGTGACATGAATTCATTCTTAAAAGTTCTGACTGTGTTTTGTGTTAACAATATACACACCTTCCGTACTACGTTCGGTGTTTCTACCGGCTAGAATGCCTACATATTGACATACAACTGGTGCAAAAAATTGTCCAAGGACTCACCGAAGGCCACTGCAAGCAAAAAGAGAACTAGAGATACTTTGGAGACCACCATGATTTCGTCGGTCGCGATTCGTTAACACGGGAAACGATTTTTTATGTAAGCAAATCGAGATTATGATGGGAGGGGTCCATCGCTGACCTGGGTGTGCCCGTTTTAAACCTGTCAGGTGATTGATGAGTTTGAATACACCTGTTACACAAACGGCCATATTCTGACTTCCTGCAACAGGAAAGCCGGCCACTGGGAGGTTCCCACGACTACACACAAGGCTGGCAATGTCGTAGTCCCACTGAGCTTTTGCATGTCTGTCTCAGGGGTGGCGTACCACTTTGGTCGCCCACATAGACCTTTCTATTGCCCAACTTTTAGAACAGATTTGTCTATACTAGTAATGCTTGTCAGATGGGTCTCTTAACGTTGTAACATGGCGTCTGCTGTTAATGTTCGATGAAACAAACAAAAAAAATCACGGAGACTCTGTTGGCTTAAGACGGCCCATGGCCTGGAATAAAGCAATATTCTATACATCGATCGTAACTTTTGATTGCTCGGTCGCACTACGATGAAACTTCACACAGTTTTAGTACTACTTTAAACACATTGAATACTTGTGATTTTTTTTGTACATGCCGGATTTTGGGTTAGAAATAAACATTTTGGTCAAAAAAAGTGTTGTTTATTTCATGAGTCTAGTCCCAGCTGGAAACAAGACTTTAAATTATGATATTCTAAAGGATGAAAGCCAACCTTAAACTTATCATTTTTATCCGCGGCTATTTTGTTTTAAATTAGGATTATATTGTTTTTTTGGGCCGAAAACATCAGAAACGACCATTTTTTTTTCAATTTTTTGTTGAAAATGCACCATAGTCAAAAACATAAAATGATTAAACAAAATAGCCGCGGACAATTTTGATAACAAAGGGATAATAGGTAATTCTTGAGTACAAAAAAGATCAGTACTCTTATTTTGAGCTGGGACTTAAGCCGTAAATGTCATAACTTGACTGCACAGACACCCACCAGGGATAAAGGTCCTTACGGTGCCTGTTTACGTTGAAAAGTCGCAAATAACTACAGGTTCGAACGCGCGTTCGGTTCGAATTACGTAATGGAACATCATAGAACACGCGTTCGAATTCGGCTGGACAAGGGAACACGCGCCCGAACTCGGACACAAATCGAGCGTGCCTGGGCCGTCTTAGCTCAACAGAGGACACAATACTCCTGGTTATGAACAAAAACAGTGTAATCAATATTATCCTTATGTACTTTTATCATAATTTGAGCTGGCCAGAATAATTATGGTTCGCAGTACAACAGCCGTGTGCCCAGGGACGTTGCTAAGTACGCTGAATCTGTTATTGGAATTTCGTGATAAAGTTCCACAGTCCATTAACATTGTTTTGGTGATTGGTTACATCGAACATTGCATCAACTGACCTATAACGCACAACCGTTGTATCCAAATCAATGAGTATCGTAAAATTTTGAGCTCTTATGCCATTTTGGTTCTATTACATAAATGGCACACTCTAGGTCACCAAAACTGATGCGAGCGTGCGTAAAAGTTTGGCAAATGATAATGAATTTGAAGACAGGTAATCGTCGATTGTCGTCACTACTGATAACTACGTCAGAAGTACTCAGTTCTGATACAAAGTTTCGGAAATGAATTCGGTGTTTCATGTAGTACGCCATGTTGGTGATTTGTACTGCTATTAACTGCCTTTCCTGCTCAGTCAATACAATCATAACTGACAGAAGAAGAAATTATCTACGTCCAAGTATATATGACAGATTTTTCAGATATTTGTAATCAAAATACTAAACATGTTTGCAATTTAGATTAATGATATATTTGTTTTTAGTTTATTCATAAAAGTGCAATTAGCTTGATGTACGGTCGGCAACCATGGCAGAATCTGATCAATTGAAAGAAGACTATTTTGTGGCTTGTATCTTATTACTAAACCACTGGCATTGCCGACACGTACACTATTCTTAAAACAAAACAAAACAAAGCCTGATTTATTCAACTTTGATTTTATTTTACTGTTGCTACAGAAACACTGAATTGACCCTTTCTAGCTTTATGAAGAAATATGAATCAGAATCAAAACTGACAAGCAAGTCAGGAAGTTGCCACTGGGACAACAACCGTGTAGGAAGGTGATGACTAATGCCTCATCAGCCACGGATACAGGAGTATCCCATCGGGCCATCCTCAATGCAGATCAAATCGGCACCGCAAGAGGTCGCTGTGCAGAAGCCGGAGCGGGTAGCCTTCACACCAGCTGGTACTGTTGTGGAAAGATATGAACTGAGCGCCCACGCAAATAGCATAGAATTTAAATCACTTAAAAAATCCAACAGCAATGGGTTAATAGATGAAAAACGTCTTTTAAAGATCCCTTTTCTATGAATGTAATTAACTCTTGAGATTGAGATTCTATATCATTCCAGGGGATATGCAAGAAAGTGACTGTGCTGTCATTTAGATAACAACATGGGTATGAATATGAATATGAAGTCAATGACATGCAATAGAGGTGTAGTTGACAATGTCTGGAAGAGTATAACGATCTATACAGATAATGATACAGTGAGTATATTAGAGAGAATGAGAGAATGCCTACACGTTGACATACTGTCATACATATGTTTATTGGCATTTCAACACTTGGACTATATATTTAGTCGCGAAAATAACATGAAGAGGAAATACATCATTTATTTCATACGAAACGGTGTACTACCTGCACAGTGGATCCCGCCGGCCTGGATTGAGCAGGTCCAGTCAAACGGACAGGGGTTGGGAAGGCACAGATCGACTAGAACATAAAGACGTACTATAAGAGTATTTCTTATTCGATGAATGACCTTAAATGATGCACATGAGGAAAAAGAAAAGTAGGCAGAAGGTTGCTTCCTAATCCTTTTCTGGCAGGCTGCCGAGGCTTCGAATTCGTGACAACATTCCTACAGAAATATGTAAGAGAAGTAAGGTTCAGTAGGAAATGAGAGAAGCAGGTGCGTAAGGTTTTCATAGTTCTGGAATAAGCAGGCAGCGGCAGTCGTAACTTCAGACTACACCGGTGCAAGGTGGTGCAGCTTGCACAGCTACTAGCAACATCCCATCCCGCCACGATGCAGTATTAATAATAAAAGTCTAAAACGTCTGACGATAAGTGGTGATCGACAGATGACCACGCTGATGAAGCAAACATGTGTAATGATTTCTGTACATACAACTAGCATTTTTAAACTTATACTGTATCTTAACGGAAGACTCGTAGGACTGCTCTAGAATATAATGTATCTTCGAATATACCTATCTCACAGCGGGGTCCGCTGTAGCCCTGAGGACAGATACAGAAGATGCTGGATTCCCCGAAACAAGAGACGCAGTACCCTCCGTGCTGACACGCGTTCGGCTGACATGGCCCGGCGGCTGGAGAAATACACCAGAAAAGACTTGAACAAAGGTTTAGCTAAAATGCCCATGATAACAATGACACCAAAATACAACCCTTATCTGCTTGTATTTATCCGTGTTGAGGATACACTGGAATAGTACTCTTCATCCGTCATAGCATTGTTCAATGAACATAAATGTTTGTACAGAATATACATCCTTCTGATGTTACTGAAGATCATAAAATCATACCTACATGAATACAGTCAGTTCAGGCCGCCATATGTATACTGTAATTAAACGTGGACGCGTGCAACCACAATTCTGAACCTGGCACTGCGGCTTGCGTGAAACGCTTTTTAGAGGTAAACAAATAAAGTAATGGCCATACTGAACGACGCACAGAAGCTGAGAAACAGTGTAAATACTAGTACTCACCAGGCTCGCAGATGTAGTTGTGCTGCTCCTCGCAGCTCTGGTAAGTCCCCTTGTAACCATAGGCACTGTTCAGCAGCACGCAGATGTCGAAGTTGATGGAACCATTGTTGTACATCCACGTAGACGTCGCTACAAAGAAATTTTTATTAGTATTAAATAAACTTAAGGTCATAGAATAAACGTGAACTCGAGGTTTGAAAAAAAATGGCTCAGGTGAGAATACATCATCTCCACGTTCCTAATTATCACAATCTTCACTATTATTTTTGTTTACAAAATAACCACAATCTATTGGTACCAGATCCAGCCCCAAAACCACAGGAAGATGACGAAATCTTGTTGGCGACCCAAAACGACTGGTCATGTGCGGGGTCGATGTTGCTGGCAAGCAGCTGCTGCTGTGCAGTGTCCTGGATATCCGCAAGGTGGCCGTTCATGTTGACACAGGCACTGGAGGCCTGCTGATTGGACAGGCTGTCGTCGGGGAATCGGTAACACTTGTCGGACTGCCAAACTGCATCAGGACAAGGAAAGAAAATTGATATATACAGGACAACGAAACTTTCAAGAAAATATGTTTCATACATATTTCATTATAGTCAAGATGTCTCACGGTCTGTACAGTGATTCAAAAATGTATAGGTCACCATTTTTAAACGCACTTTTGTTCAGCCCCTCCCACGCCAATGTTATCTATAAAAGCGTGTTTTAAAGAAAGAGATATAAAAGCAGAAGTTTGCAAGGGATTCAATAGTCCCAATAAGTGCCATGTAATTTGCTTGTAAGGTAAGAATTCTGTTCTACTGATACAAAATTTTAAACAATTAAATGAACAGACTTATGAATTAACAGCAGACCTGTTTCACAGTTCCTGCCGGCCGAATAAGGTGGACAGACACAGGTGTAGCCGTTTCCGTCGTCCTGGCAGGTTCCTCCCGACCTACATGGACTGCTCAAACAGCTGTCAGACACTAAAAAAAGTCATAGTAAAAACAGGTATATAAGAAAATGTTTCAAACATTTCACCCCCATTGAACCATTTTCAGCCAAAAACCACGGCACGGTGAACTGGGTGTCATTGATAGAAGCTTGGTCTACGTGACAGTAGTGGTGATGTGAATCTATGTAGCATTGCCGTGAAGGGTACTTAAGACACTATATTCATGTCGATTACGGATAGTACTTAAACGCCATTCTAGGTGCCCTTGTACAAGGGCAATCGACATGAAAATCAATCGTGTCTTAAGTAGCATACCCAGCAGTGCCCCACAGTCTCACATGGCCAGTCCTAATGTATACATTTCACTGACCAACTTAGTTT
This sequence comes from Branchiostoma floridae x Branchiostoma belcheri, assembly GCA_019207045.1. Taxonomy (NCBI): domain Eukaryota; kingdom Metazoa; phylum Chordata; class Leptocardii; order Amphioxiformes; family Branchiostomatidae; genus Branchiostoma; species Branchiostoma floridae x Branchiostoma belcheri. The sequence goes on from CM033027.1 coordinate 12,037,200, forward strand.
CAAGGGGTAAAATCTCGACAATGTTGTGTCGTCTTATGGAAATACATAATGTTACTTACCGAGCAAGATAGGGTTGTCTTCTACAACGTTCGAGATGGTTGTTTGTCCAGGCTTTCCAGTCGCAGTTGGGGGCTTCAATGTTGTTCTTATTCAAACAATCAAATAAGCAATGATTTAGACTGGACAATAGTTCTTATAGGTAGGGCTAGATAGAAAGTTTGTAAATAGAAAGACTTCAGAACCCGTTCCTGCACACATCCATCAATCTTTACAACAAGACTTTAGATACTTAGTTTGTAAGGATGGGTACTTTATAATGTTAAGGATGTTGTATACCATCTTTATATATATTGTATTCATGTACATATGCGGACCGAGTAGGTTACGTTTCTGTCATAAATTACAACGCCATTCAGACTACCATTATGTGTATGTCTGCTATGTTGAAATGAATAAAGGAAAGGAAAGAAGTCATGCAGACGTTCTTAGCTGATACATGTAGCTCTATAAAGTAGTTCTAAGATAGCTTACATCAAGCAGGTCTCCCTGCATACTGGGACGTCAAACTCTCCACACCAATCACAGTGCGGTAGGGCCCGACAGGTGAGGTTGTTAGACCTGAGATATAAGAAAGAGACAGTACGCACGTACGGTCAAAATATCATCGTCACGTTACACCTACCTGAATCTTTCTTAAGAACCAATACTTTGTGCTACATGTCACTTAATCAACATGTTTCGTCGCTTGCTCGAGAAAATATCTATGTTCGACTAAAATATCTGAGTTACGTTAAGGTTAAGGACAGCTTGCACTGCCCGTTTCACACTTTTGATGTAGTATAATCGTAAAGGCTAGGGTATAACCAACTTCCGACTATGATCGAAGAAATAATATTATAGACTAACTTAAGTGTGTACTAAATATGCACGACTATCTTACAAATGCCCTCAGCGTGCGACAGCGTACAACGTTCGCACGACGAATGTAACCACGCCATCACGAAGTATTTAAACGTACTGTATGCTGCACCGGTCCTGGCAGTCATGTACCTCTGGGCCAGGTGGGTTTGGCGGGCCCTCGTCCCTTTTCTTATTGTCCGTATGAGGGGCTGGAGTAAATGATGATGGTATATGTATAATGTTAGGTATATAAATGAATCTATTTATATATGTATATATTTATATGATGATTATATAAATTTATTTTTCGTTACAACATCGTAGAGTACTTTCTTTACTTATGTTACATTCTGTTATGAATATTTAGTACCTCTGTACATACTTTTATAAAAAAATTATTTTGTTTTTGTTTACTGGTCCCCTTGATAAACAATTCGACAGAGTGAAATGGGTTTACCCAGTTGTTTTAAAATTCATTGAATGAATTATCAATCAATTTCAACCTCAGTTGACTGAACAGAAAAAAAGTACACAAATAGTATTCATTACTGATTTTCGTTCTAATCACAGTGTAAAAATCTATACGGAGAGACTATTGGGGGCCAAGTGTTGCAAAATTAAACGTATACATAGAACGAATTTTCTCTCATACAGAAGGGTTGAAAAAGTTCTCACACACAGACAGATTTTTCTCTCTCACACAACAGTGGAAAAAGGTCGCACACATTGACAGATTTTTCTCTCACACAACCGTTGGAAAAGGTCGCACACATCGACAGATTTTTCTCTCCCACTCCAAAGTTGAAAAACTTCGCACACAGTCACAGATTTTCAAAAGGTGATTTTTGTACCATGTGTTTTCCTATATCATTCTTCATAAATGTTATAAATGCAAGCATATACAGATGGTTTCTCGGTTCAACATGTACTTTATTCTTCAATATAGAGGCTATTATATTCTTTAAGTGAATACCGTGACCGGTATTCAAATCCATTTCTATTTCAGCATTAATGATACAATGGCCAGCATGACTTTGACTTTTGACCTGTTATATAGTTTATATGATTTGCCCTTTTCCCATAGAGACATGTATTTGAAATATACCTTAGCTGGAATGTCTCTGGATTCAAAGAATGCACGCACACATGTCATATAAGTTGTCCTTCACCGACTCAAACTTGCACGCTCGAAATCTTTCTTAGATACTCTTTCAGATCGTTCGTGCAGTCATACATAATATATGTAAAAACAAATATTATCCAAAAACTGAGGCTGATTTTTTTCCACATACACAGCAAAAAGTTTCTGCAAGTCAGACACCCATGGTAAGAAAGCTTAAGGTGGAAAAAATCCGTCCCTGAAGAGAACAGTTTAAAAGATCCTTGTTCGGATGTATAAGTACGGCGACTTTAAAGTTTTGGGGGTTGATTGCATTCTTCACATAGTGCAGACACCACGAGAATATGGCGCGTCAACAAATGTGCAATTTTTTGTCTCAAACACACGCAGAAATCAACTCTCAAACACATATCGAATTATTCTTTCCAAAGACAAACTATTCTTTGATACAGCAGACATTTTTATTCCGACACACAAACACTACAATTCTCTCTCACACACAGCACAAAAAGTTCTCTCACTTCGGGAGGCTTTCCCTGCCAACCCGGCTGTAGGAGTGAGCGATTTTTTCGTCTGAGTGAGAGCGAAATTTGGTCGATGTGAGAGCGCTTTCGGAATAGTGCAAGAATAATTTGCTTGAATTTTCTTATCTTCTTAAAGGCAATGAACAGCGTCATTTTCTTCAGTTTCCAATAATAAACCTTTTCAAAAATGACATTCTGTTATATTTTAGACATTTCCTCGACAATCATATCATTCCGACACACAACGCTGAAATTCTCTCTCACCCACAGAACAAAAAGTTCTCTCACTCCGCGAGGCTTCCCCTACCAACCCGGCTGGAGGAGTGAGCGATTACTTTGGTCTGAGTGAGAGCGAATCTTTGTCGATGTGAGAGCGCTTTCGGAGTAGTGGAAGAATAACTTTCTTGAGTTTTCTTAACTTCTAAAGGGGAATGAACAGTGTCATTTTCTTCAGTTTCAAATAATAAACCATTGTAACAATGACATTCTGTTATGTTATAGACATTTCCTCGACAATCACTTTATTCCGACACACAACGCAGAAATTCTCTCTCACCCACAGAACAAAAAGTTCTTTCACCTCGGGGGCTTTCCCCGCCAACCCGGCTGTAGGAGTGAGCGATTTATTTTGGTTTGAGTGAGAGCGAAATTTGGTCGATGTGAGAGCGCTTTCGGAGTAGTGAAAGAATAAATTCCTGGAGGTTTATTTGCTTCAAACGCAAAAAAAACATTGACATTTTGTTCAGTTTGAAATGATATACATCATGCAATAACAATCACTCATACGAAAGATATTGTGTTGACGATCAATCTTTTTCCGACACACAACGCTAAAATTCTCTCTCACACACAGAACAAAAAGTTCTCTCACTTCGGGAGGCTTTCCCTGCCAACCGGTAGTAGGAGTGAGCCCTTTTTTTGGGTCTGAGTGAGAGCGAAAATTCGTCGATGTGAGAGCGCTTTCGGAGTAGTGAGAGAATAAATTCCTGGAGGTTTATTTACTTTAGACTCAAATCAACACCTGACATTCTGTTCAGTTTGAAACAATATACATCATACAATAATAATCACCTATACCAAAGATATTGTCTTGACAATGAATCTTTTTCCGACACACAACACGGACATTCTCTCTCACAAACAGAACAAAAAGTTCTCTCACCTCGGAGGCTTCCTTGCCAACCCGGCTGGAGGAGTGAGCGATTTTTTTGGGTCTGAGTGAGAGCGAAATTTTGTCGATGTGAGAGCGCTTTCGGAGTAGTGAAAGAATAACTTCCTGGAGGTTTATTTACTTCTAAAGGGGAATGAACGGTGTTATTTTCTTCAGTTTCCAATAATAAACCAATTTAACAATCACATTCTGTTATATTTATATACATTTCCTCGACAATCATATTATTCCGACACACAACGCAGAAATTCTCTCTCACCCACAGAACAAAAAGTTCTCTCACCTCGGGGGCTTTCCCCGCCAACCCGGCTGGAGGAGTGAGCGATTTTTTTTGGTCTGAGTAAGAGCGAAATTTGGTCGATGTGAGAGCGCTTTCGGAATTGTGAAAGACTAACTTCCTTCAGTATTTCTTTACTTCAAGCGCATATTAAAAACTGACATTTTGTATAGTTTGAAACGATATACATCATACACTAACAATCACTTAAACCAAAGACATTGTCTTGACGATCAATCTTTTTCCGACACTCAACGCTACAATTCTCTCTCACCTACAGAAGAAAAAGTTCTGTCACTTCGGGAGGCCTCCCCTGCCAACCCGGCCGTAGGAGTGAGCGATTTTTTGTGTCTGAGTGAGAGCGAACTTTTGTCTATGTGAGAGCGCTTTTGGAGTAGTGAAAGAATAACTTCCTTCAGAATCTTTTCACTTCAAACGCAAAATAAATGCTGACATTTTGTTTAGTTTGTAACGATATACACTATACAGTAACAATCGCTTATACCAAATATTAAAGATATTGTCTTGACAATCAATCTTTATCCGACACACAACGCTAAAATTCTCTCTCACACACAGAACAAAAAGTTCTCTCACTTCGGGAGGCTTTCCCTGCCAACCGGTAGTAGGAGTGAGCCCTTTTTTTGGGTCTGAGTGAGAGCGAAAATTCGTCGATGTGAGAGCGCTTTCGGAGTAGTGAAAGAATAAATTCCTGGAGGTTTATTTACTTTAGACTCAAATCAACACCTGACATTCTGTTCAGTTTGAAACAATATACATCATACAATAATAATCACCTATACCAAAGATATTGTCTTGACAATGAATCTTTTTCCAACACACAACACGGACATTCTCTCTCACAAACAGAACAAAAAGTTCTCTCACCTCGGAGGCTTCCTTGCCAACCCGGCTGGAGGAGTGAGCGATTTTTTTGGGTCTGAGTGAGAGCGAAATTTTGTCGATGTGAGAGCGCTTTCGGAGTAGTGAAAGAATAACTTCCTGGAGGTTTATTTACTTCTAAAGGGGAATGAACGGTGTTATTTTCTTCAGTTTCCAATAATAAACCAATTTAACAATCACATTCTGTTATATTTATATACATTTCCTCGACAATCATATTATTCCGACACACAACGCAGAAATTCTCTCTCACCCACAGAACAAAAAGTTCTCTCACCTCGGGGGCTTTCCCCGCCAACCCGGCTGGAGGAGTGAGCGATTTTTTTTGGTCTGAGTAAGAGCGAAATTTGGTCGATGTGAGAGCGCTTTCGGAATTGTGAAAGACTAACTTCCTTCAGTATTTCTTTACTTCAAGCGCATATTAAAAACTGACATTTTGTATAGTTTGAAACGATATACATCATACACTAACAATCACTTAAACCAAAGACATTGTCTTGACGATCAATCTTTTTCCGACACTCAACGCTACAATTCTCTCTCACCTACAGAAGAAAAAGTTCTGTCACTTCGGGAGGCCTCCCCTGCCAACCCGGCCGTAGGAGTGAGCGATTTTTTGTGTCTGAGTGAGAGCGAACTTTTGTCTATGTGAGAGCGCTTTTGGAGTAGTGAAAGAATAACTTCCTTCAGAATCTTTTCACTTCAAACGCAAAATAAATGCTGACATTTTGTTTAGTTTGTAACGATATACACTATACAGTAACAATCGCTTATACCAAATATTAAAGATATTGTCTTGACAATCAATCTTTATCCGACACACAACGCTAAAATTCTCTCTCACACACAGAACAAAAAGTTCTCTCACTTCGGGAGGCTTTCCCTGCCAACCGGTAGTAGGAGTGAGCCCTTTTTTTGGGTCTGAGTGAGAGCGAAAATTCGTCGATGTGAGAGCGCTTTCGGAGTAGTGAAAGAATAAATTCCTGGAGGTTTATTTACTTTAGACTCAAATCAACACCTGACATTCTGTTCAGTTTGAAACAATATACATCATACAATAATAATCACCTATACCAAAGATATTGTCTTGACAATGAATCTTTTTCCGACACACAACACGGACATTCTCTCTCACAAACAGAACAAAAAGTTCTCTCACCTCGGAGGCTTCCTTGCCAACCCGGCTGGAGGAGTGAGCGATTTTTTTGGGTCTGAGTGAGAGCGAAATTTTGTCGATGTGAGAGCGCTTTCGGAGTAGTGAAAGAACAACTTCATAGAGGTTTGTTAACTTTAAACGCAAATCAACAACTGACATTTTGTTCAGTTTGAAACAATATATATCCTACAATAATAATCACAAATATTGTCTTGACAATCAATCTTTTTCCGACACACAACGCGAAAATTCTTTCTCAAGTAGTGAAAGAATAACTTCCTGGAGGTTTATTTACTTCTAAAGGGGAATGAACAGTGTCATTTTCTTCAGTTTCCAATAATAAACCATTTTAACAATCACATTCTGTTATATTTATATACATTTCCTCGACAATCATATTATCCCGACACACAACGCAGAAATTCTCTCTCACCCACAGAACAAAAAGTTCTTTCACCTCGGGGGCTTTCCCCGCCAATCCGGCTGGAGGAGTGAGCGATTTTTTTTGGTCTGAGTGAGAGCGAAATTTGGTCGATGTGAGAGCGCTTTCGGAATTGTGAAAGACTAACTTCCTTCAGTATTTCTTTACTTCAAGCGCATATTAAAAACTGACATTTTGTATAGTTTGAAACGATATACATCATACACTAACAATCACTTAAACCAAAGACATTGTCTTGACGATCAATCTTTTTCCGACACTCAACGCTACAATTCTCTCAAGAAGAACAAAGAACAACTTCTTTTAGTATTTTTTACTTAAAACTCAAAATAAACACTGACATTTTGTCTAGTTTGTAACGATATACACTATACAATACCAATCACTTATACCAGATATTAAAGATATTGTCTTGACAATCAATCTTTATCCGACACACAACGCTGAAATTCTCTTTCACCCACAGAACAAAAAGTTCTCTCACTTCGGGAGGCTTCCCTGCCAACGCGGCTGTTGGAGTGAGCGATTTTTTGGGTCTGAGTGAGTGCGAACTTTTGTCGATGTGAGAGCGCTTTCGGAGTAGTGAAAGAACAACTTCTTTAAGTATTTTTTTTACTAAAAACGCAAAATGATCACTGACATTTTGTTTAGTTTGTAACGATATACACCATACAATAACAATCACTTATATCAAATATTAAAGATATTGTCTTGACAATCAATCTTTTTCCGACACACAACGCTAAAATTCTCTCTCACCCACAGAACAAAAAGTTCTCTCACTTCGGGAGGCTTCCTTGCCAACCCGGCTGTAGGAGTGAGCGCTTTTTGGGGTCTGAGTGAGTGCGAACTTTTGTCGATGTGAGAGCGCTTTCGGAATGGTGAAAGAATAATTTCCTTCAGTATTTTTCCATGCCAAATATTTTATATACCTGTTTAAACAGTTCTTGATGGAACATGGTCGCTCTAGCGCAGTGGGAAAATTATTTTTAACTTTTTTTTTCTTCTTTTACATCCATTAAAATACTAATTTTTGCATCCATTGAAATACCTATTAACAATACTTTTGTATAGAACATTAAAACTCACATTTGCACCTGTTCTACTTCTGCATGTTTTCGATGTTGGGATATTTGAATGAGACGTGCGATACTCTGCTTATATGTCGTTCTAACTTTCCATAAAATGCCCATACAACATCTATATCACAGAATTACACAAGAACAAACTGATTTTCTCGAATATATCTGCATACTGTCTTTTTTTCAAAATACGCATCAGCCAGCTTTTTTTCAGAAGCTTTCTTGTTTCACTTCAAGAGCAAAATAAACACTGATATATTGTTTAGTTTATAACGATATACACTATACAATACAATCAGTCATTCCAAAGATATGGTCTTGACAATCAATCTTTTTCCGACACACAACGCTAAAATTCTCTCTCACCAAAAGAACAAAAAGTTCTCTCACTTCGTGAGGCTCTCCTACTAACCCGGCTTTAGAAGTGAGCGAATTTTTCGGTCTGAGTGAGAGCGAATTTTTGTCGTTGTGAGAGCGTTTTAGGGGTAGTGAAAGAACAACTTCCTTCAGTATTTTTTCACTTAAAACACGAAATAAACGCTAACATTTTGTTCAATTTGCAACGATATACACTATACAATACCAATCACTTATACCAAATATTAAAGATATTGTCTTGACAATCAATCTTTATCCGACACACAACGCTGAAATTCTCTTTCACCCACAGAACAAAAAGTTCTCTCACTCCGGGAGGCTTCCCTGCCAACGCGGCTGTAGGAGTGAGCGCTTTTTTGGGTCTGAGTGAGTGCGAACTTTTGTCGATGTGAGAGCGCTGTCGGAATAGTGAAAGAATAACTTCCTTCAGTATTTTTTTACTTAAAACGCAAAATAAACGCAGACATTTTGTATAGTTTGTAACGATATACACCATTCAATACCAATCACTTATACCAAATATTAAAGAAATTGTCTTGATAATCAATCTTTCTCCGATACACAACGCTGAAATTTTCTTTCACCCACAGAACAAAAAGTTCTCTCACTTCGGGAGGCTTCCCTGCCAACGCGGCTGTAGGAGTGAGCGATTTGTTTGGTCTGAGTGAGTGCGAACTTTTGTCGATGTGAGAGCGCTTTTGGAGTAGTGAAAGAACAACTTCTTTCAGAATTTTTTACTTAAAACCCAAAATAAACGCAGACATTTTGTTTAGTTTGTAACGATATACACTTTACAATACCAATCACTTATACCAAATATTAAAAAAAATTGTATTGACAATCAATCTTTATCCGACACACAACGCTGAAATTCTCTCTCACCCACGGAACAAAAAGTTCTCTCACTTCGGGAGGCTTCCCTGCCAACGCGGCTGTAGGAGTGAGCGATTTTTTGGGTCTGAGTGAGTGCGAACTTTTGTCGATGTGAGAGCGCTTTCGGAGTAGTGAAAGAACAACTTCTTTTAGTATTTTTTACTAATAACGCAAAATAAACACTGGCATTTTGTTCAGTCTGTAACGATATATACCATACAATAACAATCACTTATACCAAATATTAAAGATATTGTCTTGACAATTTATCTTTTTCCGACACACAACCCTGGAATTCTCTCTCACCCACAGAACAAAAAGTTCTCTCACTTCGGGAGGCTTTCCTGCCAATCCGGCTGTAGGAGTGAGCGATTTTTTTGGGTTTGAGTGAGAGCGAAATTTTGTCGATGTGAGAGCGCTTTCGGAGTGGTGGAAGAACAACTTCCTTGAGCTTTATTCACTTCAAACGCACAATAAACCTGACATTTTCTTCAGTTTGCAACGATATGCATCATACAACTAGAGTTCCACGACCCCATACCTTCGCCAAATGCTGTATCAATTGTGTTTGTCATTAATTATGCAAATAAGGTTCTCATTTGCATAATCTATATTACTTGATCATGTCCTCCACCAAACAACAGACGCACGCAATCTGTGTTAAGAAAAAAGGCTTTTATCGCATTTTCTGATAATTTATGCAAATGAGGACTCATTTACGTAGTTAATGTTCAACGATGTTCACCTGTACATAACTTCCAAATGCTACAAGTAAGAACTTCCTGTCATTTACCACGATGACATTATATCATTTTCTCATTAATTATGCAAATTAGGTCTCAATTTTGCATACTAGTTACTTGTAAGTTTCAATATTCTTCCCTTTCTCTGTTACAAATGTCACATGTTGCAATAGTCCTTTTAATAAACTGGGTGTGTTTAGACAATTTCCTAATTTATCATGCAAATAAGATTTCAATTGGCATAGTTAATATGTAGTTATATAAAGCATCCCTTAAGCTATCTACATACCAAAAGTCATGACAATCCGTCAACCCTTTCTTGAGTTATATCCTTTCAAAGTCTGACACTAAACGTGCCCTGCAGTTCTAAAACAAGCCGCTAGGGAATCCAAACCTATACCACTTACTCTCGGCATATAGACATGTCTGTCACTCAAAAATCATAGCCGCAGCATGTCCAGAACTCGAGATATCAAACCAGAAGGTTCCGCTGCAGTACCGTTACATGCCGTTGGGGAGCCCAAAATCTAATTGTTTCCAGGTTTCATCAAGACCTACCCACATACCGAATACCAATACATTCCATCCAGATGTTCTTGAGTTATGCTGGTCTTCTACATACAAACATACAAGCATACAAGCATACAAGCATACAAACATACAAACATACAAACACACGCTACCCAAAACATAACCTTCTAGGCGAAGGTAATGGTAATATCACTTATAACAAAGACACTGTTTTGACAATCCACATTTTCCCGACACACAACGCAGAAATTCTCTCTCACCCACACAGCAAAAAAAGTTTTCTCACTTCGGGAGGCCTTTTCTGCCAACCAGGCTGTATGAGTGAGCGATTCTTTCGGTCAAGGTGAGAGCTAAATTTGGTCGATGTGAGAGCGCTTTCGGAGTAGTGGAAGAACAACTAACTTGAGAAGTCTTCATTTCAAACGGACAATGAACAGTGTCATTTTCTTCACTTTGCAACGATATGCATCATAGTCATTACACTAATAATCACATATACCGAAGACATTGTCTTGATAATCAATATTTTTCCGACACACAACGCGGAAATTCTCTCTCACAAACACAGAAAAAAGTTCTCACACTTCGGGAGGCTTCCCCTGCCAACCCGGCTGTAGGAGTGAGCGAATTTTTGGTCTGAGTGAAAGAGAAAATTCGTCGATGTGAGAGCGCTTTCGGAGTAGTGGAAGAATAACTTCCTTCAGTATTTCTTTACTTCAAACACAAAATAAATACTAACATTTTGTTAAGTTTGTAACGATGTAAACCATATAATAACAATCACTGATACCAAATATTAAAGATATTGTGGTAATATATGGGGAGTGTTTAGGTGAGAACAGCCTAACTCGGGAAGCACTGGTTGGATCAAGATGATATTTAGTAAAAGGCAGGCCAAGTTCGAGTTAATGGGCCTCCTAGTGGCTTTCTAAGGTACAGCAGCGGAACTTTCATTTTTTATTTTTCGTGTTCCTGACATGCTATGGTTGTGGTTTTTGAGTTGTAGATAGCTATTGTTATCAATGGAAAACATAGGAAACACATTGGCATGACTAAGTTGCATCTTTATTGGTTTTGAACACTAAAGTATCAGAAAAATTGCATCCTGCACCTGTAACCCACTTGAACAAATACGAACACACTTTCCAGCACTACCAAATGACTTTCGTCCCTAAGATATCTTACATACATGTAGCATAGAGCAATCTCAAAGACGTAAACTATCGCACTAGACTAGTTGTCTCGTGCAGGCAAACTCAACAATAACAACGACAACATCAATGCTTGCACTATTATAATAGCTGATATAGGGCATCTACTGGGCATCCATGTGATTATTTGGTATAAGTGATTGGTATTGTATAGTGTATATCGTTACAAACTAAACAAAATGTCTGCGTTTATTTTGCGTTTTAAGTAAAAAATACTTAAAGAAGTTGTTCTTTCACTACTCCGAAAGCGCTCTCACATCGACCAAATTTCGCTCTCACTCAGACCAAAAAATCGCTCACTCCTCCATCCGGGTTTGCAGGGAAAGCCTCCCGAAGTGAGAGAACTTTTTGTTCTGTGTGTGAGAGAAAATTTTAGCGTTGAGTGTCGGAAAAAGATTGATCGTCAAGACAATGACTTTGGTTTAAGTGATTGTTAGTGTATGATGTATATCGTTTCAAACTATACATATTGTCAGTGTTTAACATGCGATTGAAGTAAAGAAATGATGAAGGAAGTTGTTCTTGCACTATTCCGAAAGCGCTCTCACATCGACCAAAGTTCGCACTCACTCAGACCCAAAAAATCGCTCACTCCTACAGCCGCGTTGGCAGGGAAGCCTCCCGGAGTGAGAGAACTTTTCGTTCTGTGGGTGAGAGAGAATTTCTGCGTTGTGTGTCGGAATAAAGCGATTGTCGAGGAAATGTCTATAATATAACAGAATGTCATTTTTGAAAAGGTTTATTATTGGAAACTGAAGAAAATGACGCTGTTCATTGCCTTTAAGAAGATAAGAAAACTCAAGCAAGTTATTCTTCCACTACTCCAAAAGCGCTCTCACATCGACCAAATTTCGCTCTCACTCAGACCAAAATAAATCGCTCACTCCTCCAGCCAGATCGGCGGGGAAAGCCCCCGAGGTGAAAGAACTTTTTGTTCTGTGGGTGAGAGAGAATTTCTGCTTTGTGTGTCGGAATAAAGTGATTGTCGAGGAAATGTCTATAACATAACAGAATGTCATTGTTACAATGGCTTATTATTTGAAACTGAAGAAAATGACACTGTTCATTCCCCTTTAGAAGTTAAGAAAACTCAAGAAAGTTATTCTTCCACTACACCGAAAGCGCTCTCACGTCGACAAAGTTTCGCTCTCACTCAGACCAAAGTAATCGCTCACTCCTCCAGCCGGGTTGGTAGGGGAAGCCTCGCGGTGTGAGAGAACTTTTTGTTCCGTGGGTGAGAGAGAATTTCAGCGTTGTGTGTCGGAATAATATGACTGTCGAGGAAATGTCTAAAATATAACAGAATGTCATTGTTAAAAAGGTTTATTAGTGGAAACAAGAAAATGACACTGTTCATTGCCATTTGGAAGTTAAGAAAACTCAAGCAAGTTATTCTTCCACTACTCCGAAAGCGCTCTCACATCGACCAAATTTCGCTCTCACTCAGACCAAAAAAAATCGCTCACTCCTCCAGCCTGATTGGCGGGGAAAGCCTCCGAGGTGAGAGAACTTTTTGTTCCGTGGGTGAGAGAGAATTTCTGCGTTGTGTGTCGGAATGATATGATTGTCGAGGAAATGTCTATAATATAACAGAATGTCATTTTTGACAAGGTTTATTATTGGAAACTGAAGAAAATGACGCTGTTCATTGCCTTTAAGAAGATAAGAAAACTCAAGCAAGTTATTCTTCCACTACTCCAAAAGCGCTCTCACATCGACCAAATTTCGCTCTCACTCAGACCAAAATAAATCGCTCACTCCTCCAGCCAAATCGGCGGGGAAAGCCCCCGAGGTGAAAGAACTTTTTGTTCTGTGGGTGAGAGAGAATTTCTGCGTTGTGTGTCGGAATAAAGTGATTGTCGAGGAAATGTCTATAACATAACAGAATGTCATTGTTAAAATGGTTTATTATTGGAAACTGGAGAAAATAACACTGTTCATTGCCATTTGGAAGTTCAGAAAACCCAAGCAAATTATTCTTCCACTACACCGAAAGCGCTCTCACATCGACCAAATTTCGCTCTCACTCAGACCAAAGTAATCGCTCACTCCTACAGCCGGGTTGGCAGGGAAAACCTCCCGAAGTGAGAGAACTTTTTGTTCTGTGGGTGAAAGAGAATTTCAGCGTTGTGTGTCGGAAAAAGATTGATTGTCAAGACAATATCTTTAATATTTGGTATAAGTGATTGTTATTGTATGGTGTATGTCGTTACAAACTGAAAAAAATGCCAGTGATTATTTTGCGTTTTTAGTAAAAAATACTTAAAGAAGTTGTTCTTTCACTACTCCAAAAGCCCTCTCACATCGACAAAAGTTCGCACTCACTCAGACCCAAAAAATCGCTCACTCCTCCAGCCGGGTTGGCAAGGAAGCCTCCCGAAGTGAGAGAACTTTTTGTTCTGTGTGTGAGAGAGAATTTTAGCGTTGTGTGTCGGAAAAAGATTGATTGTCAAGACAATATCTTTAATATTTGGTATAAGTGATTGGTATTGTAAAGTGTATATCGTTACAAACTAAACAAAAGGTCTGCGTTTATTTTGCGTTTTAAATAAAAAATACTAAAAGAAGTTGTTCTTTCACTACTCCAAGAGCGCTCTCACATCGACAAAAGTTCGCACTCACTCAGACCCAAAAAATCGCTCACTCCTACAGCCGCGATGGCAAGGAAGCCTGCCGAAGTGAGAGAACTTTTTGTTCTGTGTGTGAGAGAGAATTTTAGCGTTGTGTGTCGGAAAAAGATTGATTGTCAAGACAATATCTTTAATACTTGGTATAAGTGATTGTTATTGTATAGTGAATATCGTTACAAACTAGACAAAATGTCAGTGTTTATTTTGAGTTTTAAGTAAAAAATACTAAAAGAAGTTGTTCTTTCACTACTCCAAAAGCGCTCTCACATCGACAAAAGTTCGCACTCACTCAGACCCAAAAAATCGCTCACTCCTACAGCCGCGATGGCAGGGAAGCCTCCCGGAGTGAGAGAACTTTTTGTTCTGTGGGTGAAAGAGAATTTTAGCGTTGTGTGTCGGATAAAGATTGATTGTCAAGACAATATCTTTAATATTTGGTATAAGCGATTGTTACTGTATAGTGTATATCGTTACAAACTAAACAAAATGTCAGCATTTATTTTGCGTTTGAAGTGAAAAGATTCTGAAGGAAGTTATTCTTTCACTACTCCAAAAGCGCTCTCACATAGACAAAAGTTCGCTCTCACTCAGACACAAAAAATCGCTCACTCCTACGGCCGGGTTGGCAGGGGAGGCCTCCCGAAGTGACAGAACTTTTTCTTCTGTAGGTGAGAGAGAATTGTAGCGTTGAGTGTCGGAAAAAGATTGATCGTCAAGACAATGTCTTTGGTTTAAGTGATTGTTAGTGTATGATGTATATCGTTTCAAACTATACAAAATGTCAGTTTTTAATATGCGCTTGAAGTAAAGAAATACTGAAGGAAGTTAGTCTTTCACAATTCCGAAAGCGCTCTCACATCGACCAAATTTCGCTCTTACTCAGACCAAAAAAAATCGCTCACTCCTCCAGCCGGGTTGGCGGGGAAAGCCCCCGAGGTGAGAGAACTTTTTGTTCTGTGGGTGAGAGAGAATTTCTGCGTTGTGTGTCGGAATAATATGATTGTCGAGGAAATGTATATAAATATAACAGAATGTGATTGTTAAATTGGTCTATTATTGGAAACTGAAGAAAATAACACCGTTCATTCCCCTTTAGAAGTAAATAAACCTCCAGGAAGTTATTCTTTCACTACTCCGAAAGCGCTCTCACATCGACAAAATTTCGCTCTCACTCAGACCCAAAAAAATCGCTCACTCCTCCAGCCGGGTTGGCAAGGAAGCCTCCGAGGTGAGAGAACTTTTTGTTCTGTTTGTGAGAGAGAATGTCCGTGTTGTGTGTCGGAAAAAGATTCATTGTCAAGACAATATCTTTGGTATAGGTGATTATTATTGTATGATGTATATTGTTTCAAACTGAACAGAATGTCAGGTGTTGATTTGAGTCTAAAGTAAATAAACCTCCAGGAATTTATTCTCTCACTACTCCGAAAGCGCTCTCACATCGACGAATTTTCGCTCTCACTCAGACCCAAAAAAAGGGCTCACTCCTACTACCGGTTGGCAGGGAAAGCCTCCCGAAGTGAGAGAACTTTTTGTTCTGTGTGTGAGAGAGAATTTTAGCGTTGTGTGTCGGAAAAAGATTGATCGTCAACACAATATCTTTCGTATGAGTGATTGTTATTGCATGATGTATATCATTTCAAACTGAACAAAATGTCAACGTTTTTTTTTTGCGTTTGAAGCAAATAAACCTCCAGGAATTTATTCTTTCACTACTCCGAAAGCGCTCTCACATCGACCAAATTTCGCTCTCACTCAAACCAAAATAAATCGCTCACTCCTCCAGCCGGGTTGGCGGGGAAAGCCCCCGAGGTGAAAGAACTTTTTGTTCTGTGGGTGAGAGAGAATTTCTGCGTTGTGTGTCGGAATAAAGTGATTGTCGAGGAAATGTCTATAACATAACAGAATGTCATTGTTACAATGGTTTATTATTGGAAACTGAAGAAAATGACACTGTTCATTCCCCTTTAGAAGTTAAGAAAACTCAAGAAAGTTATTCTTCCACTACTCCGAAAGCGCTCTCACATCGACAAAGATTCGCTCTCACTCAGACCAAAGTAATCGCTCACTCCTCCAGCCGGGTTGGTAGGGGAAGCCTCGCGGAGTGAGAGAACTTTTTGTTCTGTGGGTGAGAGAGAATTTCAGCGTTGTGTGTCGGAATAATATGATTGTCGAGGAAATGTCTAAAATATAACAGAATGTCATTGTTAAAAAGGTTTATTAGAGGAAACAAGAAAATTACACTGTTCATTGCCATTTGGAAGTTAAGAAAACTCAAGCAAGTTATTCTTCCACTACTCCGAAAGCGCTCTCACATCGACCAAATTTCGCTCTCACTCAGACCAAAAAAATCGCTCACTCCTCCAGTCTGATCGGCGGGGAAAGCCTCCGAGGTGAGAGAACTTTTTGTTCCGTGGGTGAGAGAGAATTTCTGCGTTGTGTGTCGGAATGATATGATTGTCGAGGAAATGTCTATAATATAACAGAATGTCATTTTTGAAAAGGTTTATTATTGGAAACTGAAGAAAATGACGCTGTTCATTGCCTTTAAGAAGATAAGAAAATTCAAGCAAATTATTCTTGCACTATTCCGAAAGCGCTCTCACATCGACCAAATTTCGCTCTCACTCAGACGAAAAAATCGCTCACTCCTACAGCCGGGTTGGCAGGGAAAGCCTCCCGAAGTGAGAGAACTTTTTGTGCTGTGTGTGAGAGAGAATTGTAGTGTTTGTGTGTCGGAATAAAAATGTCTGCTGTATCAAAGAATAGTTTGTCTTTGGAAAGAATAATTCGATATGTGTTTGAGAGTTGATTTCTGCGTGTGTTTGAGACAAAAAATTGCACATTTGTTGACGCGCCATATTCTCGTGGTGTCTGCACTATGTGAAGAATGCAATCAACCCCAAAACTTTAAAGTCGCCGTACTTATACGTCCGAACAAGGATCTTTTAAACTGTTCTCTTCAGGGACGGATTTTTTTCCACCTTAAGCTTTCTTACCATGGGTGTCTGACTTGCAGAAACTTTTTGCTGTGTATGTGGAAAAAAATCAGCCTCAGTTTTCGGATAATATTTGTTTTTACAGATATTATGTATGACTGCACGAACGATCTGAAAGAGTATCTAAGAAAGATTTCGAGCGTGCAAGTTTGAGTCGGTGAAGGACAACTTATATGACATGTGTGCGTGCATTCTTTGAATCCAGAAACATTCCAGCTAAGGTATATTTCAAATACATGTCTCTATGGGAAAAGGGCAAATCATATAAACTATATAACAGGTCAAAAGTCAAAGTCATGCTGGCCATTGTATCATTAATGCTGAAATAGAAATGGATTTGAATACCGGTCACGGTATTCACTTAAAGAATATAATAGCCTCTATATTGAAGAATAAAGTACATGTTGAACCGAGAAACCATCTGTATATGCTTGCATTTATAACATTTATGAAGAATGATATAGGAAAACACATGGTAAAAAAATCACCTTTTGAAAATCTGTGACTGTGTGCGAAGTTTTTCAACTTTGGAGTGGGAGAGAAAAATCTGTCGATGTGTGCGACCTTTTCCAACGGTTGTGTGAGAGAGAAAAATCTGTCAATGTGTGCGACCTTTTTCCACTGTTGTGTGAGAGAGAAAAATCTGTCTGTGTGTGAGAACTTTTTCAACCCTTCTGTGTGAGAGAAAATTCGTTCTATGTATACGTTTAATTTTGCAACACTTGGCCCCCAATAAGAGACTTCATGCTGTTGGTGTTGTCTGTCTTCTACTTACGAGGGCATGGTGGGTCAGACAAGGGTGTCAGTGGGCGGTTTGTGCAGAAATCATAGTCCCAGCTACTGCTGCATGGACACTGCAATGGGGGAGAGACAGATTCAGCATCAAAATGGTACGTGCTAAAGCGAAGAGTCGTTTTGTACATTTACCATCATTAGAAAATTTATCATTATAATGGGCTATTCCTTTAACTAAAGGTAAATCAGTTGCAATTTTGAAATGGAAGAAAAATTATCGGCTTTATACATATGATCAATATAAATCCTTACTCGCAGCTAGCTAGAAAAAACAACGACATCAGCCCTGGCCCGCCAAATTATTTCATTAATGCAATTAATCCAATGATATATGCCATTTTATCTCTTACCAGTATTATATTTTTTTAACTTGGACATTGAATTTCGATTAATACATTTACGAATGCTATACATCACCTGACAAACGGAGGAATCTGATACATATGGCGCCTGGCAAACATCGTCACAGGAACAATCCTGTTAGAGAATATTTGATATATTCTATCTGAAAAGATTTCTGTCCAACGTCAATAGATCACATTTTGTCTTCTTTATATACAGAAAGCAAGAAACATATAATCAATATGCTCGTTAAAGCAACGACATTGCTTATCTTCCAGTGGTTTTTAGCCTTGAAAAATAACATAATTCGGAAGGAGCATGTAAAGGAATGTGTATTAACATTGTTCACTCCCAGCTGTACAGTCAGGGAAAGTGCAACGTTTGCTTTTTACAAAATACCATCCAAAATGGAAAAGATAGTGTCACACGCGATTAGTTTGGGCGGGACTTTCTGACTGGTTTTCATATTTTCTAAAAACGGGCTTAAAAATCAAAAACACAGTTTTTAACATTAATATCACAAACCTGGTTTTGGTTGTCAGCGCAGTTGTAGGTCTGACGATCGAGAAGTACCAACAAAAACGTGTTGGTGCCGTTAACGGGGTACATGGAGAACTGGGTACACGGTGGGCCTGTGGTGACCTCTAGGCCAGTGAATCCGGAAGTGTCGTAGAAGAGCTGGGAACTCTGAGTAGCATAGTTTTGGCACCAACCAGCCTGCAGAAAACAATATCATCGATGTATCTTTCTCTAGAACCTTGTCATAAGTATGAGCATTATATCATTGATAGGAAAAATGTGGATAGTAAGGGAACGGTAGTAAGAGGATAGGAACTACAAGGCACGTTACTTTAAAGTTTATCACCAAATGAATTACTGTCATGCTCTCTCTTTGTATCCAAAAGAGAACTGCACGAAATGTACCGTACCTTTAGGAATTCTCCTCTGGCCACCAGTTCCTTCGCCAGCCAGGGGAACCTGCTCGTTAAATGGTCGTGCTCCATGTTCGGTGTTGTTGGCAGCTCTATAAAGTACCTGTCAGGTTATAGGTCACCGCATATGTAACGTAGTATACATCAAATCCTGTATGTATACACATATTACGTTGGTATGAAAGATAAATCGAAATACATGAATAACCCTATAAACATACAGCACAACAACCTGCTAGACTTAATTATACGCTAACGTTCTGTAATAAGTCTAGCAGGTTGTTGTGCTGTTGAGTTACAAAACGTACCCACTGCCGTCCAGTATGTAGCACGAAAATTCCATCGATGAGCATTCAAGGACCTGCAAATGTATCAACGATAGTTTTTTTATAACTTGGCACTATATGCTATATACATCATACATACATATATTATATTGCATCACGATTCTAGAAAAACATGCATAAATTAACACAACGTAGCTAGTATACAGGATAGCTTCCTTTGTTATATCTATATCTCTCTCTATATATAACCTATATATATGTCTATATCTATACACCTATCTATCTGTCTATTTCGTGCTATAAATATACCGTTGTATATATGGTACGATAAGATATTCAGAGCCGGCATCACTTAACTAGCAAAATCACCCAGTCCATTCAAACTATCACCTCAGAGTGCAGCAAAGAGGAGTACTTCCTCTCTGTGATGTCAGCTGCGATGACGCCGAGGATCTTCTGAGTGCTGCGGGAAAGACATGTGTACACTGCCAGTAGTTAGGCTTAAGTTTATTTTTCGGCATCTCTCCTTTGTTATGACTCATTCTTTGTTAAGACTTAACTATTTACAAACATACTAAGAAAAGGTTACTTAGCTATTAGTTGTTGAAAACTGAAATCATATTCAGCGCTTTGCACTGCACTAATTATTATGAAAAAAATATTTGTTTTGTAGATGATAAAAGTATTGAACTAGAAATGTTTTAATTCAATTTAATATCTATACAAACGTATTGAACAACAAAATGACATGAAAGCATTTGGCATGAGGATATGTGCCAGGTAATTACAAAACATACAGATCCAATGCATTTTCGTGAAATTTTACAGTAGGGTCTCATTTGTATTGACAAAGAACAAGGTCATACAACTAACCTAGAGTGGGCGATTGCTTTACTGATGGTGACCACGTTGCCACCACCGAGCGGACTGGGGACCGGACGGGAGAAGGTGTAGTCTTGGGGTCTGCTCAGGGCGTGGTTGAACCTATAGGTAGGTTGGAAAAATAGGTGTGCCCATGAACAGCGAAAATATGATCTGTCATAGAGAAGAATAGTCTTCTTTTCTGATGTGTGATTTCCATTTCAACATCAAGCACACCTTTTCGTTGCTTAAAGTCTATATTAATCACCAATATTTGCTTGACATGTTTGAGGCAACCTAAGGCGATATGACAACATATTTTGATATGCTCACCATGCCTGTTGGGTTGGGTCGTACGGCCTGTCCATGGCGATTCCAGGGAAGATTCGGAACACACCCGTTGTTGTACCCACGTATCTGTGGAAAGGTTACGAGGTAGGAAACTCATTTCTGTAATACTTTGCAGCAGCAGTAAAGTGTCCGAATCCCTTAGAGGTATTTTATAAAGCTTGCAAAATTGTGTCCATTACCTCCACACTGAGTCTGCATCATTCTCTCTCCAGTACTGCTCGATTGCAGCAGTCAGGATCACATCCGTCCGGACGCCATCTACTAGTCCTAGGTAAAACATCAAGAGATGTATTGTGTGAAATAATCTAATACTTACTTATACTTACTTAATTCATTTTTATCTTGTAACTTCAACGGCAGTTTTAAAACAGCATCCTACCATCCTGCATACACATCAAATATCTCAAATGTGAAAGCTGCTTTGAAATTTTGAGGTGTGACTGCCATGATGCATATATTTGATTCCAAGGGGCATATAAAGGTCAATGGAGGGTTGCTACAGCTTTCTCATTACCTGGATTAGCAACAGAACCAGTGGGGTCGTTGATAAAGGTGTTGATTTTCGCAACGTCTTCAGATGTCTCCAGGCTGCTCAGGTAGCCGATGGGATCAGTGTAGGCCTTTGGCGGGAACTGAAGAGGCAACCGGCATGCATAATAGTTTAGCTATGATAGTTGCCATTCAAGGTCAAAATGCATCTTTTTAACAGCATGGGAAAATCATGTGTCAAATTACCATAACAGTAGAACCGTCAAAAGTGGCGTAGTTGTCGTGCAATCTGCACACTTCTGCGTTTGTGTCCAGTAGGTCCAGTCGGTGGTATAGCGAGGTTGTGCCGCTCTCGGGATTCACCTACAGACGGTACAATTGTTATGCCATATTCCAATACATTTGTGCAGTTAATTGTGATCTCTTTGGTCTCTTATGAATCATAAAATGAAAAAATGCCTTTGATAGAACATAAGTCAAACAGTACGATGTGAGCCAGTCGTCCAGTATGAATTTAGATAAATAGAGCAAGAGTTTCTATGAGTTTGGTAAATCAAAAGTTCACGCATAGTACAAGTTGGTCTGACCTAAAATACTTACCGGTGATGGAACAGTGACGATTCTATCCTCCTCAAACAGACAGAGCACCGAGCTGTACTTGGTGTCAGGAATGGGTTCGTAGTAGAATGTTGCCGCCTTTTCTTCAGTGCTGACGCCGTCAAACTGGGCGTTGCCTCGACCAATTGGAGCTGTCACCTATACAGGTGTTTTAAGAATGTGCTGTTACTTTCAAACTAATTTCATCAGAATCTTCGATTATCCATATCCGCCCACCTAGTTTAAACTACTAGCATGGTTTGTTTGAGTAATTCAACACATAAACATAAGATCATTTACATTATCGTGATAGCAGTTGCCACTCTCCCCATTCAGGATCTTGATGATTTTGTCATCCGTAAGAGCGCCTTTCATCGCACTTAGGTGGAGAAATGTCGGGTCTGACGGCCACTCCATGGGCTTAGGCAGGTCTCGGTGGAGGAGGACACGACCGTCTGTAGCAGATGACCGAAACATGACACTGTTACCATTCTTTGCAGGCTAATCTCACAATTTTGGCAATTTAGTTGTAGTGTAAAATGTTTTTCCGTCAAAAGAATAACATAGCTATTACTGGAAATATTTGTGATGTGGAAACATGGAGAAAAATCTATGAGACTCACTCTCACGGTCGACCAGGAAGGCGTAGGAATATTTGCCGAGGTTAAAGTTGACGATCTCATTAAACACGATGTCCATGGAGATGTCAACAGCTGTTACACCGAACAACGTGCCAGTGGTATCCATTGTGCGGGTAGTGGCAGTGATGATCAACCCTGAATCGGCGAAAATACAAGATTTAAATCCTCGAAACAAGTAAATACTAGAATGTCATTTGTCATAAAATAGTATAATTGCTGTGTTCTAAATATTCCTCATTTCACTGGAAAGCTAGCCAGTTGTAATAACGTTACCCAGATGGTCGTCTCTAGACGGCACAGAATAAGTCGGCTCTGGCTCAGACTGAAAGAAGTCGTAGTAGCTGCTCATCATTATCAGCAGTCTGTCTCCTTCACCGTCACCTGCATGTTTGAGAATAAAAGACGTTATCATGACGGAAGCTCATCTGTGTTGGTAGTGATCATACGAATGCTAAACGTGCTTCCAATACAAACGTATACACGGATCAAACTTTCAACGTCCACTGTCGCATTCTTTAGGATCAGTACTGATGACCAATTACTTCGGAACGTAAAGTCGCGAGAGTTACAGATCTTGCGGATATGTGACGTCAGCAATTGGTAAAACTTACTAGGAAGTTTCTAACGCCCACCGTCTACGTTCAGTGATTGTTTGAGTGCCCTTATGTTCATGACCTCCTTGATACCTTTCACAAAGTAGCCCTGTCCAGTGAGACGGTATGGTCCGGTGATTCGATGTGGATGTATTGAGAGACTTCCGACGACAGAGAGCTGGGGCGTTTGTGTTCAAGAAATCTGGTTCTCAGTGAGGGTTCTGTCGCGTCAAAGTAGGATTTTTCGCCGTTTCGTCCCTTTCCTTGTAGTTCCCTGACACTGGATGTGGTATACAATGACGCATGTATCTTCTCTGAAGGTTTTGTCCTTCAGTGCCACGGGACTACTTTGTAATAGGTATAAAGGAGGCCATATACATCAGGACACTCTTGCCATCGCTGAACAGAGACGGTGGGCGTTACAATCTTCCGGGCGCATTTGACCGATTGCCGACGTCACTTATCTGCAAGATCACGCGTTAATAAGATCACGTGTCTGTAACTCTCTCGCGAGTTTACGTTTAGAAGGGATTGGTCATCAGTATTGACCCTGAAGATCCTGGAAATTTGATCCGTGTATACATTTGTGTTGGAAAAAAATACAATAAAAGTGTTGTACAATAAAAGATGTTATCAACAAAATCTTGAATGTACAGTGTTTTGTATCAATTTTGATACAGTTTGTGCTATACAAATAAAACGAATATGGAGGTCAACACATTATTACTTGGTATCCCTTTGTAAGAATGTGTATCTTGGGCCTACACACCTGTGAATTTCAATGACATTAACATCAATTTCATGTCAGTTTGATGTGGGGTCCCATTATCATCCCAGAAGAGATCCTGGAATCAATCTTGAGCTGTGTGGACTTCGATACGCACCTACGTACTCAGCTCTCCCCGGGGGACCGACTCCCTGGGGGTCTCTGTTAGGGTCGAAGCACGGACCGTACGTGTTTTCAGTGCAGTTAATGTTCTACAAGGTAGGGAAAGGTGAAACGTAAAGTAATTAGAGTGTAGTAGGTAAGTTTGTAGACGATGCACACAGTTGTATCCTTACGTATTGCTCCAGCAGATGGCATTTCATGCCTTTAATCAAATGTTATCAATGTAATATTTTAGTTATATCAAGCCCAAAGCTTTGATATGAGTAAGAACTCAATAAGTACCAAGGACAATTGAATACTATGAACCAACACAAAACACAGAATAGCAATAGATGAATATGAAAACATGGGAGAAGGTTGTTTGATTACACCAGACTGATTGAATTTGAATGACCGTCATTTCAAATTCAACCGGTCTAATGTAATCAAACCATGATTGGCAGGACAAACATGCCTAAGGAGAAAAGAAAAGAGGAAGGTAGACACTACCTGTCGTTTTTAAACAGCGACGCTATTATTGCAAATATCAAGCAAACTTCACTAACTGTCCACGTCGTAGCACCGGGGATCAGCATGTTGTTTTGATCTGCGATAGTGGCGAGAAAGTCCAAAGCCCTCAAGCTGTATGTATTTTCAAGAAACGATGCCAGAAAAACTGGTATTGTCTCACTGAAATTCGCACACTGCCTGTCATTGGGATCCGGGCACCAACCGCTGTAGGCGCTTTGTAGAGCATCGCCAAGACCGTAGGTGAAGATGTGTACAGTCCGGTCCTGCAGGTGAGTAAGATAAGTAACGAATGACACATTCATATATAGTTATGGCATATAAAGCATAAAATGTAAAAACAAAGTTTTTTTGACGAAAAATATGTACGGTCAAAGCTGTTTCAGATGTTGGTATTACTGCTGTAAGCACTTGAGAACACCCAGATAATTTGATAGTCGTCTAAACCGTGCTTAATTCTCACCATACGATTTTGCCCTTCCGTGATCTGGTCCAGGACATCATCCGGGTCTGAAGGTTTTCCGTCTGTGAGGAAGATGATGACGTTATCGCTGTCGTAAAATTGCTCCTGCCAGAGTAAAAGGTCAGAATGATGGTTAAACACCGACAATCTGAAATGATATTGGAATACCACGTAGAAGAGAGATACAGTTCCAAATAAATTGAGAGACTGATGTTTTACTTCTCTATCAACATCTTATAAATTAACTGAGACTGTGCACGTGGAAAGTCTATACATGTATATTCAAACTAATCTGTCTTACAAACATGGCAAACCGTAAAATGTGCCTGTATGTATAAGAAGATATTGTAAGCTGCCATACAAATCTTAAATATTTTCAAGGGTCATTTTCTTTGTGGTTGGCAGTTTATTGTGTCTGTTTATGTTTGAAAGAGAATTTTGGGAAAGTGTAAAAATGAAGACTCACCGGTTTCTTTTGCTTAGCTGCATGTAATATGTCGAATGCTTGTCCTAATCCACGGCCGTAGAACGTTGTCACTGAATAGGATGTAGATAGAATAAGCAAACTGCATAACAAATGGTGACAAAATAGTTGATGGAGCATAGTTAATCAATCACAAATCAAATCATACGAAGGGATATCACGAGTTTAACGATACGTAGCATGCAGTTATCCGTTTAATACCAAGGACGACATTTCTTAATTTACATTTCTTAATTTACTTATTTTTTTGTTTAAACTGTTCAGCACGCACAGCCAGGGCTGCCCAACTAGCCTATGGCTATTACAAATGGCTAACCCTGCTGACAAAACAGAGATAATACAAATGGAATTTAACAAGGACAGGATGATTATTACGAACAATATTATAAGTACATTAAAGATAACTATTATATATACGTCTAACAGTTAAACTGCTAATGTTACCATGCTTCACGGCGACCTTCCCAAAAGTCTTTAAAATGGTTGCAGGATAAAGTAGCAAACAACTTTTGCGTCATGCGTACCTACCGAGCCAGTTACTGACGATCTTAGAATTGCACCATGAACCAACAGGAAGGCTACGTCAGCCTACCGACCAAGGAAATACAATAATTTTGTCCGCTTAATTCCATGGGACAGGCTCAGTGGCAACACAGGTTAGTAACGAGGTCAATATCTCAGAAACTGATCATGAACCAGTCGGCACTACTCACAATCAGGTCGAAGGTTGTTGATGAAGTCCCTCATGATGTCGATGTTGCCTGGGTTAGCTTCTCCCACACTGTCTCCCAGACAGCCCCGCGGTGTTTCTGCTGTGTCACTAAAGGACACCACTCCTGCCTGAAACAGATTGAAATGCATGAGTAATGACTGAAGACTTTTATTGCACATTTGATAATTAATAATATCAAATAATATGCATATCTAGCACAAATTTAAGCTAGTGAAATCGAGTACCACACAGAGCTATTATAATATTAGCCCAGATGTTATGTAGCTTCATTTTGAATATAAATCTCATGTGAACCGGGGTTTCCTACAAACTCACCCAGTCCCTTGCTGTGAGAGTATTCAGGACTGTCAGCGCTGCCTGTTTGGCCAATTCCATCCGATTTGCGTCATCCATGGACAAACTGACATCTATAACGATCACTACGTTCTTTCTCTTCGGCGACGCCGCGTTGACGTACCAGTTCCTAACAGAAGAGAATAAGGAAAAATATTGTAATGTCATGTGCCATATAAGTTGTTTTAAAGAATGATGATTTTCCGGAAGCAAATACATGTTAGAAATATACGAGCCAGTCGGCATGTACTTTACAATGAAATTATGTTGGTGAAAAGGATGGGTATATACTGGAGGCATATTTTCGTACCTGAATATATGGGCACTACCATCACACGGCCTGTCGTTCTTGGGGAACTGGTGATACTCGCCCTCTTTGGCGCCATAATACTGCCAGGTCACCCCAGACATCTCATGTATGTTGGACTTCATGGTGTCGTAAACATTCGGGCGGACAGTGTTGATGGATCCATTAACTGGTGACACAAGAGACATGCATGGTATATCAGATGAAATTAAGACTATGATAAAAGCTATTAAAAAGTCTACTAAAAATAAGTACTCTTAGTTAGTTTTGTAATATCCGTTATTGACACAAATCTAAATATGCTAGCCATTATACTCCTCTAGTAGTATTTTAATCAAAATTTTCACAGCATTAGAAATTGTGTATTCAAAGTACGAACGAAATATAAGATGCAATTTATTGATAAGGTTATTGCTAGCGAGTAATTCAACTATCACTGAAAAGCCTGGATTATATGTTTGATGTTACCAAATGATACTTTTAGCCGATTTCAGCGGGTAGCGATGGAGGCAAAGATTGGCTGTACACCACAAATTGTGTTGATTTGCATCTCCTTTAACTTCAGCCATACCGATTAGAAATGGAGTCTTCTGTTTTGCTGCTATTCTATTGCATGAAAGCTATTCTTACAACTACCTGCAGTAAAAGTAGCGCAGCTGTCGTTGACAATCTGCTGCAGGAACCTCGGGTCGTACTCCAGTTGGCCGAGGTTGTCGCAGCAGTCAGAAGCAGGAGCGCCCCCTGTCGGACCCTGTGCATGGGAGGCTTCTATCTCAGCCTTGTTCCTTTCCAGGATCTCCCGGCACTTCTTCAGCCGGTCTCCTGCTGCCTGGGTCAGCAGATGGAGCTGGGTCTCGCCGTTGATCTGTACAGCCAAGAACGAAAAGTTAAACATCAAGCAAAGAAGCTCTAAAAACTAGATTCAGATACGACCGTTTGATCATTCAACCTGTGATATGACAGCAAATGTCAATCGCGGGTGAGTGGCACATTATAAGTTGTCCAAACTCTGTGGAATGTCCCTCTTGTGCTGGCTTCTCTCCATGAAAATTTGACTATTAGATTCGGAAATGTAAAACAACTGCTTTTTAAATATAAATGCTTTTCTATATTCGCATGAATATTATTTTCTATATTCTAGGTACTAATTGAAATATATTAAGAATTCATGAAAATGAGCAAGGTTTTAATGATCATGATATTGAGGTTTGGTAAAGGTTGTAAGATGAGAGAGCCAAATGACATATCTATTGCCAAGGTCTGATTGCACACACAGAACGCTGTGTTAAGAAGTATTACAGTGTAGGTGGCAACACAGCAACGTTAGAGCAAACCCGCTTGATGTAACCACTAGAACCCTATAAAACTGTGGGCATGAGAGACAAATTTGACGGCTTGACACTGGGTCACCAGATGGAGGCCAAACTCTCTGGGATATACGGAACACTTTAGTTATTTGGGGGACAGATTATGCATGCGCAAATATCCATTCACCGTATGGCAATGACAAAGTAGAAAACTATCATATCAATACAATTCCTTGTGAGCACTTATCACCGGTACATTATAGTCAGTAAAGTCAGACATTAAACCACTTAAACGACAAACATCTAATTCCTAAGCAACAGTGGCATTCACCACGCACGTCGCTTCGTTTCGTACGTACGTGTCCATATATATATGTACTATTTTTATCTAGAAAAATGTAATCACAACAAAGATACGTAATTCCATTTGAACCCCTTTTCCATGGTTAACCACTATGGGCTTTGAATGGCCTTAGTAACACAGTTTAGGGACAACGATTGATATGTTTTATGGTCTTCGAACATTTTCTATAGGCGTTGTTCGCATGCGCGAGGCCTGAGGCTCACTACATGACGATGAAAAACCTAGCTGATAAGATATTATGCTTGATTTATATTTGAAAGAACTTCTTTTAAGTTAAACTAATTTCATTCCCATTTTTTTAAATGAATGTAACAAGGCTATGTATAGTAGACAGATATGTTACTATGAGTTTTATGGTATCAGCTTACCGGGGTCTGTGTGAAGCTAAGTTTGTCGTCATACTCCTGGGCCAGCTGCAGCGCACCAGTCTGGGACTCGGCGAAGGTCGTCATCTTGCTGCTGACCCTGGGGATCCAGTCGGTGGTGATGGGAGCGGTGGACAGGTCCCCACGGGATGGACTCCATAGCGCCGCAAGGAAACAAACTAGGGCTACTTTAGTAGCCATCTTAGCACCATCGGATATCTATCCGTTAGCGCAAATAGGTTTACAGAGCGATTATGCTTGTGATATGCCTCAAGTATGTCTCCTGACTAGTTAAGGTGGAGTCCCGACTTAGTAAGAAAACAAAATATCACAACGCTGCTTTGACAAACAAAAAGAGCTCAAGCGATATTCAAATAGACTTTCATCATAATTGAATTTGCTGGGAGTTATATGGCACAGGTTACAATAGCCGTGTGGTCAAGAGAGTTGCTATGTTTTGTACGTCTGTTGTTGGAATTCCATTATTAAGTCCAATAGTCCATAACCATTGTTTTGTTGACTGGTTACATCACACGACATTCTGCACTAAACAATGACAAGACTCATAACCCTTCATCTTCTAGCCTCTTGTTATGGATATCGTAAAATGTTCATTCTTTGTGCTGGATGGTTTAAGTGTTATTGGCATTAAATGGTTTGATTCATTGGTACTTATCAAACTAAACAACCAAACACTTTCTATGGGCGATCAAGGAACTCAACATGGTGCGTTTAAAACCATGTTTTGTATGGAAGTAAGTCGTATTCAAGAATAACTTCAAAAGAAGACAAAGTCAGTAAACTGAGCACATCAGAAATTCTGCTTTGCAGTTTTATTTCAGAGCACTATTACTAATGAACACAACCTAAATTTCATGCAGCTATTTCAGATTTTACGATTGGGTTGTTTCTTTGGTCGCTTAAACAACAAGCCTGTATGGTTTTAACCTATATCGAGAGGAGCGTATTTCGAATATTTGAAGAGGAATGACCAAACATAAGCGTCAGACAGTAAGACAACAAAACTTGAGTTAAATCTTTAAAAACAAATTCAATTTTAAACAAAAGTCGTCTTCAATGAGTTATACTATAGTGCTGAGACGTTATTTGATCCTTTTTGCTTCGTAATTTAAGGATTTAACAGGGTGAGACAATCATATTATTGTCGTGCAGAAACTGTGATACATCTAATCATCAATGTTTTGACATTACATTCTTCCACAGAGGATGTTTCTATAGATCTTTTTAATGCCGTTTTTGTTTTTCTTCATTATCCTTTATGCTAAAGATTATTTTTCTAGTGGATAAAACCAGCTGGCAGCGTAACGTATCTGGTTACATCCCTGGTCATGTTCAGGGGATGGTTTTTACTCAACGTCAAGGTTGACGAGCTGCTGATATCCCGGATGCACCCGCTTCGAACGCCTCACTTTGACAGCCACTAGAACTGCAGCGAGGGTGATCATCACAGCCGATCCGCCAGCAGCAAGAAGAACAGTTCTCTTCGCATCTCCTTATAAAAATAAAACAAAAGTTTAAAAAAACGATTCTATGCATCAAAGGATAAAGATATATAATGCATTTTTATGACACCAATTCTGTTCCCCTCAATCTAAATATCATTCAGCACCAAGGACAAGTGATCAGCACTTACTAACGATCGTCTCGTAGAGCATTTTCTAATGGCATTTAACTTTGTTCTGCTGTTATGTTATTGTCTTGATTGTATCAAATATCATTCAAATGATAGTCACAATAAGACGTCTGTCTTTATAAAGTACTAATTCAAGTGTTGCATACCGAGCAATATTGTCACTATGACATTGCTGATTTGATATTTCTCGGATATATTGTATCGGTGGTGAAACTGAATATGATAGAAAAAATCTGTAGTGAACAAAAAGTACACCCACTGGGTTGGAAATCTGCATCAACGATGATGGGGCCGCGGGAGATCACATAGCGACTCTTCATGTCATCCTGTTCCTCGAGCGCCCTCTTGTGATGGTGATTGGTCATGCAGTCCTGAAACATTTATTGGATCATGTTTAAAGTTCCAACTCCTTTATTTTAACAAGCCTTAGATGTCTAGAAGTCTAGAAAAGTAGTGCGACGTTGGTGCTTGTGTTCTTAGAAAATGATAACTAGAACAAATGAAGTCACAAGTAACCATTACTTTCATGATGAAACCGTTTTTGGAAAACAAAAGGTTCAAGATACCTGTGCACAGCGGGATCCAGTGTCAGCAGCATCGCACACCTCGACCTCACATCGGATATGAATCGTCGTCACTTCCTGCACGAAGCGGAAGGCCTCCAGACTGAACCGCTGTGTGGCCGGGTCAGGATTGGTGTGGAGTTGTAGGGTGTCGTCTGAGGCACAACTGCAGAAAAGCATGCTATTTTTGGTGTGTCTGTCCGTAAAGTTTTTCACTATGGCTTTGATAGCATTATGCTAGGACTTGATGGTAAACATTGCGGTTGAATCTAGTTTTTATTTCTATAAACAACAGAAAGAACAATGTAATGTACTTGCATATAAAAACTCACCCGTCCTGTATCAGAGGATACTGTAGGGAGGTGTTACGGCCAGACGTAGCCTCGCAGTGCAGGGCGATCACGGACAGCTGTCGGGCGTGGCCCTGCACCTGTAGCTGCAGGTACATCCTGTCCCGCAGGTGCTTGTGCACCGGGTAGTCAGGTGTGGTGTACGGGGACAGATAGGTCTGTGTGGGGAACAGGTCCAGCCGGATGGACAGCTGACCGAACCCTTCATCAAAAAACTCCAGTCCGCCCGGGATGGGCAGGAACTCGGACATCACGGCTTCGTCTCGCTCGTACTTACAGCTGGGGAGATATAAAAAAATCTTACAGCCGAGTAAAACACAGCCGAATCAAATACTTTAATCCACTTGTAATGTGATCTATAGTCGATGTATAAGTTCCTGATATCGTAAACAGCACTTTGTCTCAACTGCTGGGATTTTTGATATTTGTGTCAGTAACCTTTGACCCTACATGCATTCCCATGCACTGTGTTGTGGCTTCAAGACGCACGAAAAAGGTGAATACATACATGGAGTGGATGACGACATCAGGATCCCGAGTGATGAGGCCATCATGGGTGAACAGGAGGCTGACATTGTTGTAGAAGATGACGTACTTCGTGTCAAAGGTCACCTTTGTAACATGGGAAAATAAAAATGTATATATAGATTGAACAAAATTGAAATTTAGAGAAATCACATACTGTTGACAACATACTTAATAGCAAATAATGAAATACAGTTGTTGAGGTTGTGCGCCCTTTAGTAATTATGGATATTATAGATAGATCAGTGGGGTATTTACACTGTAGAATGAACTTTTCAAATCACAAAGTAGCAATGTCTCAATTAAATCAATCATGTTGTAAATACATTGAAAAAGACGTAAAATTTGTTTTATCTACCTTTGTCCCACACTCATAGAGCCCGGTACGCAGGATGTAGTGGGTACCGTTGAAGGTTGCCTTACAGCTCGGGTCCGGGTCCCAGTGCAGCCCGCTGGTAACAACGTGACTGAGAAGGTGGGCCGGCAGGGCTAACTCCATGTACTCGTTGGTGCAAGTTGGAGTGGTCTCTTCAACATATACATATATGAATGAAACGGTATTTGTGACAATGTTTCAATCAACTCTAACAAGTGTTCCAATGCCGCTCATTTAACCAGAGCACACATGTCAAGTTTCTACGGCAAATTGAGCTACATGTATTTACTCAGCGAGCACCAAGGTAGCCGACCATCCAAGGAACGACATCTGCAAGCAAGTGGACAGGCTAGCACTGAACGTGTTCTGAAAATCGCCATAACTGAAAGATAGCATAGGGGTACAGGAAAAAAACTGTGTTGGAATGAGGTTATTAAGATAATGATGATTAATAGCCATACCACATAAGTGTTCTATTTTGAGTGGCTGTTTCTTTTGCTGTTGTTGATCACAGCTTGATGTTCATTTCCTCGAGTAAGTAGATCGAGAACTTACCGTGGGAGAAAGGTTTAAAGGTGCCTCCTGTTACAGCCTTCGTGACTAGTGCTGTTGGTTTCAAGAGAGTTGACTGGTATGTGGTCACCCTAATAGTTGTATCTTCTGGCGGCAATATTGCTGTTGGGGCAACATTTAAAAACATTAAAAAAATTCTGTTATATGTGGATCGGTTTCTTGTGGTACAGCTGATGTCGCATTTGTTGCACTTGCCACTGTAGAAATATGTGTTGTGGACGCAACATTATTGAGGACTATCGTTGTCGGTCCTTGAGTTCATAAGATTACACAATGACACACACACTCGCACATATATGTTTGAGTTGGTGTGTGTGTGCTTGTATGTGTGTGTGTTTTAGACTTTATTGTGTCAACAATAAAGAAAATGATTGATAGGTAACTAAATTTCTTTAACATAAGAGTTTTCTAAGTACTTACGAATGCGGCAATTCGATGTCAAAGTGCAGACAGAAAGATTCCAATCAAAGAGCGTTCCTGGGGCACAGGGCATGTGATCCGGAATATCTGTGCCTGCCCTGCACTGGTAGAACATAGTACAGTCCTGCGGGTCTGGGTACATGCCAGCCGGCTTGCTCGCGCAGTCTACAGGATAGCCTAAACATAAGGGAAAACAGGACAACCGTTACAAATACATCACTTTGTCATTTAAGTTCGAATTGATGTTTTTCTCAACACACGCATTGAAGACTCATTGTATGTGTAATATTATCAAAATACCTCTGCATGATGGAACCGTATCACTCCAAACCAGACCGTTGTTGTTGTTAGCTTGACATGTCACACTGAAGGCTCCGTCCAGCTCGTACCCAAGGTTACAGTTAAACGTCACCACGTCCTGGTCATAGTACGGTCCTGCCGGACTCAGAGATCCATGAGCAGGGGCGGTCAGTGTCGGGCATTTTAGTGCTGGAATCATAAACACATGCCTGTGATGAATGACATGTTATCTGATGAAACATTGAAAACTAAAAAAAAAAAACTAAAAACTTTATTGATGTTACGGTGACATTGTGATGATAGAAAGAAAATTTGCAGTACTAGCTACCTGTACAGATGATGCCGTCTCCGCTGTAGCCTACGTTACAAGCACATGTAAAGCTACCGGGTGTGTTGGTACAGGTGGCGTCGGTTGCACAGATGTGACTGACATCTGCGCATTCGTTATCATCTGCATGAACAAAGTTTAAGAAAGAAAATAAGCTTTCTTACAGTATCCATGTTTTCCATACACAGCGCAGAAATACCAGGCTTTGTAACCTATATGATGATTTATTAGTCTTTAGGCACATGGCAATATATTATTCCCGCATTAAAACAAAGTTACAGAATCGTTCCTCACCAGTACAAGTGAGACCGTTACCGCTGTATCCTACGTTACAGGCACAGGTAAAACTGCCGGCTGTGTTGGTACAGGTGGCGTCTGGGCTGCAGTTGTGGCTATCATCTGCACATTCGTCATCATCTGCAGGAACAAAGTTTAATTAAGAAAAAAGCTTTCTCACATTATTCTGACATTTGATTAGAATATGACTCCATGGCTCAATTCATGTTTGCAACCTTTATCATGATTTATCAGTGTTAAAATACATTAATTGTACATGGTAAAACTGCCGGGTGTGATGGTACACGACGCAAATAAGCTGTAGGGATTACTACCATCTGCACAGTCATCGTTATGTGAATGAACAATAAGGAAAACATCTTACAAAACATCAGGTTATAGACCACCATTCATTAGACATTGCTTATTGAAGATTAGTAAGACGGGTCATAAAATTGGTTTACCTCCGCACAGCTCAGATGACAGCGTCACCTTAATGTCGTCCAAGGCGTCGAAGTCGGTGGCAGTGAAAACGCGGTCCGGACTACCGGCAATATCGGACAGCTGCCAGTCGGCTACATAATTTGTCACACCGATAGCGAACGTGATCACGCCGTCGATGCGGAGATTCTACAGGAAACATTGACAACTTGGTTGGTAATAAACATCAAAAGAGAAGATGGTGGGCAGCTATTGAAAGTATCATCCCTGTCACAGTCTATCACAACGATAGCGAACGAGGTCACGCCGTCGTTTTAAATAGATAAGAGTGTAATAAACGGGATTGTGCGTTGTTACCTGAGACGGGAGGAACACATCGTCCCCAGACGCTCCGTCCGTCACCACCACCACAATCTTGGATACTCCCGGCCGGGCGCCGTTAGCCGCCGTCAGGGCCACATCACGGACAAACGTCAGAGCAGCTCCTACAACAAGTTTTTACACATCTCAATACATATAACAAGTCCAATTTTTCTTAGACATCTCAATTATATATAAATCGTAACACAGCGTTATGATATTATCACAGTGTTTCACTCTAAATCATATTATGATGTGGTGTCAATTGTTCTAGTGTGACGTACGATTTTGATTTCATAGTATTCCTAAGCAAGCTGCAACAGAATCAACGAGTGACAAGGATACAATAAAATCTTTTCCGTCTCATGACAGCTGAATTTTGGACGACACATGCACGCGACGTTCGTACGACGAATAAGAAGTCCAATGATAAATCGCGACGAATCTTACATATCCCAAGGTAAGATTATGATATTGAGACATTTCAACAAAATTTAACCTCAACATCCTGTTGCTGTAAAATTAGTCATGGTGAGAACGAAAACTTTGAAGAAAGAGTGGCACGGTATAATAATAATGATTTATTACTGCCGTTCCGGTTCCCGTCCCTCAACTATAAGGTAAAAAGAAGAAAGCTGTCTAAGACGACTTTGTACTGTACCTGTGCTGGTACCGCGGCCAATGATAATGATGTTAGCAATGGCCTGCTGCAGACTGAGCAGTGAGCTGTGCGCGTTCAGAGCGAACTCC
This sequence comes from Branchiostoma floridae x Branchiostoma belcheri, assembly GCA_019207045.1. Classification (NCBI taxonomy): domain Eukaryota; kingdom Metazoa; phylum Chordata; class Leptocardii; order Amphioxiformes; family Branchiostomatidae; genus Branchiostoma; species Branchiostoma floridae x Branchiostoma belcheri. Next base: position 12,072,696 of record CM033027.1, read on the forward strand.
TGCTGCGGAGACGAGCTGTACTGGACAACACCCACCTGGGTAGCTGTGGGGCCGATGTCGAACTGACCAACAACGTTGTTAAGGAACGTCTTCACCTGTAAGAAATAAGGTGTGTTATAAGAGCACAGGTAGGAGTGGCATAAGGCGATCCGAGCTCTTTCGAGTTTTCATCAATTGGTTCTCTTGCCCTGAAGTCAAGAAATAGCTTCTATGTATCTTTAGATATCTCAAACACTTACAACAGAAATATGGATTATATAAAACATCGTTATATGGATCATTGGCATATTTAAGCATAATAACACTTGAAATTCACACACCTTCTGTCTCGCCTGGGAAACCGAAATGATAAGCGTTTGACAGAAGAAAAGGGATTTTGAATAGGTTTATCCAATTAGAGCGTACAATCAATGTTTCTCAAGAGATGCCTAATACTACAAACTTTCGCCGATGAGTTCTTTCATACTGATAGCTTTATCTCAAATAGCAACCCTTACCTTTTCAAAGTCTTCAGGCAGGATACTGGTGGAACCATCGACAACAAATATGATGTCCGCCTGCATGTCGCAACCCTGAGAAGCTAAAACAAAGAAAAACATCATAGCTGTTTCTCATCATGTTTCGAAATCCATTCACCATTGTTTAGATATTACCGGCCTGATTATTGTTTGTAGAATCCTCAGAGCTATATGTGGACAGGTTAGTATTGGAGCTCTGATAAAAATACTTGTTGTGGGTACTATCAACTGTAAACCTCCCGGGGTCGAGTCAGGGGTAGTCAACGTGGAACTCTGCAAAGCTGGAACAAGGTAATACGGTGAAGCTGTTTCACATTTCTGTTTTCTTTAGCGTTTGTGTGTGTGTGTGTGTGTGTGTGTGTGTGTGTGTGTGTGTGTGCGTGTGTGTGTGTGTGTGTGTGTGTGTGTGTGTGTGTGTGTGCGTGTTTGAATGTAATCGTTTCAAAATCTCATCAAGACTTTTTCAGGTACCATTATGCTGGTCAACTACATCATACACACACACACACACACACACACACACACATTCACACACACACACAGACACATACACACACACATTCACACACACACATACATTCACACACACATACACACACATACACACACACACACATTCACACACACATACACACACACATTCACACACACACACACACACACAAACGCTAGAGAAAACAGGAAATTCTCAGTACCTACCGGTTACACAATACGATGTCGCAGTGCAGACGGAAAGGCTCCAGTCAAAGAGCGTTCCTGGGCCACAGGGCATGTGAAAGGGCTGCGCGATGCCTGCAAAGCACTGGTAGAACATGGTACAGTCCTGCGGGTCTGGGTACATGCCAGCCGGCTTGCTTCCGCAGTCTACCGAGGGGCCTGGCGTTGGAGCAAAACAAGACACTGAATACAGATGGAGTAGCGTTTTGAGCATAGATAACATGGCTGTTACATGCATATACGTATTATAAGTCGTGGACATGAAATGACTGTTCTGGGTCAAGTTGGAAGAGATGACGACTCCGAGGTACCTAGGTGATAGTGTTTAACCTTGCTACAAGGGTATATGTATATGTGTACGTTAATCCCAGAAGATGGTACTGACATTACTTTATAACACGATTAGATGGATTAGATTCTAACAAACAATGATGTGTACCCCTACAATATTTTTGTATCCTGTTTGCGATCCGCGACATGTGAACTATCTGATAACAGGGATGACTGACAAAAATGGTAACAGTAAAACTGGGGACCCTAATATATTCTACATGTATAGTTCACTCTTCACGTGTATAGTCGAAGTAATTTGAAACGTACCAGTTAGAGAGGGGTCAACGCTCGTTACTGCTGGACCAGCAATGGTCGTTCTTTTCTCTGGCGTAGTTCTTTTAGAATGATAAATACATTAACCAAATACCATTTGCAAATCTTAGATGCTGGGTTTTTAGATAAGTTATATGGCCTTCTATTCTAAGTTGTACATTAATTCAGGTAATTGGTAATGTAATGATAAATATATCAGCTGTTAAAGATAATGCCCGTGTTAAATAACTTACGGAGAGCGTGTCTCCTTGCAGATGGGAAAATCCAACTCCTCACACCAGCCACAATGTGGGAGAGCCTCACAGGTGGCACGATCAGACCTGTAATGTCAAGTGGAAACGTAGTTAGTCTTGTTGGAAAGAAAAGGAACTGATGTCATCATTTCCATTTTTTTACTTCCAGATAGTCAAGCTTATTACGTTTGTCAATAACGTCTTACGTTTACATCTGTGGATGAGCGAAATTGTAACTATGGGCAAAGCTATTTCACCAGTTGCAGGGTAGTATGTTTTATATGACTGATAAATTGTTCTCTGTCGCCATAACGGTACGTTTATTAAAGTCAAAGGTTTATTAGATGCAAACAAACAAACAAACAAACTAACAAACAAGTAATGTAAATATATTACTGTGCACTGCACATCACCGGACAGTCCTGTACCCCGGGGCCGGGTTGGTATGGTGGTGGTGTGTTTATTTGTCCAACTCCTTGGTTGGTGTCGAATCCTCGAGGAGCTTGATTGATAAGGGTGCATAAGGAATAGTTAATGTCACAAAGTTGCTAAGAATATCGACGTTTTTGCATTATTTTTCTTTAACTTTCAAAAAATGACGGATCTACTCACGAGGACAGGGTATGTCTGTCAAGACACCGAGGAATCCACTCGAACAGGCTTCATTTTCCCAGGCACACGAGCAGGGGCACTGCAAACAAGGTCAGAACATTGGTATTATGTAGATGATAAATGATGTAGCTGAGTGTGCATACAGGAACTTGTGTTAAAAAAAAGTTAAAGTTTGCCCATACATCTAAGATGCGTAGGGTGGCGCCCTTGGGCCACACATTTGTGCAAGTCACTACAGCAGGGGGTCCGTAGTGTGTAATTTCCAAATTTTTAATGTTGCCTGACTCAGATCAGAATGCATGGTCATAGGTTATTGCATTCTATGGGCAATTCTATTTATCTATAAATCTATTTATTCTATTTAACACCAATATGGAGCCCGCATTTGACACTGTTCACCAGTAGTACCATTGACTTGTCGATAGCTATGATTTATAATATATCAATAATGTCTATGGAGTTGGCTGTTTGACCACCGCATGATAAAGGGAAGGGCGCATCTATCTTCCTGTCAAAATAATACTATCACATTTGGACGACCTGCATGGTTTGTGTTGTACTTTACTTCGATATAGTCATAGACAAATAATGACACACCTTACCTGGCAAAGAGATTGGGCATTTGCATCGCAGGTATCGCAAAATTCGTCACAGTGGCAGTCCTAGTAAAATGTTTAAATCGCCGTGGCTATTATTGCAAAGTATTGTATGCTGCCAACAATATCATTAATTTTGTTTTCATAGTTTTAGGTCATAATTTTTTAAGCGAATAATTTCAAATGGCCGACACTTCATACCATACAGTAACTGCATGATACGTAGCACCGTATGTGAGAGGAGATGTCAAGACATATTTATTTGTGTTCAGGACCTAGCAAAATCACTTTAGTGCTGAGTGTGTTTCTAAAACATACAGTGTAACATACTGTGTCATACAAAGCGTCTACTGGCCAACACAGAGTGCAACATATTTTGTGTTATGTTAGGAAGTGCAAGACAATTCGGAACTTTTGACAGTTTGGAACAATATCCGCAAAACTTGGTGTTGTCTCTTACCTGTCTTTGGCTATCATCACAGTTGTTTGTCTGACGACTGTGTAGAACCAACAAAAACGTGTTGGTGTTGCTAACTGGGTACATGGAGAACTGGGTACACGCTGGGCCCGTGGTGACCTCCAGGCCAGTGAACCCGGAAGTGTCGTAGAACAGCTGGGAATTTTGGGTAACATAGCTGTTGCACCATCCCGACTGTAAAATGTAGGAGATTTTTTATATTAAGAACTTTGCCAGCAGTACAAATATTACATCACAGTAATTCATAACATTAAGGGATGGTTGAAGGTGATTGTGTAGGAGTCATTTAGCATTGCTTGATTGATTTATCATCTTTTATTTATGTTCCGAAGATCATGAAAACGATGGCTGTATCAATAAAATATTACCGTCAAAAATTCTCCTCTGGCCACCAGTTCCTTCGCCAGCCAAGGGAACCTGTCCGTTAGGTGATCGTGGTCCATGTTCGGTGTTGTCGGCAGTTCCATGAAGTACCTGTTACAGTGTTGGTATAGATTGAATAGCACATTGATAATATAGCCGTTTGGAACATAGAATTGCCCACTTTACCAGCTTGCAAACTTTTAAAACGTACTTTTTACATTATGTTACAAATCGAGAATCGTTACCAATCGTAATACTTGCAAATAGAAGTTGGAAATCACAACGTGGTGCAGTGACAAGTTGAAAATCCGCTGCACGAGTACGAAGTGTATATGACACTGAGACTAATATACTGAGCTCATTTAACATGTATACTAATTCCTCTCCATGCCCCAAAACCCTGCAAAAACACATAAATCCACAAATACCCATAATCATTATCTTACAATATATTTGTAAAACTTACCCACTGTCGTCGAGCAGAAAGCACTCAAACTCTGCCGATAAACATTCGGGAATCTGGAAGGAAAGGTCAGGAGATTCTTTTTTAGAACCCTTTATCGTCACTTTTACTATAGCTACACGAATAGTACTACACTTAGCACACTAATACTGTATGTGCTCTGCTTAATACTGTCGTCAGTTGTTCTTTCCCAATTTGAGTTAACGTTATTGTTAATCAAAGATACTATGAACAATGTATATATTTCAACAAATATCATAAATGCTTTTCTCACCTCCGAGTACAACAGGGAGTAGTACTGCCTCTCGATGATATCAGCTGCGATGACGCCTTGAATCTCTTGAGTGCTGCAAAGAAATGTCGACATATCATAATACAAATGGGTTCTTGATACTTAATGTATATTTATGATTATGTATATTTCTTTCATTGTGAAGATGCAATTACTTAAAGCACAAACCCTTAAGCGTCCGACATGAGGTGTAGATAGGTATTCCAACGTACCCAGTGTGGGCAATGACCCTGCTGATAGTGACCATGTTGCCGCCGCCGAACGGACTGGGAACCGGACGGGAGAAGGTGTAGTCTTCGGGTCTGCTCAGGGCGCGCTTGTACCTACAGCAAATAAAAGTAAATTAAGATAATATCATATAACATTAAAATAAAATAAAACTACACGGGATATACCTTACAATTAGTAAGCTATACTGAACAACAGATAACATTAAATCTCACCATGTCTGTTGGGTCGGGTCGTACCGCCTGTCCACGGTGATTCCAGGGAAGATTCTGAACATGCCGTTTCTGGTGCCCACGTATCTGTTGAAATATCACGACAGTAAAAGCTTTGGCATTGATGAGTTTTATCTCACTGCATGATGTACAGAATGCTGCTAATTAAAGGAGTTTTATGTATGCACGATTGAATAAAATTCAGACATCCAAATTGGCATTACCTCCACACAGAGTCTGCATCACTCTCCCTCCAGTACTGCTCGATTGCAGCAGTCAGGATCACATCCGTTCGGACGCTGTCTAGTAGTCCTGGGTAAGACATTGATGAAGATCACGTGAGTTAATATTCAAATACTCGAATTCATAGGCTCAAATTTTAGCATCAACGAATATATTAGTATGGAGTTAGAATAATGGTAGAAATAGTTGACAATGACAACAAAACACGCACTGGTAGAGAACTTGGACATACGTGAATAGAGAAAATGGGATACTGAACAAAGTAAGGTTGTTTATTATAAACCTACTTCAACTTGCACTATCGTAGGTCTTCAAATTCTGTTACACATTAATCATTACCTGGATTCTCCACAGAGCCAGTTACGTCATTGAGAAATTGCTCGATGTTCGCAACGTCTTCAGCTGTCTCCAGGCTGCTGATGTAGCCGATGGGATCAGAGTAGGCCTCTGGTGGGAACTAATGGGTTGGGTGGTACAGTAACCCTATTATCAAGATTCTCACATTTTATGGTTTACCTACATGTACTTTGCATGTTCATACATGCCAACAAATAAATCTCAGTCATTGAGTGAACAGTAAACGGTACCAATTTTCATTTCCCTTGGGCCGTACAGTTACTGTACTATTATATTGTATTATATGCGTTATCTGTTATCAATTTGTACCATTTTGCCGTCCTACCATTATAGTAGATCCGTCAAGCGTGGCGTAGTTGCCATACAGTCTGCAGACGTCTGCGCTCTGGTCCAGCAGATCCAGTCGGTGAAATAACGAGTATGTACCGTTTACTGGATTTACCTACAAGTATAGAATATAGAGCCGTTACATCAATAATCAATTACACATAACGCATCCATACAGATGTTATTGCCTGCATAAGGAAATCTATAGCTTTCCGAATTAATGTTTTACTTCCGATTTAATGTTTTAATGTTCACACATGAAACAAATTGATATGATCCAAAGAACTTACCGAGGCAGGAACAGTGATGGTGCTATCCTCATCAAACAGACACAGAACCACGCTGTACTTGGTGTCGGGAATGGGTTCGTAGTAGAAGGTTGCTGCTTTCTCTACAGTGCTGACACCATCAAACTGGGCACTCCCTCGAGTTACCGGAACTTTTACCTGTACGATTAGAAATGGTCGGAATCTTTTGCAAAATATCGAAGTACCTGAGTTACGTTTACATAAATCAAGATTTTATCAAGCTCCTTGCACAAATGTATATGGTTGCCATTTACATACACTGTTACAAAATAATATTCATACTCTGAACGCATTTTGAACTTGAAGCTGTTCTTGTTCTGTTGCGCAGTAATAGTTCTGGTCGGGTGAGACTGACTGACAGTAGTAGTTTGTCGTTATGTAATTAACATCAAGCCATTTACATTATCATGATAGCAGTTGCCATTCTCCCCATTCAGGATCTTGGTGACTTCATCATCCGTAAGAGCGCCTTTCATCACGCTTAGGTGGAGAAATGTCGGTTCTGACGGCCACTCCATGGGCTTAGGCAGGTCTCGGTGGAGGAGGACACGGCCGTCTATTGAGAACAAACAAACAGACAAACAGACAAACAAACAAACATACTTTGTTCCTACATGGCCATCTTCACGTTACTAAATGTGTTCATATCCCTTTAGATGCTGTAATAAGATTCACAGTAGATACAAAAATAATATTGCATTTGGAAACAGAAAACGCTGATATAAACTTACCTTCTCGGTCGATCAGGAAGGCATGGGAGTATGTGCCGAGGTTAAAGTTGACGATCTCATTGAACACGATGTTCATGGAGATGTCAACAGCTGTTACACCGAAGATCGCGTCACTGTTATCCACGGTGCGAATAGCAGCTGTTATTGTTGATCCTGAAACGAGCATGTACAACGTTAGACAACAGAAGACGATGATTTAGCTTATGAAATGAGGGATACTCATTCATATGCATAATTAGGAATCACTTGGGTTGCTCCTTTCTTGGTCGGCAGTATAATTCTAGCATTTTTAGTTACACAGGAAACAATGTTCAAGGGTTGACGCATCATTGACATTATAGTAGTTATTTAGCTGTACTAACCAAGATGCTCAACTCTGGTCGGCACAGAAAACGTCGGCTCTGGCTCCGACTGGAAGAAGTCGTAGTAACTGCCCATCACTGTTATGAGTCTGTCTCCTTCGCCATCATCTATGCATACCAAAGTATCATACGTTCTTAGCGATGTTATTCGTTGTAAGGTAGTGCGGTTTCAGATCAATAGTTAAATAAGACAGGGTGTTTCTATTAATAGGATTTTAAGCTATACTATTGACCAGATGGTCCTATCAATAAGACTTTTCTTAGCACTATTGACAGGATACCAGCCCTAACCCCAGCCCCTTGTATTATTATCCCTTGGCATTGTCTTGTTAGATGGCACAAAGCGACCAATTGGTCATGACGATCAAATTTTCATGATACCCCTGTCATGTTATCCACGATCTTCGGGTGTATCGATGGAAGATCGGCCATATTTAAGATCGACAGAGGTTTGCGGGTATTTTTCACCTGAAAACCGTCCCTGGCACATATAAGCCATACCTTTTACCTTGTTGTGCAGTAAAGTTATTATTATAAGCGAGGCTCGGGCGATTGCCACAGAAGTCGTCCGATCGATTTTCGCCAAATGTGACAGGAGTATTACAAAGGCTAATTAAGTATTTAAATACTAATTAGCTATTGAATAAATGTTCCAAGCGAGACTAGAAATAGGATCTTCTGATTGGCCGTCACGTAAGCCATTGCAGCTTTTCATCGAATGATAGTACAACGATTCATTTCAATACATCATGTAGCACATAGCACATTTCTGTACCATTGACAGGAACATTCTGTCAATATATCCCAGGTATGTTAGAATACTCGCTGTGTCAACACTTCACCGTACGGATCTGAATACTCACGAACGCTATCAGTCCTCCCAGATGGACCGACTCCCTGCGGATTCCTATTAGAGTCGTAGCACGGACCGTACGTGTTTCCTCTGCAGTCATCATTCTATGGGGCATTGAAATATGCGATCAACTATGTGCTCTTAAACATTGATATATTAAAATTCATGTATCAATTAATTCATCTAGCGCGAGGTAAAACAGAATGTTGGAATTGTTGAGCGTGTAATTGTCAACACTGTACGTTTTGGAATTGTCATATGTATTTCCATCTAATATTACAGACACGTATATTTCGTCTGTTTTTCTAAATTGAACCCACGTCCAACGTCAATTACTAAATCATTCGCGATAACATCTCTTACTTGCTAAGTGATACGTTTCGATGTCTATCAGACATCTCCCCTAAGATGAGTATCTGGCATCTTTCGATAGACATCGAAACGTAAGCAGGTATAAGACGTTACTGGTTGTGAAAAAGGAAAACTACAATATCCTATCGAACAAAGTCTTCGTCGTTTCACAACCTTCTATTTATTCCTGTAAACGTTTCGGTGACTGTCTGTCACCTTCATCAGTACAATATATTTGTACTGATGAAGGTGACAGACAGTCACCGAAACGTTTACAGGAATAAATAGAAGGTTGTGAAACGACGAAGACTTTGTTCGATTGATCTACCAACCTGATGAAACTATTTACGGATACAATATCCTATGTTCTACCAACCTGCGGTGAAGCTATTTTCGGAAGTAACTTGCGTAAAAATTTGGTGCCAAAAACAAATACTGCACCGCATTCGGGTGTATAAGTCTCAGTAAAAAAGTCACTAACCGTCCAAGACACTGCATCGGGGATCTTCATATTGTTCTGATCTGCGATTGTAGCCAGAAATTTCAAAGCCTCCAAGCTGTCTGCATTGTCAACAAACCCTGCCAGAAAAGCAGGGACACTAAAGCTCGTACACTGTCCGTCATTGGGATCAGGGCACCAACCGCTGTGGGCGTTTGGAAGAGCGTTGCCAAGACCATAGGTGAAGATGTGTACAGTCCGGTCCTGCAAGGTTCGTTCAACAGTGAACTTCTTGGATACTCATATATAGTTATTGCATACAAAGCAAAACATGTGAAAAGTGTAATTCTTTATTGACGAATAAAGCCTTAAAGACAGTGCAGTTTTAGATTTTACCGTTATGCTCAGAAACTTAACCTAGCTTTACCAGCCAAAACCTAACCATGTCGACCGTTTTACAAAAAAAACAACTTTAATTCTCACCATACGATTTTGGCCCTCAGTGATCTGATCCAAGACATCATCCGGGTCGGAAGGTTTTCCGTCTGCAAGAAAGAGGATGACGTTGTGGCTGTCATAAAATTGTTCCTGTTGGTGTAAAAAAATGGGATAAATGGTTAAACACTGTCAATCTGAAAAATTATTGAATTGACATATAGAAGAGAAAATACAATTGAAATATTCAGAAACCAATGTGTCACTTCCATATCAACATCTAAATTCATATGTCTGGCAAACATGACATATCGTAATATGCGCCTGTATGCATATCCATGCAAGTTTATTATGTTGTCTGTGGCACGGCATGGCTTTAAAGGATATTATCATATAGCCAGATGGAGTTGGCCAATCAGAGGCCCCCATTTCCCATGGGTTATCAGGCAGTAACCTCAAAAGTGGTCGGTTATTCTAATAACCGACCACTTTTTGGACCGCACCATTATACAGGGGACAGTCATGAATTTTTTTGTACTGTTGTTTGTGTTGTAAACCATGCATAACTGTCAAAAATATTATGATTGATTGGTTATGTTAATTAGGGCTCCACATGGGGAATATAGGGATACTTGAAAAGGAATTATGCTGATTTTACACATTTTCATTATGGCTTTCTAACGTGATTAAGCCGGTACCTTCCTAAATCACTTCATATATACGTACTTTGTCGTGCCCAAGTGAAAAGGCTCTGCATGGGGGGTACCAGGACTCCACTTAATACATGTAGTTTGTATTGCAAATAAGCCACATGTTGATGCTGATATGCTATCTCACAAACAGATGATTAGTTAAAATTATTAGTTAAATGATGATGATGAAATAGTTTAATGTTTGTATTATATATAGACACTATTGTACAATATATATATATTGCAAATGTATTTTTATGTAATGTATTATAGTGTTTATTTGTTATAAAGGAATTTGTGTGAAATAACTGTCAGTTGGATAGGCTATATGATAATAACGTTAATGCCCCGCCTTATCCTCGGTGTATATGGTGAGATAATCCCTGGTCAGGTGCGATAACCACCTCATAAACCACCTCGTTCGCTACGCTCACTCGGTGGTTTATTCGGTGGTTATCGCACCTGACCAGGGATTATCTCACCATATACACCTCGGGGCGGGGCATTAACCCTTTAGTATCATACACGTGTTAAAGTAAGGTACTTACCGGCTTCTTTTGCTTAGCTTCATATAATATGTCGAATGCTTTTTTGAATCCGAGGCCGTAGTACGTTGTCACTGTCAATAGAATGCAGAATAAGCACATTGTATATATTGTGACAGAATTGTTCATAGCGCATCATTAACCATCTATCACTCAATGAGTTTAACTGTAGCAGACAGTAATCTGTTTTATCCGAGGGGAGATATCAGACACCTGTTGATATCTCTCCTCGTATGTTGATTTGATAATATGGATGGTATATCTACGCGCCTATGGATTTTTGTCGTTTTCAGGAAATTGGTTTTCAACCATGCTTTGAATCGCACAAAACAGCTGCGAGACGAGCAAATACATGACATAGACTTTAACAAAATATATTGAAAAACGTACTGTGGTGACGTTAGTTCTAAAGTGGAAGAAGATGTAAAAGAACATCAAGTCTATTGTTTGATTTTCAATACTCTTTGTGTTTAGTCATTTGTTCAACACTCCTGACCCTGTAGATTTCATAAAGAAGTTCTTACTCGCATCTGTTTCGGGAATCCCGAAGGATGTCATCCATATAGTCAAATCGACGTTGCCTGATGTCATCATAAATTAATATGTAAAGCGATCTTCCCTAAAGTCCCAAAATTGTTTATGAACTACTGTAGCGAGCCTTTCGCGCCATGCCACGTACCTTCTGATCGAGGATCTTAGAATGGCACCATAGACCGCTAGAATTTGAAGGCTAAGCCTACCTACCGATCAAGGAAAATATTATGTTCTTGGCTCTCTAACTTCCCTGGAACAAGGGCAGTGGTATAAAGCACCCATGGCGCTAGATCATTGGCAGTTAATGTACACGGACGCTCGCAATACAGGCTGGCAACTAGCTCTACCAAGCCCTCGCCTCGCCGAATAGTAATACTAATAGGGGACTTTGGCCAAGTTAGGAATAAAAGCCTAGTAGGAATCAATTGGCCAGGCTGGCGGTGAGGAAATAACTCCTCTGGCCGGCCGACTCCCCTACTGTACTATTGACTCTATTTGTCCAATTTCTACTAATTTCTACAATAAGACCACCGATCCACGGAGCCTGAGAGGCTAGCTAGCAACCAGGCCAATACTGATCATGAACCAGTCGGCACTACTCACAATCAGGACGAAGGTTGTTGATGAAGTCCCTCACGATGTCGATGTTGCCTGGGTTAGCTTCTCCCACACTGTCTCCGAGACAGCCCACTGGTGTTTCTGCTGTGTCACTAAAGGACACAACCCCTGCCTGAAACAGATGAAATGCATGAATATTGAATGAAGACCTTTTTTGCACATTCGATGATGATATTACATAATATGCAAATAGCAAACATTTAAAGCTTGTTAAAGGCAACCTAAGCAATATTACAGCGTCAAAGTGGAAATATTCTGAATAAGGCAATCTATATGATATTGACATCTACTGCACTGTATTCTCACATTTACATCATTATTTCATACTTTGAGCGGTTAAAACGGCCCAGAGACAAGTTGTATGAGGATATTCCTTATTATTGTACCCCCCAAAATAAGGATTTGATCTTGAATCCTTGTGCAACTCGTTCCTGCGCCGTTTTTAACGGCTCAATTTATGAAATAATGATGTAAATGTGCTAAAATAGTGCATTAGATGTCAATATTATACAAACAAACTTATTCAGAATATTTTCACTTTTAACAATGTAATATTGCTTAGGTTGCCTTTAAGTCAAGTACCATACTGATTATGTTAAGAGCTATTGGGCCAGATATTGTGTAGCTTCATTTTGTATCACAATCTTACGATGGCTTTATGTGAACTGGGGTTTCCTGTAAACTCACCCAGTCTCTCGCTGTGAGAGTATCCAAGACCGTCAACGCTGCCTGCTTGGCCAAGTTCATCCGGTTTGCGTCACTCATAGACAAACTGACATCTATGACGATCACCACGTTCTTCTTCTTGGGTGACGCCGCGCTTACATACCACTTTCTAACAGTTCCAAAAGGAATCGAATAGGCAGAGAAATAAATCCCATGTTTTTAGCATGACGTATCAGTTCATATTGCAAATCGAAAATTTATCTCAATGCTCTTACCCATGTGTTGTACCTCATAATCAAATGATAGTCGAAAAATACTTTACCAACTTGTATACTAGTAAAATAGTTTTCGTACCTAAATAAATGGGCACTGCCCTCACATGACCTGTCGTTCTTGGGGAACTGGTGATACTCGCCCTCTTTGGCGCCATAATACTGCCAGGTCACCCCAGACATCTCATGTATGTTGGACTTCATGGTGTCGTAGACGTGCGGCCGGACCGTGTTGGGCGCATTGGTAACTGGGCATGGGAACATGACAGATCACATAATCTAAATTTTATTAGTGCCATATTCACACTTATTACGATAACTACTAGGAATATTTTGTTGAAGCCATGAAATATATAATCCTATTCGTCATAAAGCCACTCTGGTTCTCAGCAAAATTATTAGCATTCTTGTTAGTTTAACATACTTGCAGTAAAAGTAGCGCAGCTGTCGTTAACAATCTGCTGCAGGAACCTCGGGTCGTACTCCAGCTGGCCGAGGTTGTCGCAGCAGTCAGAAGCAGGAGCGCCCCCTGTCGGACCCTGTGCATGGGAGGCTTCTATCTCAGCCTTGTTCCTTTCCAGGATCTCCCGGCACTTCTTCAGCCGGTCTCCTGCTGCCTGGGTCAGCAGATGGAGCTGGGTCTCACCGTCAATCTGTAAAGCCACGAAAAGTTAAGTATTGAGCAAAGAATCTTTTAAACAATAGATTCAGATACAGCTATTTGGACAATTCTACCAGCGAGCTGAAGCAACGATCAATCGGGTGAGTGACGCAATAACTATTATAACTAACTATCAGATTTGAAAATTATACTTTTCAAACTTTAATATTTTGTACGTTCTCATCAGAAAGATATTTATCTGAGCTCATTGGAGTTTGGTTATGAGTATGGTTAAAAAGGGCATGGTATTGAGATTTGTTGAGGGTTGTAAAATGGTTGGGCCATTTATTGTACACTAACATAGTTCTGGACAGCCTGTTTGATCAAATGACATATTTAATACCAAGGTCCGATTACGCATATAGAAAGCTGTGTTTACAAGTCACACTATGTCAGCGGCAACACAGCAACGTTGGTTTGTTCGTTAGAGCAAGTCCATTTGATTTAACCACTACACACCAACAAAACTGAAAAAGACAGATTTGACAGCTTGACCTTAGGTCACCAGTGGGAGGCTAGATCTCAGGGATATACGTAACAGTAATAGTTATTTTAGGGGAATATTATGTATGTGCAAATATCCATTCATCGTATGACAATGACAAAGTAGAAAACTATAAGTTTAAACAAAAATGATTATTTGTGAGCATTTATCACTTGACATATAGTCAATAAAGTCAGACATAAATCTTGAATTACTAAGCAACTTTGACATTCACTACGTAACCTAGGAATATAATCGATATAACATCTCTATCTGGCAAAAAAAATTAGCACAACAACAACGTGTAATGGGTGCATTTGAATCCCCTTTTCTATCGTCCTCCCTATGGCCTTTGAATGGCCTTAGGATTAGTTTTAATCAAGTTTATGCAACATATTTGCTTCACCTTGGATAAGTCTTATGGTCTCCGATTTTTGGACGTTGTTGGTATGAGAGGCCGTGGATTACAGCATGAAGATGAAATACCTCAATGATATTACACTTGATCTTAGCCAAAATTTAAAGGCCAAGAAGCGATAGACCGTCAAGTTAAACTCTTATTTCATTCCCAGTTTCAAATGTACGTAACAAAGCTATGAGCCTATGTAGAGTGCAAAGATATGTTGCTATGAGTCTCGTGAAATCAGCTTACCTGAGTCTGCGTGAAGCTCAGCTTGTCGTCATACTCCTGGACCAGCTGCAGCGCACCGGTCTGGGACTCGGCGAAGGTCGTCATCTTGCGGCTGACCCTGGGGATCCAGTCGGTGGTGATGGGAGCGGTGGACAGGTCCCCGCGGGAGGGACTCCATAGCGCCGCAAGGAAACATATTAGGACTACTTTAGTAGTCATCTTAGCATCATTAGATACCTATCCGGTAACGGAAATAGGTTTACAGAGCGATTATGCGTGTGATATGCCCCGAATGTATCTCTTGACAAGTTAACGTGGAGTCTTCACTTTAATGAAAAACTAAATACCACAACGCTTCCTGTGACAAACAAAAGAGCTCAATCGATATTCAAATAGACGTTCATCATAATTTGATTTGCCGAGAATATCAATGGTAAAGGTTGCAATAGCCGGGTGGTCAAGAAAGTTGCTATGTTTGAGAAGTCTGTTGTTGAAATTTAATTATTAAGTTCAATAGTCCATAACCATTGTTCTGTTGACTGGTTACGCCGGACTACCTTATGCACGTAATTACGTAACTACCAACCTCTCTATCTTCTGCACATAGCTATGGATACCGTAAAATGTTCAATCTTATGCTAGATGAGATGATAAAGGCATTATTGGTATTGAATATGAACAATTAACCTACGATTAACAAAGCAACAATCTTTTGTATGTAAGGAAGTCACAAAGGTATATCAAATAAAGACAAATCATTGAACTGAACACACCAAGATTTGCATTGCAGTTTTATTTCAAAGCACAAAACAAAGCCTACTTTTATACGGTTATTTCAGATTGTAAGATTGGATCATTAAACAACGAGTTTAAGTTTGTGCTAGATGAATCTATATTCTGATAACCACATATGGAGTATTGGCTGACACATAACCAAACATAAGCGCTAGAAAGTAAAACTACAGAAAAAAGATTAAAGGCAAATCTTTAAAACAAATTCTAACAAAAGTGCCTCCAATGCAATGCACTTAGACATTGTATGATCATCCTTCTTGCTCCTAAATTTAAGGAATAAACAGGATAAAAATAATATATTGCAATAGCACAGAAATTGTGATACATTTATTTTTTTGTCAAATTGAATGTTTTGACCAAATTACATTCTGCTGCTTATAAGGGTATAAAGGGAAATCCGTCTAATGATATCCGTTTGGTAATAATGATATCTGTTTTGAGCAATATCTTTTAAAATGCTGATGATTTTGGTAATTTTTTCTACTTGATAAAATCAGCATGCAGCGTAACGTCCTACAGTATCAGGTTACATCCCTGGTGATGTTCAGGAGGTGGTCTTCACTCAAGGTCAAGGCTGATGAGCTGGTGATATCTCGGATGCACCCGCTTTGAGCGCCTCACTTTGACAGCCACTAGAACTGCAGCGAGAGTGATCATCACAGCAGATCCTCCAGCAAGAAAAATCGCTCTCTTCGAATCGCCTTCTAAAAGTAAACAGAAGTACAACAAAACAATGATTCTATATATCAAAAGGAAGATAGATTGATGGTGTGAAGTCGCTACCTATAGTATCTGTTTTCTGGATTCAACCATCATTTCGTAATGAAGGGGGTGGGGTGTTGATAAATACATTTTTAAAACCAATTCTGCTCTTTTTCCCTCGATTTAAATAGCATTCAGCACCAAGTACAGGTGATCAGCACTAACTTTACCTTGTCTCGTATTACAGCATTTATCTTATGCCGGTTTTGGATGTATTGCTGTTCTGTTATGTTGTATCAAATATCATCCGAAAGTCAGCCAAAGTGAAACGTCTTCCCGTTTAAAAGTCCTTATTTAATAACCATGTGTTGCATGCTGGTCTGGGCAATGCTGTCAGGATGACGTTGTTGGTTTGATATTTCCTGAATTTGTTCCAAGAATCGGTGGAGGAACCATGATAGAAACTTATCCGTAGTAAGCAAAATGGGAACTCACCAGGCTGGGAATCTGCATCAAGGATGATGGGTCCGCGGGAGATCACAAAGCGACTCTTCATGTCATCCTGTTCCTCGAGCGCCCTCTTGTGATGGTTATTGGTCCTGCAACCCTAAAACATATATTTTGTTGATAAATGTTTTTAATCTGAAGCCAATACCTTTCAACGCCTTTCTTTATGTCCTAGATGATACAAATTCGGTACGTAGCCCAACATAAACTGGTTCTTGTGTTCTTGGAAATAAATTGTTTCCAACAATTAGAACAAATGAAGTCACAAGTAACCACTACTTTAATGATAAAAGTGTTTACTAAACAAAAGGTTCTAGGTACCTGTGCACAGCGGGATCCTATGTCAGCAGCATCGCACACCTCCACCTCACACCGGATGTGGATAGTCGTCACTTCCTGTACGAAGCGGAAGGCCTCCAGACTGAACCGCTGTGTGGCCGAGTCAGGATTGGTGTAGAGCTGTAGGGTGTCGTCTGAGGCACAACTGTAAAATGACATTTTATTTTTGTTGTTTCGAAAAGTAAAGTCTGTCCCTATGGCCTTTATATTATAATGCAGAATCGATAGTAAGTGCCAATGGCTTTAAGGCTAGTTATAGTTTCTCTAGACACACAAACAATTCAATACAGTAGCACATGGGCTGATTAAGGTTGGGTATCCAGGTAATTAGATACACCATATGTCAATTACTCAAGCAACTTGGATGAACATTATCCGAAACCATATTCAGTCGCTTGAGCAATTCTTATTTGGAGTACTAGCATTATGGAAACTCACCCGTCCTGTATCAGTGGATACTGTAGGGAGGTGTTACGGCCAGATGTAGCCTCGCAGTGCAGGGCGATCACGGACAGCTGTAGGGCGTGACCCTGCACCTGCAGCTGCAGGTACATCCTGTCTCGCAGGTGCTTGTGTACCGGGTAGTCAGGTGTGGTGTACGGGGACAGGTAGCTCTGTGTGGGGAACAGGTCCAGCCGGATGGACAGCTGACCAAACCCTTCATCAACAAACTCCAGTCCGCTCGGGATGGGCAGGAACTCGGACATCACGGCTTCGTCACGCTTGTACTTACAGCTGGGGACAAAGGGATAAATTGTCATACACCGGCATCACGGTTTACACTCAAATTCGAAGACCCTAGATTTTAAAATAGTCGTTTGTTTCACAGTTGGTTTTCGTGACATCCACTATTTTCAGTCGTATTTTCAACAATCCGTAGACAGTAAATTTAACCTTTGTGCAACAAACTTATGTGGATGTCATCTGTACTGTACTGTATGAGTGAAGGCCGGCATCGATGTTTGTGCTTCAATTAATCTTAATTGTTACCTTCTAAATGTTACGGTCAATTTAAAGCTACAAAGGAAAGTAGAGGCATACATGGAGTGGATGACGACATCAGGATCCCGAGTGATGAGGCCATCATGGGTGAACAGGAGGCTGACATTGTTGTAGAAGATGACGTACTTCGTGTCAAAGGTCACCTATGGAACATTAGAAATATCATTTTAATAAAAGAAAACAGCAGTTGGTAACTGAAATATAGATAGCGTGTGCAGTTGTGTTGCCTCATTGTGGTTTAGTTGAAATGCAAATGAAACTGAGGGTATTTACCTTGAGTAATATTAGCAACAACAACTGTAACAATGAAAATTTTCACTTTGTGAAAATATAAAACACTACACTGCCTACCTTTGTCCCGCACTCATAGAGCCCGGTCCGCAGGATGTAGTGGGTACCGTTGAAGGTTGCCTTACAGCTCGGGTCCGGGTCCCAGTGCAGCCCGCTGGTGACCACGTGACTGAGCCGGTGGGCCGGCAGGGCTAACTCCATGTACTCGTTGGTGCAAGTCGGGGTGGTCTCTGACTCTGTAACACATGGGGGCCATGTGATAAATGCAATGTGGTTATAACTACAGTAGAATCAATAAAGTGGGCCAACCCCTGTGCCATTCAAATTCCTAATTGCAGAATTTCGGCAATCTTATTTTTACCGTTTACGAAATGTTATTGATGTTGATGCCAATGGATAAACAATTCAGCCCAACAAGCAACTAATCAGACCCCAAACAAGCGGCTCATAGCACGGACACAGTGGTCTTCTGTCTATCATAGCTGAGGCATGGCAACTTAGAGATTGTATAACGTTAAAGTAGTTGTGACATAATAATTGAAGCTGTTCATTCATTTGAAGAAATGGTGATGAAATGCAAATATTTATTGAGTGTCTAGATCATGATCATGGGGCAATATGAAAGCATTCCTATTCCTATCGCGACTTGCAGTAATGCCAGTATGTCCTACTTCAGGTTTGACCAATCAATCTTTCAGTACAACAGAAGCGAATCAATTACTTACCGATAGATAGAGGCTTGACAGCACTTTCTGTAACGACCTTTGTGACTTCTGTTGGTGGCGCCACCGAATTCACAGCTGTATATGTCAGAATTGCCGATGTATATATTTCGTATACCATTCGCATGTTTGTTATAAGTTAATCTCCTAAGCATGCGCAGGTACGTAATTACCAGGTATATAAGCAAAGTTAAAACTACAATACTACTAACGCCAATCGTAAGCCCTCGTCCTGTCTAATTTTGGCAATAAGGGGAGTCAAATTTCAGATTTTGGTTGGACAAAACCTCCCTTGAAATTAGAATATAACAAAAGCTAAGTATCAATTAAAAACAATCTTATCAATTCAAGTTAACAAAAGATGCAGTGATGACAAGTTATACATCATCGAAGAAGCAAATGGCATTTTGCAATTGGGAAATGTGAAAATATCACAAAATACCTACCTGGTTCATTCGTACATGAAGATGCATAGTTGCAGACCAGAAGGTCCCAGTCAAACACCAGGTTGGCAGGACAAGGCTTGTGTGCCGGGTGAGGGTGTCCTGCGCTGCACTGGTAGTACATGGTACAGTCCTGTGGGTCTGGGTACAGACCAGCCGGCTGGACAGCACAGTCTAGGAGGGGGGGGGGGGGGTAGCGGGTAAAGAGAAAGGCATAACTAAATAACTTAATTGCAAATTCATGCCTGAAAGCTAATTGCAAAGTGAAGCAGTGGAATACATAACAAAAGAACAGGAATGAGATTTATAGATAAATTAAAAGGTAAATAACATTTATTCTAAATCTACTTCTATTTATGGCCATGTTGATTTGATTATATGGATGACATCCTCTGGGAACTCCAAAACTGATGTGAGCGATCGAATAAAAAAAGTTTGGTCCCAAAAAAGTTTTTTTTTTTTTTATTGCAACAGATAAATACATAACATGATGGCGACACACTCAAGCCCAACATGCTTATTTTCGTGCCGTCATCAGGAACAAACTGAGAGTACAAAAGAACATTGAAACAAATACAGACAAGCAAAGCATATAACAAAAGTAATGTTAAGTAACACCATATAACAAAATCATAGAACATAAGAAATTACATTTGAGTATTGGTGGATATTCGGACAGGTACTCCGGGCCAAGCTGGTAGGATAGAGATTCACTTATTCAAATCTTTTTGTTTCTTTTATGAATAATTGTACATGCTGTAGAAGTTTTGTGTTGATTGAGTTGGATAGAAATGCGGACCCTCGAATCATTAAATGGACTAAATCATTATCCGAGAGATTGTCCATGTTAATAGCAAATCCAACCAGCTTATGCAAGTTGCTGAGGAGGGAGATACGGTATTGGGTGTAGTTGGGGCAGTACAAAAAATAATGATGAATACTTTCACAATGATGGCCACAGGCGCAAGCACTACTAGTAACAAGATTGCGAGAGTACAAGTTGGAGTTTAAACTATAAGTACCTAGGCGGAAACGAGTGAGAACAGCGCAAGTGAAACGAGGACCTATGCTGAAGTATGGAACAGAGGCAGGGCGCACGGATTTGACCATTTTTTTCTTAAAGTGAGGAAGACTTAAGGAACGATCTGCTAGGGTAAGGTTGTTCCAATGATACGTTGCATAGGGAATGAACGATTTCTTATAGCGGGTTGTGGTACATTTTAGTGACAGAAAGTCGTTTTTATTACGAAGGTCATAGGAAGCAGAGTCTGATACTAAGGGTGGTATCAAATCATTTAAATATTGTCGAGTATGGCCATGAACGATTTTATAGAATAAAATAAGAGTCTGAATGTGTCGGCGGTCGGATAGTTTTTCCCATCCCAGTTCAGTAAGTAGAGAAGAGTATGAGGACCCCCTGATGGCACCAGCTACAATTAAAGAACATTCGTATTGTATACGTTCAATGAGATTCGAGTCTGAAGTAGTGCAACCGTGCCAGACTACGCCACCATATTCAAGTAGAGGACGGATAAACGATTTATATATAATTTCCAGAACTTTACGAGGGAGCTTAAATTTGAGTTTACTGAAGACTGAGACTTTTTTAGATGCGTTTGCTAGCATTTTAGATATATGAGTATTCCATGTCATAGTAGCTGAAAGATGGACCCCGATGTGTTTATGACAATTAACAGATTTGATTTGTACACTACCAAGGAAAAGGGGTGTGTGGGTCGGGGGCTTAGCCTTTGCAGAATAACACATTTCGATGGTTTTAGAAGGATTGAGTTCCATTAACTACGTAGTTGTCCAGGATAATATCTTAGAGAGATCAGAGTTAAGTCTATTTGCTGATGTGATAGGGGATTCAACAACATCGAGCAGGGAACTGTCATCTGCGAAAAGAAAGGGATGGGTGTCAAGGCCTTCTTTCATGTCATTAATGTATATGAGAAACAAAAGTGGACCGAGCACTGATCCACTGATCCAACCAAAAAAGTTGGCTTCAGTATGAAATCTAAGTGGTCGGGAAGCTTGGACATAGGACTAAAAAGACATAGTATGGCATACCGTGTGTGTGACCGCGTAGCGCAGTGGGACCGTGTTCGCCCCGCGACCGAGAGGTTGCGGGTTCGAATCCGCCTGCCGCGTTACCGATCTTGTGCCCTTGGGAAAGGCACTTTACACGACTTTCCTCACTATACTCAGGTGAAATTGAGTACCTAGCTTCGGCTCACGGTGATTTACATCATTCACCCGGACGGGAGACCTGGCGCATATGAAAGGGTATGTCACCCCGTAAGGGGAGGTATAACCCCGTCGTGTGTAAACATGTGCGAACATGTGCGATCATGTCGACCGATGATGTATGTTCGTCTGTATCTCTGTGGATCTGCCGCTACCAGCCCAAAGCTGCCTAGGCAGATCCGTGTAATGAGTTGTATCATTGGCAAATAAATAAATAAATAAATAAATACCAACAGCTAGGTGTAGGGACCAGTACATCGTACGGGTGCAAAACGTTTTTTTTCTTCGTGGACCGATCCGAAAAAAAAACACCTGAAAAAATCAGTGGAACGGGTTTCGCCAATTAGAAAATGGACACACTATGTCGGCAGGCGTTTGGGGTCATACAGGGCCAAGAAGACAGCAAGAGAGAGTAGAGTTTACAGTCATTTGTTCCAAGTTTCTACAGTCAACGGTACAGAGATTGTTCGCCTTTATTACATGAAGATGGGATTTTAAAATGCTAGTAGGAGTCGGATAATCCACCAGATTCCTTTGCAGCAAAATTGACCACTTACCATTGTTTTGGGTATTGCGAATTCTCAAGTTTCCACATACAATCAGGTTCAGGTCCGGACCTGGACTTGATCCTCTGGATCTGAACAAGACCTATACCTGGATTTTCTGTACTGGTACCTACCCCTACCAACAATAGATTTTTCTTTCTGTCCTTTCACATCTTATTCTTTGACTTAAGATTTATTTTGGCATTCTATGGCATTAGTTATCTGTTTTCTGATACTTTTTTTGTCAATCTACGGCATATATGTGCTCATTTTACAGCTGTTTTGTACAGTTTACTGTGTGTGTGTGTGGGGGGGGGATACGGCCGAAAATTGATGCGAGCGCGGATTTCATCCATATAATCAAATCAACATGGCCTAAGAAGCTAACTAATGGGTTTTACTTCTTTTCCATGCAGTGGGAGATGATTTTCCAGGTTTCATAGATAAAGGCATTGGAGGACTTAAGCAAGAATATTGTTTTCTTTTGTCAATTGCGATGGTACGGTGGTGTGAGTCGCTAGTCAAGTAAAAAGAATTCAATACAAACTCTGTTAAAATATGGCAATGAGAAACATACCAACATTAGACCTACCGAAAGAGGGTGGCTTGAGAGTGCTTGTCTCGGTAGTTGTTGTATTCCACTGGAGGGGAAAAAAGATGGGTAAAAAACATGATGGCAAGTTTTAAAAATAGACCATAAACGTTAACGTTGTAACAACAATTGAAGTGACCAAATACAGCATCACAACCAACAAGACATTCATTCCTGTATTCAAGAAGTGCACTAGTGTGGTAGACTGGTATCGCTTACAATGTTGGCCAACACACACATGGCTTCCATATGGGTGCTACTCTTACAGCTATCCAGCAAGTTTTAATTCTGCAACTACAGTCAGGGCTACCACTCCAGTGTCACTTCTGCATATTGCAGTAGCTTTCAACACAACCTATTTACCCATTTGGGTCTATCTGACCATCCCTGAATAAGAAAAAGAATTCTTGTTTTTTTCTGAAACCAGGCGAAAATTGATGAGCGCGCGGATCGATTTCATGATCATCCAGCAAATAATCAGTTTCTGAGAAGTTTTGATAGTATCTGACCCATTGTGTCCACATTTATCCACATTTTGCAAATCACCTGCAATGTGTTAAGTGTAAGCCGATATTTTAAAGTGTCTTCAGGTGACGTCCTTGCAGTGTTGCTGGTTGCATTTCAGCGAAACATCATATTTTAAGTTTTTCGGAAATTTCAAATAAACACTGTTGATTAATGCGCATGCTGTGCACGCTTAAGCTACAATCCTTTGAAATGCACATCGGGACTCCAGCATGTCTATCAGCACATCACTGCTTCATTGATATCATAAAAAAGATTGAAAATGTTCCAGACTGCATTAAAACTTCAATCTGATAGCTTCCACATTACCCGTAGAAAGCGTCATGTTGGTTAGTTTCCAAGCAACCAAGAACAAAAAAAGATACATAGCCTCAACTAGAGAAATCCATTCATCCACGGAACACATACCGATGTGGGGACTGGAGTGACGCCTTGGTTGCCGGGTGTTGAAGGAGTAGATTTCGTCGTTGTTCCGGAATGTGTTGTAGTGGTTGCTGAAGTCGCTGCACCTTGGGCGATTATTGTGGTAAGGGGGAGGAGGGGGAGTGACCCACACAGACTGTCGAAGGTCCCTCTGTAGCGTACGTCACTGCTAATAGGCCAGCCCTGGGAGTATAAGAATTTGACTCCTTAATTCGGAAGCAGAGATCGACGAAAAAAGCCAACTTTTCTATGGTTTTGGGGTCATGCGATGTCAAGAGGAAAGTGGCTTTCTATTTGTCCGCGAATGTTAAAACGTTCGGTTCGGTCATGATGACTTCTTTTAACAATGTGGTTATTTCGTCATGGTTAAATGAACAATCGCGACATGACATAGTGTACTCCGTGAACAAAGAAGTCTCAAAACTGAATAGGTATATAACTACTTTTACCGTTTCATCAACAATACAATATTATTCTGACAACACAAGGCCATGTGCCGGAACGACAGTAAGGTTACCACTCACGGGTTTCAGATTAAGTTGAATTCCTCCGGCATTTTGGGCAGCCACGAGTTTCTCACCAACTTCTGTTGTCAGGTTGAAGTTGCTGTTGAAGGGCTTTGATATGGCGAACTCTATATAACCCTGTGCAAATACACAATTACAACACTACCTATTCCACAGTCGTTAGGCGTTATAAAATAGTGCAATTTATGTCAATGTACATGTCCTATCTATACACTATGACGTTACAAGCGGTGGATTTCTCATACACTGGCAGCTTAAAGACGTGTGTCCTTTAGTCCCAAGATTCTATGCTGTTGTACATCATAATTTATTCCTACATACCCTGCTCAACCAGGTTTTAAGTGTAAGCAACATCGTTTGCAATTCAACAAACAAATAAATAAATGATTGCGATAACCGTTCTGGTTTTATATGTGATTATGAACACTGTACAGTTATATATATTAAGTAATTAGAATATTCTTACCATAACTTCATTTACGTCTTTACATTCTCATATTCTCCAACTTGCAATGAATCTTATAACTATCTTTCACTTTTGTGACCAAATTCTGCATGGGCGGTGAAGCTACTGCGGCAAACTATAGATAAAAATATTCGACCGCGTGAAGGTTGGCTTAAGGTTGGTTAAGGCTATCCATACTTATCTTAAGAAATTGATATATATCCATTGAACAAGTGCCCTATCTGTATCGTATCTGTATCTATATAGCCGGTATAACCGCCATTCGGTTTCCGCCCTAATGAAGAAATAGGCACTTACCAGTCCTCTCTGCAGTATCAGGTACTGTGATGATATGCCAGCATCCGTCAGTACTTTTTCAAGTGAGGTGTGAAGTTGGGTCATTGACACGGAATGGATGGCAAGGTTCGCAAAGTCAACACCGTTGAAGTCCATCGTTACGACAATACTGAAGCATACAGAGATGTTGAAAATGTAAAGGCAAAAAGTTGCCATTCTTTGGGATTTTGGGGGTGGGGCATTGTTTAAGACCCAAACCATTACACCCCCCCCCAATGCACACAATGCACACGGTAACACAATGCACACGGGCACTCGGAACCTTGAACTGGCACATGGAAAGATGAATATACAAAGGACGAAATATGCCTAAGTGTGAAAATCACACCGTAGATACCTTCTCGATTATATCTAATCACTTTATGTGAACGAGTAGATATATGGAAATAACCTCATTACCTTCGCCAAGAAGGTTATATTTTCGGGTAAGGCCTCATGTTGTGTCCCTGTATTTAGGTCAACAGCACATGAGTAGAGTAGCTGTTGATGGATTTTTACGATATTTGGTATTTGAGTAGCGGTTGCGGAAACGAAGGTCGTGTTCGGAAATGGTTGGCATAGCACTTTCCGTCGTAACTGCAGCGGGCTGAGTGTGTGCGTCCGCTTTTTTGTAGAATGCATAATTCGAGACGTAACCGATGGTTTTGCATGATATTTGGCGGATAGGTAGGGGTTGGGAAAAGGAAGGTCAAGTTCGATAATGGGCCTCCTAGCGGCGAGTTACGGTATTGCAGTGGAGGTTAAAAGTTGGAAGTAACGTGTTCCTCATGCTGATATGTGTCAGGTTCATGATTTTTGAGTAGTGGATACGTCTTTGGGCAGGGAGTAAGTTGTGTAAGTTTGGTCCCACCTAGCGGCTTGTTTTGAACTGCAACGGGTGTTTTTATTATTTTCTTTAGAAGGGAATAACTCAAGCATTAGTTCATTCATTTGCATTGTTTTTGGCTGAAATGTACTTTAGATAATAATCTATATGGAGAGATGCATTAAATTGTAATCAATGGCCAAATAACAGAAATAAACAGTGTTTTCTATATTTCTGTTAAACCATCTCATTTTGACCTATATCTAAGGACACATCTGTTCCTCACATGTTTAGCCCTGAGCCTTGTGAGTCTGATTACATCATTCAGTGGACCATTCCATTTTCATTAGCGGGTGGGGATATGTATATGGTATATAAACAGAAGAATCATTTGAACTGCACAAGAAAATTAACAGCAAATTTTCATAATTAATGAGGAAAGTTTGTAAATCCACTGCATTCCATAGTAGGGCTTTCAAACTTGTCACATATGTAACTGAGAAAGAGAGAAATGTCAATATATATTAATTATGCAAATGACCACCTCATTTGCATAATGAATGAGAAAATATTAACGTGTTGACGGATCGTCAAGATTTTTGGTATGTAGATGGCCTAAGTGATGCCATACATAACGAAATACTAATAATCAAATCAACAGCTAATTTGCATAATTAATAAGGAAAGTGTATAAATCCACTGCAGTGCATGATAGGACTTTCAAACTTGTCACATATGTAACTGAGAAAGAGAGAAATGTCAATAGACACTTGGCCAAAGCCCCCTATCATCATTTACTATTCGGACAGGCTGGAGTCTGGTAGAGACTACACAAAGCACTATGAAAGTTGCGCTGGAAAGTATCACAACAGTGTACATGATTTCATTGTCACCTTCGCCAAGAAGGTTATGTTTTTGGTAGCGTTTGTGGGGAACACACATTCATGCAGTCGTTTGCTATTGGGGTAGGTACTCTTTAGTAATACATGAATAAGACCTTAAAGTCTTGAATAAAGGCATGATTATTTGGCGAAGGGATGTGTTCGTGGAACTCTAGTTATGTGTATGTTATGACTTACTCTGTGATGTCCTCCGGATTTCGAAATCTGAAAAGATGTGGATTGATCACATCCCCCAAAGTAAAGTAAGCCGCCAGTTCGAAAGCGTCTCGAATCTTCTCTTCGTACTCCGGTAGGAAGCGATCCTGCATGGTGGCCTGAAGCTCAAAGTAGACCCCGTACTGGAAAAAAGATTGATGCAGTTGATAGTGATATAAAAGAAATAGTATTCCTATATGTTTTATTAATATTTACTTTTTTGAAGGGATGTGCTCGTGGAACTCTAGTTATGTGTATGTTATGACTTACTTAAATAAATATTTACTTCGTTTGTCCAATCAATCAGCGCTAATCCACATGTAAACGTAGTTTTCATTATCTGTATATTTTATATTTCTATGACAGGCTAAACGTACCTGCACAGAACAAAGCCAAATCACGTCCTTGATAGAACGTCAATATCAATATCCAAGCTAGTAGAGATCATGACAGTAAAGTATACAAGTCATACTTAATGTCAAGATAATAAACATAACGGTTTTAAAAGGCATAAATACAATTTTTGGTTTTAGATGAATTAAAGATACCTTCTTCTATGTTCTACTACACGTGAAGGCCTCCCCGGAGGGCGATAGTGAGGTAAACTGTCACTGCATTTCGAATAACTTCACATCGTTTCTCCTCACCTATTCTTATGACGTAGGCTGTAGCCAATGGATATGTTCCTTAATTTAACTTTTATTCATTCACAAAAGGCCACAAAAAGTTAAACTAATGCTGATTTCTACAGTCTACATCTAAGTGACCTACATCATTAATGGTGACGTTTCTGATGATCTTGTCTGTTGAACCCAAAATGGCGGCCACCTCTAGGCGGAACCGGTCCACAAGCTGCTGTCTCTGCGCATGGGTCAGGTCACGTGTCTGTTCACAGGGAATGAAGGCGAAGTGATCGACCCTGGGGAAATAAAGAAAGAGCAAATTTGTATAGTCACATTTTGTCTGCCAGTAAAATATTTGCAGAAATTCTTTAACAGTTGTCAAAAGTTTTGACGGTACATCGCAAGATCTTGTTGAACTGATTCATATAAGCTGTCTGCAAAAGACAATGACCGATAATCAAGTCCAAAATACTTTTTAAAATTTATATTCCTTTTCTTAAACGACTCAACGAATATTGTATTTATTACATTGTATTCCGCCTCTCTTTCATCGAAATATGGACATTATCAAGTTAACCATATCACCAATGAACCAACATTGAAGTTTATCACTGGCTCTGTCAATATCTGTCATTTCTATCTGTTTGAATAATGAAAGGCATTGTCACTATAAAAAATAAGACATTTATAATATATGAAAGGTGTATTTGTAAACATTGATTATGATGATAAAGGTCAAATCAGACCTTTCTGCTTACTAAGAATATATCAGTTTTTTTGTTATTTGACATATAAAATCTAGGCTACCATTCTACAAGGTAACAGTCGTCTCCACATCCGGGACCTTCGTTCAGTGTGCACCAGCCACAGCTCGGGACAGCAACGCACTCTCCCTGGGAAGGACTGTCGGAGATATCATACGCAGCCATTATTACACCCAAATGTTATTACGTAAATCGTCTTTACATCTATGTTACGATTTGTACTGTTGTGTTTGTGTCTAGGATGGTTCATACAGTTTATTTGCCAAAAAGGTAAAACAATACATGTCATGATTGAATTAAATGCTGTCAGTATTAGGGCTGTGCAGTAGTAAATGGCTATGGATTATTTCGGGTGTGCAGTCGTGTTTTCCTATAATTAATGTCACATACACAGGACGTAGCCTTGAAAGTAATGCGGAGCGGACATTAAAACTAAATAAAAACTCACATTGCAGAGCAGTCGTACTGACAAATGCTGTAGAAGCCGAGCTCGTAGGAAATGTCCAAAGGCGGAACTACTCTTCCTGAAATCGTAACGCCAATTGTGCTGCGTGCGAAGGCTGCTGCGATCACAGCCATCTTGGTGTCTTTCCGGGCGGGATCCTTGTTTATGGTGAACGGTATGACATGCTGTGGGGAGAAAAGGGTGCCTGAGGTTCCTTTCTTTTAAATTCGATATGATGATAGACTGTCAGTAAATTTGTTAAACCATTTATCTTTTATGTGTGTTAAACTAGTTTGGCATGCCATGTTAAAGTCTCGAATTATTGATAGAACGTGTAGAAGAAATACTACAACCGTCAAATGATGGTTGTGCATGTTAGCTGTAGACTTAAAGTTTATACTGTTTTCACACTGTGTATTTGCTGCATTATGTAGCACTGTTGTTTTGAAATTTGATACCATGCTGTTTCGAGATACAGATTAATAAAAAAATCGTAAAAATGCACATCAAGGTGCAGGATGAGTTGGATAAAGGACTCACGTCCTTTGCCCAGATATTTGCCACCGTTGGTGCAAGCTCAGCAGGAATAACGCTCCTGCTGACCATGGCCCGTACTGCATCTTCCAGACGGCGCCTCTCCGTGAAGTCGTGGGAAAGAATATCCGTGAAGTTGTAGGCAGGATCAAACCGGAGGAAGAACTTGATACTGTAAAAGACATATTGATCTTCTAAATGCAGTACCTATCTTGGGATGAGTTTTAAGAAGGATTACAAAATATGTTTATCCACATATAAATGTTATTTAGCAGATCGGCAGTTTGACTTCAGAACATCCAAACATGCTTTAAGGCCACCAACCACCTGTTGATTAAGTCACAATTCAGGAAGTGACGTATACTAAGTAATAGGATTAATCCTGCCAGCACAAAAGACTTTCATTTCACGCCGGTGTCTCAAAAGACACGGACTCAAATACAACATCGTTTTGCATTCCTTTGACTACATCAGCAAAAACAAGTTACGAGTAAGTAAGGCCTGTATAACTGTACCATGAAGGAAAAATTCATTACGTTGCAGATAAAGAGTGTATAAGAAATGCATGACCTACTCTGTGTAGTCGTTAGGATCCCAGACTGGATACTGGTTGCCGTTATATCTGAGGGTGACGCCAGACCAGTTGGAGACGTTCCTGAGGAAGCTGATGATTTCAGGAGTGATCCTCTGCAGCATGCTGCTTTTCAGGGAGAAGGTGCGCTGCAGTAGAGACATCGAAAAACTGTCAGAAATTTTCAAGCGAACTGACAACAGAACTGAAACATTGTTTCAACACAAAGAGTAAGTGCATCGAAATGTGTACTGTCCTTCTGCAGTCTTTCTAAGAGGTATTCATCAATTAAGTTGCGTGACGTCAGCATATACCTTCCTCCAGCTGTGCTACAAGCTGATGTGATTTGATGTAGACGTAGCTGCTTGTGTTACGTTTTGGAACGTATGTCATTGGTCACATAGATTTTGAAGATGACCGCCATAGGACAGTTGTACATTTAATGCCCTAACACGTTGTGTTGGTGCGAAGAATTAGCTGTATTATAAGAAAACACATAATTCTCTCCAAAAGTAAAAACTATCGGATTTTTAAGTCCTATCTTTTGAGAAGATTAAGCCGGTAGTGATTTAAAATTGTATTGAGAGAAAGCGTGTGCGTGTGCTTGTGTGTGTGTGTGTGTGTGTGATTGTGTGTGTGTGTGTGTGTGTGTGTGTGTGTGTGTCTGTGCATATGTGTGTGGGCATAATGTATGTGTGTGTGTGTGTATGTGTGTGTGTGCATGTATGTGTGTGGGCATAATGTATGTGAGTGTGTGTTACATATCAGGTCGTTTAGCGCGACGTGCTTCGGCGCTTATTATCTTGTTAGTTGACCGAATGTGTTGAATGGTATGTGCATAATACCTTAACCCTCAAGCACCCGACCTTTTTTTGCGACTAAAATGACCGAGTGGGGCCCAAAATGTTTTGTTCATAAAATCTCAGTACCATTTCTTATCGGCGATCATTGTATATACATTGCTTCGTCAATGTAAGAGGAAGATTTTGAGATGTTAATGTGTTGCTGATTCCAACTCATTATCATAATTTATGCAAACGTTCAGAAGGACCACGTTTTGCACTAAACCTATTCCGACCAGATAGGGGAATTTTGAGGCCCTCAGCAACATTTATGTCGCATAACTCATGAACAGCTAGAGCTAAAGCTACGAAACTTGGTAATTTATCAAAAAATGTTGTTTGCAAAAGTTTTTGGTCAATAAAGTAAGTTTATCATCTTTGTGGGTTGCCATGGCAACCATATTCTAACAGGCATATTTTTGCCCAAATTTGACAATTTCAATTTAAACAAGGTTTTCTTGGTAAACTACACCTGTTTTCTGACAAAAATCAAATTCTATGAAATTCAATGTAATTTTCATGACTTAAAATATTTAATTTATGCTAATTTCATGACGTCATTGGTCGAAATCCAAGATGGCCGCCCTGATTAGGTAAATGACGTCATGATGTCGTCATATTACATGTCGATGACACAGAAATTTATGTGAGGATTAAGAGTTACATTCTTATTATCGTCTGAAAGTTTAGTAGTCATACTATAAGTGGTTAAGGAGTTAGCCTCCAAAGTTTGTTTTAAAAACTGCACATTTTTGCTGGGGTCCGTTTGGACCCCAGAGGGACTGAACACAAACTTTCTTTATAATTTCCACATAATTGTACCAATCTTTGCGAAAACTTCACGGAAGTCACGGAAGGATTTTTCTTCAGATCATAAATGTTCAAATGGCACTTCAAAATGTACGCCTGGGGTCCAAACGGACCCCACTCGGGTGTTTGAGGGTTAATAAGACATTGGTAAGAGGAAAACTTACATTTGCCATGGTGACATTGAAGATGTTTTTGGATGTGTTAAACCCATTGAAGTTATCTCTCAGGAGATGCAGTACTTCATCACGGAAACTGTTCTGGATTTGCAGTTCAGTCTGGTGGTCTATAACCTCAGGCAGGCAGGGGAAGAACACGCTCAACTCATCTTTCCTTGATGTGAAAAAGAGGTGAATAATTGTCATGATTCAAATGTGGATCTGAATAAAGTCAAGTCGAGCAAAAGACTGCTTCATTCCCGATTTCCATTCAATCTGCATGCAGGAAAACTATTTCCGTGGTACATTAAGTCTGTTAGGACATGCATTAGTTGTTATTTTTCATTTGCATTGTTCAGATAATTATCATCATGGCAAACGCCATACGCACTGGACTAAAAGTAGTAAATATCCCCACAATCCAAACTGAATAATTGCTGAAAGTAAAGCTTCCAGATGATAAGCAAATGGCTCATCCTCTCTAATTATACAAAGAGTCTAAGGAGCCGCATAACCTTTTTAAAAGTGTATGGTCTTAAAACGCAAACTTACGTTTCCTCTTGCAGCAAACAGTCAGCACCGCAGTGTGGCGCTCCTTCAAACACGCACCATTCGCAGAGAGTGTGTTGATAACACGCAAGTTCATCTCTAAAAGTCCGGGCAAAAGATAAAAAATCTTGAATTTTAAATTGAATTAGCATGGACATCAAACATCAGCTAAACAGGAAAGGGATGCATTGAGGCCAGATAACTTCGATGGACTCCAGCACAGCCTCTGGAAAACAACCTTAACTAATCTCACCTAGGTGCACAGACAGGGGGACAGAAGTCACAGCTTTCGGTGGTCTCGTATTTTATTGCCTGAATTTGAAGGCTTCCCACGTGGATAATGAAGTTTCCTATGTTGTTCACGATCTGCAGTGCTTCTGCCCCTATTGCATGTACCTGGTCTAGCGGGACGCTGATGCTGAAGGTACAGTAGTTCTGTAACAACAACAAAAATAGTTACACAAACATACATATACTTAAGTTAATACTGTTTTATTACATATCTAGATATGTGTACATCTCGAGAGAGAACAGCCTAGAGTTGACCTCTAACGTAGTTTGCCATTTACGCCATCTTTCGTTATTCCTTTGGTAAGAAAAGTGTATCCACAGGTCTCTTTGTATGTATTTTTCGTCAAAAGACATTGTTTATACTTTATTCATGACTCATCACATTGCTAATACTTCAGTAGGTTACATACACTTTGAATCCATATGTTCTCTAAGTTCAGGGTGGCGACGGGCGAAGGCCCGAGCGTGGCGATGACAAAGTTGATGATGTCCTGCTCCAAAACATCACGGAGAGTGAAGTTCGACTCCAGGACAGCGTCAAAGTCAATGTCTCCCCCGTTCTGGTCTTCAAAACTGATCTCAAATTTGACACTGTAACAGAATTGTGTGGGTATATATATTTTGTTTAAATTTTGGCTGTTGCTTTCAAGAAATTAAAGACTTAGTACATGCTTCTAAAGAGGAAAACGACATTGTGATAAAGGTATAATTCATCCAGCCTGAAGGTGTTTGACACCAGTTTTAGACGTTATGTTTAATTGTATCGCAAGACATAAACGCCTACGTACAGGTTACATATTAAAGACTCATAGGTTGATTGACCGGACAATAAATGTGCCCCCTATTAACCACTAAATGACTCATAGACGTGTAGATCTATAGACCCTTTAACGT
The DNA here is from genome assembly GCA_019207045.1 of Branchiostoma floridae x Branchiostoma belcheri. NCBI lineage: Eukaryota > Metazoa > Chordata > Leptocardii > Amphioxiformes > Branchiostomatidae > Branchiostoma > Branchiostoma floridae x Branchiostoma belcheri. The sequence continues at coordinate 12,106,368 of CM033027.1, forward strand.
TCTTGAGATGAGGGTCTCCTTAAATATGCGACATTTCTGATGAAAGACATCTTCATAGAAACTACCCAGTCGGTTCTAGAGTTGAGCGTAAAAGGTTTTAAGCATCTTTCTTTGGGATATTGGGTTTCAAACTATGGATTATGAGTCATCGATTTGACCTTTTCTGTTGAATGATATTATTTCCTTTGAGAGTATCCGTCCTAAATTTCCATGTGGTATATGCCCCGAATCAACACTTAGGAATCAGTAGAAAAATCAAGATATATCCTTCCTGCTTACGTGTTGTTAAACTTGTCGTCAGGATTGGCCGATCTGAAGCCATCGAAGGTGAATTCTTGGTCCCACGATAGGATATCCCGAATGGCGTTTCGCAGGCCCGTCAGGTTTTGGTATCCCATCGTACTTTGGATCCTAAAGTCTATGGTATCCTGTGGTCACACAATTTTGTTAATAGTCATTCATTTCAAGTTGAAAACTGCGGAATCATTATGAATTTTGATAAGATTAGAAAACTATTAGGAAAGCAAAACAAGAATTGGCACTGTTCCTTCATATCGGATTCACATCGTGTTCAAGTCATTTTACCGATCTGAAATAGTCTTTCCCAAAGAAATAAAGCATTGAACTTCCAACTTCATGGAATTTGATTTGAATCAAGTCTTGATTAACTGTACTAGCAATACATTGGCTTTTAATTGCAATAAAGTTAGCTTTAATTGTATAGGCATGCGTGGTCCAACACTAATTGGTTGGTCGCCTCCTGCTGCTTGTGCAACTGCATGGCCCGAGAGCTATAAGATAGAAATGGGTACCGCCCATATATATAGAGCTAGCTAGAGGATTAATCTTAAATTCCATACACACAAAGAATTAAGTAAGAGTAGAAGAAAACTTACTCTTCCCACTTGGACGGCGTGAATGACTTTCTCCGGCACCTGGAATCCTCTGTTTTGGAGCGCGGCGCGCAGAGAACTCAGGAAGCTGTCAGCCACGTCCTGCTGCAGCTGGGATGTACCATTCAGGTTCACAGGGACGAACAAGCACGGGAAGTACGCAGACATGTCTATACTACAAGACAAAAGTAGATTCGTCGATGTAGGTTAGACATCCAGGTAATAAGATACGCCAAAAATAGTTACTCAAGCAACTGGATATGGTTTTGAAACGGTCAGACGTTTCGGAAAGAATCCACTTTCCTTCGTCAGTGTCACTGACGAAGGAAAGTGGATTCTTTCCGAAACGTCTGACCGTTTCAAAACCATATCCAGTTGCTTGAGTAACTATTTTTGGCGTAACAAAAGTAGATTGTGTTAGAAAAAAGAAAATAACAACACTAGAAGTTGTTAGGAGGTTTTCAGTTCAGTTTTATCTACCTATCTATCGTATCTATCTATCTATCTATCTAATTTGTGTCTCTATGTTTCTGTGTCTCTCTGTCTCCCCCATACATTTAGATCAATCTGGTATATGTTTACCTTACCTTATATGTTTACAGTCAAATTATATTTTCCAGGGCAGGAGACAATCTAATAGCAGTACACAGTATACGGTGTGGCGGAACAATACAATAAGTACATTATGTAGAGCCCTGCACTTACTGTTCTATCAGGTACGCGTCATCCAAGCACGTGACTGGGTTGTCATAATCCGCCCAATCACAGCCAGGGATCAGGGTACAGGAGTCACGATCAGTACTGATGGAATCAAAGGAGTTAGTATAACAAACACCACAAACGATTAAGCAATAATTGTTCAACAATTAAAATAAATTCGCATCTGCAAGTTTTCAACAAAGGAACTGATGCAGTACTATTCCAAAAAAAATTCATTTTGTTGGTTATTTCTGGAACTTTTTTTGCAGAATTATATGATGGAAAAGGGAGATAGCTATTTCCCATGCATGTGTGCTAGTTGGACATGAATAAGCACGAAGATCTTTGGTGTCAATCTATATATTGAACAGAAATGTGTTAATTTCTTATATTTTTCATTTGAGCGACGTGACCCTTACCCATCCTGGCACGGTTGAGGGCACAGAACGTCAAACGACCCGTTGACAATCATGTCCACAGGCCGCCATGTTGCTCCATCGATGTTGAAGATTACAGAGTTTGCAGCAATCGTCTGACGTAATTTGTCTGCTTCATCCAGAAGACTTGTGAGGTCATCGGCAGGCTTGCTTATCGTGAAGGGAATGACGTTCTGTGAAAAATATCATCATAGAATTTAGGTTAAAACGAAAGTGTAAAACACTTCTTGTTTGAGATTGGCCTGTTTTTAAAGGGGAGGGAAGAACAGTTTTCACACCAACAAAAACTTCATGATTATTTGCCTTGTTGATTAGCAGTAACTGGTACATGTACCTGTGAATGATACGTAAACAGAAGAGGCACTTCCTTTAACATATTAAGCAGTAACAGAGTTAAGATATTTTCAACCATTTCAAAATGTCCAACTTCCAAAGAAAAAAAACTGAATTTTGTTGTATCAAGCGAAGCAAAATGTAGTACATATGTCGGCGGCATATCCATATCTTCCATGAACATAAGCACGCGAAGGCAACAGTCCTACTTCTCAGTACCAGCCACAAAGATCATGTCGAGCCTTACCCTTTCCACCCAGATGTCTCCAAGTGTCGCAAGGACTGCTGGCGTGATACTTGCAGTTACGAGGTTGTTTCTCATTTGAACTTGGATCCTGCCTCGCAGCGTCAGATCGTTGGCCAGCATTGGGTCCAAATCCAATGTGGAATCGAATATGAGCTGGACACGTAAGCTGCAACAACATATCAGGAATATGGCATTTACATTGAGGTCGATGTCAGTTTTACCTGGACTTAAATCTACCCAATTATATTGTTGTTTCTCTGAAATCAATGCAGAATTGCAGAATGCAGCAAACACATCATTTATCCTGCACTTTATATACCTCTGAACATTTGAATGACTTTATAAAAGAATTAAATTTGACTCTAACTTCTATCACACATAGAAAACAATATGACTTGAAACAATATGATTGAAACAACAAACAGATCTGTGAATAGATATGATTTTGAAAAGGCTAGTGAACAGGCTTGATGACAAGACATCCTTTCATCATATCTCTACCAACATAACAAAACATCTTCGTACTTTGTATAGTCGTCCAGACCACGTGACCTGTAGCTGTTTGGATTGGCTGCGGTTCCTATGCGGAAGTCAGGTGCCCACTCCAACTCCTGCCGGATAGTGGAGTAGTACTGCTGTAGGGAGGCGTGCTGCATGGTGCCTTGGAGTACGAACGTTATAGTGTCATCCTGGGTAGGGGGAGAAGATAGCCAGTTGATATTCAACGCAGGGCAGATAGGTATTTGCTATCTATGTTAAGTTTGTATATATCCAAAGATATTTGGATAATATTATAGCATTTTAAAGTAGCTGAGGAGTTTAACAGTGGCGATGTATGTGTGGCCAACTACAAGTTAAAATGAACAACAGAAACGTTTTAAGACTTGCTTACATCGACAATCTTGAAGGAGGTGATATCGATGTTTTTCTGGGGGAGAACGGGCAACATGGCGTGCAGTTTACTCTCGAAGTCACTGAACAACTCTCGCTGTTGTGTTGGGGACAGGGATCCAAAGTTCGCACATTCGAACAGGGTCTCCATCACCATACTGAAGACAATAAAAATCGTTAAAAAACAGACAACGGCGTTGCAGTGACGTGTTCAAAGTAAGAGAAATGTAGATGTCGTTGGAACTATCTTTGTTTAGGTATTGGTCATAAATCATGCCACACTATAGAGATGGAGAATATGGCTACTAATAAAAGCCTACATATGGATCCATAGTCAAAATTCTATTACAGATTCATCAACACATAACGTTAGATACATGTATCCTAACTGTAAGCTCAGCGTATTGTTGTCAGAAAAATCTGTGGTATATTAAAATATGCGCTCGAAATTAATCTATTTTCTATCTGCAGGCGTAGAGTACTTGGCTGTGACGATATCAACAGGATCAACATAACCCTTTAACGTACATATTCTCTGTACAGATAGGGAAGTCCATCTCCTCTCGCCAGACACAGTGTGGGAGAGCCTCACAGGTGATGTTGTCTGACCTGAGATGGAAGAAATATGATGAGCCTTATCAAATGTGTATCATGAGATGGCAAAGCTATGTCTGTTTCATATAACATAGCAGACTGATGGTCAATACGTTGCTAAATATATCTTTTAATGTAGCTTATGATGTTGCACATGATGAAGTAAAATATTCAACAAACAAACTTAGGACTATCAATCACACTGCAAGTCTTGCGTGGGGGAGACCTCTTGAAGAACCTATCTTTAAGAACACAAGACTGTTTCGATAATCAAATCACCACTATGTCTTGTTTCGATACGCGATAATCAAATTTTATATCGGTGTATAGGGTGTTGATGAAAGATACAACTATAGGTTAGTATATTGATATCATAGAATTAGTTAACAAACAATGACTTACTGTGCACTACATTTCTCCTCACATTCTTCCACCTCTGGTCCAGGTGGATATGGTGGCCCTGGTCCCAGAGTAGTTAGGTCCTTGGGAGGGGCTTAAGGAAAGAGTTTATTACCCACTGTTGTTTTACCATAAACGCATATGTGAGAATAACAGGAAAATCATTTGCTACCACTGCTTTTTGCTTTTATTTCATGTTTGAAAACTGATGCTTCGCTGACCTAGCAGATAGCTAGGAGAAGAAGACACATGCCTACATGTGGGTGGAGCCATGAGTTAATTTTCTAGTTCTACCTGCAATATATAATATTGGCAATAAACATGGTGCATTTTAGAATAAAGAGAGCTGAGGAACCTAGCACGTGTAGATTGCTGCTGCAGATAGTGATGGACAATTGCACACAGGCAAAGCATTACCTTAATGGAGTTATCATTAGCTCAATAATGAGTTATCAATATAACTTGTCAGCATCACATTTTAACTTTTGACTATTAGTTTTAGTTGCATCCTATGAAATGACTATAAACAACGACGTAAATTTGCACAAAACATGAGGGTTGCTTCGGTTTGGTACTCACAAGGACAGGGTATGTCGGACAGAAGACGGAGGATTTCATTAGTACAGGACTCGTAGTTCCAGTCGCAAACACAGGGGCACTGAGAACAAGGGCAAAGTGTAAAATTTTTGTTGAATAAATTTCACGTCGGTGGAAAAACTGCGCATTGAAAGTATTGAATGTAAACCTAGAGCAGTCATAATGTAATACTATTAATTCTTGAAATTAATATAACCAAGAACGCAATAAAACTTAATGTCATCTTATTATGACTATCAGATCAGTAGGTCATGTCTCTCTTTGTCAAAGTTTGATTAGATCTAAAGTGTTTAATGACCTACACTTTAAGTTTCACCCTCAGTATTAGACGGATGCACAGATACTGGTATAGTACATGTGTATGTCACCGTATTGATACAATTAGCGGAGAAATGAGATTCACCTGACAAAATTGCAGCTCCTCTGTGCTGCATGTTTGACAAATATCATTGCAGGAACAATTCTGCAAGAAGACAAACACCACATCTTACAAGGAGATAAAAACCAGCAGGCTATAAGCAGCGCAAAGTCAATTCTTATGTCTTGTACCAGGGTAAACGACAACGACATTGAAATCTCAACAAAAAGTATTCATTCAACCTGACTGTTGTCCCAAACTTGGTTGCCGCCGACTGTGATAGGACGGTCATCACAGTTGTAGGTATGCCGGTTGTGCAGGGTCAGAATGAAGGTGTTGGTGGAGTTGATGGGATGCAGGGCGTACTGGTTACACAGCGGGCCGGTGGTGACCTCCAGGCCGATGAACCCAGTTGTGTCGTAAAACATTTGGGAATTCTGGGTAGCATAGTTGTTGCACCATTCCGACTGTAACAAGGGTAAAGATATTTTGAATGCAACAGCTTGTGATATTATTTGACATGGATGCAAGTCATGCAACAGTAAACGCCTCAATATATATATACTACTACTTGGATCACCACGATGCTGACGATAATGATTGATAGCGATCATCATCATCATCATAGCGTTCCGTGCCAGTACTGCAGCCAGGCCACGGCCTTCTCGTTAGCTTCTAGTAGGTCCTGGTTGGAGATGCTGGGGCCTGATAGCGATGATAGTTGACATTCTTTCCAAATATGCTTACTGATTTGACCTCATAGGACAGGGAAAAGGTACCCATACTTAGCATTTCACTGATAAGATGGATAAATTTAAAATACATGATAAATTATAGCAATTTTTCCCTTTACATATATCACATTGTGTGTGTACATACTGTAAATGCATTTAAGTTCGCGGGAATTTAATTTCGCGGCAGCGGGAAAATGGAGTGTTCGCGGTGGTTAACGTTTTGAATTCGCGGTAGCGCCTTCCTGCGAACTTATTCACAGTACAGTACTGTATGTAGTCGCATACTGTATTATGAATATTCGCGGTGGTTTTAATTTCGCGGTTCAGCGGCCACCGTGAAAACCGAGAACATAAAACCACCGCGAAAGTTTCTGCATTTACAGTATATTCTTACCCTGAGATATTCTCCTCTCATGATAAGTTCCTTTGCCAGCCAGGGGAACCTGTGAGTCAGGTGATCGTGCTCCATGTTCCGAGTGTTGTTGGTGAATGTTGACAGAAAGTAGATTGTTGTGTTGTCCAGGGACTCCATGAAGTACCTAGTGCATACATCATGATGCCAGTTAGAGTTAGACTATAAACTTTTGCAAAGGGAGTAGCCATTCACAATCTTGCTGTCAAGGTATTACCAGAATGCTGTAATGATAACATTATGAAACAAAAAATATGTAAGGTCAATTCATATGAACATTGTGTACAAGTAGGCAAATATATCCACGATTGTTTATACCGTAGAACCAATAGTGTAAATGACATGCTAGACCCTTTATGTTGATGTTTCCATACCTATAGATATCCATATATATGTGTTAAGTTGTAATGTAAGTAGTTGTTATACATGTAGACCTAACGAAAGTCGCTGTACTTTTGTCGTGTCAATAAAGATTGTTATGAACCACCATGGCCAAAAGTAGACTTTGGATTAAGGAACTTTTTCCGCAAACGTAGTGTTTTTTAAACAGCCACGTAAGATGCGGAATCAAATCCGATTTGTACATATTATGCAGAAATCTTCTACTTCTCTATAACCTTCCGATGCTAATTTTTTTGTCCGAAATAACCATGTTTCTCACCCACTATCGTCCAACAGGAAACAGTCATATTCATCAGACAAGCATTCAGGGACCTAGAAGCATATGGTGGATATTATATATTATCAGGGTATCATGACAAAAATACTAATACGTCAGAAATTTGATATTATTTACTTTCTAATCTTTTATAAACAAAATTAACTGTTGTACAACGCTAGCTAATTGACATCTTGTAAACCATATTTCTTAAAACAATTTTATTCACGTTGCTGCTAAAATGAATACATGTAATGTTATCTGATTGACGTCTTATGAACTGTCTTTTGTTAACAGATCCATTCACGTTGCTGCTAACCTCCGAGTACAGCATGGAGTAGTAGTACTTCTCCGTGATGTCAGCTGCAATGACTCCCAATAACTCTTCGGTTCTACAAAGAAGAAAACGCATGATTTGATCTCCAGTTAGCAAGTTGACAGTTTGAATGTAAAAAATAAGATTTGCTCTGCAGAATCGACCGCAAAATAGAAGCTAGAGGATTTATTGTTACTTTGGTATGGAAAAGGACTCTGCTGATGGAAAACAGATTTGAACGTAGTGATTGACTCTTACTTGGTATGGGCAATGACCCTGCTGATGGTGACCATGTTGCCCCCGCCGAACGGACTGGGAGCCGGACGGGAGAAGGTGTAGTCTTGGGGTCTGCTCAGGGCGCGCGCATACCTACAGATGAGCGGAGGGAAAACGCTTAAATATTGACACATATTTGAAATGACAAATGTCCATAGCTGGAGAAGGCATATAATACAAGTGTTCCACGTAATTATGAATACGTGTAGAAGGCGATTATGAATACGGTGTATGATAATAGGTGTTTTGTATTGTGACCTTTTGCCTTTGAATTACGAAAAAACTGTATGATCGACTCACCATGTCTGCCGGGTAGGATCGTACCGCTTGTCTGTAATGATTCCGGGGAAAATCCTGAACACACCGTTCTCTGTGCCAAAGTATCTGCAAGAAGACAATCGTTTTAGATAGTTTTTGCGTAACGTTAAGATTTATATGCGTGCGAGTAAAAAAAATCAGCCTGTCTATCTGTTAAACATAGATAGACAATTAATAGCATGTACAGCAAGTTTTCACAGAAAGCTTGCTTTTCGTACACTAAAACAAGATGGTTGCGATTATTTAAATTTGTCCACACGGCTGCCTTACCTCCAGACGGATTCCTGGCCGTTCTCTCTCCAGTACTGCTCAATCTCAGCCGACAGGATCGCGTCAGTTCGGACGCCATCTAACAGCCCTGATGTGAGTGAGAACGTAGTATCATTGAAATAGTTGGGTACATTAATCAAGGTACATAAACATCAAATCAGACTGTTGCAACGATTTTGATAAAGGCTTTTGATACATTTAATGTCTAGAAATACCTGGATTAGCAACAAAGCCAGCAAAATCGTTGATGAAGATTTCGATGTCGACAACATCTTCGAAGGTCTCCAAGGTGCCCAGGTAGATTGTGGGGTCAACAAAGGCTTCTGGTGGAAACTGTATGAAAGAAATATATAAAGAAATGTGGCATATGATACTTCATCATGACTTCTTGAAGGAATTCTTTGTTCATTGTAGCTAAGTGGAGCTCCTGAGCTAATACATAGGGATTTACTTGATGGCTGCATATAAATCAAGATACCAACAGTTTTATAGTAATAGGCCCTGCACCGGTGGGTACTGTACACTAGAAAACACAGAAAAAGGTTCCTGCATGTTAAACATTTTGTCTTTTACATTGAAGCTTGCATACGACATTTACAGTTTGCAAATCGTCCCCAGATGATTAATTTTTTCCGAAAAAGAGTGCCGTGCTGATACATAATAGACAAATACCTACTACTGCACTTGATTTAACGCATACGCATTGCAAGTCTAAACAAGTACAACCGTACCTTGAAAGTTGAGTTATCAGGTGTGGCGTACTCTCCATACAGACTACAGAACTGAGTATCACCGGTGGCGTTGTTCATGTACAGCAGGTCCAGTCGGTGGTACAGGTCGTCCATGCTGTTTTCATGTTTCACCTGTTTTCATGATAGATTTGATATACATACCAGTATATAACATTTCTGCTAAACCATGTGCACATGTAAAAAATCTACATGAAGGATTGCTATCTTCTGATTTAGTTTTTATTTATGTGTAATATCTGAGATCGCCCTCGTGTATCTATTTCATTGTGGCATCTCTGATTTTACCATCTTTCGTCCATAACAGCAATACAATTTCAGTAACATTAACAAATGTGTAAGAAACTAGCAAAAACCCAAATTCTGCAATTTAAAAATGCAAATTCGTCTTTTGAGAACCATTGTCTAGCTATACTGTTCATTGTAGTATACATGTTTCATAATCAAGTTTCAATAGCAAGTCTAAATTCAGAGTAGTAATTACCGGAGTGGGGATGGCTATGGTCTCATCATCCTCAAACAGACAGAGCACCACGCTGTACTTGGTGTCAGGAATGGGTTCGAAGTAGAAGGTTGCAGCTTTTTCTATGGTCACGGCTCCGTCAAACTGGGCGTTTCCACGGGCAATGGGTACTTTCACCTGCATAGCAAACATAATAAAGCGTTGCTACAAACACTGCATATCACCAATGGCTAGACATGCTCGCGACCATACCTTTAAAGGTACGTAATTTTTTTTTGTTTTCAGCTTATACAACAATATCCACTACCCGGTCCATCTTATTATTCCGAGCAGTATATGTAGGTCAGTAGCGTCCGACATTGGTACTATTTTTGTCTGTGTTTGTGTGTTAACAACTATGAATTTAGATCCTACGCATTGATTTCCTTTGTCAACCACATCGGTAGTTTTGAAAGCAATGTATTAATGTAGATTTTTAGCACCGAGGCAGTGTCTTTGGCAGGGTTTTGGAGAACTCTAGATCGACACCCCCATCTTGAAGGTTGTCTTGTATAGTTCAAATAATTCGTTTACCTAATGTATATGCCATTGTTATTTACTTTTACCGGTCAATTAGTTGCTCTCCAAGGAGAGGTAAGGCTTCGGGTTGTTTTAGACCAGCTTAGGTCACTTGTCAAATAAATGGCAGTCTTTGTTTTACAGACGAAAAGCCACCCCAAACCAGAGTTTAGGCTCCGGCTTGATACACTACTTTGGTTACGGGCAAGTGCTATAATTGTAAACCACGTGGACATTAAGAAAATAGGCTCTTAACGAAACTGTTATTGTTGGTAAAGAAACATCAAAACTAATTAGCTGAAGCATAAGGTCCTAGTGCTATTTATGTGCTAATTATGATATGCTCACAAAGATACCAAGATTTTGCAACCACCACGCAAATGGACGTATAAGGAAATTAATTCATTTCTATTTCTCAGAACCAGGTATAAAATCAGGCTTTTACCATAGTATAGTAGTCCCCGCTGTCTCCGTTGAGAATCTTGGTGACCTCCCGTGACCTCAGAGCTTCCTCCATAGCCTCCAGCCCGAGAAAGGTTGGTTCTAATCTCCATTCCATCGGCTTGGGCAGGTTTCTGTGGATCAGGACTCGGCCGTCTGTGGAAGTATGAGAAGAGCATTCCATGTCCCATTGACTCTTTTACTAAGCATTTGATTCATCAGCAAATTCCACATCATCACCATACATCTTATGTAAGATATCATCCGATGTGCCATAATGGATATGCAAAAAGGCATGACTCCAAAATATGTCTTAAGGGTTACAAATAGTTGTAACGGATGACTGAGTTAAGGTTAATTTCAAAGCCAACAAATACAATCCTGATTGTGCAACAGCTTTTTCATCATATGAACTGTAACTCACCCCCTCTGTCCACCAGGAAGGCGTAGGAATAATTGCCGATGTTGAAGTTGGCGATCTCACGGAACACGACGTCCATGGAGATGTCCACGGCCGTGACACCGAATAACGTGCCAGCGGTGTCGATGGTTGGAAGCGCGGCATTTATCACCAGACCTGGAATAGTTTGCAAAAAAAACGACAGCAATGAGCACAGCACAGGAGGAGATGCATGTCACAGTATTAATATAAACAATCTCAGTTTGGAGCACGTGAAGCATTCTGGTCTGGGTCAAACTTTAAGATCTCTGCACTACTTAACCATCCCCCATTTAGCAGACTTTTTTGTAATGTGGGAGAAGGTTGTAATGTGGAAGAAGGTTAAACAACAATGAAAGTCGCTGAGAGGGATTGTAGTCCCCTGTAAGACAACAGACCGTTGCAAAATATTTTGGACAGATTTCTTAAAAGGAGTTTGCTCAGTGCAAGGCCATAGAAAACCTCCAGGCACTGAGCTACGCTCACTGTAGCAGAATCTCTTCTCCCTAAGTCAAAAACATCGAGCTTCGTCAAGTTCGATTAACTGACCAAAGCAGCCAGTCAGCGAAGCAAGGGTTATGGAGGCTGTTCTTTTTCAATGAGTGTGGCAGGTTCTTAATTAAGTGCTTAGGGCGTGCCTTCCCCGAAAACTGGACCCCCATTTAACGTCCTATAAAAAGAGGGACCGCCCTAGTCGAATCTAGGTACTCATTTACGCCTGAGTGAAGTGATTTATATAGTTCACAAGGATAACAAGTAAAGGAGACTTCAACTTTGCCCCCAACTACTTTGCACAAATGTTGAATTTTTGAAAACTGTATAAAACGAGAAATGGTATTTTTCAATTACTGGTAAAAAAGCCAAGTGTGTGAACATACCGAGATGTTTGTCGTTGGTTGGTACGGAGTAGGTCGGCTCAGGGTTGGATGAGAACGGGAAGAAGTCGTAGTAGCTGCCCATGAGGGTCTTCAGCTTGTCTCCCTCGTTGTCATCTGGAGATGTGCAAGGCAAAAGAAAGACATTTCAACAAATGTTGAAAAACCCTATCAGTGTACTTTAAAAGTAGCTAGATATCGATAAGCACAAACCATTTTCTAATTGCCAAGTAACATCCAGTAAACAGAACTAGAGTTACAAACAATCCTGACACTCACCTATGTACTCTGTCCTGCCCCACGGTCCAACACCTTGAGGATCCCTGTTTGCGCTAAAACATGATCCGTAGAGTCCATTTTCACAGTATCGGTTCTAGTGGAGGATAGAATAACCAAAACGTGTTAAGTTTGATATCTGTGGAGTGTATATACATTTTCACTATAACGATTGCATTCATATTTGATTTGAGAACGGTGAGACACTCCCAGCGGATATAAAAAGTACTTGACTAATCAAAGAGGTCCCTACCGTCCACTCCACAGCTCCCGGGATCTGGTGGTTGTTCTGGTCTGCAAGGGTGGCAAGGAAATCTAATGCCGGCAGCCTGACCCCCCATGGGTTGTTGGGGTCGTTCCATACGTTGGCCCAGCCACTACTGGCGTGTTGGAGACTGGCTCCCAGCCCGTAGGTAAAGATGTGTACAGAACGCTCCTGTTTTAGATGACAAGTCAGTTAAACGATTGAATTTGTTTTCAAGAACAGATACAGGATAAGGCCCCCTGCGTCATTTAATTGATCAGCGCCAGTGTTGATGTTAAACAAATGCAAATCTTAAGGCAAGCAAATTGCTACTTTTTATATGCCACTATGTATACGTAATAGTGTATATTAAGTAAACTCTTGTTTGCATATAAACGTCTTCAAGGGTTGTTTGATTTCGACTTACCATAAGATCCTGGCCTTTCACAATGTCGTCCAGTGAGAAGTACGTATCTGTTGGCTGTCCGTCAGTCAGGAAGATGATGATGTTATAGCAGTCTTCAAACTGTTCCTGTGGGATATCAATCAGTTGGAGAAAGCTACCATCAATATTCATAGGTACCTTATTCTTTATTATTGATGGTATCTTATCTAATTTGCAAATTGAATTGGCAATATGATATGAGCATTCAATAACTCAGTTTTCCCTCGGTGCTTAAGGTGCGACATGACGCCTTGCAAGTAATTTAAGTTTGTCGGCGGTTATAGTTTTCGTTGCCATCATAAACGCCGAGAGCAATTTTACAACAGGCCAGAAAAATAACCTAGCTGATTTTACGACGATCCAATAAGAAAAGACAAATTGTATGACTACATAATTTCTTTCATCAAACTAGGAATTAATCAACATAACATAAACAGCTCTAAATGTGAGATTAGAATATGGAAATTTAAGTGCTAAGTCTTGAGAAGAATTCCTTACCGGCTTTTTGTTCTTAGCCTCGTGGAACATGTTGAAGGCTTTCTTGAATCCTTCGGCGTACACAGTAATGGCTATGGAAGACAGGTAAGACATATCTTCAGTAGAATGATCAGGGATGGGTGTTTCATATTTTCATCAGAGATTATCATTCATAGTCATAAACGCACTGTCAAGAAACTGGCATTTTTTGGCGGCGTTTACATGACTAGTTGAATTTCCTATACAAACGGCAAAAAGCTGTTGCTCACTCTCAGGCACACGCTGGTTGATGAAGTCCTTCATGATCCCGATGTTAGTTGGGTTGGCTTCTCCCAGACTGTCTCCCAAGCAGCCTTCTGGTGCCTCTGCCCGGGCACTGAACGACACCACTCCTCCCTAGCAAAAAGTAGACGGTAGTAAACCTAAAGACTGTTTTGTATTTTTTGTCTAAACACTACTAGTATGCTGTGTAGAGTGGACTTAACGTTATTTCTCAATCTGCAGACATCTTTCTTATCGCAGTCGTTCCTCTGTAAGACATTTGTAGCCACATAGCTTAGAACATTTTTCACCTCTTAACCACTACTACTTTACTTCAATACTAATGTACTGTTTTATGCTGTTAATCGTGGCTTTGTTACGTGTATAGAGATTAGACATGCAATCGAACAATATCTAAAGGTAATACAATCTCTTCAACTATATAAGATTAGGATATTAATTATGCACGTTTTGAGATACGTCCACCATCCTTCTTTAGCATCATCAGAATGAAATTGCAGAACAAATAAATACTTAGTACATGTAACTGGAAGAACAGGTTGAACCGTGTTGAAGTTGCCAGTACATATAATTCCGCTTTGCAACCCTGACAATAGCAGTTCTTATATAGTGTTGCCTTACCATAGAAACTATCCAAACATGTTTTACATATTAGTGGCATTTGCATACAATCCGAGTTAGTAAATTTGACATGTTCAACTAGTTCTTTCGTTTACCAGTACTGCTAGTTCATTCTGGTGACAGAAGAGTGATCGGTGCCACTCTAAACGTGCGGAAGTAATATGCGATTCATATCCAGTACGTTGTAGAGATTCAGCTGTCAGAACTCACCCAGTCCCTCGGTGTGAGGGTGTCCAGTACCGTCAAAGCTGCCTGCTTGGCCAGGTTGAGTCTGTTCTGCTCCTCCGGTCCCGGGGGCTCCCTCATGGACCCGCTGACGTCCATCACGATCACCACGTTCTTCTTCTTAGGCGAGGCCGCGCTGACGTACCAGTTTCTGTAACATGAAAGTGATAGAGTTGGAAATGGTAAATGTTTCGTGGATAGCAAAAAATAACATAACAGTTATTGTCCGTAGGAAATGTAAACATGACTATTAGAAATATAGATCATCATCATTGTATTACTAAAATTAATTTTGTTTTAAAGCTGTACCTTACCTGAACCTGTGATCATTGTCCTCGCATGACCTGTCGTTCTTGGGGAACTGGTGATACTCGCCCTCTTTGGCGCCATAATACTGCCAGGTCACCCCAGAAGTCTGCTGTAGGTTGGACTTCATGGTGTCGTAGACGTGCGGCCGCACTGTGTTATCACCGGTACCTAAACAAATAGAATATTTCCACATTCACGTTTTGCTTCTTCCCTGTGAGGTTGAAACTTACTACCTATACAAAAGGCATATCTATCTACATCAAGAGGATATAATAGTTATTGGTGTTTACAGGTGATTGTTGTTTATTACGTACATTAAATTACGTTTGTGACTGATAAATGGTGATACTCGATTTATTTATTCATTCAAAATTGAAAGCAAATGATATACCTGCAGTAAAAGAAGCGCAGCTGTCATTGGTGATCTGCTGCAGGAACCTCGGGTCGTACTCCAGTTGGCCGAGGTTGTCGCAGCAGTCAGAAGCAGGAGCGCCCCCTGTCGGACCCTGTGCATAGGAGGCTTCTATCTCAGCCTTGTTCCTTTCCAGGATCTCCCGGCACTTCTTCAGTCGGTCTCCTGCTGCCTGGGTCAGCAGATGGAGCTGCGCCTTACCATCAATCTATATCAGTGAAACAGGTAAAATTTCATTTTGGATTCTGGAGGGTATTCGCTTTCTTATTAGATAGGTATAGACTTTTAGGTGTATCTTAAATATCATCAGACAGCATAGCCTTTTTGTGTTCAAGTAAGGCAGAATGACATGTGTTATTGTGATATTGTTCGGGCATTGTGTGACTTGCATCGTGTGGACAATACTATGTAGTTGCATTCCGATCGTTTGAATAACAATGGTATGTGTACCTATAGGTATTTCCGCTAGAGGACGCTGTGAAATCTTTTCGTAATCAGCGACTGCCTGTTTTGTATGGCTCAGGGTTGTTGATAGTAACAGATGAATGGTATTATTAACCTTTGCCCTTGCCTTGAACACAGCGCAGAGACTGACTTATTTACGAGGGGCATTTAGTAAGTAATACTCCTGACCCACTTCCAGTCGTTTGATCTAGATGAAATTTTGCATGTGTAATGAGTCATATCTCTGTGGGTTATGTTGCAAAAAAACAGCTCTGAACTAATTGTGGTTACTGATTTACAGGTGTTTGAACTGAGTCAGGTGTGAAATGGACCAGGTGTGAAATGGAGCAAGTTGAGTGTCGCGCAGTGATCCGGTTTTTGTATTTGAAAGGACGCACACCAAAGGGGACTTTTGATGAAATGAAAAAAAAACTTATGGTGATGATGCCACATCATATGACCTTGTAAAACGCTGGCATCGTGAATCTAAACATGGCCGGAAGTCTGTGGAAACAGCTCCCAGACCTGGTCGTCCCTCTTCTGCCATTGATGAGGCATCTGTCGGAGGACCAACCTGGGATGTCCTACAAGAACGGTGTCCAGAGCTACATCAAATGATGGGAGAAATGCAAAACTCTGGGTGGTTTCTATGAAGAGAAAGACTAATAACTGTGCCAAGTTTCATTAATCTCCTGCTATAGGAAATGGGTCAGGGACATTACTTATTGAATGCCCCTCGTACACAAACCTGGATGTTAGATCACCCAACTTCTCCAAATTCACACTCAAATATGCATATAACACTATATTTTCTGATCTATGATCTATATATATCTGTTTTTAAGCTTTAAAGATTGTGGGAGAAAAAAAAGACAAATAAGTCCAAGTTTATTCTGACATATTCCTTCCTGTATGAGGTTTTATTATTTGGGTTTATATTTTTTAACTTCAACTGTACAAGCGTACGAGTTCTAAAATATACTTAACACTAAGTGTCTGGAAGCTTGGTTTATAAGAAGCTCAAATCATGCTATAAACAATGTAATTAACATGAAAATACGTGAAGCAGTTAAGTTGTTAATCATTGAAGACTAAATGAATAGAAATGTTGTTATGATGAAAACGATGACATATGTCATGAAATACGCACCACTTTAAGATCATTACCTGACCATATTCGCCCAGGTTTAAAATTAATCTACTATGTACAGATCAATAAATCCACATCAGAGCCAATAAGTCAGTTATTCCCCCTTTCCGCTAGGACGGCGCTCTCCGTGACGTAACATTAGGTAGAGCCCGCAGCGAGGTCGCCAATGTCGCTATGCGAGCGCACTCAGGGGGCACCATAATCACCAAGTTTACCATCACCTAGGCGGCTGTTTTCAAAACCATCGACGTGCGGGCTCTGACGATGGCGATCCAATGACGAGCGCCAAAAGAGCTCACAATGGGCGCAATGAGAGTAAACAGAGCGCAAATTTAGTTGCTAAAGGCCCCCTCTCACTTGACGTGCGGCACGCTTGCGGCATTGCTGCGTTCGAAAACGCAGATGTACCGCCACGGAACCTAGAGGTGCCGCAAGCAAACCTAGAGGTGCCGCAAGCAAACCTAGAAGTGCCGCTTGCAAGCGCGACGTTTTTTTAAAAAGTTTTAAAATAACGCAAGTGGCAAGATGCCGCAACAGTGCCGCAACAGTGCAGCAACAGTGCCGCAACGGTGCCGCAACGGTGCCCCAACAGTGCCGCCACCATGCCCCAAACAGTATCAAGGATATATTTTGCCTATTTTACACCAAGAATCAAAAGTAAACATCATTTTATCACCGAAAAACTATTTTAGATGCATTTCTAATAATTTTACAGCGGTTTTCGATCCAGTTAAAACACTGCGAATTCCAGAAAACTTACCTTGTATCCGTATTCAGAGTTAACTTAAAAATACATCTTTTGATTTATTTAATGGAAAGTAGGTCAGTATTTTATACTTGAAAACTAAAAATAAGTAACTGGTTTATCGATTAACCTACGGATGTAGAGATAAAGGTTATCGTACAACGTTCAAAAAGAAATTATTTATGTTGGATGATAACGAGTTTGCGTTTGCGTTATAACGTTACAAGCTAATCATTGCTGGTAGCCTGCCACCGATAAAATACAAAATTGCAGTCATTCAGACCCATGGGCCATATTTTTCTCACTTTTTACAAATATGATAGACTTAGACATCAATAGGCTGGCAAGCCATCCGCCGACAATGAAAATACTCAGCGTCATACAAAAAAAGTATGAAATATCAAACATTTTCATTTTAGAAATTTGCAAAATTGGTGAATAAACATATAAACATACATAATTACACATAACGTTACATGGTGCAAAACGTACACATCGAGTGAAATCTGGTATATAGTTCGTGTCCGTTAATTTGGGTCATTTCCTTTACTGTAAAAGTCTTTCAATGTTATTTATAGCATATGTACCATATAATTCATTATCATAAGGGAAATCTTTTCATTATAAATCTCATTTTTGGGCATTCTCATCATTTTACGGTGATTTTTCATAAATTGACAACGCTGCAATTGTCAATAACATGTTCATTTAGTTTAGAAACGCAACAGTGCCGCACGTCAGTGTGAGTGCAAGACAAAATCGGCGAAATTAACACAACAGTGCCGCAGTGAACGAACGCAGCAATGCCGCAAGCGTGCCCCACGTCAAGTGAGAGGGGACCTTCAGACATCAATAGGCTGGCAAGCCATCCACCGACAATGAAAATACTCCGCGTCATACAAAAAAGGGAAGAAATATCAAGCATTGTCATAAAAAAAATAGCAAAATTGGTGAATAAACATATAAACCTACATAATTACACATAACGTTACATGGTGCAAAACATACACATCTAGTCAAATCTAGTATATGGTTCGTGTCCGTTCATTTGGGTCATTTCTTTTACAGTAAAAGTGTTTTAAGGTTACTTATAGCATATGTATCATATAATTCATTATCATAAGGGAATTCTTTTCATTATAAATCTCATTTTTGGGCATTCTCATCATTTTACAGTGATTTTTCATAAATTGACAACGCTGCAATTGTCAATAACATGTTCATTTAGTTTAGAAACGCAACAGTGCCGCACGTCAGTGTGAGTGCAAGACAAAATCGGCGAAATTAACACAACAGTGCCGCAGTGAACGAACGCAGCAATGCCGCAAGCGTGCCCCACGTCAAGTGAGAGGGGACCTTAACGTCCTTTATTTCATGATTTGAATATTGTGCAAGATGCCAAAGTATGAATAAAAGGACAACAAAACACAAAGTAAAATCTCGATGAAATTCGTCGAGTAACCTGACAAATATTGAATGGCGCATAAAAAATGCTGGTATTTGTTGCGTAAGGAGTGTACAAGTGTCTCCGGAGAGATGCCACTCGAGCATTATTTCAGTGGTGTTGGTGGTCGCCCTGTACTTGGAAAATGTTAGGGTGCGACGAGAGCGCCATGAAGTCGCAAGGAAGCTTTACACAGTCCGAGTGAGGGTACCAATACAAATGAAATACAAAATTAAACCCAGCTCATCATCCTGATAGCTATTTTCTGTCCTAGACATATTTTGGTGCGATTATAAAACTTTTTTTCCTGTGAGGACCAAGCAGTTTTTATTTTTATTTTTCAAAGTTGGTCAAAGATTGTTCTGTTTTCGGAATTTGTCGATGTAAGGAAATGTTTCAGTTGTTCGGTCAAGGCTACACTCTGGATCTCTGGTGTCCTTGTTGGACATGCTTTCATTCTAAACAAGCTGTCTGGGAAATATGCAGGACAAAGGCCTTTTCTTTTCTCTGGTTATCAACTAATTTCATGTGGCTTCCGATGTGTAATGTTTGAAGATTGAATTGTGGGTAAGTACAGTGATTTTTCTAAGCCCTTCTTTATGTGTAGTTTAGCGTACTTTGCATGAAGAAAGAGTTAGAAAATACAACACGACAACAGACTAACGTACGTACCTGAATCTCAGTGAAGTTGATTTTCTCGTCGTACGCCTTGACCAGCTGAAGCGCGCCGGTTTGGGACTCGGCAAACTTGACCATTTTCCTGCTGACCCTAGGTATCCACTCCGTGGTGATGGGAGCGGTGGACAGGTCCGCAAGGCACAGAATCGGCAGGGCCGTTAACAACAGTAAGTAGAAAAAGAAACGCATCCTGTATATACGTGGCGTGGCCATGCAGGGAAAGGTATTGAAATAATTGCTCAAAAAGCTACTGCACTGACGCCTCTGGCAGCCTAGGCGTAAGTTTGCAGGTGTGTGCCCCTCTCCAGTGGGGCCCAACAGCTTTCAATGAAGCAGTCAGCTGCCCAGGTATTTATTGCCCTCGCTTAATCTTTTTTAGGATATGACGTTTTATCAACGATTGATGTCACTAATGTATTTTCAGACAAAAAATGTGAAAAACAAAAACACCAGAAGCCTTCGTTGGATAGTAACTAAGCTACAACGACTTATGTTGATATGCAAACTAGTTGTTACTATTTACAAAAAACTTAATGCATGTAGCGTCGTGACGATCTGATTAGGTAGTTGTTGTGTCTTCGTGACCGACGGTCCATGTCGTCGTGACCACGATGTTGGTACAGCACTGCAAGTTGACATAGTAGTGGTGATATCACAATCAGTACCTCGATGTAGATGACAGACTACGTAATTTCGGAAAAATGCTTTCTCCAATTAACAATGTGCAGAAATAGTCTTTTAGTGAAAACGTTTAGGATACCAATGGCTAACTAACTCTCTTTTTAAATTGATTGTTAAAGTTTTCCCGATGCAGTGGTTTCTAATCTTAAAGTTTGTATACAGTTTAACAGGGCAGTGTGGGAATAGTATACTTAATCTCAACGTAAAACCTGAACCTAAATAAAGTTAGGTGTTGTGGTAATTGCTATTAAGGTGCGCTCACACCGCACTTGTGCCAAGCTTGCGTCACTGCGTCGCTTGGAAAGAAACTCAACGAATTTCAGATATAAAGAACGAGTTTTCTTTCTTTCGGTGTATTTTGTCGTCTTCTAAGTCATGCCTATTACGTATAACGCAATAGCTGAATTATAAATAATCGGAGAAAATAACAAAACAGTGACGCAGTGAATGAACCTCGTAGTGACGCAAGCTTGACGCAAGTGCGGTGGGAGCGCACCTTTAGAGACGTTATCAACATATGGGTCACGAAGCCAACCGTTGTTGCTCTGAGTGAAGTTCATAGGTCTGAGCACTTTTGGATAGCTTATCAACAGTTGTTATCCCATAATGGTAGTTAATTGATGCAAACAATAGTGTGTATACACAACTCCGAGACCAACATACTTGTGTGGAGAAATGCCAAAATGAGATTGAGATATCGTGTCAACTATGTGTTGGTGATAAAATAGTCTTAATTAAGTTTTGTTAATGTTGTACTACACTGCAGTTTTCAAAGATGACGATGCATGGTAAACTAGAGTTCCACGAACACATACCTTTGCCAAATAAACCAGGTTTGTTATGTAGAATGATGTCTGTAGACAAATGCGTTATTCATTTCATTTTCTTCATAATTATATGCTTGGAGTTGGTTTATAAAATTTCGGAATTGATTATGCAAATTAGATCCCAAGTTACAATTAATTGATATCAAATTGTATCAAGCATAACTTAAGCTATCAGCATACCAAAAATCATGATGATCCTTTGATCCATTCTTGACTTATTCTCTTTCAAAGTCTTTAAATACACCTCTTACTCTCTTCCCTCTTTCTCAGTTACATATGGGACAACTTTGATGAAAGTACTATAATGGAATGCAGTGGATTTATAAACTTTTCCTCATCAATTATGCAAATTAGCTGTTAATTTGCATAATAAGTATCACATTATATAAGTTTTCACTTAGGCTATCTACATGCCAAAAATCATGACGATCCGTCAACACGTTCACATTTTCTCATTAATTATGCAAATGAGATCATCATTTGCATGATAAATATGTATTGACATTTCTCTCTTTCTCAGCTACATATGTGACAAGTTTTAAAGTCCTATCATGGAACGTAGTGAATTTATAAAATATCCTCATTAATCATGCAAATTAGCTATTGATTTGCATAATTGGTATCTCATTATGTTTGTCTTCACTTACGCTACCTACATACCAAAAAACATGATGATCCGTCAACATCTTCATATTTTCTCATTAATTATGCAAATGAGGCCATCATTTGCATAATTGATATCTATCGACATTTCTCTCCTTCCCAACTACATATGTGACAAGTTTGAAAGTCCTATCATGGAATGCAGTGGATTTATAAATTTTCCTCATTAATTATGCAAATTAGCTGTTGATTTGCATAATTAGTATACCATTATGTAAGTCATCACTCATTCTATCTACATACCAAAAATCA